>OX940981.1:42999235-43599235 GCA_954871275.1 Leptopterna dolabrata
AATTGCGATATCCCATTCCGTTATCAGATTAGAGCAGACGAACCAGGAAGAACATCTCAAGAAATAACCACGTTCCTTCATCTTCAAAGTGCTCAGTTTGAGAATGAAATGAGATATCGCAATTCTGATTCCACCATCGTGTTCAGCGTACAAAAACCTTTAAAATGAGGTGTCACTTGTCAGAATTTTTCATTTTGGGAATTTATGGGTAATTTCCCCCCCCCCCCCCCCCTAAAACTCCCCAAAACTCCCCCTTAGAGTGACCCGATTCTGCCCATCTTCGAACTTAGCCTGTCGATTGCCAAGTCAGATTTTTCGTGCAAATTTGAATTTTTATCTCAATTCTTTCGAGAGTTATCGTCTGGAATGACACACATATATATATATATATATATATATATATATATATATATATATATATATATATATATATATACATATAATTTTTGGTGTCTTTCGGCAGTGAATTCAGGATGGTCTGAAACGGATTTTGGTATAAAAATCTTTCGGAAATTCGAGTTTTAAAATTTTTGGACCGAGAACAATAGCTTCCTTTTCTTCGAAAATTCGCTAAAATAGCGATTATAAAATAACTCCGGCCCCTGACGGTCCTGAGAGTTGAAATTTGGTTCACGTCCTCAGGGGCCTCTGGAGAATGGGTGTACGAAAAATCAACACGGGTGACTCCCAGGGGGTCGAGTTGAAGGGGGTTTAAAAAAACCACTTGTTCTGTCGTGTATGTACTGTTCTTGATGGTCGCATCGAGTTTTTCGGTTTCTTGGTGGCGGGACGCTCCCGTGTCCCTGGATCTCAACAAAACAACGACCTAGAAATAATATCCCAGGAAGAACATAGCAGGGGACTATAGGAATTGATATAATACAAAGCATACCTTATTCAAAATAAATAAATTAAGATTACATAATTTAAAATCACCGAGAAACACAGACGCACAACCTAATCGTGGTATCACAATAAATTTCAATTATTGTATATTCAGTTGTCATAGTAAACTCGGTCACATCAAGGTCGAGCTTCGACTGGTAGGAATGGGCCAGGGTTGGAGAAAATGCATCAAAATATCTAGTGCAAGCTAATCATTAGTGGGAGGGGGGGGGGGGGGGGGGGGGGGTACCAAAATCATAGTATTTACGCGCGGAAAAATCAGTTCGAAGACGGAAATTTTGGATTACCTACAGAAACCTCATCAAAGTTGATTTATTGTGGGTCGAAATCAGTAATAATGGGTGAAAATATTAGAAGTGTTCTTAATTGAATAAGCATAATTCTAGTATTTCTGCACACATGATAGATCTATGTAGAGCTTCGCAGTTATAAACTGCAAAAAATTTGAAAAAAATTCTTGTAAAATCAACTAAATGGAAGAAAATCGTAATGTCATACAGTGAACAGTAGTTATTAGTATTACATGGATTTTGGAGGGTATGTAATAAATATTGTTGGTATATTTCAATATTTTGTTTGTTGGCACAATCGCCACACCTTCTGCCTCACAGCCTCAGTTTTTCCATATTTGTAAAATCAACATTTCAGTACCCACGTAATATTAATCCACGTAATATTAATAACAGTTGTGTTTTGAACTTCTAAGGACTCCGAGAGACCCGGTAAGTCCTACCTTCCCGCGGTATGCCGATCTCTGTTTCAGTTGGCCACTTCCGTCGCAAACAGCAAGCAGGCGACCTCATTTAATTAACGTTGGAGCTGACCAACCTGCGGTCGGGTCTGGTCGAGTCCCCGTAGTCCCTCCGGTGTGAACTTGAACTACGTTCAATTCAGTTGTCACAGGAAACTAAGTCACTAACTTTTTGGTTTATTATTTTCAATAATGAACCATTGGAATCGAGCCTGAAAAACCAAATTCTAACCCCCTCAAAATTTGATGGTCTACGTTTCAAGGTATGTAGGATCCGAAAATGGAATACAAATATTTCTTTCTGTCTACCGTACGCCGTACGGGCCACTTTTCTTAGTTACCATGAAACAAAATTGATGAAATTCGGGTTATAGGTTCCGTTCGGGGTCTAGTTGGTCCTCGAAGCTCGGCGTTACTGTCAGTCATCTCTAAAGGGTTCAAAATAGGGGTTGAAATTTTCAGAACGCCGTATCTCGAAAACTTTCGATGGAAGGGTATGGTTTTTTTTAACGTTATTAAATTTGCCTTGAGCTAAACAATTTTTTGAGACCACCCGGAGCATTGTACGTCCAGCCGTTCGTGTGCACCAAAAAGCTTCGTCAACACGATCGTGAATCAAACGGTATAAATCCGGCCCGGAAATCATCACTAGGGAGCACCTGATTATACGAGTAATGAAGGATGGCTGTATGAAGTCGAGTTGGTTGTTCTGAGATATTATTTCATTTGATATGTGATGGACTATTGGATATTGTTGGTAGGTACTAGTGAAACTTGAACAAACGTTGAAGTATTATTGATGGGTAAATTATTACACAATCGTAAATTATTACACAATGGCAAATTATTACACAACGGTAAATTATTACATAACGGTAAATTATTACACAACGGTTAATCTACCAACAAGGGGCTGGATTTTGTTGATCGGTACTTTTGCAACTTGAAGTATTATTGATGGGAATGTTATTACACAACGGTTCATTATAGGTATTGACCACAGAAAACAGTGATCTACGCAGAAGGGGCATCCTTTTCACTCCACATCAACACTTTTCCTTTAGAACTTCATTATTTGCGTTTCTTTTTGCCGCTTTAGTTACTGTTTGTCATCGGCTGTATTATTTTAGCCACATTTAACTCGTGATTTAGGTAGGTACCTAGTAACGAGTATTTAAATTGGCTCGAATTGAGGAATTTTTTGAGACTACCCGTAGCCTTGTCCGTTCAGCCGTTCATTCACAGTGAGGCCCTGAAGTGAGCGTAGGTAAAATGCGGACAAGTTAATCCGTTGAGCTCGCTGGAGGTTGGTTTCGCATAGGTGAAATGCGGACAATTCTGTACTAGTAAAATGCATTGTCAAGCGATCTGGATGCTCGCTAGCGCTCGCATCTAAAAAAAGATAAACAATCCCAGAAACTATCCCATGAATGAGCAGGTTGTTTGGGACTTCTGAATAGATTAGTGGAATGTAATGTTAGGTATGTAACAAGACTGTTTAATGCCTTCGAAAATACCAGAAAAGAAGACAAGTAGAGCAGGAATTACAAAGATTGTGAGATTCAGTCAGGTTGTTTGAACAAGTGTGGGAAACTGACAGGACAGACTCGTCCGCATATTAACGTACATGTTTCAAAAACACCGTCCGCTTTTTAATGTTTACTTTCAGGGATTAACAACTTACGTCCGCAATTTACTGCGTCCCCCTGAAGTTACACCGAAAATCTTCAACGTGATCGTTAATGTATCGGTATACATCCACCCAGATATCATCGCTAGAGAACAGCTGATTATAATCACGGATGGCTGTATGAAATTACGTTGGTTGTTGTGTAATATTATTTCATTTGAAGAAACATGGTTATTTTGGGTTACTTTGGGGGAAACATGGTTGGGCGTGAGGGTAGGTATTGACCACAGAAAATCCACGCAGTACTATCTATACAGGTAAATAGTAAACCGTTGTGTAATAATTTGCAATGTTTTCTCTTAAGTCTTCTTAGCAAAAATCATCCTCGTCAAGCAGTTGGGCAGCTTCGGTGTTGACATGACCTCTTAGCGCCGGTCTTGGTGGGTGGTGACAGTTTTCTTTATGGTTTCATCGATAGTCTCTACCTCAATATCGTAGTGGATGGATTGATGATACTCCTGAGTACACGGTTTATTTGTTTATTTGGTAAAGTACGGGCGAGCCCAATTACAAGCAAGTTGTAGGTATTAAGTGAACAAGTCGTGGTATAATAATAATACTAATGATTGATGATAATGAGTAGTAACAAGTAGTTCACACTTAATTGAATGAGACGGGAGATGAGTTGATTTTAGTATAAACAGAGAATGAGAGAAAAAATCATAATCGGGATAAGTACATAGTAGGAGGTTTGCAGAACGGGGAATTCTAGCTAATGGACGGTTCATCAGGTATGTAGTTAGTCGCACAAAAGGGGACTTTAAACAGCAGCGATGACCGGGCACAGGGGCTAGGCACCAGGAAACGCCTGGAAGCGCTGGACTATAATCTCCTGATTGCTCTGAAAAGTGCAGTCCCACAGCTGAGCACCATAAGTCCATACAGGTTTCAAGACATGATTGTACAGGGTTAATTTGTACAGTGAGATATATTGTAGAATAAGACTTAAATTGTATACGAATAGAATAAGAAGTACTTAATAGAAAAATTAAGTAATAGAATAACAGAAGTTTCAAGTTAAGGAAGTTACAGATCTCAAAAACATGTTTTTTCGAATCTTACGACCAATTTTGACTTCTTATTCGATTCTTACATTTAAAACGCTGCAAATCCCTGCACAACGGTTTATTATTTTGTGCAGAATACCCTTCTGTTACAGATCACAGCTCTCTGTATAGATAACCCTTCTATATAATATAATATGTACTAGTAGTATAGGAATACCAATCCTGGGCCACCGACTTCAATCTCTGCTAAAAATGTTTCTGACTTCAATCTCTGTTACAACTGCTTTTGTGCTAAACCCTGTTAAAATGCTTTTCTGTTAAACCCCTGATAAAACTTTTCAACACAAAACATCAGAACACATTTTTTAACACAAAACATCAGAACCAGTGACTTTTTCATTTAGCGACTTAAATTCCTGGTAAAACATTTCTAACACAAAACATCAAAACCAGTGACCTTTTTTCATTTGGGGGGGTTAGTTAAAAGAATGTATTCTATAATAAAAATGAATAAGGAACAGCTATTGAAAAAATTTAATTTTGAAAACAACACGAACAGACTTTCAGAACTAGAAAAAGGAAAACCGTACAAAGTTCTAAGTTTTGAATTCATGAAAACAAAATACTCTCGAGAAAACTCTGAGTCCGTATTAGCCAATTTGGGGGATTTCAGAGTATTTTTACCTGAAAGATATGCGCTTACGTTTAAAAAATCCGAGTTTTTAGATTTACTCAAACGTGATGTTTGTTTGGTTTACACTGGAATGAGTAAATCGAAAAATGGAAAAGACATGCACGACATCAAGTTTGTTTAATTATTAAATTTTAATTAAAAAAAAAAAAAAAAAACGTTTTAACGGAAAATTTCCGTTAAAAACAATAATATTATACTAAGTTGTTAAAATTTTTTTTTTTCTAATGAAAACATCAGAGGGAGCTATTTCGAAAATATCGACCCCTAAATAGTCCTAAATTTCGAAAATATCGACCCCTAGTCTAGACTATTAAAGGTGGACCCCTAGGGGTCCACCTTTAATTTGGACCCACCCTCTTTAAGGAATTGTGTTTTAAAAGAAAGAAAATAATAATAAAATATAAGATGAATAACAAAACCGTATTACCAACTGAAATTTACATGGAAATCCGAGATAGAATAACCCATCCGGTTGATCATATCAACTTTTGTCAAGCAACGAACATTTCAGTAAATATAGATTTTCTTTCTGATACTATTTCGTGGTGCCCAAAAGTAACTGAAGAGACATTAAGAGAGTATGAAAACATTATCGATTGGGATTTAATTTCTTATATCAGAGAACTCTCTGAAGATTTCATAAGAGATTTTCGAGACAAGGTAAATTGGAAAACTGTGTCACTTAAACAAATCCTATCAGAAAATTTCATCAGAGAATTTAAAGATAAAGTACATTGGGAATGTATTTCATGTAGCCAAACACTATCTGAAGACTTCATCAGAGAATTTCAAAACGAAGTTGATTGGGGTATAATTTCTTATGACAGAGAACTCTCTGAAAATTTTATTGAAGAGTTTCAAGATAAAGTAGATTGGAGATTGATCTCCAGGTATCATAATCTTACTGAAAATTTCATTCGAGAGTTTAAAGATAAAGTAGATTGGAGATTGATCTCCATGTTTCAAAATCTTACTGAAAATTTCATTCGAGAGTTTAAAGATAAAGTTAATTGGGGATTAATTTCATTTAATCAAACACTATCTGAAGACTTCATCAGAGAATTTCAAAACGAAGTTGATTGGGAATGTATTTCATGTAACCAAAAACTATCTGAGAATTTCATTCGTGAATTCAAGGATAAAGTATATTGGGGATATATTTCATGTAACCAAAAACTATCTGAAGAATTCATTCGAGAGTATGTAAATCTTATTGACTGGTATTGGATTTCTGGACAGCAAAAACTATCTGAGAATTTCATCAGAGAGTTCAAGGATAAAGTATATTGGAAATATATTTCATCTAACCAAAAACTATCTGAGAATTTCATTCGTGAATTCCAGAATGAAATAGACTGGAATGAGATTTACAATTGGCAAAATTTAAGTGAAGAATTCATTCGAGAGTTTCAAGATAGAGTGGTTTTAGATCAGTAAAAAATAATAGTTTAGAATTGTTCGTTTTAATGGGGAATCCCCATTAAAACATATTTGAACAAGATATAAGGACGTTCAGGAATGTGTACGGGACATTTTGCGCAATCTACCGTCTGTTCGGCGAACCAGTTGCATGGCTCATCACCGATATGACTCAAGGACAACAGGGAGAGGCATTCTGCGGATTTTATCAGTTATCTTTTAGACGTGGCCCGCTCTGCACACACAACGTTTCAACCTAAAGATTATTTGTGGTTAGCTATTGTTGAAGATTAAGACTTTTATTTGGAACTTCAGAGTTACAAAACGTACCATAGTGAGTGTATAGTGAGTGTATAGTGAGTGTATTATGAGTGTATAGACTTTATTGAGGAAGTGGAAAGTTGCGAAAATTGTGAAAGTTAGGAAGTTGCAAGAACTTTAATAACAGATGGAAACATTCAAGTGCTAGTGACAAAAGTATCAATTAATAATGAATTATTTGTACTTCCAATAACAGTTCTACGAGTGGAATCCCTGTTAAAGATTCCAGAATATAAAACATTTTGGGAAACTAATTGAATCAGAAGGTCGTGTTCTCCCACCCCAAGCGCTCCTATAGGAGCGCCTGTTTATCTGAATGTAAAAGAGGACCGCGAGACGATGTGACGTGATTCTCCCCACCCCAAGCGGCCCTCAAAGACCGCATTCCTAGTTCTTACTCATTAGACGTAAATGGATACTCAGTGTCATGAAGGTTGTGTGAAGGTTGAAGCTCACGCGTGAGCTTCAACCTTGAGTTCACCTTCAAAGAACATTGAAATATTATTTCTGTTTTTATTGAGATATTCCCAATAAAAATAATTATAAGATTTTGTTTTATTTCCCCTTTTCTTATCAAGGTACGTTTTTATAGGAAAAACTAGAGTTATTATAATTATAATATCGATACACAATGAAAGGTTCAAACAGAACATATTTAAAATTTCGTGAGTTGTAATTCCTCGGGATAAAAAGTTCCTTGGATTTCCTCTCCGCTTAAATCTTTTATTTTATAAGTAACTGGACTCGTTTCTAAAATCTCACTTATTTCAAAAATCTCTTTCGTCCAATTTGCTTTGTATTTGTTTGCAAAAGTTTTCTTTGATTTCGTAATTCTCACGCGATTTCCAATTTTAAATTTCTTTTTTACATTTTTTCCACTCTTTTTAAATAAATATCTCAGAATTTCATTTTCGTTTCTCGCATCAACTTGAGCAGGTGTCATTCCAATGGATCGATGAACGTCTTGTTTGTTGTACTCATTAACTAATTCCTGTAAAATATCGATCCAATTTTTATTTCCATTCACCTCGAAACGAATTTTAATTTTTTGATTCAAAGTTCTGTTAAATCTTTCGATGATTGCAGATTTTTCTAAATTTTCTGTGTGATACATTTTAATTTTATACTCGTCTAAAAGTTCTTTGAAAAGTCTATTTTCAAATTCTAAACCTTTGTCCGTGTGAAGGAGTTTAGGAGTAGAATGATTATGAGATTTTACATTTTCCAAAACTCCTTTGAAAGCTTTTGAAACTACCATTCCGTTTTTCTTTTTCAATGGAACTGACCAAACGTACTTTGAAAAAGTATCAATGATATTCAACATGTAACCGAACCCCTTGTTTTCATTCTCGTATTGTTTCATTATAATCAAGTCCGCGGCCCAAAGATCATCTTTTCCATGAGTAACAATTTTCCTTTTCTGAAATTTCTTTCTAACGGGTTTATGTAATTCCTTCGCAAATTCCAACTTTTCGTTTTCAGATAAATTTATAACTTCAGTTTCAGGAACTACGTTAGTTTCCTCATTCGGATTTTTTATGAATTTACTTTTATTAGTTTTACATTTCACACATTTAGCAGCAATTCTCCACCTTCCGTTCACGGTTTGTACAATTTCCGCGTTTATATTTTTTGTTTGTTTTATGCATTTATGGCAATAAATTTCATCCTCCATGTTTTATTTAAGGAAACTTTTTTTTTTTAATGGAGTAAACTCCATTAAAAATACACATTCTTACTTTAGTTGTAAATACGGAACCCGTCAGTTTACATTTCTATTAAAGGTGGTGTCGATTCGACACCACCTTTAAAGGTAAAGGAGAATACAAGTCGAGAATACTTAAAAATTTCTTTTAAAACTCTTAAAGAGGGGCTTATTACGTTAAAGGTAATACAAGGTTTTAAGCAAGTTCTTGTGTTATCGTATTTTTGACTGGATTGTAAACGAAGCTCGAACCACTGACTAAAACAACGTAGCACGTTGTTCCTTCTGAACCACCTGAAGGTGCTGCTACCGCTTTATTGAATTCTACGTGTAAAATGATGTTGCTTTTACCACCGGAAATACTTTTAGGTTGATCCGTTAAATCTATACTGAAAATCGGATAATCTCTGTTGAAAAATTCGGGTTCATGATACGGTAAATTGTCTTGAGAGTTTGTTAACTTTTTGTAATCTAAATACGCGGAATAAGCTAAACAAAAATCATTTTCGTCGAAATCCAAATTGTAATTTTCCTCGGGATATCTTTTTCCACCGACTTCCAACCAGTAATTCCTAACATCTTTATGAACAAATTTAGCATTATCTTTCGTCTGATCATTGAGTACATCGGTTTGAAAAACTATGAAACACCAGAGAGGATTATAAACGTTTCTATAAATGTTAGTTACATCGAACATCAACGTTTTTCCGGAAACGTTTTTATGTTCTATGCATTGCCAACTTTTAAATTGAAGTTGATATGGAATGTTTTTCAAATCTGTAATCAAATTTACTTTAGATTCGTTATCGTATTCAATCACCGGAACTCTCAAAACGAAAGAAGTGATTTCTACTTTTCCATCATGTGGAAGCGGAGTTGCTGTGTCTTTTTTGTATCGAAATATCACGTTATCATCACTATTTCGAATAAAAGTAATTTCGAATCCCCCTTTGTAAATAGGAACTGTTAAATCTTTGAAAAATCCTAATCCTAAATCACCCAAGTTACCGTTCGCACTGAAATTTCCACCTCCGATAGCTTTTGAATTGAACCCCGAATTGATTACGTTTCCATTATAATTTTTTGGACCTGAATGGCATACATAACCTTGAACCGTGCTAGCAATCCCCGGGTTTTCAATTTCATCGACTACGACATTATGTTTTTTCACTTCTATGTTGGAAAATAAGTTTGCAACGAAATTATCAACAAGTCTTACATCCTTGTTTTCACTTTTATATGGTTTCGTAGAATCGGTTGAAACACATTTACCAGAAATGTAATATTCTACATCTTTGCAAATAAATTCGTCATAGAGTTCTATTTTGAAAGTAGTCCTTTTGTTTTCGGCATTTAAATTCAAAGTCGATGAAGGATTGAAAGTTTGGAATTGTTTTCGTACAATACCATCTTGATATTTATCAAAAACCTTTTTAGATTGATGCATTCTTTTATTATAGTAAACATAATTTTTTTTTTATTTAGGTACTATGAAAAAAAATTTTTTTTTATTTAGGTACTATGAAAAAATTTTTTATTTAGGTACTATGAAAAAATTTTTTATGAGATTTTCTCATAAAAAAACACAACTCACTGTATTGCCTTTAATGGGACCCGTCGATTCGACGGGTCCCGTATTTAAACATTTTTTCTAATCGCGTTTATAATTTCCGCTTTCCCCAATTCTTTTCCCTTTTCTAAAAGTTTCGCTTTTTCCGTATCATTATTTTTATAACCGTTCAAAATGTTGGTTTTCATCTCGTCGTAATTTTTAATTTCTTGTTCAATATTGTTAAATTCCTCATCCGAAATTTTCCCATCTTTCAAAGCATTCGTGAATTTTTCCTCTATGGAATTTAATTTTGTTCTCGCCAAAAGTTCGATGTCCGAATGTTTATTAATTTTGTTTCCTACATAACCGGCCGAAGTTCTCAGGATTGCAGAAAATGTTGTTAATCCTGCTGAAATTGGAACTCCAAAAGGAATTGCTACAGGGAGAGTGATGCAAACACCAATCATCCCCAGTTCGGTTAATGTAAAGAAACACTCTATTCCGAAAAATGTTTTCGATAATTTGCAGTATTTTTTCTTCAAATTTCCCCGGGTTTTCATTTCGTTTTCTAAAAATTCGTATTGTTTCATAATGCGATTTATTCTATAATCGTTGGAATTAAATTCCGGAACTGGAATCTGGGGGTAAATGTTTTTGTAAAACGGAGTAAATTGTATGTCATTTTCAACTGCAGGAGCAGACGGTTTTTGGTTTTCATCAATGTTGTTCATCTTATTTATTATACAAATTATTTACTTTTCAGCAACAAGTAAGCTTTAATATCGTCGAATTTAATCTGTTCGTTATTTCCCGTGGTTGTTGACAATTTTATCATTTTTATTTCTTTCAGTCCTTTTCTTAGTGGAATGAAAACTACTTTCTTTGGTTTTTCCGTGTAAACAGTATTAGGTGGCATTAGTTTCTCTATGAAAGAAACGTGTAATAACTCGTGTTCAACGTGCAAATGGGGATGTTCATCATGATTTGTAAAGCTATATTCCGTAATGTTACAATGCCATTCGACTATGTTGTCAGAAAAAACGAGTTGTTTCGGATTATTCTCTGATACGTAGTTGGTATTCTTTTTAAACAAATTATCGGAACCTAAACAATTTTTCAACTGAAATATATCGCAAAAATTCCCCTCATCCACAATCCTCATGTCCATGGGAAAGTATGCAGCAATTCTGTAAGAATCGTCTTTTAAATGCTCGAGATCGAATTTCAAACTATTCGGATTAACTTTCTGTATATCTTTTTGTATTTCTTTCACTTGAGCTTCAGAATACTTTTTCATAGTGTCTTTTTTCACTAACAAACTACTTTGAAAACTGGATAAAATACTAATCAACTTGGCTTTGAATGAACTCACATTGAACGTTCCATCGATTTTATATATTAGATCGTAAATTCCATCAGGAAAAGCAAATCTGTAAGCGAACTCGAAGTTTTTTATCTCAAACGTTTTCCTAGTTGTAAACAACAAAGCCGACATGCCCAACTGATACTCTTTATTCGGATCGAGTGGAATCGGACTCTCAAACCTTAGTGTATCTCCTGAAATTTTTATAAACATTATTTATTATATAATAAATAAATAAAAAATGAATCCAAAATATAACAAAAGCTATATCATAAAACCTACACCGTTTGACCCGATTAGTATGAGAGATGGTTTACTACCACTTCCAATTAGGTGTTTAATAATTGGTACGAGTGGATGTGGAAAAACTACATTGTTGTACAACCTCATTACAGAACCATGGGGTATTCCCTTTGAAAACTTTTATGTTTTTTCTAAATCATTAGAACAAAAAGTTTATAAAGGCTTGAGAAAAGCTTACGAAAAACTAACTGATAAAATTGGAAAGGAAATTGCTCATTTCTATAGTAGCTGTGATGAATTAATCGGTCTAGATGAATGCCAACCGAACAGTTTGATAGTTTTCGATGATTGTGTGAATGAACAACAACAGCAAATTATAAAGGATTACTATGTAAGAGGTAGGCATAAAAACATTTCGTGCATTTATTTGACCCAATCCTATACTAAAGTTGATAAACAGTTGATTAGAAATAACGTGAATTTTCTTTGTATTTTTAAACAGAGCAATGCTTACATTAAAACAATTTATGATGAGTATGTAGGATCGGATTTTACTTTTGAACGGTTCAAAGAAATTTGTGGTGAATGTTGGAAGGATACATTTGGTTTTCTAACGATAGACGCAACACTAAAAAAAGAGAGTGGACGATACGGAAAGAATTTCCAGCTAGAAATAACTAAATAAGCATTAACCAAATGTGTATATAATAGATCTTGATCTATTATATTTTTTATGTACGTTCGGTGAATCGACAAAATTAACGCTTAACGCTCAACGCTTAACGCCTAACGCTTAACGCTTAACGCCTAACGCCTAACGCCTAACGCCTAACGCTTAACGTTCAACGCTTAACGTTCAACGCTTAACGTTCAACGTACGTTTAACGTACGTTCGACGTTTAACGTACGTTCGGTGAATCGTTAAAAAAATATATTTTATAATAAATGATTGATGAAACATTAAAAAAATTAGATGCAAAATATAAAAATGCTTCAAAAGGCAAACCAAAAGACAAAAACCAAAAACTTCAAGAAACTGTTGAGAGTAAATCTGAAAAGATAGTTCGAAATACTTTTAGGAAACCTAAAGAAATGACTGTCAATGAAGCCAATAAAATTCGAGAAAAAGAACAAGAGTTGAGACGTGCTTTCCGAGAAGCAAGAGTAGATAAATTTAACGATAGAGAAACTCAGGAAAAGACGTTCGCACCCATCACTGAAAAATTAGTTGAATTGAAAAATGCAGTGAAACAAACTGATGAAGATATAAAGAAGTTGGAAATCGTACCATACACGCAACAGCCAATGACAAGTAGTTCTCCTAGAAAGAAAGTTGTAACTTTTGGACCAGCTAACACATTCGAAATAAATCCTACTGAAACCTACGATATTGCTGGCGAAACTATGGCTGAACCAGCTAGTAACGTTCTCTCCTCAATAGTAGACATGGTAGATCTAAATGAGTATCCATCCAGTAGTGTAGGGCCAAAAGGAATTGGTTCAATTGCGAGACTTTACATCAGACAGGGTGATAAACAATTTGGCATCTGGGGAAAAGAGGACAAAATTTACATCGGAGACAAACAAATTCGGGTAAATGAAGACGATCTCATAATTCAAAATGTAAAATATAGAGGAACTCACGGATTATGGTGTTTGTTAACTGATCCTCTAGGACCTGATCCTGATAAATACACTCAAGAGGATTTGAAAACTTACAAGAAAATTCTCATTCAAACGAATTCTTTATACCAAAAGAATGACCCAACTACGGGATTACCAAAGTCAAGTAAGGGGAAAAAGTACAGAGAGTTGATTGCTCCTATTTGGAAGGAATTGAAGGCAGGTAAATCGGGATCTGGATTGATCGAGTATACGGAAAATCCTGTGGAATATAAATACATCGATAATTTACAACAGTTGCAACAGCGTTTGTACTATTTGTACGCACAAGAACGAGCCGGTAATAACAATTTTCACAATGAAAAATTAGGAATTGTAAAGTTTATAAACGATCAGTTGGAAAAAAACTTAGATAATCCCAAAGGAATAGAATATCTGTTGAAAGTTGTCAACAGTTTACCGAAAGGAATCATCAAGAATGGATCTGGAGTTTTAAATACATTGTTGAACAAACTTGATGGTTTCGCACCCGAAATGCATTTACCTGGATACAACTACTGCGGTCCATTTACAAAACTAGATAAACGATTGAAAAGAGGAGATCCGGGAATTAATAAATTGGACGAAGGCTGTAAGCAACACGATATATCTTACAGAGATCATACAGACACCAAAGAAAGACATGTGGCAGATAAAGCACTAGAGGAAGTAGCAAAAGAAAGAATGCACTCGAGTGATGCGAGTTGGAAAGAAAAAGCTGATGCAACTGCAGTGAGAGTTGCAATGAGGAGTAAACGATTCTTTGGTATGGGAGTTCGTTATTAAAAAAAATTTTTTACTATAATAAATAACTATGATCATGAAAAAGATAGATTTAACCGAAAATCAAATAGCCAAAATACAAGCCGCTTACAAAAAGCGTAGAAGTGTTACAATTCTTTTTACAGCGAAACAAATTTCGGGAAACGGAAAACATAAAATCAGTCTGTGGGAAACTCAATCGAAAGCATTTGAAAAAGCTAAAGAAAAAAAGAAAGGAATTACGTTAACTTTGGATTACGAACAACTACATTTGAATCACACGGGTGGATTCCTACCACTGATATTTGCAGGAATAGGAGCACTTGGAGCGTTATTAGGTGGAGGTGCAGCAGTAGCAAATTCAGTAATAGACTCGAAACATAAAGCCGCTGAAGAAGCCGAAATAAAACGTCATAATCTCGAGATGGAAAAACTAGCTAAAAATGCAAAAAGTCTAAGTATTGGGGCCGGTTTAAAAAAAAGAAAAAAACGGAAAACTACCAACCCTTGAGTAATTTAGATTTAACTCGTTTCGTGAAAATTTTTAAAATAAAACATTTCCGAGGTGTTTTCATGAAGGATGAACTCCCCGATAGATCTGAACACGTTGAATGTGGAATTATTAATTTGGAAAATTCTTATCAAAATGGTAGTCACTGGACTTGTTATTTTAAAAAATCTGAAAAAGAAAAGTATTATTTCGATTCCTATGGAAACGCATCACCCCCTAAGGAGTTGGTAAAATACTTGGGAAAAAAAAAATTAAATACAATTCCGAACAAATTCAAAAGTATAACGATCCTCCAATTTGCGGTCATCTGTCTTTGATAGTGTTAAAAGAACTTTCAAACGGAAAAGATTATGAAACTGTTTTAAAAACATGCAAAGAGACATTGAATTCTGAAAAAACTTGGTCTTAGTATAATATTGTTGTTTTAATGGAAAATTTCCATTAAAACGTTTTTATGAGGGGTAAGTTAAAAGGATCTCTCCAATAATAGACAAAAGAAAAAGGTGGGTGTGTACCATACACCCACCTTTAAGAATTCAAAAAAAATGAGGGGTTAGTTAAAAGAATCTCTTTTCTAATAAAAATGAATGATTCGAAAAATTATATATCCTATAATAAAATGTATGATACGAGAAGACGTTGTGAAAAGTGCAATGTTAGCACTACTTATAAAAAGTGGGCTAGACACCTAAAGTCTAAGCACCATGGAAAAAACGACCCGGACCGGACAATGACTATCAGAAAACCTAGAAAAGCAAAACCTGTATTTGTAAATCCGAGGAAATTGCACAAAGTATTTAATTTTAGTGAAAAAGTATTTGAAAAAAACAGAGAAGCTAGAAAAACAAAACCTGTATTTGTAATACCGAGGAAATTGCACAAAGTATTTAATTTTAGTGAAAAAGTATTTGAAAAAAACAGAGAACCGAAAACGGAAGTTGTTGAAAAGGAAACTGCATTTGAATCTAGATTAGTGACTTACAACATTAAAAATACGAAAGGATTTAAAGATGCTTCCAAATTTCTGAACAGTATTGAAAGAACCGCAACAGGTTTAATCAAATGGAAACTTAGAGAAATGAAACTAAAAGTTAATGTAGTTTTAATCGCAGAATTTAAAAAAGGAACTAACAAAAATAACATGGAGTATCAGGAACTCAATTTCAAAACTAAAAACGTAATAATATTGCAGTCGGCAGAAGTTGCAAACTGTTACGATGAAATGAAACAGAAAATTCTAAATGAAATGGAAACGTTCGAAATTAAAGGATCTAATTGGCGACTTCATAAGATCAAGCATTTGGAACTGAACGTTAACAAGTACGTTCCTTTGAAAGGATCGTCTTACATTGAACTCCCAGCTTTTCTGCAAAATAGGAAAGCAATTATAAATGTGAAAAATGACGATAATAAATGTTTCCTTTGGTCTGTTCTTTCAGCTTTACATCCAGCTGACCAACATTCGTATAGAGTAGCGAAGTACATAACATGGGAACATGAATTTGATGAAGCGTTGAAAGATATCAGTTTTCCTATGAAACTTACAGACGTAAAAAAGTTTGAGAAAAGAACTGGGATTTCCATAAATGTTTACTGTCTGAATGAAAAAAATACTATAGTTCCCTTGGAAATAACGAAAGAGGAAAAGGAAAAACACGTTGACTTGTTGTACTTGAAAAACGAGAAAACTGAACATTACTGCTGGATCAAAGATCTATGGAAACTGGTTGGTCATAGTCAGCTAACAAAGGATGGTCACAAACGATTTTTATGTAAAATGTGTTTAAATAGCTTTGGAACTCAGGTCAAATTAAACGAACATAAAGAATATTGTGGAGCTCATAAAGCTGTTAAAGTAGAATTACCAAAACCTTATGATAATGTTTTACAATTTGAAAATTATAAACGCTCCATGAAAGTTCCATTCCTTATCTACTCGGACTTTGAAAGTTTGCTTAGAAAACTTCAAACTTGTCAA
This sequence comes from Leptopterna dolabrata, assembly GCA_954871275.1. Taxonomy (NCBI): domain Eukaryota; kingdom Metazoa; phylum Arthropoda; class Insecta; order Hemiptera; family Miridae; genus Leptopterna; species Leptopterna dolabrata. The sequence continues at coordinate 43,015,800 of OX940981.1, forward strand.
CCTGATGAAACTAAGACGTTCACTAATAAAATTCAAAAACACGAAGCTAGCAGTTTTTCATATTACATAAAGTATTCCAACGGATATTATAAGCCCCCAGTCGAATATTCTGGTTCGGATTCTCCAAAAGTATTTTATCAGAAACTGAAAGAGGAAGTTTTGCACATTGCTAAAGAATATTACGATAAAATTGTACCCATGAAACCATTGACTGACCAACAGAAACAGGAATTCAAAAATGCTAAAGCTTGTCACATTTGCGAGAGAGGTTTTAACGAATTGCCTCCAATGATTGAAAAGGAACTCGAGGTGAAGGAAAAAGCTTTGGTCTACTTTCACATGCAAGGAGATGAAAGTAATGCAAAACAAATACAAACGGAATTGAAGGATCGGAAACAAAATATCGATATGAACAAAAGGCGTGTGGCTGACCATGACCATTTGTCAGGAGAATTTAGAGGTGCTGCCCATTCTCGGTGTAATTTGGAGTACCAATGCCCGAGATTCGTACCAGTATTTTTCCACAACCTGGCTGGTTACGATGCCCACATATTCGCGAAACAACTCGGAGAGGATGAAGGGGAAATACGGTTGATTCCAAACACCGAGGAAAAGTACATTTCATTTTCAAAGATTCTCAGGTACGACTCTGGAAATTTTGATGAGAAAGGAAACCCAGTAATGAATAAAATTGTAATAAGGTTCATCGACTCTTTCAAATTTCTAGCAAGCTCTTTGGAAAAACTAGTAGGAAATTTAACTAAAGATCAATTTAAGGAATTAGAGAAACATTTTGGAACAGAGAACTTGGAACTGATGACAAGGAAACTAGCTTACCCATATGAGTACATGGATAGGCCGGAAAGGTACGATGAAACCTGTTTACCACCTATAGAGAAATTTTACAGTAGCTTAAACAAACAAGGAGTAAAAGAGTCCGAGTACAGAAATGCGCAGGAGATTTGGAATAGATTTGGAATAAAAAACATGAGAGAATTCACTATGCATTACAACAAATGTGATGTCTTACAGCTTGCAGATGTAATGGAAAATTTCAGAGATATTTCCCTGGCAACTTACAAACTAGATCCAGCTTGGTATTACACGACACCTGGATTTGCATGGGATTGTATGTTGAGAATGACAAAAGTGAAATTGGAATTGTTGACTGATTACGATAAAATTCTAATGACAGAAAAAGGAATTCGAGGAGGTATATCGCAATGTAGTAACAGACACGCGAAAGCAAACAACAAGTACATGGCTGATAAATACGACCCAACTAAACCTTCCAACTATATAATGTATCTTGACGCAAACAACTTGTACGGCTGGGCAATGTCAAAATACCTACCATACGGAGGTTTTAAATGGGTAGAGAACTTGGAAAATTTAGATGTTGAAAATATAAGTGATGAGTCTCCTAAAGGTTATTTTCTGGAAGTTGACTTGGAATATCCTAAGAAACTGCACGATTTACACTCAGATCTACCACTTGCACCGGAAAACAGGATTGGAAATACGAAATTACCTAAACTGATGACAACTTTGTACGACAAAGATAAATACGTTTTGCACTATAGGAATTTGAAACAGTGTCTGAGCATGGGGATGAAACTAAAGAAAGTACACAAAGTTCTGGAGTTTGATCAATCGGATTGGATGAAAGTGTACATTGACTTCAACACGGAACTGAGAACGAAAGCGAAAAATGATTTTGAAAAGGATTTTTCCAAATTTATGAACAACAGTCCATTCGGAAAAACGATGGAAAATATCAGGAATAGAGTCGATATTAAATTATGTTCAAATGGAAAGAAACTGGAATCGTTGATAGCAAAACCTACTTTTGATCGTAGAACGATATTCACGGAAAACTTAGCAGCAGTTCACATGAAAAAGACCAAAATTCTTTTCAACAAACCCATCTACATTGGCATGAGCATTTTGGAAATTTCTAAAACTCTAATGTACGACTTTTATTATAACACAATTAAAAAACAATACGGAGAAAATGTCAAATTAATGTACTGTGACACGGACAGTCTGATCATGGACATAAAGATTGAGGATGTTTACGCAGACATTAAAAACATCATGCTCGATCAATTTGATACATCCGATTATCCGAAAGAAAATGTGTATGGAATTCCACAGGTGAACAAGAAAGTACTTGGAAAATTCAAAGATGAAATGAACGGAAAAGTAATGGAGGAATTCGTTGGACTGAGATCGAAACAGTACGCGCATAAAATTTTCGAGAATCAAAAAGAAACAAAGAAAGCAAAAGGAATCAAGAAAAACGTTGTTGAAAAGGACATTAGGTTCGAGGACTTCAAGGAATGCCTGTTGACCAAGAACCCGATCTATAGGAAACAAATGATGTTTAGAACAGAAAAGCATGATATTTATACTATTGAACAGAACAAGAAAGCGCTCAGTGCCTACGATGATAAAAGGTATATTCTAGAAAATGGTATGGATACTCTTGCTTGGGGACATCATACAATTGGAATAGAAAAAGAAAAGTTCGTAGATCATTTGAAGGAACTTACGAAAACACAAAACGAGAAAGAAATGAAAAAAGGATCTCTTCAATAAAAATGTCTCATCCATATTTACAATTTTCACTTAAGCATATCGAATTCATTGAATGTTTCGCATATATCGATAGAAATAAAGATATGAAAGTGTACAGGTTTATAGAACAACTGTTATACGGAGAAATCTCCGCTGATAAAATTTTAAATTTTAAAACACAGTTGAAAAATGTAGGGGTTGAAAAATTCGTAAATACCATTAAAAAAACAATGCCTGAAGAACCGGTAAAATACGTGAAATGTAAAAGGAAAAGTAAAAGGAAAATCGACGAAACAATGTTGGAGAATTACGTTATTCGTAATAAACGAGATAAGAAATTTCTACAAGAGTTGAACGTAAAGATTTTTTTAAACATGATCCCTACTAAAAATATAATTGTGGACGATGGTAATATTGTCGATATAAAATTACCTTGATCTAATTGTTCGTTTTAATGAGGATTCCTCATTAAAACACATTGAAAATAAAATCTCCTTCATATTCCAAACATCCTGAGCTTTTAGCAACAGTATCGAAACTGAAACTCAAAATCCTTCTTCAGTTTGGCTTTACTCTCATTATAAAGCAATTTTCTAAGTTGATATTCAGAAGCATTTTTAGGAACCTGGATTTTTAGGAGCGGTGGTTTACCATCAACACCCAAAAAACGTTCTTTCAACAACCCTTTAGAATATCTATACTCTCTCAATACACGTTGAATCTCGTCTAGTGCGTCACAGTTTCTATCATAAAATCGAAATTCAGGTGTCTTTACCAACCCCCAGAAACCTCCATGTTCATCACATATATCTAATGCCTCGTCGCATAAAACCATATCTCTTTATTTATTATAAAAGAGATTCTTTTAACTACCCCTCCCCAAATGAAAAAAGGTCACTGGTTTTGATGTTTTGTGTTAGAAAATTTTTACCAGGAATTTAAGTCGCTAAATGAAAAAGTCACTGGTTCTGATGTTTTGTGTTAAAAAATGTGTTCTGATGTTTTGTGTTGAAAAGTTTTATCAGCATCAGAAAAGCATTTTAACAGGGTTTAGCACAAAAGCAGTTGTAACAGAGATTGAAGTCAGAAGCATTTTTAACAGAGATTGAAGTCGGTGGCCCAGGATTGGTATTCCTATACTACTTGTACTACTCTATACATATTATGTGGATCGCAGATCCTCCCGTACTATTTTTAACCCCTTAGAGATGACTGACAGTAACTCCGAGCTTCGAGGACCAACTAGACCCCGAACGGAACCTATAACCCGAATTTCATCAATTTTGTTTCATGGTAACTAAGAAAAGTGGCCAGTACGGCGTACGGTGGACATACAGAAATATTTTTATTGCATTTTCGGATTCTACATACCTACCTAGAAACGTAAACCATCAAATTTTGATATTGTGGTGGGGGGTTATATTTTTTTTTTTTTTTCATGCTCGATTCCAATGGTTCATTATTGAAAATAATAAACCATAAAAATGCGAAGTTGCTTCCTTGAATTGCAAAAGAAACCTTCAAATTCTTGACGATGTTGGGGGATTCGAAACAGGATTTTTTGGGCGAACAACTACCGATGTGGTCTGAATTTTTCTATTCGTTCAGTTCTGCGTTACCCAAAGTTGCCTAATATGTGTCTGAAAACGCCTACCTGGGTGATTGGGCCTAAGTAATAGCCCCCTAAGTGATACGTAAGAAAGAGCGGGGCTGTTCCCATCGGTAATGCGCTCTTCACATGCTAATTGCCGATCGTGCCCGGTGATATGCTGGGTAATGTATAATAACGCATTACCATTCGATAAATTGTGGCTTTTATTAAACATATTCCAGAGTGGAATAATGGCTCCGGAGCATGGCATTCGCATTATCCCTCAACTTCCCGGTTCGAGGGAAAGAGGTGAGCTTGATAGGCAGTTTCTTGTTGGACGTGCCTGCTCCTAACAGCCGCTAGATTAACCCCTTAAGACGAGAGGGAGGTTCCAACTGAAATCATTCATCAAGCCACTTCTAATTGAAGTATAGTTTTGCCCACTAACTACGGCCACCTCAAGTTCCCTCACAACTGTTTCGCCCCTGGGGTTTTGCTGAGGAATTTGAAGAAGATTAAAAATCGGGAATGTCGAACCCTCTACTTGTTTAAATTCTTCATTTGAAACTTGTTTCGGGCAATCTTAACCATCATCAGTCAGTATGTTAATGTACGACCAGAATTACAACCAAAGACTTCGAGAATTTAGAAGTTTTAGGAATTTACAAAATTGTAGTTTTAAATTTTAATTGAAGAAATCGTAATTGAAAACTTGTCAGAGGATTCGTCATTCCCGATTCCCGAACAGATCGCCCCTCTGCACCACCGGCAGACAATCAATATGATTATGAATGTTACCATTTCAGCATAAATTACTTCAGGTTTGTCCATCATCAACGCCTACTAACTTTTATTGTATTTTTTCGTTGCAGGTATGTTCGAAGCAGATATTGATGCATTGCCCTAACATTAGCTGCTGGTATGTTATTTTTTTCTTTTAGTTCTTACCTTTCTCCATATAGTTTTCTCGAACTGAGCTCTCTTCCCTTTTCCTGCCACATTAGCTCAGTGGTTAAACGAGCCAAATATTTGAGGATTTGGCGTCTAAGGTCAACTGGAAAATCGTTATGGTATTCGTTTTATTGTTTTCCTTTAAATAATTTAATTGAAGTAGTTTGTATTTCGAAAGTAACTAACAAAGAAATAAATTAGTTAACAAGAGCTAACGTTACAGTTTTGTAACGTAATTTAAAGAGTCATAACTACGTGAATATCTTACGTTTTTATGGAAGAAAAATGTTACAGTTAATTGCACAAATTCATTGCGGGGGAATCGTATATTTCACTTGCTCCACGGTGTTTAATCTAATAAACATCCACCTCCATGGAATCCCCTCTGAAACCCTCCTCAAAGGACGGTCTCGCGAAGATTTGAATACGCACGCAATATATTCATACATCTTCCTAACGTAGTTTGCCTTTTGCGGATTTGTCTTCTCGAGGGAAACAGGGAAGATGAAAGCTCCCAAGTCACTCTCCCGAGTTTTCCCACTTTCGGGTCACTCCGCGTAACATCATTCCTCTTAAGGTGTCTCCTCTTTCCCTCTCAAAGAACAAACTTTTTTTGATCTCTCCCGAAGGTTTTCCAAAAAAAAGGAAGTCAATTTCGGATAAAAAAAACTCTTTGATTCCGCAAAACGCCCCGTGAGACTTCCTTATCCCCAAGTCTAATTGGCAAGGCTCCCCAACTCGGCCTGAAGATGTTTTTTCTCCGTTAAAACTCCTCCTGCCTCCCTGATCCCAGCGTCATCTCTCATTGAGTATAAGCCAATGCGTACGTTATCGATGGCGGAGGCTCTGGTAGTTTCTTGGACGCTTCTTGATTGCTTCCTTCTACACCTTCCCAGGAATCCCTCCCTGAAATTGAACCAACAGCTTCAAATTCCAGCGGCAAATCCTTTGCTGAAAACACTGCTCATAGGTGTGTGGTGGACGTATCTCCTCTAAGCTGCGTTTCATTGAAAGGCAGCTTGATATGGGAGTTTTACGTTTCGCCCCTGGACCGGCAAAATCATTACAATTCGTCCCCGTAGGATATGTTACCTTTCGCCCCTATAGTATTAAACACAAATTCACAACAACTTTCTTTCCCACTTACAGACTTAGGACTGACTACACAATATGCATGTGCATTTGTGGTGTGGTTAAACAATTTGTGATTTTCGTGATTGCCGTTAGGTAGGTATATTTATTATCTCAATTAGCCGTGCGGGGTATTTCGTCAGTCTTATAAATATATGTGTCATATTATTTTGTTCAGTGAAGTGACGTCATAGTTTGTACGCTGCGCTTTCGGGGCTTCCTCCCCAAGTCTAGAGGGTGTTGTGCGATGAGCGCGTAGGGAAAACAATGCAAAGTCCTTGTCACATTGGTTTATTATTTTATTCGACGTACCTACAGAAATGCTGGAAATACGTTTATTCTTTCATGTGCAATAATTGGAATTGCTATTTTTAATTGTTTCCACCAATTTTGGCCCCCAAAAACACGAATTAGGACTCTATTTTTTACAGATCATCTTGTGATCGTTGATAGTGCAATTTAATTGTCTTGATTTACCTACCTGTTGATACTACTTCTAGTGTTATTATACAAGTTTATGATGATTTCAGACAATTTCCCAGGTTTTTAACTCACTAAAAAAGGATTTTGGGAGCTGAACCTTCGTTAAAACCTCGATTTTTCACTCTTTGGTCAAAATCAACTTCACATTCGGTCTTTACACCCTATAAACCATGGACAACGATACCTCACAAGCTCAGGTTCACTAAAAGCTCATAAAACCTGAAAACCCCTGTTTTTACACCCATTTTTCCCCCATAACACCCCTGGGTGTATTCTGACCGGGCTGCCGAGCTTCGGAGCACAACTAGGACCCAAATGTGTTCCAAAATTGGACCCAAACTGTGTGCGGAAGAACAACAATTTTAGGCCAACATTTAACCTAAATGTAAGGCTGAAACTTCGTTAGAACCTCAATTTTCCATTTGGTCAAAATTTACTTCATATTCGGTCTCCTTGTCCTAAAAAAAAAACATGGCAAACGATGTCCCACAAGCTCATGTTACTAAAACACCAAAAAACCCTATTTTTACACCCATTTTTCACCCTTAACACCCATGGGTGTATTCCGATCGGGCTGCAAAGTTTCGGGACAACTAGGGCCCAGTGGAGCCTTTGTGTGAAGGAGCGAATTTTCTAGACCGAAAATTAAGTAGATGTGGGTGATACGGCGTATGGCGGACGGACATTTTTGGAATCTACGCACCTTGAAACGTAAAAGAAGGAAAAATTGAGGGGATGTTATAAAAAATTTTTGCTTAGCGAAATAATAAACCAAAAGTTGAATTCGGGGTTGATGGTGGGAAACAGCTCCGGCAGTCCGAGGGATTCTACGTAGGGTTGGCTCTTCACATAGTTGGTATGGGAGAAAGGGACGTGGAACAACAATGGTGAGGGATGCGAGGAGCAGAAATATACAACGTCGAGAGAACCGGTGGGCAATCAGTGGTTTGGTTCAAGGTCCTGTGGATCAGTGCGAGATCTGTCCCAGCATCTCCTTTCGAGGGTATCCAAATGGCCACTGCCGCCGCAAAAAAATCGCGATCTACGTCGGCTGACGGGATACCTAACTTGAAAGCCACATAGCGTTGGAACTTATTTTGCACTCTTTCAAGGCGGTATTTGTGCACGGCATGCATGGTTGGCCAGACTGTCGACGCGTATTCGAGGATAAATTCGAGGACAACTAAATCTAAAGGGTTATTTCCGCTAGTGTAAGAAGTAATATTAAGTAATATACCTTCCGGAGGAGTAATCCGTATGGTAATAGAATCCGTAGGTGAGAGTGTAACAGTGGGGGCGGACCATCGAGATTATAACCGGTTAAGAAAGGATACCGATTAGGCTTCCCCAAGCGACCCCGTCTCCACCGGAAGAAAAAATGTATCGAGAACAGCCCACACTGTTACAGAGAATACTCAACTCTCTTGACAGCCTGATGGTGGTGTCCTTACATCGAAAGCGCTCGTCTCCAGTACTCAACCAGTTACGACGGATTTTTTCCTTATGGTAATATTAAATATCGACAAGCTTCCATCAACCAGGCGTTAGAAGTCACCAACTCCTCTACTTTGCAAAACGTGAGGCTCCCTCATCCCCAAGTCTAATTGGCCTGCCTCGTTCCTCCCCAACACCGACGATATTTTTTTTCCGCCGTAAAAACTCCTTCCTCTCTGATCCCTGCAGCATCTCTGATTGAGGATTATCGATTGAACGCGTACGTGATTGATGGCGAAGGCTCCGGTAGTTCCTCGGACGCACAATAGCTCCTTGTTAGGTGTTCCCCTAACCTTTTCCAGAAATCCCTCTATTATACACCATTCAATTACTCGCTCGTCGTTGACATGGTTACATCCCCTTCGACTTTTTGGAGTCGGCGTCGTAGGCGGTTGTACCCGTAGTTCCCCCTCCCGTCTCATCTCCTCCCAGTGAATTTACTTTCTTATTAACTTTTTGTTGACGTGAAACGTCTGGGTGTTGGGGGAGAGAAGTCAGTTCGCTTGGGGGTGATTCCGTTCTCAAACCTACATGTGCCAACTGTCATAAATTCATCACTCCTTCCATGTTTCCTTGACATTTCGTAGCCATGTTTACCTACTACAGGACGCCGATATTAACACACCGAATAAACCCAGAACACTCATTGGCGCAGCGGTCGCGCATTGACAAGTGTCTGTTCATTATTTTCAATAATAAACTTTTAGAATCGAGCATGGGTGAAGAAAAAAAAACACCGTTGTGATGAATTTAAATTGGCGTAAAATTCACCAGGAGAGGCGAGGTGGGAGTGTGTCGGCATCTGGTTAAGGGCGCACCTCCACCGTAAGCCGAATCTTTTTGGATGAAATTTTGTGCGGTTAAGGGCGGACCTCCACCGATCTTTTCGGGATTGTTGACAGGCTGGTTAAGGGCGTACCTCCACCATGTTCTGATTCTTTTTGGATGTGCGGTTAAGGGCGGACCTCCACCGATCTTTTTAGGGGAATTTGCCAGGCTGGTTAAGGGTGAACCTCCACCATGATCTGGTTCTTTTGGGTGTAGGAGAGAGATGAGGTGAGGAGAGAGAGAGAGATAAGTCAGCGACTTAGAGGAAGCGTAGAATGAGGAAAAAGGCGCAGGAGCCGGGGTTATATAGACCCGGAAGCCTTCTCCTACCATCCTCTTGCTGGGAGAGGATGGTGGGGCTCCAGGTTGTGCACCGGCTCCTGTGGCTTGTGTCCCCACTCGTACCGTTTATTGGCGAGAACTAAAGTTGGCTTATACAAGGTTTGCGAGGACTTAAGTATGCTAGTGTTGTGGTTCTGGGAGGAACTCACGACAACCGTCTCTGTAAACACGGTGGTAGGTATCCACCGTAAAATCTACTAAGTCAGGGTCATACCCAACGTAGGATCTCAGTCGTCTATGCAGAAGAGATGGAAATACAGGGAAATAATTACCCGTGGTGTAATAATTTGCATCGTTTTGTCATGGCTACGTTTCTCTGACACTACAAAAAGCCCGTTGACTTCAGTTTCTGCATTGCGACTGCTATCTCGGAAACAAACGAATTCTTTCCATTCTTTCGTCTTCAGTCAGCAGTGTTATAATTTTATATAAGGTTAAGTGCCCTACTGCTGTATAGTACCTAAAATGGCACTCTTTGAGATCTTCTAAGTTGTGAGGTGCAGCACGTTTACGATTACATGAACTTCCAGCACTCCAAGGCAGGCCACTAGGTAGCGGGTCGGAACTCTCGAGGATATTTTCCGTATAAAGGGGTGGAATCAACTGAGCACAGTGGGCAATAATCTTTTAATCAGAGGTGAACTTATTAACTGATGCTTTATTACAGTGGAAGCAATGTTTAAAAAACCTGGCAAATTATTACACAGTGGTTTTAGAAGCAGTTAAATTTACATTTTTGACACAGTTTTATAAAAATCACAGATGTCGTACAGAAATAATTGATTCAGCGTTGGTTTTTTTTTTTTTTTTTGAAGACGTCCTTTAATTAGCTGTATCAAAACCCACGAATGAAGGACCCATTTCCAAGGACTTTTTAGCTCAAATGTTCTCTGGGTTGCGGGATGAATTGAAGAAGGATCGGGAGGAGGCGGCGGGGAAGAGCCAGGAGATCCTGGGGAAAATTGATGATTTATCGGGGAAAATTGATGCTTGTCTCACCAACTATGAATCTCTCTCGGCTTGTGTCAGCGGTATGAAAAGCGATCTGGAAGAACTAAAAAAAGAAAATATCACCCAACGTATATTAACCCTTGAAAAATCCCTCGAGAGCTTCCAATCCGTGCGTCTGAGTGACGATTTGCCTCCTGGTTTCAGTGTTGAGCGTGCTGTGGCTGAGATGGAGGACAGACGTAGGAGGGCTAGTAACTTGATGATTTTCAACTACCCGGAGTCGCCCGAACCCAATCCTGTTCTGTCTCTCCAAGACGATCTAGATAGAATTAAAGCCTCTCTTGCTGAGCTCTCACCGGATTTTACTGACCTTAAATTTCGTATCACTAGGATTGGTGCCCCGTCTGAGAACAAAATTCGTCCACTCAAGCTCCTGTGTGATGATTCCATGTCGGCCTCTAAAATCCTTATTGCCAATCGCACGCGTAACCCCCCCTTACTCAATGCCTCATCTGACCGTACTCCCGCCCAACGAAAGTACCTCGATGATCTACGTCTGAAGCTAAAGGAAAGAACTGACAGTGGCGAACCTGACTTGACAATTAGGTTTGTGTCGGGCATTCCTACGATAGTGTCTAAATCCAATCCTCATCCAAAAAACGGATAACGAAGCCCAACTTTGTGACATTTTACTATCAAAATGTACGTGGGCTTAATACTAAACTTTCATCTATTCGTCACCAATCCCCACACCTCGACTACGATGTCCTTCTTCTCACTGAAACTTGGCTGTCAGGCAGGGTCGACTCCTCAGAACTATTTTTACCTCAATTTCAGATTTACCGGGCTGATCGATCTCCAACTAATAATCCTTTGAAGTCTTCTGGTGGCGGAGTCCTTGTCGCCGTGTCAAAGAAAATTCGTTCTTTTAAATGGGATTCCCCTGACATTGTTGAACATGTCTTTGTTGTCCTTCCGGACCTTAAAATACTGATCGGTTGTGTCTATCTACCGGATTACATGTCGTCCATAAAGTACGATGATCACTTCAATGAACTCGATGCAGCCCACACTGCTTTCCCAGATTTTAAAATACTTCTAGTAGGTGACTATAATATCCCCAATGTTCCCTGGAACGCCTGGAATGATGAAAATACTAATCAGGGATTCAGTATTAAGGGTAAAATAATTTACGACTCCCTGCGACTTCTCAGCCTTCGACAATTGAACGCCTTATCTAATTCTTCCGGGAACGTGTTGGACCTTCTTCTCACAAACTGTGCCCAAGTTAGTGTGCATTGTTGCGAGCCGATTTTGGAGCCTGATCCGGCGCACCCATCGTTCGATGTGTTTGTCCCAATTTCTGCACAGACTCTTGATGTGTGTCCCCCCCGGCGCTTCACATATAACTTCAAAAAGGGCGACTACACGTCGCTGAATTCCTTCCTGACGAACTACGATTGGACAGACTGCTTGTCTCTACCGATTGAGGAGGCCACTATACGGTTCTACAAAATTCTTCATAAAGCTATCGACATTTACATACCTAAAACCTCTCCTATTAATAGCAGTTTCCCAAAGTGGTTTAACAAAGACTTGATAGCCTTGGTTCGTTCTAAGAATATTGCTCACTCGCGTTACAAGCTCACGGGTAGTAATTTAGATTATGCGTTGTTCTCTAAGCTAAGGGCTGACTGTAAAATTATGTCAACGGCGGTTTATAAGTCATATCTTGAATCTTTGCAATGTTCTTTAAATCAAAATATTAAGTTATTCTGGAATCATGTGCACTATAGGGAGGGTGGGAACAACCTCCCTTTTCGAATGGAGTTGGATGGTGTGACAGCCGAATCGCTCCCCCAGGTTGCAGCGTTGTTTGCCTCGCACTTCTCGTCGGTCTATGATCCGCCGTCCTCCTTAAACCCTTGCTATCCAGTTCGTGATGTGATGTCGTTAGGTACCGTCTCTGTCTCTGAGAGTGATGTGTTTGCCGAGCTCTCCACGCTTGATACAAATAAAGGGTTAGGCCCTGACGGCATTCCTCCCATTCTATTAAAACATTGCTGCTCCTCGCTTTCGCTTCCTTTGGCCGCCCTTTTCAATAGCTCCCTGAGATCTGGTACCTTCCCTGAATCTTGGAAATGCTCCTACGTTACTCCTATACACAAATCAGGTGATAAGTCCAAAATCAAGCATTATCGGCCCATATGCACCATATCAACTATTCCTAAAGTTCTTGAGAAACTAGTGGTCTCGCGTATTTATTCCGATTTCTCACGGTGTATTGTCCCGGAGCAGCATGGTTTTGTTCGCCGTAGGTCAACCATGACGAACTTATTGGTATTCCAGGAATATGTCATGAGGGGGTTTGAGTCTGGGGTGCAGGTGGATGCGATTTCGACAGATTTCTCTAAGGCTTTTGACAAGCTGTCACACCGACATGTTTTGTCGCTCCTGGAATCCCTGGGCATCCACGGCTCTTTTTTGAGTTGGTTGGCGAGTTACCTCACGGGGAGACGGTTGAGGGTCAGAATTAAGGATACCCTTTCGGAGGCTTTTGTCGCGGGTTCGGGTGTGCCGCAGGGATCTCACTTAGGTCCTTTGATTTTCCTGGTGATGATAAATGGAGTTTCTGAGTTGTTTAAAGACGTTCGATTCCTAATTTTTGCTGATGACCTGAAAATATTTTCTTGCGTGCGGTCACCTGAGGATTGCCGGCGGTTGCAGTTGGGTCTGGATCGATTGGGAGTGTGGTGCACTTCCAATAATCTCTTCTTGAATACCAGCAAATGCTCAGTAGCCTCCTTTTCACGCTCTCACACCCCTTTATCCTTTGAGTATCAAATTGAAGGCACCGCTCTGAGGAGGGTATCCATTGTGAAGGACTTGGGAGTTTGGCTAGATGTTAGGTTATCCTTCTCCCATCACATTGACCTTGTTTCTAGTAGGGCTATGAAAGCTTTGGGTTTTCTCAAGCGCCACACACGTGACTTTTCCAGTATTCCGGCGTTGGTCCTGTTGTACAAGTCTTTGGTCCTCCCCATCCTTGAATACGCTTCTGTAGTTTGGGCTCCCTACTACAGTTGCCACATTGCCCAGCTCGAGAGGGTCCAGCACAAGTTCTTGCGATTTATAGCATATAGGCTCCATATACCGGCTGAAAGAGTGGATTATGAGGAGCTCATGGCAAAATGTGGCCTAGTGTCATTGGAGGATCGCAGGAAATGCGCCGATATGGCCTATCTTGTCAAGTTGCTGAATGGACGTTTGGATTGTGCTGAGCTCCTCTCGCTTATTAACTTCGCTGTTCCGCAGTTCAACTCCCGATCGATGTCACCCTTTATGGTTCCATTTAATCCCACCAACTATTTGTACTTCCGGCCCATCTGCCGAATTCCCAGAGAAGCGAATGCCCTCCTTGCTAGGGCACCAGATATTGACATTTTATCATCCAGCGTCGCCACCATGAAAACTCTAATCCTGACCCGAACTTGATTCCCATTTATTTCACCCTCAGTGTTTGTCCTTCCTTAATTGTTCCTTCGCCTTAGTGCTTACCTATATATTTATTGTTATGCTCTTTGTTGCTTGCTTCTTTATTACTATTACTTGCTTTGTATTTATGTACTTTCATGTCATTATTCTTTGTAATTGGGTTCGCCCGTTTAAATTGTAAATAAATAAATAAATAAATAAAAGACAGGTGCCCAAAAAGTCGGGCACCTGAACCCGAGATTCTGATAGGGCATGATATCACAGGTAATTTTGGAGAATCGAGGCGTCCGAAAGGCTTTTTAAAAAAAGTTCTGCCATATAAATATAAAGCACTACCTTATAAATTTTATCTATGTACCCATGTAAAGTTCCGTAATCAATTTTCGGTAGCGATACCGAATCTAAAATATCAGATGAGAATCGACAGAAATTAAAAAACAGGCAGACTTTTCACATCATAAAAACCGTTTTCACATGCCAGATTAATGCCTGATCAGCATTCGTCGCCCACAGGGCGTTTCAAGATCATTTTCAGCTCCACTCAACTTAAGAAATTGGGGTCTCAAATAGGAAACTGTCTATTTTAGATTGAATGTTCCGAATTTAGATTGAGGAGAGTCGAATCGCACTGCCACACTTAGGTTTTCTTGTATTGACACTGCATATTTTACTTTTGGTCATTCACGCCAACATGTAACCCACGCCGTAAAAACCTCTGCCATGTTGGGCTGGCAGTATAGTTTCCTCACTTCCTATTGTAACATGGACGTGTAGAATCAATTGGTAAAAAAATGGTGAGCCAAAATGATTGAATAACAACAAATAGAGTATTAATAAATTACCTAACATGCGTAATAGGGTAAACATTTCAATATTTTGTCAACATTTCATGTTCGCGCATGCGCAAATGTTGTGGCCGGTGCATTGTTTCCTTAGCAGGAGAGATCAGGAGCGCCTCCCCTTCCCTCCCTTCTCCACCGGCCCGGCGTTAACGCCGCTCACCTCAGTTCAACAGTAGTCATTCATCACCTCGCGTCTCACGCTGTCTCGCCTTTAAATTCATAAAAGTTGCATATTGTGGTGTTTAAATTATCCAGCTATCGCGCCTCTGAATCTTCGAGCATCGACTGCTGTTCAAGCTTCATCATCCCCATCGTGCTACCCTTCCCAGCCGGCTTTCCTTATATCCCTTATACCCACCCTTAACCTTCATAAGTCCTCCTCGATATATTTGAAAGCCCACCGTTGCCAAGGTAAGGCGTATCAACTCTAATATTATTCCAAAAGTACACTTTTGGTGGTCCTTCTGCTTCATTCTTTGGGGCTCAAACATATTATTAGTATTTCGTTTGTGAACCAGCTAGCCCCACCCACGAGGATTTTAATCTCACAATATCATTATCGAACATCCTCAACATTTGGTCTCGTTTCGAGCCGGATTTTGTACTCCAAGTAAATTTGTGTAATAAAATTCGTAAATTAATTAATTAGGTACCTAAAACCGCGGGGCGGAACCCAATTATTCGTTGTAGGCAGGTACTACGTGAGAATCACTTCTAGTATCGCTAATCGTTTGAAGTTTCTGCAGCTTGGTCACGGTTTTCAGCCTAAACTTGTATTTTCGAATTTGTTTTACTTAAAATATATACCTATTTCGAGGCTTTCTGGTGGTTTTATTGAGACGTAATTGGGGGATTGTGGAGTTGGGAAGGGAACGGGGAGCGCTTGCTGAACGTCAGTCCTTTACTTGAATTCGGAATTTTGTTGAAACGTGTTCATTACTGACTTGCGATAATTTCGTCTGGTCAACTATCAATCTGTGTTGCACTTTGAGGCAGCGCGTGTAAACAGGTGACTAACGGTGATCTTGTGGCCTATTCACTGTCTTATAAGATAAATCAGGGACTTTGTGATACCTATTATTCTCCGTGTATTCTGGCTCATTTTTCCGTCTCTCCAGTTATTGTGTTTCGCATATTCTACACCCATTACCAGTTGAATATCACAACTCGAATAGATTTTTTTAAATTTAGTAATATTTAATTTAATCCGTTTAAACTGCTTGTAATAAAATTTCTCTTTGCAAATCTAGATAGATTTATGCAAGCATATATTTTGTATGTAGTTCTCGACCACTATATGCGTGTTGTTTTGTATTTGAGCCAACGAGTTATTCAGTACCTGTCCATAATCCTTGTTCCTCTTCATAATATTGGTGAATCCTGTTCCTTCTTTCTTTGTACCTACCTGCTTCTTTCTGGACGGATAGTAACTGCGTTGGTACATACCTAAATTATAATGGCTGGGAAAGTAAGGATGAAGATACTTTCTGCAAAAACCAGTGCACTTAAGACTCGTCTACAGGCATTGCTCCAGTTATCCTCCACTGTTACGTCGGATAACACTGAATTGTTTCTAACACAGGCCAGGGAATTAGATAATTTGAAGAACTCATATGAGGAAGTCGCAGTGGAGTTGGAAGAGGTCAAAGCAGAAATGGATGAATCTTATATACCATCTCTTGAATGTATAAACGAATTCAATTGTATGGTCGATAGGATTAAAGTTGTTGTTCGCAGAGTCGATCCAGCTGGTAAATCCAGCACTGATGCTCGTGTGTCGTTGAATGCAACCCAAGGTTTGGGACTCGCCACATGTAAAGTAAAATTAGAACCCATAAAACTCATGAACTTTGATGGTTCTCCGGAAAATTGGAACCCCTTCTATCAACAATTTTTGGAGTTGATTGATCAAAATCCGGACTTATCCAACCTACAACGAATGACTTATCTTGTTTCACATCTTACTGGTAGCGCAAAAAGCATTGTAGCTGGGATACCTCCAATTGAAGCTAATTACGAATTTCTTAAGAATACTTTGAAGGAACGATTTGAGGATAAACGGGCACTTGGACACTACTATTTAGACAAGATTTTGAATTTGAAACCACTCTCTCAAGAATCGGAGAAAGGGTTAAATTATTTTTTGGAGGAGTTCGTGGGAGCCACAGAGGCACTTAAAAAATTGGGTATCAATGACATGTTTGATTTTTTTTTGGTATATTTATCTACCAAAAAGCTGGATCCTGATACCATCAGACATTTTGATATGCACCATCGTGACCTGGATGTACCTACTTTTGAAAGTGTAATAAATTTCATTCGGGCCCAAACTCGCATCCTTGCTCGCTCCAAAAAACTTGTAGTCGCGTCCCAATCTTCATCGAAACCGAATAGTAACTCCAAATCACCGCAAGTATTTGTAGCCCAACAGGTGGATGATACCGTTAAGAACCATCCAAAGTTAGATAAATCTTGTTCATGCTGCCGTCAGAATGTCTCTCATCCATTGGACAAATGTCCTTCCTTTTTGAAGATGAACCCTGTACAAAGATTCGGGCTTATAAAGTCGTCTCACCGTTGTTATCGGTGTTTAGCCAAACATTTTTCCAAATCGTGTAGTGTACGAAGTGTTTGTGGTAAGTGTCAGCGTCCCCATCATATTTTGATTCATTTCAGTGACCCCACCACTCATACTTCGGATACACTTGCTGTGCAAACGTCAGACAGCCATAATTTGAGGGGTAATAACGATCCACCCTCTCAGGTGACAGTCGCTGCTGCGAGTACCCAGTCCCGTTTCACTACTGTTCTTTTAGCCACTGCCCAGGTTGTTGTAACAGATAAATTTGGTCAACCTGTCACACTTAGAGCTCTGATCGACAATGGGTCACAGTCACATTTTGTTCAAAAGGGGCTGTGCGAGAGATTGGGTATATCCCCTCACTCTCATCGGACTGTTGTACAATGTTTAGGCAAGAGTTCGTCATCAATTCAGGAACGGGTGTCTCTGACATTTTGCTCACGGATTGCGTCTCATGTCAAATTCACCATTAATGCTCTGGTGATGGAGGATCTCACGGGTCATCTCCCTGCTGTTCATGTGGAGGTATCTCATCTTTCGCATTTGATGGATCTCGAGCTAGCGGATGAGGTCTTCAATGTACCTGGGCCCATTGACCTCCTGATTGGTGCAGATTTATGGCCGCAGATATGTGGGTCTGGTAAAGTGATGGGTCCCCAGGGCACGCCTTATGGTCTTCAGTCCTCGCTAGGTTGGCTTGTCATGGGATCGGCACCAGTGGCTTCATACTTCACTTCGAGCACGTTCACTTCTCTTGTGGAGGATCCCATTGATGAGCTTCTGGAGAGGTTTTGGTTAATTGAGGAGACTCCATCCGAACCGGTTTCTTCTCCTGATTATGATGAATGTGAGAGGTTCTTCTGTGAGACCGTCATGCGTGGCACAGAGGGACACTTCATAGTTGCTCTCCCGTTCCGGCTGTCGCCTGATTTGTTGGGGGATTCATTTAGGTTAGCCACCCATCGCTTCATAGCCCTAGAGCGCCGTTTGTTGAAAACTCCTGAGCTCCATCGTCAGTATGGGGATGTGATTAAAGGCTATTTGAATGAGGGTTATATGTCCCTTATTACAGCGGAATATTTGCAACCTGGGGAAAAAGCTTACTATATTCCACATCATGGGGTGCTTAAACCAGATAGCACAAGTACACCCCTCCGGATCGTCCTGAATGCCAGCGCGCAAACTACAACAAAGCTGTCCTTGAACGATGTGCTGCACGTGGGCCCTAAATTGCAGAATGATTTGGTTCGTGTGCTCCTCAATTTCAGGCTTTTTGAATTCGCGTTAACTGCAGATGTCCGACAGA
The DNA here is from genome assembly GCA_954871275.1 of Leptopterna dolabrata. NCBI lineage: Eukaryota > Metazoa > Arthropoda > Insecta > Hemiptera > Miridae > Leptopterna > Leptopterna dolabrata. Next base: position 43,034,375 of record OX940981.1, read on the forward strand.
TGTACCTGCGAATATCAGTTCGACCTGAGGATCGACGGTTTCAGCGCATTATCTGGCGATTTTCTCCTGTGGAGGATCTTCAGATTTTTGAAATGGGTACAGTGGTTTTCGGTGTGGCACCATCTCCATATTTGGCACTTCGGGTAGTTCAGGAATTGATTAGATTGGAGGGTGATCGCTTCCCTCTGGCAGCCGTCAGTGCTGGTCGGGATACTTACGTTGATGATTATCTGGCATCTGTTCCAACAGAGGTGTCAGCCAACTTGTTGCGGCAGCAGATGATTTCATTATTTTCGGCGGGATCTTTTACATTGGCAAAATGGGCCTCAAATTCTTCCCTAGTGATGTCTTCAATTCCAGAAAACCTGAAGTCAACGGAATATTTGGATTTTGATACTGATTTATCCCTTAAGGTGTTGGGATTGAGGTGGAATCCTCATAGAGATACTTTTTCGGTGAAAGTAAATGTTCCTTCAAACAACTGCACTAAACGAGCCATGTTGTCCGCTGTTGCCAGAATTTTCGATCCATTGGGATTTCTTGCTCCATTGACAGTTAGCGCAAAGGGATTTATTCAGTCACTCTGGACGCATCAGTTGGGATGGGATGATAAGCCACCTGAGGAAGTTTGCCGACGGTGGAGACATTTCATTGAGGAATTACCTCTTTTAGAGGATTGGTGTATTCCACGTCATTCTTTCATCACCCCTGGATGCTGGAGTGCACTCTTGGGTTTTGCCGATGCCTCCCAATCAGCGTATGGAGCCGTTGTGTATGTCCTGAGTGAATGTTCAGGTGTGCGGAGAGTAAGCCTACTGATAGCTAAATCGAAAATCGCTCCATTGAAGACGACCAGTATTCCACGGCTGGAACTTTGTGCTGCCCTCCTGCTCTCCTCTCTGATTCACTATGTTTTGGAATCTTACTCTGGACGACACGAATTCGCACGTGTGTTTGCTTTCAGTGACTCAACCGTTGCTCTTCATTGGTTGTCTTCATCACCATCTAGATGGAAAGCATTTGTTGCCAACCGGGTCACAAAAATACAACACCGCACTGATGTGAAATGGTGGTACCATGTGAAAGGGGAGCAAAACCCTGCAGACTGTTTGAGTAGGGGTTTGTCTGCTGGGTCCCTTCTTCATCACAATATGTGGTTCACCGGCCCGGTTTGGCTTAACTCGCCATTTTCAGAATGGCCTATAACCATCATTGATGATTTGGTTCTTCCATCCCGCCCTGTGGAAGAAAGGATAGTTTCTCTAGCTACAACTACTCCTCAGGATTGGATATTGAAGCCCATGCTAGATCGTGTCTCGTCGTATCGGAAGCTAATTCGTTCCACCGCATATGTTTTAAGAGCTCTGAGGCTAACTCGTTTCCGTACCGGTCCCTTACACCTGTCAGAGATTACCCACGCTGAGATTCTGTGGCTGCGGTATACTCAGCGTCAATATTTCTGGGAGATCTTCGTCTATTTAGAATGTACATCCACCAAGAAACGAAAGGGCCTTTTAAGAAATCCCATGATTGGAAAATTGGATTTGTTCCTGGAAAACGGGATGATCAGGGTGGGGGGAAGGCTGCAGTATTCTCGTCTGTCTTATGATCACCGTCATCCTCTCCTGCTACCTAAAACTGGTAGATTTGTGGAACTACTTGTCGATCAGTATCATACGGATAATTTGCATACAGGTCCACACATACTCCTGTCACTTTTGAATTTGAGGTATTGGATTGTTGCCGCTCGGAGTTTGGTGAGACAACGGGTCCATAAATGCAACATATGTTTCAGGGCTAAACCCCATGCTTTGGAACCTAAAATGGCCCCGTTGCCTGCTGTAAGATTTCAGCAGTACAAGGCTTTCCTAAATTGTGGAGTGGACTATGCAGGCCCATTCACAATTTCGATGGTCAGACGACGGGGAGGGACTGGCATGAAGGCCTATGTGTGCATGTTTGTCTGCCTCGCCACCAAGGCCCTTCATTTCGAGCTGGTTTCGACGCTCTCAACGGATGGGTTTTTGGCTGCCTTTCGACGCTTCCTATCCCGAAGAGGTCCCTGCAAGATAATTTTTTCTGATCAGGGTACCAATTTTCTGGGTGCAAAGCACCAATTGAGTCGTTTATACTCTTTAACAGCCTCTAGTAAATTCAACACCTCTGTGGGAGACGATTTGTCAAGCAGAGGAATCGAGTGGCGCGTAAACCCCCCATCGTCTCCACATTTCGGTGGAATTTGGGAACGCAACATTCGGAGTTTCAAGAGTCTATTGTACAAACTTATTGGACCTCACTTGCTAACCTATGAGGAATTCAATACTGTCATCATTCAGATAGAAGCAATTTTGAACAGCAGGCCTCTGACAGTCCTGTCAGCAGACCCAAATGGACCTACTGCACTAACTCCTGCCCATTTCTTGACTTTGGGACCCCCTCTGGACCACATTCCTTATGAGGACTTCAGCGCTGTACCATCAAATCGCTTGGATCACTATCAACGCGTCTCGCAAATCACTCAAGGATTTTGGAAACGGTGGCAGCAGGAGTACTTGCACACTCTGCAGGGGCGTGCTAAATGGACTGAGGATGCTCCTCCTCTGAATATCGGCTCAGTGGTCGTTGTGATGCGAGAGAATACTCCACCTCTTCAGTGGCCTCTTGCAGTTGTGGAGGAGTTATGCCGGGGTCCGGATGGCGTTGCAAGAGTTGCCAGATTGAGAACCAGCCGAGGAGAGCTGGTCCGGCCCTTGGTGAAGTTGTGTCCACTCCCAAATCAATGAGCCGTACCTCCTATTCAAAACATCCTTTTCCCAATTATTTATCCTGTTATTAATCCTTAGTTGTATAACTCGTTTTGTTGTTGTTAATTCTTAATTTATTGGATTGGTGTTTTAGTTATAATTGTTCAACCAGTTTCATTCGGAGCACTGGCTCAGTGAAATTTTCTTCAGAATTCTGAAATACATTTCAGGGTGGGGGGAAATGTTGTGGCCGGTGCATTGTTTCCTTAGCAGGAGAGATCAGGAGCGCCTCCCCTTCCCTCCCTTCTCCACCGGCCCGGCGTTAACGCCGCTCACCTCAGTTCAACAGTAGTCATTCATCACCTCGCGTCTCACGCTGTCTCGCCTTTAAATTCATAAAAGTTGCATATTGTGGTGTTTAAATTATCCAGCTATCGCGCCTCTGAATCTTCGAGCATCGACTGCTGTTCAAGCTTCATCATCCCCATCGTGCTACCCTTCCCAGCCGGCTTTCCTTATATCCCTTATACCCACCCTTAACCTTCATAAGTCCTCCTCGATATATTTGAAAGCCCACCGTTGCCAAGGTAAGGCGTATCAACTCTAATATTATTCCAAAAGTACACTTTTGGTGGTCCTTCTGCTTCATTCTTTGGGGCTCAAACATATTATTAGTATTTCGTTTGTGAACCAGCTAGCCCCACCCACGAGGATTTTAATCTCACAATATCATTATCGAACATCCTCAACAGCAAACGAAAGTTACAGTAAGGTCCCAATGAAATTCGTATGGGAATCGAAGTACTATTCCTGGCCGACCCTCCAAGTTTGAACTCATTTCAACGATATTTTTGAAGGTAGTTAGCGGCGTTTCAAGTATTTCACGTTTGCGCATGCGCAGACGAAAGCTGCGGTACGATTTCAATGACTTTGATAACAGACTATCCGCGATCCAAGCCGCGTATACCCTCAGAAGTTAAGCTGTCTACGACTATTTTTCGCGTAGTTAACAGCGTTACAAGGAAATAGTCAACATTTCATGTTCGCGCATGCCCAGACGAAAGTTACGGTACGATTCCAATGAAATTCGTGTGGAGCTATTAAAGTGAAGGAATTGGAGAGTAATGAACTCATTTTAACGATATTTAAGGTAGTTATGGGCGTCTAGATATTCCACGTTTGCGCATGCGCAGACGTTGGTTACAGTAATTTTTCCGCGATTTTTGTATGGGGCTATTTGTGACCCAACCCGCACCTGCCCTCCAAATTTCAGCCTATTTCGACTATTATTTTGGGGTGGTTATGGGTGTTGCAAGGAATTACCACAGAGAGACAGGCAGGCACGGAACCAAAAATGTTCCTTGACGTCTGAAACGCAAAATGGTAGTGGAAATTTACATTTTGGAGGACATAAATTTCTTTTATTTGACTCATTCACGTATCCAAGGATTCCCTACATTCGGTAGTGAGGGAGCAATACTGTTCAATTTATTAACTGATTGTAATGAAGTCGAAGTTCTTGGGTAAAGAGTGTTTCCTCGGCTGGTCCGGTTATACTCTTCTTGAATCCGTTCAGTTCTGTCGTAGTATTCACAAGTTTCGTTCTATTTTAGAGAGGTTTTTTTCTTGGGAACGCAGTATCGAAATCGAAAATATCTCCGCGGCAATGAAAATGTAAATAGAGGTTATTGGGGTGAAAAAGGCTTGTGTTTGCAAAGCGACGAGGGCCATGCAAATGTAATTTCCATCGGCTTTTGTACCGAGGTGGCGTTTTTGATGTTGGGGAACGACAAAAGACCGATAACATCGCTGACGACCTTAGGACCGAATGCGTTGCTTGAAATGACGACACCTGCTGTCTGAGAATCTCACAGGTTCAATAAATCAAATTAGGGGTACCTGCCATAGGTTTATGTACATTTCTGTATATTCATTATGTAACTGTTAATAAGTCTATGTGTACATAACTTTGCGTTTTGCGGGTGTGTTACGGTATGTGGCACTTCTGAGAAAGATTCATGGTGTTCTCGAACGCATATTTTAGACGGTATCACCGTACTTCCAATCCTTATAATAGGAAACGAAATTTTGGGTGAAAAGATTATGTAGCAATGAACCACACCATTTTTCGTAAATTATATCATTTTTTCTTGATTTTAGCAATTTTTACCGAAATCGACCCTTCTAAAGTTAAAGTCCCACTGTTTTTAGCGAATTTTCGAAGAAAAGGAAGCTATTGTTCTCGGTCCAAAATTTTTAAAACTCGAATTTCCGAAAGATTTTTATACCAAAATCCGTTTCAGACCATCCTGAATTCCCTGCCGAAAGACACCAAAAATGATATGTGTGTATATATATATATATATATATATATATATATATATATATATATATATATATATATATATATATATATATATATATATATATTTATATATGTATGTGTCATTCCAGACGATAACTCTAGAAAGAATTGAGATAAAAAGTTCAAATTTGCACGAAAAATCTGTCTTGGCAATCGACAGGCTAAGTTCGAAGATGGGCAGAATCGGGTCACTCTAAGGGGGAGTTTTGGGAAGTTTTAGGGGGGGAAAATTACCCATAAATTCCCAAAATGAAAGTCTGACAAGTGACACCTCATTTTAAAGGTTTTTGTACGCTGAACACGATGGTGAAATCAGAATTGCGATATCTCATTCCATTCTCAAACTGGAGCACTTTGAAGATGAAGGAACGTGGTTATTTCTTGAGATGTTCTTCCTGGTTCGTCTGCTCTAATCTGATAACGGAATGGGATATCGCAATTCTGACTTCACCATCGTGTTCAGCGTTGGAAAATCTACAAACCGAGGTGTTACTCGGCAAAAAATGGAACAAAAAATTTGTTACGTAGGTACCCAATACCTACTCATCTGGTATTCAAAACATTTTTGATTTCCCCCTCCCCCTCCTTCCACCCCAAATTTTACTTTGCGTAAAACTACTCCTGTTTTAATTTTGTATGGTATCAAGTTGGGAAAACATTGGCCGAAAATTAATTTTCAGAAAATTTTAAGTGGAGGAGGAAGATGCCGAAAACTTCGAAAATTCGCTCTTATAGCCATGCTGCATGACTGTGGTTTTTTTGTTTTTTTTTGAGAAAAATATTTTTATCGTCGAAATAGTCCCTCCGTCGTGAATCACCATCCCATACAACTTCAGGTAAATTAGTATTGATTAAATTCCTTAATGCCAATTGTTTTCTGCCCCCAAAAATCCAAATTTGACCCCTATTCTGTATGAAAAACGCTGCAAATTATTACACACCGGTTTATTATTTACCTGTATAGACGCCCCTTCTGCGTAGGTCACTATTTTCTGTGGTCACTGCCCTCGAGCTCCCTCCAGGAAAGCCCTAAATGGAGTACTGGAGCCGGCCCGGGAATTTAAGTTTCATAAAATGCGCGGGATCCAGTCATTAATTATTTGTAGTTAATCATGATGCATAGCATAAGATAAATAATAAACCGTTGTGTAATAATTTACCCAGTAATACTTCAATGTTTGTTCAAGCTGCGAAAGTAGGTACCTACCAACGGAATCCAAGAGATCCATCATTTTTCAAATTTAGAAATATCACAGAACAACCAACACGACTTCATACAGCCATCCGTGATTGTAATCAGGTGCTGCCTAGTGATGATATCCGGGCCGGATTTATACCGTTTGATTCACGATCGTGTTGACGAAGCTGTTTGTTGCACACGAACGGCTGGACGTAAAATGCTCCGGGTGGTCTCAAAAAATTGTTTATTTCAGGTCAAATTTAATAACGTAAAAAAATATACCCTTCTATCGGAAGTTTTCGAGCTACGGCGTTCTGAACATTTCAACCCCTGTTGACTAACAGTAGCGCCGAGCTTCGAGGACCAACTAGACCCCAAACCAAGTTCCATTAATTTTGGTTCATGGTAACTAAGAAAACAGCGAAGTACGGTGTACGGCGGACAGACAGAATTTTTTTTTTTTTGCATTTTCGGATTCTACATACCTTGAAACGGAAACCATCGAATTTTGAGTGGGGTTGAATATTTTTTTTTTTTTTTTCGTGCTCGATTCCAAAGGTTCATTTGAAAATAATGCGTAAGCCAAAACAACTGAAATTGTATTTTTCTCTCTTTACGCACCCTTCCTTACCACTTTCAGTGATTTTACAACAATTATTCGCGATGTTAGCAGTTTTTATCCATTTTCGACCTCTAGAAACTCTAATTTGATCCCTTTCGAGTTTTTGATAATTGCTCATCTTCGGTATCATCCGTTTGTTTGGCAATACGACATTTTGGGGAAACTTGGAATTTGTATCATGTATCCGCGGTCAGATATCATGTGGAGTGACGCATAAACATATATGGTTTATATATATTTTTGGCACTGATGTGCAACGAAAAATAGGGTCAGATATAAAGATTTTAACATGAAAGACTTGCTGTTGATATTTCAGCGTGTGCCTTTTTCAAAACGAAGGGTAGAAATGACTCATTTTACTTCCATGTTAGCGAATTTTCAAAGAGAACGAAGCTATTTCAAATGGATGGGTCCAACATTTTCAGAGCATGAATTTTTTAAATGTTTTAATAGACAAATCTGTTTTAGAAAATTTATATATATATAGGTACATAAATTTTTGCTGACATCTACAAATGAGCTTCTGAAACGCATTTGCCTATTAAAACATTTCAAAAATTCATGTAGCTCATTTGTAGATTTCAAAAAATATGTATGTAGGTATATAAGTATATAAATTTTCTAAAACGGATTTGCCTATTAAAAAAATTTCAAAAATGCATGCTCTGAAAATGTTAGAACCATCCATTTGCAAAAGCTTCGTTCTCTTTGAAAATTCGCTAGCATGGAAGTAAAATGAGTAATAAATCGATGGCTGAGAGTTATCAAAATCGATGTTGACTTTTCGGGTTTGGCAGGTTCTTTCGATTTCCGCACACAGCGCCGGCGCTGCGTTTATTTCAATAATCGGAAGGGTTGAACTTGACCTCAGGTGAATTCGTTAAGAGGGCTTAACCGTTAACACTAGCTTAACTCCCCTTAACCGCTTAAACCACCTGACACCCCCCAGCACCAACCAACTAACCACACTTGCTAAACGGCGCCAGCGTAGCCCATGAAAAGCGCACCTGAGCTGCAACCTCATCGGATTTGGGGCTCGCGAAGGCGAGAGCCCCCCCCCCCCCCCTCCATCGCGGCTCACTCACTTACCTCTATAAGGTCTAAACTGTGAGGTCCAACCTCTCTGAGGTCTAAACTCTCTGAAGGTATAATTTATTGAAACCTGCCACAATATTGTGGTTGTATGACGCGGGGGGGGGGGGGGGGGGGGATCCTTCGGTTTCGAGGTCGAAAACGCCCCGCCGCCCCCAGGAGACTTCGCGTGATGGCGTTCTTGAATCACGTCCGCCTCTCGAGTTTAATTGCCCCCGTCGACGCCAGGCTGAAATTAGCCAAGTAGCTAACGGCTAAAAGCTACAGCTAAACCAGCTGAACTTCAGCTTAACTAACATCTAAATTTTCAGCTGTTGAGGCTGTTGAGCTAAATCTTACAGCTAACTTAGCAGTTACTTGAAATTAACAGCTAATAGCTTTAGCTATTAAAAAAATCTGCTGTTGGTGGCAGCTAATAGCTTTAGCCGTAGCTTATAGCTAACAGCTAACTTATTCCTTAAAAATCGTATTCGTCCTCACAAACTGTTAGTAGCTAACACTTAGTTTTAGCTAATAAGTAGATTAGCTTTAAAACATTTTTTGAGCTAATTTAATCGTTGTGACCGTTTCACCATTTTGAATAATTTCCGGCTTTTTTTTTTACCGAGTCCAGTGAATTTTCTCGGGTAACCCCTATAAGAAGTACTTCTATTATTTTCTGTTGTTATTTTTCATTAATTTATGAATAATAATAATAATAATAATAGCACCTTTTTGGAAAGCGAATTTGTTGGTAAAATGTGAAAAAACATAGGTACTTAACAGCAATGCAGCATATCTGAAGGAGCTAATTTTTCAATAAATGATAACAACAAATTAAAATTTTGTGTTGGTCAAATATTTTCTCGTTATGAAAGACATGGTAATCCGAAAGTCAACCAAGAGACGTCCAGGGAGGCCCAGGAACTCAGAGGGGCCAGCATTATTGCATAGATATGTCAGATTCACTTTTTACCAGAGAAAATTTACTGGACTTGGTCAAAAACTCAGAAATTGTTCAAAATGATAAAATAGTCAAAACTATAAATTCTAAAAAAAAGGCTAGTTTACTTATTAGCTAAAACTAGAACTGTTACCTATTAGCTGTTGGTGAGGAGGAATAGGACTTTTTTAAGCTATTAGCTGACAGCTGCAGCTATTAGCTGCTACCAACAGCTAATTTTTGTAGGTAAAGCTATTAGCTGTTCATTTTAACTAACAGCTAATTTTGCTGTACAATTTACCTGTTCCTCAACTGCTGATAGCTAATTTAGTTTCGCCTGATTGACGTCAACAACACCTCAGTGTTACTTCACGTACACTAACTTTTACCGATTAGCCACACTAACTTACTACCTACTAACCGTGGCTTACCAGCTACACTAACTTACCTGCTTCTATAAGACTAACTAGCTACATTTACTAGCTCCTACGTCTTTATTTCTTACTACATATTACTATTGTTTCTTTAATGTGCAATAATTGAAATAGCTATTTTTGGTGGTTTCCACCAATTTTGGCCCCCCAAAACACGAATTGGGGTCTTATTTTTGACAAATTATCTTTGATCGTTGATAGTGACATTTAATTGTCTTGATTCATCTGGTGGCTCCAAAAGCTTATTTCTGTGCTATTCATCCTGTAAAGCTGTAATTTGTCATGTAGTCACCTTTGGATTTCTTTACATGACGATGCATAGGGCCCGGATCAGCTGAGTGGCTCCATATTTCAGTTACCACAAGCCATTGTTAAGCATTACTGATAGAACTTATATTTCTGTAAATTAAAATATAAATAAATTTGGTGATTCTGGAAATTAATTTCTTTTTGTCTAACCAGTGCTTGCAGTTTTGGGAGACCTTAATTGCTTGAATCATTAAATTGCTAAGAGATTGCTTAAATCATTTACCACTTCCATTAAGTGGATATGTCTTTCCTTGATGGGAAAGACATATCCATGATCTTTAAGTCTTTCCCATCAAGGGAGAGCTTTATATAGACGGGTTATCTATACAGAGTTTACTGTATGAATGATTTTGCCTCTGATTTCACTTCCTCATCCAATCAAAATCGGGTGATCGTGGTCGTTTTGGTATTTTTATTCTGTGAATAATACACCTATGTATTCGCTCAGCAAAAAATTTTTATAACACCCCCTCAAACTTTTTTCTTTTCCGTTTCAAGGTGCGTAGATTCCAAAAATGCAATGTCCGTCCGCCATACGCCGTATCACGTGTACAGGCTTCATTTTCGGTCTAAAAAATTCGTTCTTTCGCACACATGCTCCATTTGGGTCCTAGTTGTGTCCCGAAACTTTTCAGCCCGATCGGAACATACCCAGGGGTGTTATGAGTGAAAATGTGTGTAAAAATAGCTACTTTTTGCGTTTTAGCAACATGTTGGTAACATGAGCTTCTGAGATATCGTTTTCCATGTTTTTGGGGACGGGAAGACCGAATATGAAGTCGATTTTGACCAAAGAGTGGAAAATTGAGTTCTACCAAATGTTCAGCTCCCAAAATTGATTTTTTATGAGTGAAAAACCTGGGAAATCGTCTGAAATCACCATCAGTTTGTAGAATAACACTGGAAAAAGTGTCAACACTTGGATCAAGACGATTAAATGGCACTACCATTGATCAAACATAGTTTAAAAAAAAAGGAGCGTACCTAATTTGTGTTTTAGGGGCCAACATTAATGAAAACCATCAGAAATAGCTATTTCGATTATTACGCATGAAAGAAACAATAAATGAACAGCCAACATTTCTGTAGGTATGTCCAATAGAATAATAAACCTATGTGACAAGGACTTTGCAGCGTTTTGGTTTATTATTCTGTGAATAATACACCTATGTATTCGCTCAGCAAAAAAATTTTATAACACCCCCTCAAAATTTTTTCTTTTCCGTTTCAAGGTGCGTAGATTCAAAAAATGCAATGTCCGTCCGCCGTCCGCCGTACGCCGTCCGCCGTATCACGTGTGCAGGCTTCATTTTCGGTCTAAAAAAAATCGTTCTTTCGCACACATGCTCCATTTGGGCTCTAGTTGTGTCCCGAAACTTTTCAGCCCGATCGGAATATTACCCAGGGGTGTTATGAGTGATAATGTGTGTAAAAATATGTACTATTTGCGTTTTAGCAACATGTTGGTAACATGAGCTTTTAAGGTATCGTTTTTCATGTTTGTGGGGACGAGAAGACCGAATATGAAGTCGATTTTGACCAAAGAATAGAAAATTGAGGTTCTACCAGATGTTCAGCTCCCGAAATTGATTTTTTATGAGTCAAAAACCTGGGAAATCGTTTGAAATCACCATCAATTTGTATAATAACACTGGAAAAAGTGTCAACAGGTGGATCAAGACGATTAAATGGTACTATCAATGATCAGAGATAATTTATTTTTAAAAAAAGGAGCGTAGTTTATTCGAGTTTTGGGGGCCAAAATTGATGGAAACCACCAGAGATAGCTATTTCAATTATTTTATATGAAAGAAACAATAAATAAACAGCAACATCTCTGTAGGTAGGTATGTCCAATGGAATAATAAACCCATGTGACAAGGACTTTGCAGCGTTTTTCTTTTCCGTTTCAAGGTGCGTAGATTCCAAAAATGCAATGTCCGTCCGCCGTACGCCGTATCACGTGTACAGCCTTCATTTTCGGTCTAAAAAATTCGTTCTTTCGCACACATGCTCCATTTGGGCCCTAGTTGTGTCCCGAAACTTTTCAGCCCGATCGGAATATACCCAGGGGTGTTGTGAGTGAAAATGTGTGTAAAAATAGCTACTTTTTGCGTTTTAGCAACATGTTGGTAACATGAGCTTCTGAGATATCGTTTTCCATGTTTTTGGGGACGGGAAGACCGAATATGAAGTCGATTTTGACCAAAGAGTGGAAAATTGAGTTCTACCAAATGTTCAGCTCCCAAAATTGATTTTTTATGAGTGAAAAACCTGGGAAATCGTCTGAAATCACCATCAGTTTGTAGAATAACACTGGAAAAAGTGTCAACACTTGGATCAAGACGATTAAATGGCACTACCATTGATCAAACATAGTTAAAAAAAAAAGGAGCGTACCTAATTTGTGTTTTAGGGGCCAACATTAATGGAAACCATCAGAAATAGCTATTTCGATTATTACGCATGAAAAAAAACAATAAATGAACAGCCAACATTTCTGTAGGTATGTCCAATAGAATAATAAACCCATGTGACAAGGACTTTGCAGCGTTTTTAAATTGATCTTCAACTAAAGCATTTTTTGAGACCACCCGGAGCATTGTACGACCAACTGTTCGTTTGCACCGAAAAGCTTCGTCAGCATGATCGTGAAACAAATGGTATAAATCCGGCCCAGATACCCTCGCTAGAGAGCACCTGATTATAATCACGGATGGCTCTATGAAGTGGAGTTCGTTGTTCTCTGATATTATTTAATTTGAAGAATGTTGGTTATTTTGAATTTTGTTGGTTTTGTTTTGTTTTGTTGATTTTGTTGTTTTAGTTTGTAACTTGAACAAAGGTCAACTTGGAACAAAGGCTTCGTGAATAACAACAACAAAATAATTATGCACTGTTACAATTCTTGGTTCCGCCCCATAGTTATGAAATGTGATGCCCGGCTGGCTCCAGTACTCGATTTAGGGCTTTATAATAAATCGCTATGTAATAATTTGCAGCTTTTGGTTTATTATTCTGTGAATAATACACCTATGTAATCGCTCAGCAACAAATTTTTATAACACCCCCTCAAACTTTTTTCTTTTCCGTTTCAAGGTGCGTAGATTCCAAAAATGCAATGTCCGTCCGCCGTACGCCGTCCGCCGTATCACGTGTACAGGCTTCATTTTCGGTCTAAAAAAGTCGTTCTTTCGCACACATGCTCCATTTGGGCCCTAGTTGTGTCCCGAAACTTTTCAGCCCGATCGGAATATACCCAGGGGTGTTATGAGTGAAAATGTGTGTAAAAATAGGTACTTTTGCGTTTTAGCAACATGTTGGTAACATGAGCTTTTGAAGTATCGGTTTCCATGTTTTTTTGGACGAGAAGACCGAATATGAAGTCGATTTTGACCATGGAGTGGAAAATTGAGGTTGTACCAGATGTTCAGCTCCCAAAATCGATTTTTTATGAGTCAAAAACCTGCGAAATCGTCTGAAATCACCATCAATTTGTAGAATAACATTAGGAAAAGTGTCAACACGTGGATCAAGACAATTGAATGGCACTACCAATGATCACCGATAATAAAAAAAAATAAAATAAAAAAAAAGGAGCGTACCACCGTTGGTGGAAACCATCAGAAATAGATATTTCAATTATTTTACATGAAAGCAACAATAAATGAACAGCCAGCATTTCTGTAGGTATATCCAATAGAATAATAAACCCATGTGACAAGGACTTTGCAGCGTTTTTTTTTTCACTAAATTTCAACTTTGTGGTGATACGCACTGGGTTTGAACAATTTTTAACCGACAAAAGGCTGTCATTTATGGATTTTACACTCATTTACTATCATAAGCGAATAATAATTATTCAATTACAACAAAATCCAACTTTCGGAAAATCGATTTTTTGCGCCGTTTGCCCCACTGGGCGCCTTGGGATTCCACCGGGCTCCTCCACTGCGGGCTTAACACAATTGAATTAAGTCGCCCTTGACGCCTCGGTGTGCCGCTAGTTGGGCATTCCGGGCTCAGCGACCCCCTCAGACCGTAATTACTTCATTTGAACGCTTCGCGGCTCTTCAACCCTTTCCGCCTGCTCCCAGCTTGTCCGCCTCGTTGTTTTCACGTTCGCAGAGAAAAAGGCTGCAAGTTATTACACAACGGTATATTATTTACATGTACAGATGCCCCTTCTGCGTAGGTCACTGTTCTCTGTGGATACCTACTACCCTCGAGCTCCTCCCAGGAGAGCCGTAAATCGATTAATTGCCACCAGTAGTCCGAGCGTTTTGAAATTCATAGAGGACCATCTAGAACAGTGGTTTTCAAACTGGGGGGCGCGAATGATTTTCAGGGAGGGGCGTGTAGACCTCCGTTCAGTTGAAGTTTATTGAGACTCGAATTTAAACACATATCTAGTGTTTTCAATAGTCTGTGTATAAGACAGACCTTCATTCGATGTTTGACGGTCGATGTTTGATGTTGGCGGTCATCAATACAAAAATCAGAAGTCGTCGGGACGTCGAATTTGATGTAAGATGTTCACTCTCAACATTGCAGCCCGATATCAAGAATTTGATGTTAACTCAAATGAGCCGGTACCATCCATCACACTAGTTATCGTACGTCTGTCGTTCTTATTTTGTGAAATAAATTCAGAAGTTTATTTTTAATAATAATTTTGTTTGTATATATAAGATGAAATTCAGTAAAAACTATATGAATTGCTAGGCAACGATATTTTCTCCTATTTGTTAACACAAATACCTTGGTTTGGGAATTTTAGAAGAGGACTGATGGAAGGGGGGCGCCAAGATGCCTCGATACTCGCAAGGGGGGCGCGACCCAAAACAATTTGAAAACCACTGATCTAGAAGCTGCAGCCCAACTACCCAAAACAGCTAAGCAAAATGTGGCCATTGATTCGCGAAAAATTGAGTACCTCGGATTCGCCTTTGCGCACGTACACTGGCCGCGACCTACAAATCTAATTTCGTCAATTTTGGTTCACGTAATTTGGTTAACGTTCATGTCAATAAAAGTGCGGACGGAGAGATTTTTTTTAAATTCCATTTTTGGACTCTGCATACCTTGAAACGCAAACCATCACATTTCCATGTGTTGTCGGTGGGGGGGGGGGGGGGGGGATTATTGAATATAATAAACCAATACAGAATGATGAAAATTCACTGTCATGTTACTTACCAAATCAATCAGTGTACATCGTTAGTTAATGTCTATATTTTGTCAAAATTGTATTTCCACCAATTCAATTTTTGGCGGATTTTTGATCAGTTTTTTCCAGAATGTTTGAAGAAATTATAATTTCTTTTCCTAAATCTTTGGAAGTGTGGGCCTGGTTTCTTTCCCGCAAATTCGTATTGAAATAGTTAGTGTTCCTTCCATATTCAGTTTTATTCATCAGCTTAGAAGCCTATCATATACATAATATACAATATATATAAATGTCGGAACGGATGATTCGATGCTCTTATGTAGAGAAAAATCAAAAATTATTTCAAAAATTCATATGCTAGTTACCTGTAGGTACCATTTTTGGAAAATCCTGCCTTATTATTATTTTTTCTCCAGAAATTTGTTAGACAAATTTGCCTAGAGTAGGTATATCGAATTCAAAAACGCTGCAAAGTCCTTGTCACATGGGGTTTATTATTCTACAGAAATGTTGGCTATATATTTATTGTTTGTTTCAAGTGAAATAATTGAAATAGCTATTTCTGATGGTTTCCACCAATTTTGGCCCCCAAAACACAAATTAGGTAGGTACGATCTTTTTTTTTCTTCAAATTAACTTTGATCATTGGTAGTGCCATTTAATCGTCTTGATCCACGTGTTGACACTTTTTCTAGTGTTATTCTACAAACTGATGGTGATTTCAGACGATTTCGCAGGTTTTTGACTCATACAAAATCAATTTTGGGAGCTGAACATCTGGTACAACCTCAATTTTCCACTCCTTGGCCAAAATCGACCTCATATTCGATCTTCTCGTCCCCAAAAACATGGAAAACGATACCTCAAAAGCTCATGTTACCAACATGTTGCTAAAACGCAAAAAGTACCTATTTTTACACACATTTTCACTCACAACATCCCTGGGTATATTCCGATCGGGCTGAAAAGTTTCGGGACACAACTAGGGCCCAAATAGAGCATGTGTGCGAAAGAACGACTTTTTTAGACCGAAAATGAAGCCTGTACACGTGATACGGCGGACGGCGGACGGACATTGCATTTTAGCGAATTTTCGAAGAAAAGGAAGCTATTGTTCTCGGTCCAAAATTTTTAAAACTCGAATTTCCGAAAGATTTTTATACCAAAATCCGTTTCAGACCATCCTGAATTCCCTGCCGAAAGACACCAAAAATTATATGTGTATATATATATATATATTTATATATTTATATATTTATATATTTATATATATATTTATATATTTATATATGTATGTGTCATTCCAGACGATAACTCTCGAAAGAATTGAGATAAAAAGTTCAAATTTGCACGAAAAATCTGTCTTGGCAATCGACAGGCTAAGTTCGAAGATGGGCAGAATCGGGTCACCCTAAGGGGGAGTTTTGGGGAGTTTTAGGGGGGGAAAATTACCCATAAATTCCCAAAATGAAAAAGTCTGACAAGTGACACCTCATTTTAAAGGTTTTTGTACGCTGAACACGATGGTGAAATCAGAATTGCGATATCTCATTCCATTCTCAAACTGGAGCACTTTGAAGATGAAGGAACGTGGTTATTTCTTGAGATGTTCTTCCTGGTTCGTCTGCTCTAATCTGATAACGGAATGGGATATCGCAATTATGACTTCACCATCGTGTTCAGCGTTGGAAAATCTACAAACCGAGGTGTTACTAGGCAAAAAATGGAACAAAAAATTTGTTACGTACCCAATACCTACTCTTCTGGTATTCAAAACATTTTTGATTTTCCCATCCCCCTCCTTCCACCCCAAATTTTACTTTGCGTAAAACTACTCCTGTTTTAATTTTGTATGGTATCAAGTTGGGAAAACATTGGCCGAAAATTAATTTTCAGAAAATTTTAGGCGGAGGAGGAAGATGCCGAAAACTTCGAAAATTCGCTCTTATAGCCATGCTGCATGACTGTGGTTTTTTTGAATCTACGCACCTTGAAACGGAAAAGAAAAAAGTTTGAGGGGGGGTTATAAAAATTTTTTGCTGAGCGAATACATAGTGTATTATTCAGAGAATAATAAACCAAAAGTCTCGTCAGAACATGTTCTGAAATTTTTCGTTGTTTATTTTATTTTGGTGAAAATTACCGGATTTCCTTCGTGAGGAAGTTTTTCTTAAATTTTTTTTCTTCAAATGGAATGGAGAACGAGGAAATGGTTGTTTAGACTTACAACTTTAGTGAGTTGGGTTAGGTTGCGAGAGCTGTATTTCCATTTTAGCGAATTCTCGTTGGAAACGTAGGCAACACTACAATGGATACAAAATTATTTTTAGCACGTGAATTTTTCAAAAATATTTCAAAAGGCGTACATGTAACTATTCCATTCCGTTCTACGCAATACAATGTGGGGGTGGGGGAATCGGTGGGTTACACGATGTGTCATCCTACACGAGGGAAATCCGGTAATTTTCACCAAAATACAATAAACAACGAAAAATTTCAGAACACGTTCTGACGAAAGAATTTTCGTTGTGTAACCGACCGATTCCCTCACCCCCACATTGTATTGCGTAGTTGAACGGAATGGAATAGTTTCATAGATGTACTTACGCCTTTTGAAATATTTTTGAAAAATTCACGTACTAAAAATAATGTTGTGTCCATTGTAGTGTTGCCTACGTTTCCAACGAGAACTCGCTAAAATGGAAATTCAGCTCTCGCAACCCAATCTAACTCACTGAAGTTGTAAGTCTAAACAACCATTTCCTCGTTCTCCATTCCATTTAAAGAAAAAAAATTTAAGAAAAACCAACTTTCTAAGGAAACCAATAGGAAAACCTTCGCCTCAAGTTGAATAAACCAGGGTCGAAGAACAAGAAAAGTGAAGAAAAAATATCGCTCGGGATCCGCCCGGACACTGGTTTTATCCCCCTCGAATCTTTCAACGTGAAATAAGCCCTTTTTTCACCAACGATGGATTTTTTTTCCTCAGAGGTGGCTCATTTTTGAAAAAGAGCTCTCCGAGAATACGGTTCCATTTAATTAGCCGTCCCATTGCTTTACATCCGGATTCCGTTGGGGCGACGGGAAGGAAAATGACGACACTGGGAGAATCTCGTTCGTGATGGCGCCGGATAAGAAACGCTGCAAAGTCCTCGTCATATACGGTTATTATTTTGTAGGACGTATCGATAGAAATGTTGGTTTTTCATTTGTTTCTTTCTTGTGCAATTATTGAACGTAACTATTTTTTATGAATTCCACCAATTTTGACCCCAAAAACACGAATTAGGCTCCTGTTTTCGACAAATTATCTGTGATCATTGATAGTGCCATTTAATTGTCTTGATTCACCTGTTGATACTGATTCTTGTGTTATTATACAAGTTTATGGTATTTCGTTCAACTTCCCAGGTTTCTGCCGAATACAAAATGAATTTCGGGAGCTGAACCTTCGTTGCATCCTCAGTTCTTCAATCTTTGGTCAAAATTAACTTTATATTCCGTCTTCTCGCCCTAAAAAACTTGGAAAAATATACCTCAAAAGCTCATTTAACTAAAACACCAAAAACCCCTATATACACCCATTTTTAACCCATTACACCCCTGGGTGTATTCCGATCAGGCTGCCGAGCTTCGGAGCTCAAGTAGGATGCAAGTGTGTCTCCAAATGAGGATCCAAACAGTGTACCGAAGAACGTCGATTTTAGACCAAATTTTAACGTAAATTCAAGGCTGAAACTTCGTTACAACCTCAGTTTTCCACTCTTTGGTCAAAATCGACGCCATATTTGGTCTCCTCGTCCTAAAAAATGTGGATAACGATATCAGAAGCTCATGTTAAAAACACCAAAAAAACCGTTTTTACCCCAATTTTTCACCCATAACACCCCTGGGTATATTCCGATTGGGCTGCAAAGTTTCGGGACACAGCTAGGGCCCAAATGGAGCCAGTGTACGAAAGAACGAATTTTGCAGACCGAAATTAAAGTAGATATGCATGGTACGGCGGCATTTTTGGAATAAATTAACAATTAAATTTTGAGGGGGTTTTGTAAAAATTGTTTGCTGAGCGAATACATGAGCGTATTATTCACATAATAATAAACCAAAAGCTCACCGCAGATCCGAGTGTGCGAAACTTGGTCGGCAGTTGGTTCGAATGGTTGACTGACACGCGGTTCGTTTCGGGAGGTGCATGAGCGCCACTTGGACAGTTTTGGAGTGAACGTATGCTTGGCACTCAACGGAGCGGCGTTGATAAAAACGTAAGCATAATAATATTACGGTTGGCGTATTAATTTGTATTATGGTCCAGACGATATCCCAGAGCTCGGGCGCCTGATGGACTATACCCAGTACCACCAAAATACCTAGGTACCTATGTTTATCAGGAAAGTAAGAATGGATTCTGATGTGAAACACACGACGCAAATCAACGTTTTAAGAGACTTTATTACACAAATTTACTTAGACCTTCGTTAAGGGAATCAATTAAAAACAGCATTTTACGAAATGAAAATACCATAAAAATTGTACTATGATCAGGTTCTTGACCGCTGGAATAAGTAAGTTCCTACTGGCGAAACCTCAGGAACCTCCTAATTTACATCAAAATTGTCCCCGGACTAAAGAATGATAGAATTTCTCTATCATTCTATCTATGTAAAGTTTTCTATTTCAGATTTCAGGTTTTCTATTTCAAATTCAAAGTTTTCCATTTCGGATTCAATGATTTGCAAGGGCTGGATTTTTCGGTGTTTTGTACGTTAAAACCTATTGGATTGTAGTAAACTTTACAATAATATAGTATGAATAGTTCATGTCTGCATTGTTACCTGAGCTGGATTTTGGATGACCAATAGTAACGTGGTACAGCCTAACAATGCAGATACGAACTATATATATATTTTTTACAATTTACTACTTTCCGATACATTCTAACACGTAAAACAGATGAATCAGATTTTGGAAAACCTTGAAATTGATGTGGGAACCTGGAATTTGAAACGGACAACCTTGAGTTTGAAATGAAAAACGCTACAAATTATTACTCAACGGTTTATTATTTACCTGTGTAGATGCCCCTTCAGCGTAGGTCACTGTTTTCTGTGGTCCTTCCAGAAAAGCCCTCAAATGAATACTGGAGCCGGCCCGAGAATTACAGTTTCATAAAACTGCGCAGGATTCAATAATTCGATAATGATTTATTTGTTGTTATTCGTAAAGCATAACGCTTGTTCAAGTTGCAAAAATACCTATCAACAGTATCCAAAAGAGTCATCGTTCTTCAAGTGCAATGATATCACAGAACAACCATCTCGACTTCATACTGCCATCCGTGATCACTATCAGGTGTTCATTCACAATCATGTGGACGTACCTTTTCGGCGCACACGAACGGCTTGTCCGGGTGATCTTAAAAACTTCTGTTGTTCAAGATCAATTTAAAATAGTTAAAAAAAACCGTACCCTTCGATTAAAAGTTTTCGTGCTACGGCGTTCTGAAAATTTCAACCCCTATTTTTCACCTGTTAGAGATGTAACCCCCTAGTAACGCCGAGCTTCGCGGACCAACTAGACGCCAAATGGGACCTACAAACCAAATTTCGTGATTTACGATTTTTGGTAACTAAGGAATCTGGGATGTACAGCGTACGGCGGACGTATAGAAATTTTTTGTATTCCATTTTCGGATTCTGAAAACCATACAATTTTGGGGAGCGGGGGCAAAATTTCTCTTTTTTTTCCCTTTTTTTTCATGCTTGATTCCAAAGGTTCATTATTGAAAATGATAAACCAAAATTCTTACGACCTCATTGCCTCGAGGTTTTAGAGGATCACCAATGAAGTTCTCATGGAACCTATTTGTGCTTGTTTGTGTATCAGATTGCAAACCAAACTCTTGACCATCATTCTGTAGGGTCTATAAGGTCTCAGTGATGCTGCATGACCAAATGAGCGAATCTTCAGGGTAACATCACATACACATGGTGTTTATATTGACGATTTAAAGCTATTTTGAACATTATAAATCCTACAATCCTCACCACTATTGAACTAGTCTACTTCTGTCTTGGATCATCTTGTCGCGGTTTAAAACAATTCGATTGATTAGTGAATTAAAAGTTTTGAGTCCATTGCAGTAGCGTATTTTTTTTTTTTTTATCGTCTGAAATCTATTTCTTACATGTGTCACAGTGATATGCATCAAACTCATGTTTCCGACTTCAACGTACTTTTTACCAAACACATGTTGAGTGTTGAATAAATCTTTCAGAAGATTGGTATCAACTGAAAATATTGCAGTGATCTACTTGTTATTAATGTTGAAATTTCTGAAGTAATTTTTATGTGGACTACGATCCCGTTGCATGGTAGATAATATAATGATAAATGCGGATCTTGAGAAATATCCTCGGGAGTCATTTATCACGTGGCTGAAAGGCGTTGAGGGCAAACAGTACTTCTTGTACTCGTTCATTAGGATGCAAAACGACGGTTGCTCGTCTTTCAGAAAACGAGACCCTCTTTTACATAATCAAGCGAAGGCCGGTGATTGATTTATCAACAATTTGCATATTAACCGAAAGGGAAGGCTCGTCGTCCCCTTATTTACCTAAGAAAGGCTGAAGTGTCCTCTGGGCCTTCTGAAAAGGGTGGTATCTTAATGGCGAGGGGAGGGGGGGGTCCTTTACCCTAACCTAATTAACAGGGAACAATATGAGGAAAAGACGGTGTTAATTAAAATTGAATGTAAGGGAAGGGTTTCGAGAGGTCGAGGTGGCGTTAGCTTTTGGAATTTGAAATAGACCCGAAGGCTGGGTTGGAATTTTGAACAATTCTAATATTACTTAAATAATAAATTTATGTTTTACCGTTGAAGCGAGTGAAGTAGTTATAAATGCGTTATAATTCCCTCTAGAACCCGTTGTAATTAATAGAACGGGCTTTCCTGCTAGTTATAAATAACTGATTCCACGATTCTTTGCTTGATTTTTCTTTCTTTAAATATGAATCACTGCAACGTGAAGTGAATGATGTATCTCATGATGATTTTTAGACGCAGTCCAGATGATTTTCCATAAATGTTATACCTACGAACAAAGAAGAATTTATTTGAGCGCATTTTGGTTTCAGTGACTAGAAGTACTTTTTGATATGACTTGCGTCTAAAAATCATCTTAACTGTGTCTAAAACTCATCTTATGTCCACATGAGTTGTGGACAGAGTTGCCCAGGTAGTTGATGACCTGTGGTATGATACTTATTTCATCTGATTCGTTGAACGCTTACATCAGGTACCATATTAATTAAGGTGTTGAACTTACTATAGTAATATTTGTTCCTGCTACAAAAATCAAATTAATCTTACAATAAAGTTTAGCTATTTAAATTAAAAACGCTGCAAATCCCTGCACAACGGTTTATTATTTTGTATAGAATACCCTCCTGTTACAGATCACAGCTCTATGTATAGATAACCCTTCTATATAATATGATATGTACTATTCTATTATATACATATTATGTAGATCGCAGACCCTCCGTAGGTTAGGACCTAACCCCGTACTCGTTACTAGGTGCCTACCTAAATCACGAGTTAAATGTTGCTAAAATAATTCTGCCGATGACAAACAGTACGTAACAAAAAGAAACACACATAATGAAGTTTTGAAAAGAAATTGTTGATGAGGAGTGAAAAAAGTTGCAAAAGTACCTACCAACAAACTCCAGCCCCTTCTACGTAGATGGTATAATGAACCGTTGTGTAATAATTTACCCTTGAGTAATGATTTACCATAGTAATAATTTACCCATCAATAATACTTCAACGTTTGTTCAAGTTTCACTACCTACCATCAAACTCCAAAAGAGCCATCATTTTTCAAGTGAAACAATATCACAGAACAACCAACTCGACTTAATACTCCGCCAATATAATCAGGTGATCCCTACCAATGATTGGCCGTATTCACAAATTCCTATTGTGGGCGCGTCTCTGGTTACGAGATTTGGTTTGAATTGTATACAATTTCATTCACACTGGAGTCGAAAATGCCTGTCGGTGCAAACTTTGGGGCCTTACTGTGAACGAACGGCTGGACGTACGATGCTCCGGATGGTCTTAAAAAACACGCAAGTTCAACTATTTAAAACCGTAAAAATATTTACGTAAAAAAATGGTATAGGCGTTTTGAAAATTTCAACCCCTATTTTGAACCCCTTAGAGATGACTCACAGTAACGTCGAGCTTCGAGGACCAACTAGACGCCGAACGGAACCTATAACCCGAATTTCATCAATTTTTTTTCATGGTAACTAAGAAAAGTGGCCCGTACGGCGTACGGCGGACAGACAGAAATATTTTTATTGCAGTTTTGGATTCTACATACCTTGAAACGTAAACCATCAAATTTTGAGGGGGGGTAAGAATTTTTTTTTTCATGCTCGATTCCAATGGTTCATTATTGAAAATAATAAACCAATAACTTTTGATGCGCAGAATTTCCTTTTGGTTGGGCAATTAGTGTTCCAAGATAGGGGAGATACTACGTACTTGCCTACCTATTCTGATTTGAATGGTGCGCATTTACCCACATCATCATGCAAGTGGAGGTGATTTTTTTTTTTTTTTAATAAAAAAATGTAAGAAAAGAAAAAAGAAAGGAAAAAAACTGAAATGAAAACAGGAGCTCCCCTCCTCGACGTCACGATGAATTTTGCAGGTGAAGCAATCTTCGCTGTCCTAAGAAAAATGAAGGAACGCAAGAAAACTCTTGATAAACTCCTCGACAAGGTCGGTACCCTCTGACAAGGTAGTAGGTACTCCTGGGGAATGTAGTGGGATGATGGTAAGGGAGCACCTTCTGACGTCTACATCCGTCTTTGTGCTCCGGGTTTTCCTCTTCAGAGTTGAGCCCTGTGTGGAGCGACTAATGAGCCTCGCCCTAACAACCCTCCAGAGTCTGCCGCAAATCAAGCCCTCGGGAAAACCTTGGCATCCTCATCTGAGTTAGCTTACCCCTTTTTCCATGGAAAATGCGGTATTTTATAACAGCTGAAGAAAAATTACGCGTAGAAGGAACAATGTGAACGACCTAACTTCCAATAATTATCAGATTACAGTGTCACAAAATGCTAACTCAAAGAATAAATTAAAGAAATTAAACTTAAATTTTGATATATCGAAGCTCCAAATCGTTCCTCACTAGAGGTTTAATGATGATATAATTTACTACCTTAGACTCATGACGTCACCTCTCCGTGAAAAACAATTTCCTTTGAGTAGGAAACTAAGCCAGAGAACTGCAGTAGGAAAGGAATCAGCTTGCAAACTCCGAGTATTATAGATACACTTAAACGAATCCCCAGAGGTATTATAGTCTTCATTTATAATTAATTGTTTAAGGAGAAGTTACTGGATTGCTGGAGATAGAGAAAATCAGAACACCGTTGCAAATTTGTCCACGAAGGTTTTTAGGTTCTGGTTGATGTTATTTCGGTTTCGCATTATTTTCACTTTTTCTAATAAATTCATCATTACCTATTATTGTTTAAAAATTTTTATTGATATCTGGAGATGGGATGACCATTTTCTGCATAGAATTAAGGTTTGACATGTTTATAGAAATGAAATTATCGTGAAGAGGATCCAAAACATTGTCTTGCAAAAACCCTAGTACATTGATTGCACTAACCTGACACGATCTGTACTAGGTGTGTACGTATACAAAATATTATATATATGGTAAGTTTGAGTTAGAGCTAATATTATATTCAACTCTAATATGCATTATGTTATGTACCTAACTAGTATTATGTACAATATATTGTATATTATAACTTACATAATTGTTTATATTACTTTTTACCTAGGCTGAAGAGCCTAAATAAAGCCAAATAAATATATATAAAATAGTTTCATGCCTTGAAACAATTTTATTTAAGAAAAACGAATTGTTAGGTAGACTGTCGTTGAATGGACTTACGCACTACCTGTAGTATGCGTTACGTAAAATGCAATGAAAACTGTATAAGAAAATATTTATGATCGTCCTTGTGCCAAAAATTTGAAAGATTGTAATAATTTGATTAAACTCAGCCGAGAAAGCCTTGACGTCATCTTCATTCCCGCTCATTGTTCATCTTGCAATGCTGCAATTCGTAGTTGTTCATATGTGAGCTTGCATTGCAGAGGTTGCTTTTATATCAGGTTTTTTCCTGTTCGCCCTGTTCATGCTGGAATTCGAAGTGGACCGTTCGTGGCTCGTGAAACTGAAGCTCGCGAAGCTTACAAGATCTGGGTATCTAATGGGGCTCCTAAGAGCGCAGCACCAGCCAAAATACCCTCGCGGCAGTATACGTTGAGTACGTTTCGTGTACTTTTCTATTGGCGTGGAAATAATTGTTCAATATCAATTAAAATTAATTCATTAGTGTACCTGATTCATAATTAAGTAGGTAATACCTAATGTTTCCTTGTTGCCGTTAAATCATTGACAAGCTTGCAGTTTACAACCTACGTCGCTGGTTCTTCTACTAAAATTTCACTATGAATGAAATGTCGGTAGGTTGTAATAGTTATGTACTTATATTGTAATGTGTACTTATCGAGATGGTCAACCACAAAACTTAGCTGATTCACCACAAAACATTGATTCCATCTACTTATTTTGCCAACTAGGTAACTACCTACGTTTTCTCTTTCTTTACTTCTCTTGTTCGTTCCACGGAATTAGGACCTTTGTTTGCATTCATAATCATAAACACAACACATCGGCGTTTCTAATTGTTGAAATCTTGATGAAGATTTAAATAGGCACGGAAACTCGAATGATATGAATATAACATGGATTAACTATTAGCTCCAGAGCCTCATTGGGTATCAATAATATTTCGGTTGAACCCCGTCAACCACATCAACTAGATTTCTAAACTGATTGAAACAGTTTGAAAGATGATACACAAAGCTACAGAAATATCTCGTAGCGATCACACTTGTTAATTCACTGAGATTCGAGAAGGGCGATTTGCCTTGAGAGCTCCCCAAAGAGCGAAGTATGCCCTGAAGCACTTTATTTACGCCAGCGGAACGACCCCCGACGAAGACTCTAAATAGAGGAATCGAGTAGATTGTTAGAACCTGCCATCTAATATTCGCCTCCGTTTTAGAATGCTAATAAAGAGAACCCAACCTCCTAGCCGCAATATTTCACGCCGGGAGAAGCATTCAATTTCGAGTCCACACGCCTTCTCAACTCGTTCCCTTAACGGAGGGCGGCCCCTCTTTAATATTTTAAAGTGTATCCGTAAAAAATTGTCTTCGTCCCAGAAGCCGTTCCCTAATATCTGGTAAGCCCCGACTGGGGGAGACTGTCAAATAAGCGAGGCCAAGGGCGGGAAGAAGGTATGTGTTCAGGGGCCAAATTTCATTATCGGAGCGAGAAGGGAAAACTCTTTTCACGACGCCAAAAAAAGACGTCCCTCTAGAGGAAACATTTTTCGGCGAGGCGGTGAAAACATTGTGAAATTCCGTCAATATCTTGTAAACGTGTTACTGTCATTTCTGTAGTGGATGACTCGTTCGAAGGACGTGGGCACGTCAGCGTATCCTATTAGCGTGTAGGTTGGAGGTTATGAGATCAGTCACAACATGTTGAGGCTGAGGATTTTGCCGAATGATGGGGTCGATCGGGTTTCGGTTTATTATTCTGTGGATAATACATACACCCCATGTATTCGCTCAGCAAAAAATTTTTCGAACACCCCCTCAAAATTTTTTCTTTCAAGTTTCAAGGTGCGTAGATTCCAAAAATGCAATGTCCGTCCGCTGTCCGCCGTATATCATGCATACCTACTTCATTGTCGGTCTAAAAAATTCCCTCTTTCGCACACAAGCTCCAATTTGGCCCTAGCTGTGTCCGGAAACTTTACAGCCCGATCGTAATATACCCAAGTGGTGTAAAATGTGCGTAAAAATAGGGTTTTTTTGGTCTTATAGTAACATGAGCTTGTGAGGTATACTTTTCCATGTTTTTTAGGGCGAAGAGACCGAATATGAAGTCAATTATGACCAAAGAGTGGAAAATTGAGGTTTAACAGCCTTGAAATTACGTTAACATTTGGTGTAAAATCGTCGTTCTTCCGGACGCAGTTTGGATCCCCATTTGGTAACACATTTGGGTCCTAGTTGTGCTCCGAAGCTCGGCAGCCCGATCGGAATACACCCAGGGGCGTTGTGGGCGATAAAATCTGGGGTTTTCTTGGTTTTTTTTTTGCGAAAGGTTTTAGTGAACATGAGCTTGTGGGGTATCGTTTTCCATATTTCTTAGGGCGAGAAGACCTAATATGAAGTTGGTTTTGACCATTGAGTGAAGAATTGAGGTTTTAACGAAATTTCAGCTCTCAAAATTCATTTTTTGTGAGCAAAAACCTGGGAAATGGTCTGAAATCACCATAAATTTGTATAATAACACTAGAAGTAGCATCAACAGGACAATTAAGTTGTACTTTCATTGATCAAAGATAATTTGTTTTTGTAAAAAAAATTGGAGCTCAATTAGTGTTTTTTGGGGGCCATAACTAGAGGAAACCATCAATTATTGCTCATCAGCTATTTTAGTTATTGCGCATGTCCAATAGAATAATAGACCCATGTGTCAAGGACTTGGCAGCTTTTTACCTACTGGTCCCGTTTCCCGGCTGCTCCCTTCCCTGGAGGCGATTTCAGTATAATACTGCAGAGAAGAGAGGATTTCTTCACCCCTGGCAACAAGAAACATCGTCTACAAAGGAAGCAGCACCACATACTTATTTACCACCCTTTGCTGTTGGTAAAGCTAGTTTATAATGAATTGTTCATCATTCATTTAGTGTAAATTCGAAGAATGTACTGCGACTTCCATACAGCGCACTCTTCAAAGAATGGAGCAATGAAGTCTACTTGACTGCTTTGCTTTATTCTTCATAATAGTTTAGGGAAACACAAGATTCCTTCTCCAATGAACAAAACATACAAAATATAAATAACATTTGAAATTTAGCATAATGTGTTGTATTAGAAGTTCGAATGCGTCTACTGCGACGTATTCTAAATTGTTCTGACCATGCGTCTACAAGATTTCATCACTTGTTACTCCATAAGTGCACGTATCAAATTGTATTAACATAATTGTTATACGAATGAGAAACGCATTATACGAATGATGAAGAATTTTATTATGAACATCGATAGATGCTTCAGGGATCAACTCAGCTGTACGGCTAACAAATTCCCTAGCAGACTTTATTATGCATAGGAACAGCGACATTCGGTCATGAATCCGTTTTGAGTGTTAGAGGCGTCGAGAAAGCACTAACTTGAAACTCATAAAATATTATCAATTGATGAGGAATTGGAATCTCTTGACACCATTCAAGGTGATTCAAGGTAACTCATGAAACGAATTAAATCACTCGCGACGAAGTTGTGGAAACCCATTTTAATAAAAACGGAGTTATAATATAACAAAGTCTATTTCCACGAAAACATGGCAGCAAAAACATTGTTTTCGTGGAAATAGACTTTGTTATATTATAACTCCGCTTTTATTTTTTATTTTTAGTAACTCATGAAAGAAAACTAGATAGTCTATGTAAAATGAATTCATTCGCAGTCCGCAGTCCGTATCGTCATGGTGTGTTTGACCTAGTCTAATACTACTTACTTAATTTTTAAATTGATTAGTCGGTTATGTAGCATGACCATAGGAGAAAAATTTTGAAGTTTGTAAACTTAGCTAGCTTTACTAACGGTTTTCTAGCTTTAACGGTTTAAAAGCTAGTTAGCTTTTTATTAACGGTTTTCAGCGATTTTCTGCTGAGAAACTCAAATTTGTGTGACAATTATTTTTGGTGAGTTAAATAGTCTTTTTTGTTTCGAGTCGCCATTCTTTACCAAGTTCGTTGATTTCGCCGGACATTTTTAGCCATATTCACCGATGTTGAACCCCACAGGACCTCAGTTATAACCTCTGATTTTGTTAAAATGTACTTAGTCTTATTCTGTCCCGATTCTCGATTACATACCACTTCCGGTGAATTATTAACAATATCAGGTGACTAAATTTGTACAGACTTACCGAGTTTGGACCCCCCCCCCCCACTCCAATTTGACCCCCTTTTGGTTTATTATTCTGTGAATAATACACCTATGTATTCGCTCAGCAAAAAATTTTTATAACACCCCCTCAAAATTTTTTCTTTTCCGTTTCAAGGTGCGTAGATTCAAAAAATGCAATGTCCGTCCGCCGTACGCCGTCCGCCGTACGCCGTCCGCCGTCCGCCGTATCACGTGTACAGGCTTCATTTTTGGTCTAAAAAATTCGTTCTTTCGCACACATGCTCCATTTGGGCCCTAGTTGTGTCCCGAAACTTTTCAGCCCGATCGGAATATACCCAGGGGTGTTATGAGTGAAAATGTGTGTAAAAATAGGTACTTTTTGCGTTTTAGCAACATGTTAGTAAAATGAGCTTTTGAGGTATCGTTTTTCATGTTTTTGGGGACGATAAGACCGAATATGAAGTCGATTTTGACCAAGGAGTGGAGAATATTGATTTTACCAGATGTTCAGCTCCCAAAATTGATTTTTTATGAGTCAAAAACTTGCGAAATCGCCTGAAATCACCATCAATTTGTATAATAACACTAGAAAAAGTGTCAACACGTGGATCAAGACGATTAAATGGTACTACCAATGATCAAGGATAATTTGAAAAAAAAAAACAAAAAAAAAACAAGGGAGCGTAGGTACCTAATTCAAGTTTTGGGGGCCGAAATTGGTGGAAACCACCAGAAATAGCTATTTCGATTATTACGCATGAAAGAAACAATAAATGAACAGCCAGCATTTCTGTAGGTATGTCCAGTAGAATAATAAACCCATGTGACAAGGACTTTGCAGCGTTTTTGGTTTATTATTCTGTGAATAATACACCTATGCTCAGCAAAAAATTTTTATAACACCCCCTCAAACTTTTTTCTTTTCCGTTTCAAGGTGCGTAGATTCCAAAAATGCAATGTCCGTCCGCCGTACGCCGTACGCCGTCCGCCGTATCACGTGTACAGGCTTCATTTTTGGTCTAAAAAATTCGTTCTTTTGCACACATGCTCCATTTGGGCCCTAGTTGTGTCCCGAAACTTTTCAGCCCGATCGGAATATACCCAGGGGTGTTATGAGTGAAAATGTGTGTAAAAATAGGTACTTTTTGCGTTTTAGTAACATGTTAGTAACATGAGCTTCTGAGATATCGTTTTCCATGTTTTTGGGGACAAGAAAACCGAATATGAAGTCAATTTTGACCAAAGAGTGGAAAATTGAGTTCTACCAAATGTTCAGCTCTCAAAATTGATTTTTTTATGAGTGAAAAACCTGGGAAATCGTCTGAAATCACCATCAGTTTGTATAATAACACTGGAAAAAGGGTCAACACATGGATCAAGACGATTAAATGGCACTACCAATGATCAAAGATAGTTATTTAAAAAAAAAATGAGCTTACCTAATTTGTGTTTTAGGGGCCAAAATTAATGAAAACCATCAGATATAGCAATTTCGATTATTACGCATGCAGCCAACATTTCTGTAGGTATGTCCAATAGAATAATAAACCCATGTGACAAGGACTTTGCAGCGTTTTTTTCCAGAAAATTGTCCTTGACTGTTGAAATAATGTTTTTCTTGATTCACCATTTGGTGGTCTTGTAGTATAAATTTCGATTTCCCCGAGTTGCGCATACACTCGTCGTACAGTATGCCATCTAGTGTTGTAAAATACTTTCCACTTTACAAAAATGATTTTGAACGTTCGGTTTTTTCCAGACTTGAAATTACGATTTTCGTAAATAGATCAATATTTCTCGTAGGTGCACAAGTCAATAAATTCGACGAATTTCCCTTGATGGATGACGAACAGTTTATTATAAACTTGCATTACGTACAGCATAAGATGGAGTTGTATGGAGTGAATGGTGCTTCGTAGTTATTTTGTAGACTGAAAGATTCTTGTTGCCCAGGATAGACGAATTTCTACTTTTCTCTAATAGATTGAACCAATTATTTGACTTTA
The DNA here is from genome assembly GCA_954871275.1 of Leptopterna dolabrata. Lineage (NCBI taxonomy): Eukaryota > Metazoa > Arthropoda > Insecta > Hemiptera > Miridae > Leptopterna > Leptopterna dolabrata. Next base: position 43,065,320 of record OX940981.1, read on the forward strand.
TTATTTAACTTTGATTTTTCCAATGTACATAATCTGTTCCAATTCGACTAATGTATCGTTGCTCATCCTTCGTCGTTATTTTCATGTATCGGTGTTTTCGATTAAATTCCCCAGTATATGTTTGAGGGTGGGGCGCTTTCTTCCACCAGACCAGGCACTTGGAAAAACTACCAACGCATTGCTTGGTGTAATTTTCTCTGGGCTAGGGACGACCCATTTTATGGATATTGGCCATTCGTCTTAAGCATCCTTTCCGTTGAGAATTCGGGTCGTTCCATAGTGGAAAGAATTGTCTGGATCGCTCAATCTGAAATAAGTAAACCGTCCGGTTTGACTTCACGTTTTACAACTGGATTTTGATGACTTCGGTCATGATAAAGCGCTATTTGCTGGAACTAAATCCATGGTGATGTGGCGGCTGAACAAGGTTTCTGTTATGATTTATGATCATTCCACTCATTCGAAAATATTATATTGACCAATGAATCTCTTGCCAAATTTTGATATTTCCAGGCTTGGCCTCGAGTATGCACGAGAATACACAAACATACGACGCATAAAAATGAATAATTTCTCTCTATGTGTTGAGGGTGGTTGGGGCATGAGAAAAACGCTGTTAAGTCCTTATCACATGGGTTTATTATTCTATTGGACATACCTACAGAAATGTTGGCTGTTCATTTATTGTTTCTCGCATGTGAAATAATTGAAATAGGTAGCTATTTTTGATGGTTTACACCAATATTGGCCCCCAAAACACGAATTAGGTAGGCACTTTTTCTTTTTTTTTTCAAATAATCTCTTTTGATCATTGGTAGTGTCATTTAATCGTCTTGATCCACATGTTGACACTTTTTCTAGTGTTATTATACAAATTGATGGTGATTTCAGACGATTTTCTAGATTTTTGCCTCATAAAAAATCAATTTTGGCAGCTGAATCTATGGTAGAACCTCAATTTTCCACTCTTTGGTCAAAATCGACTTCATATTCGGTCTTCTCGTCCCCAAAAACATGAAAAAAGATACCTCAAAAGCTCATGTTACTAACATGTTACTAAAACACAAAAAGTACCTATTTTTAACCACATTTTTACTCATAATATCCCTGGGTATATTCCGATCGGGCTGAAAAGTTTCAGGACACAACTGGGGCCCAAATGGAGCATGTGTGCGAAAGAACGACTTTTTTAGACCGAAAATGAAGCCGGTACACGTGATACGGCGGACGGCGTACGGCGTACGGTGGACGGCGGACGGCGTACGGCGTACGGTGGACGGCGGACGGACATTGCATTTTTTGAATCTAGGCACCTTGAAACGGAAAGAAAAAAATTTTGAGGGGGTGTTATAAAAATTTTTTGCTGAGCGAATACATAGGTGTATTATTCACAGAATAATAAACCAAAAGTTGGCTAGTCCTGTGTACTAGTTGAGCCTCGAAGCATATATTTTGGTCATGGATCTATTCGAGTACATCACTTTTGTCTTACTGTATTTTTGACTCATCCTTAAAAAAGACTAAAAAAGGCATTCCCTTAACAGCCTGAGCGGAGTATCTACGTACTTTTGTGTGAATGTGCATGATGTACTTATACGTATCTTGAAGCCTTCTTTTCATTTTCAGAACTGCCACCCAGTTAATAATCCACCTTCTTACTTCTGCTTAGGTATCTAGGCGTATTTAAGCCTTTACCTTGTCTCCACTGGAAGTGGCCTTGTTGTCTCAGGATTCGGGGGGGGGGGATAAGTCCATGCATGAGTACTGACAAATTAAACGAAGACTTGCATTCGAAGATGTATAATTTACATCGGTGTAAACTTCTCCAGTTGTCAAACACTTGAATAAAAATGCTGCCATCAAATACTTGTGAATTGGATTCCTATGATTCGAAATCAGGATTTGGATTACGATATCTTGATTCAGGATGAATGATGAAGATCGAGACTTTGAACTTGTCTATCCATTCACATGAAAACTTTTGAGTTTCCTTTCCTCAAAATCCACCGACTCCAAACCGTTGCGTTGATGGCCATGTCAAATATAATCTTTCATATTGATTTGTTTTATAGATTATATTCCTTCAGAATTTAAGACATTTTATATTGTGAAACCTAATTCTATGAACTGCGCAGTGTGGAGATTTTTTCTATAAAGTTATTAAAATCTTTCTTTCTTTCATATTTTTTATTGTTGTGAAATTTTGAAACAGACGTACATTCGAGTGACAGGGTGGGAAAGCACAACTCGTTACGTATCTGGTTAAACAAGTTGGTCATGATTAGGTGAGTATACAGTAACTCTTTGTTGATTAGTTAGAACGCCTGTTGATTCCCACATGTGCTCTTCCTGTAAACCTCTAAATCTACTCAGCAGGATTGTATAGTGAGAACGAAGTTAGTAGATTCATGCTAAAGTTTAACCGTTTCATTTATGCTCACGTTGGTGGTGTGTTTTCTGTTCAAAGACAAAACCGTTTTTTGAATGAACGGGCGGTTGTCCAACAATGCTGCGGGTGGTTCCCGAAAATTCTGTAAATTTAGATTTATTCAGATTGGCTGAACCGTTGGTATTAAAGTTTTTGAATTTTGGAGTTTTGAAAATTCCAACCGCTAGCAGTGATGTGATGACTCAGAGTTATTGAACAGAGGAACGGAAAATCTGGAGGTACCTAATACACAAGGAAGGTAATAATAAACCACTTTTCGTGAAACCGCAGCTCTCAGCGAAGGTAGCAAGAACTAATAACACTGGTATACAACCATGTAGTTGGAGGATCATATTGTAATTGATTAATTATCAACAGTATCGCATCTCTCACATTATTCTGGTTATTCAGAACATAACGTTCCTGTTTCATCGCTCTCATGTGGGTTCGGGTATTTTCCACACAAGCTCTTTGAAACCAAACACCGAAAGGGATCAGTCGGAGGAGAAAATAATAACGCGCGTAGCATAAGGGCCCTTTTATGTTTCAAGTGAATGCAGCACGAGGTGGCTACTGTCTTGTGAGGAGGTGTTTAAAATCTTCTTTATTCATATACATATCGTCTAAGTTATGAAATAATTTATAGTTTGATTATATTATTCGTAATCTTAGTTAAATGAATATCGACCTATTCCATATTAGGATATAGACAGAGGGGCTATAGAACGACCTGTATAATAATAGTTGCTAGACATCAGTCCGGGAGTGATCGACCAACTATAAACTAGAACTGGTTTTATAACGACTATCATAAAGGTATTATGTAAGTGTAACGGAGTGCAAAACTCTCTAAACACTGAACATTATGTACAACTACTCTAAACACTATCTCATGATATAATTCCCTACCTAGGAGACACGAAATTCAACATTAAACAGTCATCACATCACAGAATTCAACATTAAATAGATTTATTAAAATAAAGCAGATAGCTTCTTCAAATCTATTCATGAGCCCGTTTGAATTCGACTGAAAATGGTATTTATGTATATATTATCTATCTTGTATTAATATATTATGGTGTACTTAATATTGTATGGTGCACTTGTATTGTGTATTATGTTGTACGATATCCGATAAAAGACAAAGTGATTAACCCTAATTATCAAGAGGCACCCCAATGCCCGTGTCAACCTTACAAGATACCCTAAACATCTTGGAGGATAAACTAATATTCAAGTAAAATATTGATGGGGAGATAGTTGATATCGTTCCAAAATAAGATGCCTGATAAAAAGGACTATCTTGATAGGATAGAAAATGTATTAATATACTCTTTTATATTTCTTAGAATCAAACTAAGTCCTTAGAAATCAAAATTCTAAATGCATCATACAACTAAATAATATAAAAAATATATTATATTATATGTGTACTTGGTGTTCAGATGCGCTTGTGCTACCACATACACATAACATGCAGCCTTTGGACACGTGCGTTTGAATAATAGTCCAAACTATTTCAGTTAGATCACTGATGTTTATCTAATATCGGATAGTATCTTCATATTGAAGAAACTTGATCTAGAACAGTTGTTAACATGAATGATCTGAATGGTGATGCATTTTCTGTTTATTCTATGGGCTGGTGTTGACTGCAAATAATAGCTCTGTATCGTTGATTATTGATTCGTCTACGGATCTTCGGGTGGGTGTAAATAAAACCAAATTGAATTACAAATTGCTGAAACTTTGTGTTCCTCAAAATAGGACACTTACTTTTTGGTGAAAAGGTGAGTTAATGTTAATCTTTTTTTTTTGGAACGACGTGTTTAAACGTGGACGGAGGAGGTAATTCTATATAGCTGTAAGTACTTCCAGAATAACATAACTTTCATAAATCAAGTAATCTATATGTTGTCTGTACTACAAGTGCCATCATTAAAATAGATGTTGTATGTTACAAAATGTAAATCCATAATCCACTGCTGACAACACTAATTGGCTCGATGAAGAATTACTGTTCAGGCACTAAACCATCCCAGTGGCTCATGTACCGTTAAAATTTGATTTCGTTAATAAATAATTCTTGTCGTGTGTACAGCAGTAAGTATTATAATATTGAACTATAGAGTTCTTCTAGATGAGCACATAAATCTCCTAAACGTTGAAGTGAACTGCAAAATTATTTTAAACAGTTCATGTCAGTGAATAGTGATCGATGAAGGTTCTCATTTGATGGAGAAGCGGATGGGTCTTGTACAATAATAATAAAAATGGAATAGAAATAAATGTGCACCAAAATGGGTTGCTTATCAAGCAGAGGGGATTTAGTAGAAGGCAGTAATCGCTAGGGAAATAGAAAACAATAACTTATAACGCTGGGCTGCTATGAAAGCATCGCAAGCTTCCAGTCATCCGGAGAAATAATGGTAGGGGCTGTCTTTACCTGTATAGGCCTCTTCTGCGTAGATCACTGTTTTCTGTGGTCAATACCTTCGAGCTCCCCCCAGGAAAGCCCTAAATCGAGTACTGGAGCCGGCACCGGAATAAAATTTTCTTGTAAATGCGCGGGATTCAATGACTCAGTCATCATTTGTAGTTATTCATGAAGCGTAAGGCAAATAATAAACAGTTGTGTAATAATTTACCGTTTTCATACTGATTAGTGTGGTTGGGGAATAGGATTCATTCATCCATCGTACCCGAGAACAGCTACCTACCTATCTAATTAAAATCCCGCATCAAAGTCTAGTTTGATTTTTTGAGGTGCTCTTCGATTCCATAACCATCCCTACCCGCCCTTAGGGTGGAAATACGGTGTATATATAAGTACAGCAGTAATTACAATTGTTATACATTGTTGTCCCAAGTCCTAGCGCGCCAGCACGTTGTTGTCTAAGTCCTAGGACTTAGACAACGTAAACACCTCACAACTCAAAAGAAAACCTTCAGTTTACAAAACTCGACCGCAAAATAGAATTCTGACTTTTCCTAATAATATTAACAGTCTACTAACTTTGGGATCGGGATGGTCAATTCGACGAATAAGGAAGAATTCAGGAGCTGAAAATAATATCAATAAACCTTCTCCGGAAATACTGAGCACTTGCGAAAAATCATGTGAAATTCCGTCCAGCCGTTTGGGCGTGATGATATCGTTATCATATAGATTTTTTGAACCAACTATTCTTGGTCCAAGGCATTGGTTCTTACTATCTGTAGTCGTTTACTGTGTTAAATTACAACGTTCACAAATTTTTGGTAATTTACTACAATATTCATTTCAATTTCAGACAGTTTTTGAATTTGAAAGTGTAAGTTATCGATTTTTCTTTAGATGTACTGATACTTATTTATTTTTTAAATATTTCTGATACAGGGATTTTTGGCCCACAAAGTCTCAAATTCGACCCACATTTTTCATCAAAAATGTTAGTGATTATTGCTTTTTTTTTGTCCCTAGGCACCATCCTGTAACAGTTTTGGTGGTTATATAGTATTGTTGACTGTATTATAGTTCTGGAAATTTGTCAAGGTCGTAATTAGAATGTATGGCTATAAAGATAGTCCTAGTACTTATTAGAGTTAGGCTGGGATTTCGAATCGTGTGAGCTACTCCGAATTGAGTTTCTTCGAAAAATAATCGTTCGTAAACAGTCGTTTCCAAGAGGCACTTAGATTTCTCTCTTGGAAATGGTCAAATCTCTGAAACCGCCCCGGGGTCTATTTGTTGTGGCTCGAGCCCTTTACTATTTAAAACGAGTGAAAGCAATCCCAAGGAACTGGAGCGTGAAAAGGATTCAACTTGCAAACAGTATTAGGGTTTAACGATTGTTTTGTTTTGTTTATGTGATTAACCGTAAATTGATCAGTGCTCAAAGGCGGCCTATCGATTCCACGCATGAGCTCACAGCGTTACTGTCTTCCTATAAATGTGAATCCGCGGAAGTTAGTTCCGTATTATAGAGGGTAATACAGTTTGTCTCGATCGTCTGTTCTCCGGGAGTAACTCGATTTCCCTTTTAGCAGTTCGCTTTCGTTGTTGCTAAAGGCACTGCCGTATTGTAGGAAATACTGCTCCAGCTTTTCCGTACCCATCATCTCAGATTTAGTGAAAGAGCTCAGGTGTATTGAAGGGTGGAGGTCAGAGAATTTCAGCCAAATATATACGTGTCGGGGTGACGTTTCAGATCCTAATCATACACAGTCCTGTAATGGTTTGAAGTTTTTAGCGATAAGTACTTTTGCGTTTCTTTTCCATTTCATATCATTCTGAGCCCCTTCCTGGTTATTACAATGAGAGAAATGGAATAGTGAAGCCTCCCAAAATTCCTGTAAAGCTATTTTTCCACCGAATATACCTCAACAATGCCTGATTTTGAAATAAGAGATACAACCAAAATTCACTGGAATTGCTTAATGTAAAACTGGTTACCCAGGACCAAAGATTACAGTGGCTTAGGTGGATTACAGTGGTTTAGGTATTGTGTATGAAAGCTTTGAAGAAATGGTTGAAGACCCACGTATCTATTGTGGTTGAGAATCACTTGTTAATAATAATATTGTCGTCACCAAGTTATGAACACTTTGCTGTTCAGTTCAGCGTTCTATCGGAATTCTACAACAACGGATTTGAGAGAAGTTTTGGTGTTTTATTACAGAATACGTGCATATGGAAGTTCGATGATAACCCCTCCTCTTCTCATCAGTACTTGCTAGTTTGTCACGATGCCCTGAGAAATGGGCTTTCCGATTAAAATTTAGCAACTCCTCTCCATACTGACAGGATATTTCGCCCTGATTCTGGATATAATTATCTTCTCTGGATTTATCAATTATTCCGCGGAAAACCTCTGTCAGAGAATGATAGAATTATACTCTAGATGCTAACTCTTATCCTTTTGTGACTGAGTATCTGCTTATAAAAGAAGATAAAGAAGCTACAAGTTCCAGCTCCCAAAAAAAGCTGCAAATTATTACACAACGGTTTATTATTTGCCTGTATAGAAGCCCCTTCTGCGTAGCTCCCTCCGGGAAAGCCCTAAGTGTACTGGAGTCCGGCAGTCCGGCCTGGGAATTAAAGTTTCATACAGATGCGCGGGATTCAACAATTCAATCATTAATAAATTATTTGTAGTTATTCATAAAGCATGATGTAAATAATAAACCGTCGTGTAGTAATTTACCCAATAATTCTTCAACGTCTGTTGAAGTTGCAAAAGTACCGATCAATGATACTTATGCCGCCCTAGCAGTGATATCTGGGCCGGATTTACACCGTTTGATTCACGATCATGTTGACGAAGCTTTTCCGTGCAAACGAACGGCTGGTCGTACAATCCTCCGGGTGGTCTCAAAAAATTCTTTAGTTCAGGATCAATTTAAAAACGTAAAAAAAATATAGGTACCCTTCTGTTTAAAGTTTTCGAGCTACGGCGTTCTGAAAATGTCAACCCGTATGTTTCACCCTTTAGAGATGACTGGCTGTAACGCCGAGCTTCGCGGATCATCCAGACCCCAAACGGGACCTACAAACCAGATTTCATTAATTTCGGTTCATGGTAACTAAGAAAAGTGATGGACAGAAATTTTTGTATTGTATTTTCGGATTCTACATACCTTGAAACGTAACCCATTAATTTGGGGGGGGGGGGGGGGGGGGGTTAAATTTTTATTTTTTTTTTTTCATGCTCGGTTCCAAAGGTTTATTATTGAAAATAATAAACCAAAAAAAGTTTTACTTGTGTTTTATAGAGACGGAATCATGTGAGACGAAAGAAAATGTTGTGACTCACGTTCCGCGATGAATGAGACCGATTCCAACCCTCAAGTTAGGTAGCAGTAATTTTTGATGATTTTTCTGTGTTTCCTGGGGTTTTTCAACGTGCTTTTTTGATTAGTGTCGCATGATTGAAGAAAACATTTAAACATTATTGCTATATGTCTTCGGAGCTCGAAATCGTCTCATTCGACGCGGAATTAGAATATCTACAACACATCTTTCTGATGCCTGGCATTGTTTTGGTCGAATCCAATGGCCAAAAATAGTGAAATCTTGGGATTTTCAGAAAGTTTTTTCCCAGTTTTTAATGAGATGTACTTAAAAATCAGCCAGAAATGTTCTGTTTGTCGCTCCACTGTGCTGCGACTTCTTGTGAACGACTTCATTCAATATTTTTATTTGTTTGAACCGATTTCTTTGGCACTGTTAAAACGAAATGACTGTGAAAGTCGAAATGTTAATAAACTCTGATGGAAAATTCTCGCCAACTTCCGCCATTCACCACTCTTTAACTTTCGCGGCGGGCTAATCATTTGGGGATGCTCTTCTAGAAAGGTTAGGTTAGGGGTTATTAGCCACATAAAAACCGATGTTCTATCCTCTCATTATCGTGTAATCCGCAGAGATTTGGTGTTTGTTTGCTTCGGGTCCCGGACATATTTTTTTCCCCCCATCCCCCTTTCGCACGCTAATGAAAAGGGTCGACATTATCGCGGCGGAAAGAGGTTTTTAAAATTCCGCCGCCCGAGAGGATCCGTCCACGTTATGACACAGAATCGCAATCAACAGCGATTCAAGAGGAGGCTAATCCGCGGGGGTCGCCCTCGTGGAAATCCGCTCAGGTCCCATACAAATGCTGCTACCCCAAATGGAGACGTCTAACGAAGTTGTTTGGCCAAGGATTATCCACTAAGCGGGCGAGTGATGCTCCCGTTGAGGTTCCCCATTTTATTAGCGGAACGATACCGCGGGTTTCCCTTCGGCCATCCGCCTACCGTATTTACGCAAGTCGAATAATGCACATGATGGTGGTATAGCCCTCATCTGGACTTGATTCTTCTTACGGCGAATTTCCGAAGGAATCTCTCAAATATATTCAATTCATGAAGTTTTTCCTTGCAAATCCTTCTCATGTATCTATATTTAATCAATCAATAATATTTATTTGCAAAAGAATATCATTGCAATTGATCATTAATGATATTATTATACAGGGTATCCCACTTTCTGAACCGCGTTTTCAACAATTTCTACGAGGCATTTTTTGTTGCAAATTAGTTGCAGAATCTATCCCGGAAGTTTCGCGGTTCAGAAAGTGGGATACCCTGTATAATAATATCGATAATGATCAATTGCAATGACATTCTTTTGAAAATAAGTAGGTATTATTGATTGATTAAATATAGATAGGTACATGAAAAGGATTTGCAAGGAAAAACTTCATGAATTGAATATATTTGAGAGATTCCTTCGGAAATTCGCCGTAAGAAGAATCAAGTCCAGATACTTCAGGGATAGATTCTGCAACTAATTTGCAACAAAAAATGCCTCGTAGAAATGGTTGAAAACTCTTCGTTTCAAAGTTATTTGGATTTCAAGGTTTTTTTCGTGTTCTCTATCTTCTATCACAAAAATGGTCATAACACTCTTAATTAAAAAAATCAGTCATGCAGCATGACTTAATGAGCGAATTTTCAAAGAAATATTCGAATTAATGGCTATGGTTTTGAATAAAGGAAAACTTCGGTCTAAAATTTGGTTTTCTATGTATATTCTCTTCGTATTTATTTTAATTTGTACGTTTTGTCCATCCTGATTCTACCGTTTGTTTATTACGTAATTGTACTAAGTGCTTATTTATTTGATCGCTGTGGGTAAATTCAAGGAGTTGTACTAATCGTTTGCCTCCCCCTTTTTTGCTTCGAACTCTCGTCTTCAATTAATACTTCTCACATTTTTCAATCTGACCACTCTAAGGGGGTGGGGGTAAGAGTTTAAAGATTATCCTAGTTTTGGGTAATTTTTGCGCACTTTAAATGCTCTAATTTAAGAACGGATTTAGATATCTAAAATCCGATTTCACTATCGTGTTCAGCGTGCAAAAACCTTTAAAATGAGGGGTCACTTGTTAGAAAATAACATTTTGGGGATTTTTGGGTAATTTTTGCGCACTTTAAATGATCTAATTTGAGAACGGATCAAGATATCTAAAATCCGATTCCACCATCGTGTTCAGCGTGCAAAAACCTTTAAAATGAGGGGTCACTTGTTGGAAAATAACATTTTGGGGATTTTTGGGTAATTTTTGCGCACTTTAAATGCTCTAATTTGAGAACGGATCAAGATATCTAAAATCCGATTCCACCATCGTGTTCAGCGTGCAAAAACCTTTAAAATGAGGGGTCACTTGTTAGAAAATAACATTTTGGGGATTTTTAGGTAATTTTTGCGCACTTTAAATGCTCTAATTTGAGAACGGATCAAGATATCTAAAATCCGATTCCACCATCGTGTTCAGCGTGCAAAAACCTTTAAAATGAGGGGTCACTTGTTGGAAAATAACTTTGGGGATTTTTGGGTAATTTTTGCGCACTTTAAATGCGCCAAAACCCTCCTTAGAGTAGGCCAATTTCGCCCATCTTCGAACTTAGCCTTTCGATTGCCAAGATAGATTTTTTGTGCAAATTTGAGCTGTTTATCTCAATTCTATCGAGAGTTATCGTCTGGAGTGACACATATATAAATAAATATATATATATATATACATATAAAAAAGTGTTAAATTTCAGGAATCGTTTTAGAATGGTCTGAAACGGATTTCTATGAAGAAAATTTCCAAAAATTTATATTATTTAAATTTCGAAGCCATTGCAATAGCTTCATTTTCTTTGAAAATTCGCTAAAATGCAAACTTGAAATTGTTAACACTGTTGGAAAGAACATCAAATTTTCTATCTCCCTGATGCAACATAAATGTTTTTACACCGAAATCAGTGGGTGAAACATCGGACTGAAAAGTAAATGTGCTCAGATTCGCGAAATCTTTTTTTCAGATGGCTCTACGACTCAAAGTTGTAGGTGTTCAACCACACGCTTGTAGGAAAACTTCCTCGGAACCTCAGATTTCCAACGGTAAAGTCATTAACAATTTTACTACAGCAATTTAGGGAGAAAATGATGTTTTAATGCAGAAAAACGTGGATTTTTCAAGGAAGTCGAGCTTATAGGAATTAATTCGACATATCCATGACTTGAGAATTGGGTGTCGACATGTAATTTTTCATGATGAGTCGAATGGTGATACTTGCGAATCATTTCGACTGATGGAAAGCTGATTTTTTTATCTACTGAACCTATTTTCTTACCATATTTTTCCTAGTAGGTACGTATATACCTACTCCTGGACTGACCTCGATGAATTAGCGTATGAGTTTGGAAGGTTTAACCTAAAGGTAATTTTAGCAGCGTGAAGCGATCTTGTCTGACCAAGGTGGCGTTAAATCCTGATGAATGTCTGCCACTGAGGCTGACGTAGTATGGACATAATTTGAGCTCATTTTGTCGGGAATATGGGAGATTAGAAGACCTAACGTTTATGTTCCCTCTGATGTACTCTGTACTTCATCTATTCATAACTTGACAAAGCCCATCTGTCTGATAGTTAATTTGGTTTTCGCATCCAGATTGGCGGTCTCAGTCTGGCTATTATTCGCAGAATTTCCAAATTCAGAGCCAATTCATCGGGGTCGATCCAGGAGTAGGTATGTAGGTACCTACGAGGAAAAATTTAGTACGAAAATAGATTCATTAAATCGAAAAATCAACTTTTCATCGGTCAAAATGTTCAGGGAGTATCACGATTCAGCATGCAAAATTATAAGTCGATACCCAACTTAAGTTATGGTCATGTCGAGTGAAGTCGTGTTACACGCAGTAACCATAGATTTTCTTGAAAAATCCATGTTTTTCTGCAACAAAACATAATTTTGTTCCGTAATTACAGTAGTAAAATTGAAAATGACCATACCGTTGGAAAGCTGAGATTGTGATAATGTTTTACCTATAACGCGTTTGGTTAAAATACCTGCTTTTTCGAGTCGTAGAGCCATTTGAAAAAAACCAAAGATTTCGCGAATTTGAGAAAATTACTTTTCAGCCCGATGTTTCACCCGTTGAATTCTGTGTAAAAACATCTGTGTTGCATCAGGGAGATAGTAAATTCAACGCTCTTTTTAGCGAAATAATTAATTTAAAATTTGCACTGTTAATTAAATGTGTTATGACCATTTTTGTGGTAGAAGGTCGGGAACACGAAACAAATCTTGAAATCCAAATAACTCCTAAAATAAGCGTTTTTCGAACAATTTGTACGAGGCACTTAATGTTGCAACTTAACTGTAAAATTGATCTCAAAAGTTTCGTGGTTCCGAAAGTAGGACATCCTGCTATTGATATCATACAGGGTGGTACCTGTGATTAGTCTACAGCGTTTCCCTTTTCTGCATTTAAAGGCGATATTTCTCACAACACCTTGATTTTCTCCGGTCATTTTTGGACTTCCACTTACACTGGATCTAGAAATCAATTTTTACTGTCTGGTAGGTTCGAGATTGTCACAGAAGTTACGAAAATTCGCTCATCTGCGAAAATTCGCTCGTATGATCCTGCAGGTCATCCGTGATGACTAGAACTTACCATTCAGGATGAGTAAGGAAAGTGAACTATGGAAATCGAGGATCCCACAAGAGAACAAATAGATGCGAGGATAGTGCTCCTACTGCTCCTCAAATCAAATCCGCAAAGCGCGGGTTCAAGAAGGAGCGTGCTCGAAAGTCAGGTTTTCTTTTACCACAGTCGGTATAATGTGGGGCTCGGTAAAAGGAATGAATAAAAGATGGAAGGAGCCTATGCCTGGAGAAACAGGAGTTTACACCTCCACATTAAAAGTCAGGAAGTTGAGAACTCTTGCAACAGAATGCCTGCGATTCCGATATAGCGCAGAAAGAAAAAGGCGAAAGAGCCAATGCTATGAATTTATCGGAGAACTTTCCAGGAGAATTTAACGTGGAGAGATCAGAGTATAATAACCGGCACGGAGTTTTAAATGATGAATGCAGTAAGTTTTAGGGCCGGCCAGATTCAAGAGTTTTCAAACTCGATAATCAACAGTCAGTGATTCGGAGGAAGTTAATAAATGGGATGGCAGGAGTTGTAAGTTGTAAAATGGGCAGAGGCTCGATGGGAGTTCTGAAGAAGCGAGGTTTCCTGCGAGAGATCTCTTGTCGCTCAAATGCGATTTTGAGAAGTTCTGGACATGAAATTAGAAGTGAAATGGGTGGAATGGAAATGTTCTTTATCAACTTTTATCAGGAAAATATTCATTCGTGGATTCAGTGTGTCCCGCATGCATTTGGGTGATTTTTTCTCAAAGGTAAATTTGGGATCTACATACCTAATGATCTGTTATGGAACATTTTAATGATGGTGACAGGGGTTGAAGTAAAAATTGCATGTCCGTTTCCGATTCCAGCTCTTCGTTACTTTTATCGGTAGTTGTGAGCGCTCTAAGGGAGACGAGTTCACGCATGCGCAGACGAAGGTTAAAGTCCGAATTAGATGAAACTCGTATGGGACCATCTAGTTATGAACCCCCACCTGTTCTGTCGGGTATTTACGGAAATTTCAAGGGTTTGCGAACTCAGACACATGCAAACACAACATACCTGACATACATACATACTCAGCTAGTGGGTCCGCAGTCCAGTAGCCTCACACATACCCACTGGTAAAACGAATACAACTCTAGTTCTCACAAATGATCTGTTTTTGGATTTTTTGGCGCCACTAGCTGGCTCTGTTTTGGTACCAAAACCTATATAGCGGTAGCTGACAGGTATTTTCTGATAACTGGTAGGATTGGGCGAAGTAGGTATTACCTGTGTTTTGGCTCTTGCTGCGCCACTTCCAGCGCCATGGCGCGTTTCCCTGGCATCATCGAGACACCAAACACAGTAAATTCTGGGGGCCCAAGAGGTGTACTTTCAAAATTTCGCATTTTTACGACGGTTCCAATGGTCAGTTTTCGCGGTACAGACATGCGTACATACATATACGTAGGTAATATACCCGCCTGCAAATGTCTCTCCAGTCTAGGTAATACCCTCACTGACAGTCGGCGACTGTCAGAAGGAGATAGAACCTCCGTCAGATGTGTGTTCAGGATTGTGGGAAATGGAGGAAAACGTAACGGTGTGATAAGGACCTACTCGATGGTGATGCTTGTAATAGTAATCTTGGAAACCGATACATTTGTTAACAAAAGGTATCTCAACCAATTTGAATTTCCTCATCAGTTAACAGCGTTTTCAGTTCCATGGGTACTCAACATCACAATCCCCCCCAGTTTCACTCCCAGCTGACTCTAGCCATTGTCCAATATTTTACCAACTATAATAATACCAAGCATCATGTGAAAAACCATTGAAGACTGCTGCTCAGTTTCCTTCCTGCCGTTCTGTTTGCACATTATGTATTTGACAGGGCGGCGGACGTGTTTGTGAACATTGTCCCAATTCGCTAAAACTGTTTGAATGGAAGATACACAGCCGCATTCTGACAGCTCTGATAGAATTGTCCGCCATGATTTGAACATCCAACTTCTCACGTACGTGCGTCGAATTCATCGTTAGGTATCCGTTTCTGGGTACTGCATTAATGGCGTTTATTTTATTGTCATTCTCTCCCCCCTCGGCTGGTCATATCGTATCCTCATTCAGTGGGCATCGCGCTAAAGACTTTGTAATGATCGCACGACGTTCGAACGAAGGGAGTTCGTCCCTGATGATTATTCCATGGGGTTTTCCTTGTGATGTTTCCCTGTGAATACTCTTCGGGGTCTTTCAACCGAGGCCCCACACCGCAGGTAGATGCTATCCGAGCCCAGCTGTCTGATAACATTGTTGAAGGGTGGAAGAGACAGACAGGATTTCAGATGACACGCATCTCTTCTCCCCTTTTCTCCCTTTAGTCCCATCCCCTGACAGGCCTGCGGCCCCATCATAAATATTAATGAATTGACGCCGCGTTCGGGAAAGGGGTTCATCAGATTTTGAAAGAATATTTTCTCCATAAGGATAACACATGTTGACTATCAATGACTTTATTTAACAGGATTACCATCGTGTAATTAGAATTTGACGGGAGCCACGTAATTTATGCTCGTGTCAGATACAAAGTGAGTACAGTTCTATGTCGAATCCAACCCTCGTCCTACTTCGCTGACATTTTCATTTTGGTATGATTAAAAAAAAAGAGAACAAACTAAATCTAAGTATTTACTGATCTGAGCAAAGATTTTGGCTTCTCTTTTGGTTTCTCAAGAAAATTGAGCTCGAAGTTCATGACGTTTCAAACATTACGTCCAAAATAGTCGACTTTTCTTTCATAACTCTGAACTATGTTATAATACCTCGGGGTATATCCCTGGGGAACTGTTATTTTAGAAATCTTAGATATCTGTTATTTATTAAACCTACGTTTCACTACTTGCTTTGTACGTGATTTAAGAGCATAACGCTGGCCAGGTGAGCATAATCATGCAACATCAAAGCTTGTTATGATACCCGCCCGAGGCGAGCTGGAAACGCCAATCTTTTATCCCATAGAAAGAACCCTCCTTAACATAGAAATGTACATACAAATATAATTATAAGGATATAAGGATCGGACACCCCGTCCCCATGATATAGTAGAATTATCCATAAAATGAAATTTCAAGATTTTGTAGTCTTGAAATGTGATTAAATTGGTGTAGTTCTGCGTATAAGTACAAAGTAAAATTCACTCCATTATTTAAACCCCATCCATTTTTAACTGATAAAGTTTTCTGTTCTTTCAGGTACGTTGGGATCTTTTCACGTTAATGGACTTGACTCTTAACTTGTAAGTACCTGTTACTTGTGTTTCAAGTTTATTCATAATTATCTTGTTTACTAATCATGGCATAAAATGTACTAGTAAAGACGGGGAAAACTCCGAGGAAAGTTAGTTTGACTTAATTAAGGGTAAATGTTAAGATATTTTGGTGAGAATCTGTGATAAGAGATGGCAGCACCATTGGGGCCAAATTTCGTTGACTTCTCGCTTACGAACGGAGCGTGGTAACTCAATTCGGAAAACGGATTTCTCATTGAGATGCACATAATAGGTCAAAAAAGTGTGCAATTCTTTTGGCTCACTGTTCCAAAAACAAGTTCTTTGAACATTTTCAAAAAGTGGCGTAACAGGCAGTTGCATTGTACTCTACAGAATACAAATCTGTTTTCAGAATTTTCCTGAATTGACCTTAGCCGTTGGATTCTCGTTTCCAGGATTTGGTGACAAGGGGCTTCGACTGTAGGTGGGGGTAGAAATTTCTTGGCCACCTCACCACACCTTCCATTTTATCAACTTCCCTGTCCTGACATTGAATGAATTGGGTACAGTAATAAACTGATAAAAAAGTGTGCAAATTTCTGTCCAGTGTTCAAAAACTGTTGCTTATGCACGTGTTTGTTCACATTTTAATCATTTTTGGAAACTGTTCTCACACCTACTTGCACTAGATAACACTTGCTTCAGAAAGTGTGCAATGTTTGCCCACTGTTCATAAAGTCTTGGGTAGTAGGTGATTGTTCAAATTTCTATCATTTCTGTAAAGTGGTAATTCACTCAGCTCGTGGTTACGCTAGGAATAGTAGGTTCAGAAAGTATGCTCGTTTTGGCTCACTGTTCAAAAAACTGTTTGGAAAGTAATGTTAAAATTTGAAAATTTCCAGAAGTGGCTTTATTTATGTTATTAAATTATAGCAACCCTCTTCCAGTATTTGGTGGAAGGTCATTAAGTGGAGCGTTGGTCTGTGGGTATCTCTATGAGGGCATTCGGAGTTCTTGGACACCTTACTAGATATTCACGTTTTCAACTTCACCGCCCTGACGTCCAATGAATTTGATGCGGTAGTAAATCTGCGCAGAAAAACTGCTAATTTTTGCCCCCTGTTCAGACTTTGGTTTAAAGTGGTCGGTAGGTACCTACCTGCCTATTGGTTTGAATTTTTATTCTTGAAAATTGGCTGCATACCGGTTGCTCGGAAAGTACCTATGGCGAATAGTCACGCCCATATTTGAAACAAAATGCGTTTAGGTGGATAAACTAGTAATAATGATCATGCCCTAATGATAATGGCCTATGCCTATAAATTTGACAAAAAATGAAAATAAAAATAAATAAATTCACTGCAGGTCGAGTGCTGAATGAAACTGTGCATGTCTGAAGTAAGTAATCACAAGGTGTCAAA
Organism: Leptopterna dolabrata; assembly: GCA_954871275.1. NCBI lineage: Eukaryota > Metazoa > Arthropoda > Insecta > Hemiptera > Miridae > Leptopterna > Leptopterna dolabrata. The sequence continues at coordinate 43,082,868 of OX940981.1, forward strand.
TATAATTTAAAATGTAGGTACATCTCGGGGATAATAATAAAATATTTTTATGTAGGTGAATAAAATACCGTGTATTTTTAGGACAAGGATTATTAGGATTCAAATAGCTATCAGTTATTCCGTGGGTGGTTCCCTGATGGACCTGCAACGGTTTTTTCGACGGAGCCACAATGGTTTATTATCATGTACCTAGAGAACTGATTGTGAGTTACCCCACGCCACACAAACTATGCACCGCAACGCATATTTATTCTGAGGGTCCAATTTGACGCAAGTTTATTGTGAGGGTCCAATTTGATCTACCGGTAGAGATGAAATCATTGTGATTATTATAAAACGACTGAAATAATTGGGTACCCACTTTGTACCTGTGCTTCTTCGCCTTTTTCGGCCCTGGTTTTCTCCTTTTATCGAACAGATCCCTCACTCGCGAACTAATAATCGATCACAAGTTAATACGACATAAAAACAAGATGGCGTCAATCGCAAAAGAATTACTAGCGTAATCCGTGCTCGCCTCTAGTGAACTGACTCTTGAATGAGCAGCTATGCTGTATGCTTATGAGAAAGAGGGTCGAAACGAGTTGTAGGACTGAGCCCTTCTACGAACCGTCGAAACAACGCTTCGAAGAAGAAAAAGTCGGAAGAAGTTATGGTTCGGAAGAGGCACAATAAACCATCTTCAACTAAGAAGGAATCCTCGTTGGGAGGTGGATTATTACTCGTATTCTGGTTATTATTAATATTATTATTATTATAACATTACGTACAAGTTATAATACTTGTATGTAACAGTACCTACGTACAACTAATAATAATTTTAATGCATATCATAATTCGTGCTATAGAAGCTGGTTACTTGTTTACTGCCTCCTGTCCAGTATGTTCAAAATTTGAACAATACTTTCCTGCTTAGCGGGTTATTGAATAGGGGGCAAAAAATGTTAACTTTCCAAACCAACTAGTGTACTTGAAAGAGTTCAAATGGAAAAAGCGCAATTACGACGGTTGCGATCCGATTTCTTAAAACTTAGTAGGTAGACCTACTCGGTTTTGTACTTTGTAAAGGCTAGTCTGAGGAGAAATTAGTGACTAGGTATCTATGAGGCTACCTACCTTTCAAAAATGTTCAAAATTTGAACAAATTTCCAACTGAAACTGGAAGAGGGCAACAAATTTGTTCTTGTTGTTTCCAAAACAACTACCTAATGCCACCAACGTGCAACTAATGACTAGGTACTATGTGGTTATAAGGTAATTTTCCAACAACCAACACAACCTTCTTCCCTTAGTTGTACATTGGGCAAAAATGTGCACAATTTTAACCAACTTGTTCAGTGTCACTTAGGGACAGGGCCCATTTTTCACTAATGTTCAAACTTTGAACAAATTAGTTGCACGTTTTTGGAGCAGTGTACAAAAATTTGCACATTCTTTGTGCAAAAGAAGTGGAAAATGGGAAGGTCTATGGTGGCCAAGAACTCTCTACCCCCCCACCCACAGTCAGGAGCTCCTGATCATGAGCCTTCTCCCCATATCCTGAAAACGAGACGGCTACTGTCAATTTAGGAAAATTCTGAAAGCGAATTTATATTCTCTAGAATCCAATGCGTGCCCATTTGAGCCACTTTTTGAAAATGTTCAAAATTTGAACACATTTTCGGAACAGTGATAAAAACATTTACCAACTCTTTGAACCTATTGCCCGGAATTATACGTGAATATTGATGAGAAATACGTTTTCCGAATTGAAATATCTCGCTCCGTTCTCAGATGAAAAGTAGAATAAAATTGATTCATTTTGGAGCTGCCACGTGGTGGTGGATTTTGCAACTAAACTCGTTGCATTTCATTAGAGAAATATTAGAGAACCCACTGGCAGAGGGACGCTGAAAGAAGAACGAAGATTAACACATTATGTTGGGTGTACTTATTCTAAATACTTCAAATAATTTCACTACTTCAAATAATTATTCTAAATCTACGGAAAACATAGGAAAAACTATGTTTTACTCCACTGTATGTTGGTTTCATGCTGGTGTCATTGTGTTTTTATGATGTTACAACTATGCGATTTTACATGCAAAATGCTATTGACTTTGTTTCTTGTACCTTCATTAGGCATTATTGGGTAGGCCAGATTTTCCACAAGTGGTTGAGGAAATTATCACATCTTAATTACAACCATACACTTCGATCAAGAGCTTATGTGCGCTTTGTTACAACTGAACTAAGTAAATATACGCCATGAAGTTCATTAGTAACTAATAATTGTTGACAGTGGACGGCCATTGGTCCGTGAAAGCGCGAGTAAATAACCAACAGGTTTTGGTACCTTCGGTTGTTCCTTTGGAACTTCACTACGAGCGCACTGTTTGATTTATTATCTGCTCAAACAAGCTTAGTCCTCAGGGATTATGAAGGTCTCTCAGTTAATTCAGAACATTGGGGAAATGAGACATTCAAGTTGTGGTTTAACCTACATTCTGCTGATGTTTGATATTCTATGTTCTCGCGTCCCGTAGCACATGGGACGTTAACATTCTGTTTCTGTGGACTCATCAAACTCTAGTTTAGTACAAGAAATTTTCCAAATGCCTTCACCTATCATCTAATTCTGTTATTGTGTTTGTCTATCTGACGTTCAGTGCGGCCAAGCGGCTATTTGCGTTGCTCTATTATAAAATATCAATACTACCATTTGTCATCATATATGACGGTCTACCTCGGAATACCTACACTAAAGCTGGGTTTACATTGACGCGTAGGTAATCGACGTATAGCACGTAAAACTCAAACGCATAATTGAATGCGATTGACTCACCATGTGTACGCTGTTTACGCGCGGCGACTTTCGAACCAGAGTTTCCAAGACCATTCTTGGTCTCTTTCGACCATTAACCGATGGGCCTTCCGCAGTAGTATTGGGATTCCTAAATAATAAAGTATTTTTACTTTCATAACCAATTGGTTGATGGAGGGGAAATACATACACTAAAACGATTTGGTGGAGGGGGGGGGGGGGGGGGGGCTATATTAATCAGGATTTATTGATTGAGAGCCAAAAATCTCATCAGGTCCTTTTTTGCCGTCGGTTCGATTTCAATCATCCTACGAATTGCTTTGATTAGTGTGAACCCAAACTTTGACAGCCATCGTTGTGCCAATCTAATGTGATATGCTTGGTGCCGATAGGAGAGAGCCAGTAAAGCATCCCTTGCCCGTCTCCTTTATTTCAATAGAGTACTTACAGATCATTATTAGCTGCAGCCTGTATGTTGTGTATAGAGCAACATTGTTCCTCGTATGTACATCACGGTGAGTTGGAACTCATTCTTTTCTCCTCTATTATATTCAAACAGAACCCATACCTGCTATGGGAAACATAAATATTTGCTTTGAATTTGGTAGTAGGTAAATCAACTAGTATATACTTAATAATTTAAAGTATCTTTTTAAACTGTTAAAAAACGGACCACTGCCTGGAACTTGAAAAATGTCTGAATATTAAACATTTTGTGATTATATTCAATAGTTCCTTAGTTGTTTTACTCCTTAATCCTTAGACTAGAAGCAAGTCTTGAAAAGTATGTATATCTTCCCAGTATCACCCATCTTATAGTAATCCATAATTTTTTCCTACTCTTTGCTTGTGGCTGAGGTCGTTTTTATGTTTAGGGGCAAATTCAATGGCGAATTCCCCAATACTTTGGCCTTGATGGCCTTGGGATAGTGCTCACCCCATTCCTTTTGGGGATTGCATAGGGAAGGTGCAACCAAACATTGCTTTTCTCCACTCCCTCTTTATAGTTATAGAGTTCCTTCTTCCTGGCCACCCTAAACGTTTCCCATTCGAGTTTTCCATTCGGCCAATGGGTTTCAACCATTACGGCCTCCTTTGACGGCGACCTTAGTAACACGTGTAGGCACCGAATTGTTGGAGTAAACAGGAGGGGAAAAAAAAGAGTGGTAGGAGGACGATTTCGGTATTTCGACCCTCAGCCAAAATAGAATGTGGGCTGGGGGAAGGTGCCCGTATATCGAAGCTGAGGGCGGTTCAAATTCCCTCCACCCTTTTCGTAATCTGGTTCTTTGTTCTTAATTTACGTACATAGTTCATAAGCATTTCCAGCCAAATAACTTGAACGCGTAGGAGGATACAAGTGGAAAACAAAGAAAAAATCTGCTGTTGAACCAACGAACCCATTTTCGTTAATCCAACTATGTAATTAAGCTTATCCCTACTTCGAGCGACGAATAAACAAATAATCAATGCTGATTTTTTCGGTAGAAGGTTATGATGTGATAGTTTCCGTTTCAAGGTTCGTAAAATCCGAAAATGGAATAAAAACCGCTGCAAATTATTACACAGCGATCTATCTACCTGTGTAGTTGCCCCTTCTGCGTAGATAACTGTTTTCTGTGGTCAGTACCTACCCCCCCCCCCCCCCCTCCCCCCCGGAAAGCTAAATCGAATATTGGAGCCGGCCCGGGAATTATAGTTTCATAAAAATGCGCGGGATTCAATAATTCAATCATTAATAAATTATTTGTTGTTATTCATGAAGCATAACGTTTGTTCGAGTTATAAAAGAACCTATCAACAAAATCCAAATGAGCCATCCTTCAAATCAGATAATAATACAGAACCGTTTGATTCACGATCATGTTGACGAAGCTCTTCGGTGCAATGCCCCGGTGGTCTCAACAAATTCTTTAGTCCAAGATGAGTTTAAAAACGTGAAAAAAACCGTACCCTTCTATTGAAAGTTTTCGAGTATAGCGTTCTGAATTTTAATCCTATTTTTCACTTCTTATGGTGGATTTCACCACCTCGAGTTAAGGTTCGAGTTACTGGTAACTCGAAGATTGCGAGAAAAATGCGTTTCACCACCCCGAGTTAGTCTTAACCCTCGGTTTACCGAGCGAGTAAACTCCCAGATCTTAGTCCCTACTCCATCCAGGGGATAGCGCGTTGACTCTGAGAGTTACCGCTTCAGTCGTTGTTGTTGTTGTTGGTTAGCGTTTCTTTCTAGTGTTATCTGATAATACTTCCACCTAAAAACTGTCAGTTTTCGGCCGCCACCCTTCATCATATTTTTGTATTTCAGCCAGGGCGGGGGGGGGGGGGGTTAGTGGGGATCATACCCCCTCCCCCTCCCCATTGGCTCGAAAACTATCACAAATTAAAATTATATCTTAAGAATGATAACAATCACAAAAGTAACAAACAAATACAACAATAACAGATTAAACGCTAAATCAAACATGAACAAACAGTTAAATAATATTACGTTTATTTGATCACGAACGATCTTTCCCAAAAATTTGATCCACGCTTTTTAAAAAAATGCTTATCGAAATAGTCCTCCCTCACCGTCACCATCCCACACGTCAGGTGAATAATATTGATTTTACCCCCAAAAATCCTAATTAGTCCCGTATTCTGTGTGAAAAACAACTGAAATGGTATTTTTTTGTCTTCCCTATGCCTTCCATACCACTTTCAGTGATTCCATGCCACTTTTTGTTTATATATCAGTTTTCGCCGTTTTTACCAAGTTTTGACCCCACTAAAACTCAAATTTGACTCCCTTCGAATTTTTGAAAATTGCTCATCCTTTTGTTTGGCAAAAAGAACATTTTGGCGAAATTTGGAATTTTTATCACGCACCCAAGGTCATATCGTCTGGAGTGACACATAAATAGATAATATAATAATGTACTTACATTTCTTTTAAATCTAGAGATGAAATCAGGATGCTCTGAAACGGATTTGCCTATAACATAATTTCAAAAAAAAATTTTCTGAAAATTTTGGACCCATTGCGATAGCATCATTCCTTGAAAATTCTCGAACATTGTTGCCAAATAAATGTTTTATTTCATCAGTTTATCTTACCTAACGTTACCTGTAACATTTAGTGCTTTATTTAATTTAATTTAAATTCAGCTAATGCTGACCTTATTAGCGAATTTTGAAAATGAAGCTATTGCTAAGGGTAACGTTTTCAGAACATGAATTTTTGAAATATTCCTATAGGCAAATCCGTTTCAGAGCATCTTCAGTTCATCCCTAGATTTTAACAAAAATGTATGTATTATGTATATATATTTATGTGCCACTCCAGATGATATCCGTCCTTGGGTACTTCCAAGAAATTCCAAATTTCTCCAAAAAATTTGTGTTGCCAAACAAAAGGATGAGTTCGAAGATGAGCAATTTTGAAAAACTCCAAGGCTGTCAAATTGATGTTTTTAGGGGTCAAAAGTCGGTGAAAACGGCTAAAATTGCAAACAATTGATGTAAAATCACTGGAATGATATAGAAGGGTGAGTAAAGACAGAGCAATACCATTTCAGTTGTTTTTCACACAGAGTAGGGGTCAGATTTTGATTTTTGGGGGTAAAAAATTGGTATTAATGGCTAAAATCAATATCAATTCACCTGATGATTAATCACGATGGACGGACTGTTTCGATGATAAAACTATTTTTCTCAAAAGAAGTGGGTCAAATTTGGCTTTATTAGGGTCAAACATCGGTAAAAATGGCTAAAATCACAAAAAATTATATAATTTAAAGAAAATTGGTATGGTTTCTCGCTAAGTATATCATGTTTTTACGCAATAGCAGGAATACAACAACGAACCCACCAACTTATTTATCAAACAACGAACTGAAACTCATGGAAGACAGAAGACAGAAGAGGCGTTATCGATGTTATCATGGGAAAACTGGTCTGGGGCTAGCCATTGCGAAGCTAACCGAAGACTAACTAACTCCCACCTTGAAACCCATGGTGAAATGGAACCTCTCTTAACTCGAAGATCCCCTTGACTCCGAGTGTTTGCTAACCCGCACTTTTACTCGAAGTTGGTGAAATCCACCATTAGAGATGACTGACAGTAACGTCGAGCTTCGCGAGTCAACTGGACCTACAAACCAGATATAACTAATTTTGGTTCATGGTAACTAAGATATGTGCGAAGTGCGGCGGACGGACAGAAATTGTTGAAGCCGTCTGCCGTACTTCGCAACCTTCCCTAGTTCCGTACATCGTATATAGTTCCGCACGTAGTTCAGCACATGGTCAAGCATTAATGAAATTCGGTTTGTAGGTCCCGATTGGGGTCTAGTTGGTCCGCGAAGCTCGGCTTTACTGTCAGTAATCTCTGAAGGATGAATAATAGGGGTTCAAATTTCCAGGACGCCGTTATCTCGCATTTTCTTTAAGCCTTTAAATAGTTCTCGAACTTGGGGATTTTTTGACACCGTGAGCTTTTTAATCTAGCTGTGGTATAATTTCGGCCCAGATATCATTGCTAGGGAGCACCTGATTGTAATCACGTCGAGTTGGTTGTTCCGAGATATTATTTCATTTGAAGAATGATGGTTATTTTGGATTTTGCTGACAGGTACTTTTTTAACTTGAACAAACGTTATGCTTCATAAATAACAAATAATTAGTTCTAGAATTCTTGAACACAGCGTATATTTGTGAAACTGTAATTTCCCGGCTCCATACTCGATTTAGGGCTTTCCTGGTGCTGTTGGGGGGGGGGGGGGGGGGGGCACGAGGGTAGGTGTTAACCACAGAAAACATAGATCCTCGCAGAACGGACATCTATGGGTAAGTAATAAACCGTTGTGTAGCAATTAGCAGCGTTTTCATCGTGTTTTAGTAGTTTTTAGCCATTCATACAGATTATAACCGTTTTTCCAAAAAACCTCATATTTGACTCACTTTATTTTCGTAAACTGAACTCCTCCTTTCAATTAGGTGCAACGAAGGTGCAGATGCTGAGACCAAACGCCGCACTCCTTCTCCCAGAAAGCTGAAATATAACCATATACCGGTGGAGGAAACCGTAAACGGAGTGCAAATAAGGAGCTTTTAGTACACTGGGAGAAGGAGTTATTACAATACCCTTCAGGAGACGGATATAAAGCACTCTTCCCCCTGCCAACGAGAACCACCTGGTTTGGTGCAACCCCTGACGCCCGATAATATTCCTGAAGTTAATCAGTCGCAGTTTTATTTCGCCCTTTCAGTCTCGATTCCATTCGCTCCTAAAATGCCAGGGAAATTTACTCACACGTAAATATAATTATATATTTTTAATCATATAATTAAACAACAAGGGAATTGAGATTATGTGCAAATGAGCCCGAGGTTCCGGGAGCCGCCATCGGATGTAACTGGATCCGGCAAGAATACCGTCCGGGGAATGCCAGGTGTGGCTTTGCATTCTGTTAGACATTTTGGTACCGTAATTTATTCTCAAAATGTGTACAAAGCTTCAGCAACCGCATTTCGTTGTGAATAGGTGGGTACATTGAATTCTACAACCAACCTATTGGTTTATTATTTTCAATAATGAACCTTTGGAATTATTGAGCATGAAAAAAAAATGTTTGAACCCCCCTCAAAATTTGATGGTTTACGTTTCAAGGTACGTAGAATGCGATAATGCAATAAAAAAGTTTCTGTCTGTCTGTCGCCCGCCGTACTGACAATTTTTCTTAGTTACCATTAAAAAAAAAACCGCTGCAAATCCCTGCACAACGGTTTATTATTTTGTACAGAATACCCTCCTGTTACAGACCACAGGTCTCCGTGTAGATAACCCTTCTATATAACATATGTACTATTCTACACATATTATGTATATCGCAGACCTCCGTAGGTTAGTACCTAACCCCTTACTCGTTACTAGGTACCTCCCTAAACCGTTGTGTAATAATTTACCTGTATAGGTTCCCCTTCTACGGAGATAGAATAATGAACCGTTGTGTAATAATTTGCCCATCAATAATACTTCAACGGTTGTTCAAGTTGGAAAGTACCTATCAACAAAATCCAGCCCCTTCTTGGTAGATTAGCCGTTGTGTAATAATTTACCGTGGTGTAATAATTTATCGATGTGTAATAACTTACCGTTGTGTAATAATTTGTCGTTGTGTAATAATTTGCCATTATGTAATAATTTACCCATCAATAATACTTCAACGGTTGTTCAAGTTGCATAGTACCTATCAACAAAATCCAGCCCCTTCTGGGTAGATGAGCCATTGTGTAATAATTTGCCATTGTGTAATAATTTGCCATTGAGTAATAATTTACCCATCAACATTACTTCATCGGTTGTTCAAGTTGCAAAAGTACCTATCAACAAAATCCAGCCGGATCGCACACCCTCCGTAGGTTAATACCTAACCCCGTACTCGTTACTAGGTACCTACCTAAATCACGAGGTAAATGTTGCTAAAATAATTCTGTCGATTGCAAACAGTACCTAACAAAAAGAAACACACATAATGAAGTTCTGAAGGGAAATTGTTGATGAATGAAAAAACTTGCAAAAGCCAACAAACTCCAGCCCCTTCTACGCAGATGGTATAATGAACCGTTGTGTAATAATTTACCGTTGAGTAATGATTTACCATCGTGTAGTAATAATTTACCCATCAATAATACTTCAACGTTTGTTCAAGTTTCACTACCTATCAACAAACTCCAAAAGAGCCATCATTTTTCAAATGAAATAATATCACAGAACAACCAACTCGACTTCATAGGTACCCAACCAATAAAATCAGGTGGCCCCTAGCAATGATTTTATCTCCGGCCAATTTCCTATTGTCGGCGCGTCCCTGGTGACGAGATTTGGTCTGATGTATACAATTTCATTCACCCTGGTGTCGAAAATGCCTGTCGGTGCAAACTTCGGGGCCTTACTGTGAACGAACGGCTGGACGTACGGTGCTCCGGATGGTCTTAAATAACTCGTAAGTTCAAGAACTATTTAAAACCGCAAAAAGATTCACGTAAAAAAAAGGTGTAGGTGATCTGAAAATGTCAACCCCTATTTTGAACCCCTTAGAGATGACTGACAGTAACGCCGAGCTTCGAGGACCAACTACACCCCGAACGGAACCTATAACCCGAATTTCATCAATTTTGTTTCATGTTAACTAAGAAAAGTGGCCCGTACGGCGGACAGACAGAAATATTTTTATTCCAGTTTTGGAGTCTACATACCTTGAAACGTAAACCATCAAATTTTGAGGGGGGGTAAGAATTTTTTTTTTCATGCTCGATTCCAATGGTTCATTATTGAAAATAATAAACCAAAAAGTTGATGAAATTCAGGTTATATGTTCCGTTCGGGGTGTAGTTGGTCCTCGAAGCTCGGCGTTACTGTCAGTCATCTCTAAGGGGTTCAAAATAGGGGTTGACATTTTCAGAACGCCGTATCTCGAAAACTTTCGATAGAAGGGTATGGTTTTTTTTACGTTATTAAATGTGGGATATATTTAACTGCACGGCAAAAAAAGGTATTTTCCCTTCTGCGAATCTCCATCTAAAAAGATTATCTTCACTTCAGAAAAAGTAAAACTCCCAGCATAAAGTAAACGTCAATATTGACTCCAATCACGACTAAATAGGTGATCAATACCAGCGTATTATTCAATCACACATCAGAAAAGGGGTTGGCACAGCAAAAAAGGGGTTTTGCACAGCTATTTCAAGTTGAAGGAGCGCGCGTTACCTCAGTGTTGCCAGGGTTCATTTTTATTCCACTAGCGCCCCCTACTTCTAAGTAATTAGACACAATTTCGTAAACTTTTATCCTTGTAACTTGAAGGTAATAATATTATTATTGACCCCTACATTTTCAAAATTATGCTTTCTTAAAATCGTGGTTTATTCTCTTCAGTACCTGTTTGTCGACCCTTCATTCAACCCTCTGTCCTTTCAACTCCAACTATTCCGGCATATTCCAACTCCAACTCCAACTATACCGGCATAAATATAATTCAGGTAAAGGTTTATTATTTTTTGTTTCACACCTCAAGTTACGGTAACCCCCACGACCTACGAGTGACATGCAAAACTCTGAGATCGGGCCGCGGCAAGGTCCTGACAATTCACCCTCTCTCGAGTTGGTAAAATTCGAAAAAAAAAAGTCGTTAGTATGTTACAATTGTGCATTGGAACCCTCAATATGTGAGCAACCTGAGAATTAAACTCCAGCGAATTCCAAATGGGTAGGTAAATCCTTATCAACTTACGGATTGAAAGTATACAAGTGCTGTGGGTTTATCTTCAGAATAGCCGTTGAGATACACTAATTTGTAGTGCGTGATTTGATGTGGAGTTGGACATTTCTACTGTGAGAATCCTTCTTCTGCCGTTATAATCAATTTCTGGAAGGGCAATAACAAATTTGAACGTTGAATCACCTTATTAGACGGGCGTCTCCCAAATTAGCCGTGCGACTCCCACATTAGCCGTGCGATTCCCTTTTTGCTTCCGAGTCTGCGAAGCAGCGGAAGCCTTGTGTTCACTTTCGTGAGCCAAAAAATTTTTGTCTTCAGAAATCAAAATTTCCACTTGCATTTTGCGTTTCAAAGCCTACTGAACAAATTTGGTTCAGTGTCTGTCGGTCTGTGGGTCTGTGAGTCTGTCCGCATTTCCTTGTTACAGCCATAACTTCCACGATTTTGAATTGATTCAGCTCAAATTTTGAGGGATGGTGCGGATAAGGCCCCTTGAGGTCCCATACAAATTTCAACATGATTGATCCAGCGGTACGCCCTGCGCATGCGCTAACGTTAAATTCAACAAACACGCATAACTTTCACAATTTTGATTCAATTTCGCTCAAATTTTCAAGGGTTGTTTGGACAAGGCCTAGTGAGTTCCAGTATGAATTTCAGCATGATCGGACCCTCTGTGCGCTCTGCGCATGCGCTGGCGTGAAATAGATTCAATTTCCTTGTTACAGCCGTAGTAACCAAAGATTTCACCCAATTTCAATGTAATTTAAGCGGGTAGGGCCCATTGAGGTCCCATATAAATTTCAACATGATAGAGCCAGCGGTTCGCCCTGCGCATGCGCTAACGTGAAATTCTTCAAACACGCATAACTTTCGCAATTATGTATAATGGACGTAATGTATTATGGACGTAATGTTATGTAATATGTATATTTCATGTAATGTTATGTAATGTAATGTTATGTAATATGTATATTTCACGTTATGTAATGTTATGTAATGTTATGTTATGTTATGTTATGTTATGTTATTTTGCTTCCGAGTCTGTTCTATTTTATAATGGGTCACTCTGATTGTGACGAGGAAGCTCCTGTGCCATCACCTTGGCAGTGTATTTGATGTGCGAAGTATTTTTTGGACGTGTGTTTGAATTAAAAGCTGTTATGCCCGCCTTTTATGTACGGAGTAACCTCTATTTTTCCGGGCCGATAAATCACACCCTTATTAAATTTGTCTTGAGCTTAACAATTTTTTGAGACCACCCCGAGCGTTGTACGACCAGCCGTTCGCTTGCACCGAAAAGATTCGTCACCACTCAACATGATCGTGAATCAAACGGTAAAAATCCGGCCCCGATATCATCACTAGGGAGCACTTGATTATAATCAAGGATGGCTGTATGAAGTCAAGTTGGCTGTTCTGCGATATTATTTCATTTGAAAAGTGATGGATCTATTGGATTTTGTTGGTAGGTACTTTTAAAACATGAACAAACTTTGAAGTATTATTGACGGGTAAATTATTACACAATGGTAAATTATTACACAACGGCAAATTATTACACAACGGTAAATTATTACACAGCGATAAATTATTACACAACGGTTCATTATACTTCCTACGTAGAAGGGGCTGGTTTTTGTTGATAGGTACTTTCGCAACTTGAACAACCGTTGAAGTATTATTGATGGGCAAACTATTACAAAACGGTAAATTATTACACAATGGTTCATTATACTATCTACCTACGTAGAAGGTGCACGTATACAGGTAAATTATTACACAACGGTTTTCACTCCACATCAATAATTTCCCTTCAGAACTTCATTATTTGCGTTTCTTTTTGCCATTTTAGTTACCTACCTACTGTATGTCATCGACAGAATTATTTTGGCAACATTTAACTCGTGATTTAGGTAGGTACCTAGTAACGAGTACTGGATTAGGTACTAACCTACGGAGGATCTGCGATTTACATAATATGTATAGAATAGTACATATTATATTACATAGAAGGGTTATCTATACAGAGAGCTGTGATCTGTAACAGAAGAGTGTTCTGTACTAAATAATAAACCGTTGTGCAGGGATTTGCAGCGTTTTCTGATATGTTTTGGTTTATTATTTTCAACATCGGACCTTCAGAATGCATGGGAACAAATGAATATTTGATGGTTTTTGTTTCAAGGTATGTAGAATCCGAAAATGGAATAAACAAATTTCTGTTCACCCATCTGTTCGGGGTCGTTCCCTTCATCTTGAAATGTGTAGTTGTCAAATTTCTTGTCAGGTCGCTGCTTACCTTTGGTCGTTGTTATATTGAGCAGTCCCACGAAGGTGCCTTGTCAGGTTCAGCATTCTAGTTACTTGCTAGTGCTTTGCTAACACTTGATACCCGCAAGGAGTTGTTGAAGTTGCGAACTCCAGCCTTTCGTTGATCGTGGCTGGAAATATGAGGGATATAACGGTATATAATTTGGACGTATGTAGTGCACAACGAAAGGCTGGGGTTTGCAACTTCAACAAATCCATAATATATACTGGTATATCCCTCATGTTTCCAGCCGTGATGCTTCTACCCAATGAAAAGCTTAATTATGAGCTTTTGAACTTAGATGTTGGATATAATTTGAGCCTTTACCCTCTAACAAACCGAAGGCAGGTTCGCAGGTAGAACGGCAGTGATTATGCCGTGATATTAAACCGAGATTTCAAACAGCCAATTGAACCCAACTTGCGGTTCATTCCGCGGGTCGAACATGCAGAGTGCAGTCAATCGGATTGACAGCAAAGGCCGGAGAGGGAGGTCAGGGAGAGCCCTGAGCAAATGAAGTGGGCGGACGTTCGAAGGTTTTATTAGATTCGCTTTTGATAGATGCGTCTGAGAAAGGGAACGGGCCAGTTGTCACCCAATCCCACTTGAATGAATTATGCATAGGCTGGGATGAATCCGGTGCACAAAGACTCCTTCAATTCAGTAGGCTCGGCGAGGCCTCAAGGAGTGGGCTGGGGAGATCGATCGGTTTTCCTCTATCGCATCAGTGATAAAACCTGACATATTCCAGGGATTCAATGACTGATCTAATCCCACCCGTGCGGAGCGTAATCCGGTGGAGATGCCCTATGCGATAAAACTATAAGACCACCAAGAGGTGGATCAGAATATTATCAAATGCCCGATCTTCATGTTTGGTCGATTGGACAAGTCTCTTTCGTTTGGAAATCAGTTGAGTTTGAATAGCCTGTTACTATAGGTAGAGCAATAAACATTGTAGCAATGGCGAATGACTGAATGAGGTACAAGATTATTTACATAATAATATACAAGGTGGGTGGGGATCAGTGTGAAATTTTTTTTTTGGGTAAAACTACATCGAAAATGGAGTAGAATGCCGCCAGAGTGGGGGCCCTATCTCAGTCCATTGGATAGTTATGATTTTTTTAGTGTTTTCACGGTCAACTCCGACCTCACGTCATGAAATCGAGTTTTCTGGAACACTGAAGCGTCCATTTTAATTTTATTATACATTTTCGGATTCAGCATTAAATTTCCTATAAGATAAACATAATTTCAACCTTATAAAATTTCGATAACTCTGTTCATAATCGCAGTAGAAGAGAAAAATTTAAAAAATTGAAATTTTTCGTTAAAATTCGAAACAGAGCCGATGTTCCAAAAATAGGCCAAGAAGTTGTCAAATCTCATAAAAACTTCCTCATTTCATGAGGTTTCCAACGGTATACTCAATTTCAGGATTACGACATTTTTTCTTGGAGAAATTAAGTTTCAAATACAAAAAACCAAGGTGGGGGCGTCAATCTTGGTAGGGAAGGGGGTGCAAGGAGTTAACTCACGTCCTCATTTCTTTCTGTTTCTTTATTCTTATTTTCTGTTAAAAAACCTGCAAATTACAAAAAAAATGAATTTAGGTTAACATTTGTTCGAACTGACGTCCCCTGTTACGAATGCACAACCTAGCTCGTTTTCGAATAGCTCCGACAGTAACTGAGAGTGTTAACTTCTCCTGAAGTTTTTGAGCTGCTGCTACAATTTTCCCCTCAACTCTTCTTCGGTGTTCACCTGCGCTTTGTAGACTTCTTGTTTCAAAAATCCCCAGACGAAGAAGTCCATGGGGTTGAGTCAATCAGGGGATCTCGGCGGCCACGCATTGGTACCACCTCGCCCTATCCATGTGGAAAACCGTTCTGATAGCCATGTTCTCACTGCCGTAGAATAATGCGGTGGGGCCCCATCTTGTTGGTAAATCAATTGTTGAAGAGTTTGAGGTTGAAGATCTTGCAACAGGATCGGTAAATCGTTTTGGAGGAACTCCAAATAAGTCACTCCATTCAAATTTCGTGGGAGAAAATGAGGTCCTATCAGTTTATTCCCGACTACAGCAGCCCACATGTTAACAGAGAAACGTCGTTAAAATGAGGATTCCCGAGATGCATGTGGATTTTGTGAAGACCAAACATGCATATTATGGGTGTTGAATACCCCCTCTCTAGTAAAAAGAGACTCGTCCGTCCACAGAATATTTCTGAGAGCGTGGTATTCCACAATGTCCCTCTCTGGCTGGCTATCAGAACGGTTTTCCACATGGATAGGGCGAGGTGGTACCACTGCGTGGCCGCCGAGGTCCCCTGATCTCAACCCCATGGACTTCTTCGTTTGGGGATTTTTGAAACAAGAAGTCTACAAAGCGCAGGTGAACACCGAAGAAGAGTTGAGGGGAAAAATTGTAGCAGCAGCTCAAAAACTTCAGGTGAAGTTAACACTCTCAGTTACTGTCGGAGCTATTCGAAAACGAGCTAGGTTGTGCATTCGTAACAGGGGACGTCAGTTCGAACAAATGTTAACCTAAATTCATTTTTTTTGTAATTTGCAGGTTTTTTAACAGAAAATAAGAATAAAGAAACAGAAAGAAATGAGGACGTGAGTTAACTCCTTGCACCCCCTTCCCTACCAAGATTGACGCCCCCACCTTGGTTTTTTGTATTTGAAACTTAATTTCTCCAAGAAAAAATGTCGTAATGTTGAAATTGAGTATACCGTTGGAAAGCTCATGAAATGAGGAAGTTTTTATGAGATTTGACAACTTCTTGGCCTATTTTTGGAACATCGGCTCTGTTTCGAATTTTATCGAAAAATTTCAAATTTTTAAATTTTTCTCTTTCACTGCGATTATGAACAGAGTCATCGAAATTTTATAAGGTTGAAATTATGTTTATCTTATAGGAAATTTAATGCTGAATCCGAAAATGTATAATAAAATTAAAATGGACGCTCCAGTGTTCCAGAAAACTCGATTTCATGACGTGAGGTCGGAGTTGACCGTGAAAACACTAAAAAAAATCATAACTATCCAATGGACTGAGATAGGACCCCCACTCTGGCGGCATTCTACTCCATTTTCGGTGTAGTTTTACCCAAACAAAATTTTCACACTGATCCCCATCCACCCTGTATTTATAAGCATGAAACATGATCTGGTCACAAGACCATAAGCGGAAGTTCCTTCCTCATTACATTAGTAGGTAATGTAAGAATAAAGCGAAAGGGCTGCAAACTAAAAGCATAATATAATACAATACAGAAGCAAACTAAAGGGATGCCTAATGAAAAATAAATTCGAAGATGAATAATTACGAAGGATCACAGTGTTGTGGACAATTACAATATCAATAAATTAATATAAATTAAACATCTAACTTGATTAGCAATTGAAATTGGATTCGCTCAGTCGTTATAATCAGTGCTGGAAATTACGATTTGTATACCCTCCCTGTATACAAGCGGAGCTTTGAATATAATTATCCGGCCCATTCATAAAGCAGTGACGAAAAGTGCGCAGTTGGCCTTATTTCTTCGATTTTCGAGGACAATGAGTTTTTTGTACTAAGTAAAGAGATGATGATTTGCTGTCTGTGTTAACAAGGTTAACAAGAGCTTGTTGGGCTATTTTAAATGAAAACTGAAAAGGCTGTCCGGATACACTGTTAGCTCGAATTTTAGCCACGTTTTAGGTATAATTGCGGTGCTGGATTACCCATGACCGGTGTTAGATGAAAGGGAAGTCTATATATATTTGTGTTCGATTGATTTCAAGTTTTGCATAGGTATATAATATGTTCGAGAAACGACTGCGTACCGAATCTCGAAGCTCGAAACTGGGATATTCAACTGCCTGGTTGTTCTGTTTGAATTATATTATTTTACATCATGCGCAAACTCCTTTGTTGTGGAGTAGTGAGAACAACTTCCGACAAATAAACAAGCAACGACTGTAAACACTGGTGGAGTTGTTAACAAGAAAGGAGTAGGCAGGTGCCTGGCAGGTAGGTAGCTGCCTATACTACATGTTGGTTTGTAAGCAGGTTTATTTTTTTATCCGGTTTCAAAGGTAAAAGTATTATGAGAATGTAAATAACAGCACAGCCGCCCTGAACTCTCAAAAAACCTCCAAGGGAGGCAACGCTGTTCATTTCTTGGATAATGTTTCTCTCGAAAGTTCACTGTGTATGGAAAAACGGACGGAAGTTGTAAATCGTTTCAACTTGTTTTTTCTCGTTGGCGAAAATGTAATTTTCAAAGCCGGCATTTTAGTTGAGGATAAGAAGTGGTGTGGCGGGAAATAGTCAGTTTTCCTTGGGAGGGGATATTGACGCAGAGCGTTCTTGTTTTTGTTTAATCTCCTTGAGTGTTCCCTTCGGTTTATGAGTCGAGGGAGTCGACGGCAGGCGTAAGGGATGCGGACCATAAGATTATGCACACAGGGCAATAAGCTTCCAGAAAAGCGCAATATAGGTTTCCCCCTCGACCGCCAGTCAGCGGGTTTGGTTGGCAACCCACGGTATCGACAATGAGTTGGGGTTTGCCACGTAGTGGCCGTAAAGAAGAGTGAAATGAGAATCCAATGTGCGGTAATAGTTTATGTTTATGGCAGTGAAATGATGGTGTCCTTTAGTGTACCTGTATATTTATTATCTCGGGTCGTTAGATGCTACGTCCGATTCAATGTCTTCGGTTTCGAGCAAGCTGCCTCCCGGTGTTCTCCTTGCCTACTGGGCTTCTTCAACGTTTTTCCATAACCTCGGGTTCACCTGCAGCTGTCGTTTTCGCTTTGTTTAGACACTTCACCTTCAAGTCCAAAAGGTTGGCCTCTTTCCTTCATATACATCTAACTCACCTGCTGGTCCAAACCCTCATCACTGGTGGATTTGAACAAATTCGGTCCTTCGGACATATTATTTGGATACCCTTTCTCTGTTGTATTAAGAAGAATGAACTGTGCTCGTTCTTAAGGGCGGTCTCTCTTCATTCTTTGCCATTCACATCCATTCATCACAGTAACATAGAAGCGTAATTGAATGCCCAAAAACAGGACCAGGTATGAAATGGCGACGCAGTTTTTGTTCGAATTTTCGCGATCATGTTTCTTACAAATGTCTATCAAAAATGTTCTTGCCAGCCCTCTTTGATAACGTCGAAGATGCTGTTGGGTACGATTGTGGCAAAAGTACCGGCTTGATATGGACAGGTTCGTCCGGTGAGGATCATGTAGGGTTTAACAATTTTGATAAAAGGTCATTATTTATTTATGAAAATTCAGACTATAGTTCAAAAATGAGAAGATTTTTAAATAATTTCAAGCTTCCCATGTCTTTTTCAAAACTCAGTGGATATTATTACTAGACCGTTTATTATATTACCTCAAAAAATGAAGTAACGTTTGACAAGGTGGAGCACATAGGCTTCCTCGTAAATGTGAGGAAATTTCTTGATTTCATCAATTTTGAATTTTTTGTAAGAACCGTAGTCTTGAGTGAACTTCACATTTGAGTTGGTGCAGTCGAACCTTTTCCTAAAGTCCAGTTTCTGTGGCAGGCCTGCACTGACGCTCCAGATTTCTGCTCGTAATTACGTCTGGTGTAGTTATACATGCATGTTTGCGCATGTGCAGATGAAACCTGAAAAGTTGGAACTATATTAAATTCCTAAAGGACAATCGAGGGTTCAGTTCCCACATACCCCAACAATAAATTATTGTCGACCATTACGGCGCCATTCCCGGGGCAAGGATTTTGCGACCACACAGACCGACCAAGAGACAAGGTATACCAAATTTGTTTCGAAAGCTCCTAACTTTAGAGAAGAATTTTTTTAAATTATTCAGGAGAAAAATATTATCTTTCTTATTCTTGCACCGAACTACCATGATTTTGTTGTGATTTTGCACATTTTCCCTCGTACTTGTTCTCATAAAATAAGTGAAAGACATAACATTTTTAGAAACTGCCATAGTCATGGCTAGATAGCGTTGTAGATAGATGGACTATAGATGGGCGTTGTAGATAGTATCTTGTATAGGTGTTTTGTTCGGAAAATATTTACTCAGGTATCTAGTTTAAAAATATAATTGTTTAAGTAGGGTCAGCAAATTAGTCCGCAAGTTCGAATTCAACTAGGTAATTACAGATTAATCAGGCATAGATACATGTCGGTAGGTAGTTACTAAAATGATATTCGTACTTTTTTCTTTAAACAAAACAAAAAGCGGCCAGTTAGGGCTTATTTGTTATGGTACTGAAATAGACTCTGAAGTACAATTTCGTGATTACCTAGATTTACGATTTCATTATTGTTGTGTTATGAAGAAGAAAGGTGAACTTTTACCGTGGTATGCCTCGCCTTTGAGTACCATACATGGTAACGCACGCAGGAGAAGCCGGCTATTATCAACTAGAGCAACAAAAAAGAATTTGTTTCCGCCCAGGATCGAACTGGGGACCTTCTGCGTGTTAGGCAGATGTGATAACCGCTACACCACGGAAACCGGTTGATGGCGTAGTGATTGGAAGGCCAACCCGACGGCTCATGATTATTAGAACAGTAGGTCACCGGTGTTGGGAGCCCGCACCTTTGAGGTAACAAAACGCTGTTGGACCGCAGACTGCGAGTCAAGTAGGGCCTGGCTTACCCGCGGCCTCGCCACCTTCAGAAACAACTTCCAAATTTCTACAATTCGCCGCTCCGTGGTTGTAACCGAAACATTTATGGTTTATTATTCCGTGAATAATACACAAGTATGTATGTATTCGTTCAGCAAAAAATTTTAGAACACTCCCTCAAGGTTTTTTTCCGATTTTGAAAAAAAAATTTGATAGGGCCTTACGCTGTGTCATCTATATCTACCTTTATTTTCTGTCTAAAAAAATTGGTTCTTTCGCACACAGGCTCCTTTTGGGCACTAGTTATATCCGGAAACTTTGCAGCCCGATCGGATTATACCCAAGGGTGTTAGGTATGTGTGAAAAATGCGTGTAAAAATATGGTTTCGTGGTGTTTTGTGACATGAGCTTGTGGGGTATAGTTTTCCATGTTTTTTAGGGTGAGGAGACCGAATATGAAGTCGATTTTGACCAGCGAGTGATTAGTTGAGGTTCTAACAAAGTTTCAGCCTTAAATTTACCTTACAGTTTTGTCTAAAATATTCGTTCTTTCGCACACAGGCTCCATTTGGGCCCTAGTTGTGCTCCGAAGCTCGGCAGCCCGATCGGAATACACCCAGGGGTGTAAATAGGGTTGTAAAAATAGGGGTTTTCGAGGTTTTGTTGAGGTTTTAGTGAACATGAGCTTGTAAGGTATCGTTTTCCATGTTTTATGGAACCCCAAAATACCCAAAATTGCGGCTTGTAGCGTGCAGTTAATAGCAGCAAATGTCGCTCGAGTCTTAAGTAAGAAGCTTCACTGACATCCGACAAATCTCCATAGAATGAGTCCGTAATTCCAATCGGTCGTCATGGCCAAACGGCTCATCATTTAGTTACCTCTAGAGAACGAATGAACAATAAACTCATATATTGTGTTCTTAGTATTCTAAATCTTAACGATCTCAATAACTCTCGCTCAAATAATATTTAATTTATCATTATCTCACAGATTCATAAAATCATGAATAATGATACAATTTGATTGTTCTAAGATTGACGTGAATCCATTGTTACATTGCTTATTCAGTAAAATATTGAATCGATGTGGTTAAATTATTCGACGCCTTCGGCTAAACCTTCGATGAAAACGCAGATTTATTAATACTTACTCTTCCAAATTAAAACCACTACTCTAGTCTCCGAGTTCAATATAGGTTGTAATTATTGTTTGGAATACTGAGGTTTCTCCCTTATAAAATATGTGACGCAACTAATTAGTTCTTCCAATTAATCAAGTACCTACCTAATTATTTCCTAGAAATTATGAATATCCAGTTTATACTTGATGCTTCTTCGGAGAATCGCTCTAATTTGCGAGCGGGTAGGGACGCGAAAACAGCAGCAAAATGTTTTACTGATGGAAATTCATTTAGGTAATATAGACTGCTAATTGAATGGACGAGATAAATAATTTCGTTGCTTGAAAGCACTCGGAAATATTCTTCCGGAAATTTTATTAAATAGTTATTAATTATTATTAGAAATGTTAGTGATATGTGTTTCTTCTCAGAAATAAATTGAACGTTTAGGATTTGCCTACGATTAGATTGAGGGTTGGGAGGGAAAACGTAGTGCTCGCCACTATTATACTGTGATACTAGAGTATGTGCAACCTTTTTTGATGATATAGTAGGATAACGTAGTAGTAATAGTAACTAATAGTGATGATATTATAGTAGTAGCGTATGTGTGACTGGGGCTGATGAGTGATCAGGGGACAAGCCAGCTGTGGGGGCTGTTTGGATTCCCCCTCTTCCTAGCGGTCTGGTGTCTGTGTGGTGAGTGTAAATTGTGTTTTTTCGGCGAGAACTTTATGTGACAGTCTATAACAATTGTGATAACAGTCACGCTAAATCAAGAATGGGGAGGGAAATTTTGTTGGAGTAATCACCCATAGAATGCGCTGAATGCTGGACTTCGTAACAACTATTATAATGCCAGCCGATGAAGGAAGAACCGTGAGCTTTATGGAGAGGCGGGGAGAACGGTGGCTGAGCGAAAAATGAATATGCCGAGCCGCTACAAACCCTTCTGCTTCCAACATCCCTTTTAAAAGCCACACATTCGCTTGGGCCCATTCTGGACACGCTAAGCATGACTCGCTGGTGAAGGCAGATAAGAAAGGGGACGTTTTGTGCTAGAAATGAAAGGAAGAAATGAGCTGGGCCTAATGCATCGAATACCAGATGAGTGCCCAGCATCTTCTTCCGAGAACATAGGCCTTCAAGTAGCTCTTACCTATGAAGAGGTTTTACTAACTTTGTAGACGCAGAGGTTTTATGTGTAGTTCTGTCTCAACCGTAATTTACTTCATTTCATACAGTTTTTCTTCAGTTCTCTTCCAATAAATGACCGTTTTATTTTTGATGGGCCGTTTTTTTGTTTAAAAAATTAAAACGCTGCAAATTATTACACAACGGTTTATTATTAACCTGTATAGATGCCTCCTCTGCGTAGATCACTGTTTTCTACGGTCAATACCTCTCTCGTGCTCCTCCCAGGAAAGCCCTGATTCGAGTACTGGAGCCAGCCCGGGAATCAAAGTTTCATAAAAATGCGCGGGATTCAATAATTCAATAATAATAAATTATTTGTTGTTATTCATGCAGCATAACGTTTGTTCAAGTTGCAAAATTACCTTCC
This sequence comes from Leptopterna dolabrata, assembly GCA_954871275.1. Taxonomy (NCBI): domain Eukaryota; kingdom Metazoa; phylum Arthropoda; class Insecta; order Hemiptera; family Miridae; genus Leptopterna; species Leptopterna dolabrata. The sequence continues at coordinate 43,105,575 of OX940981.1, forward strand.
AACAAATTCCAAAAGAGCCACCATTTTTCAAATGGAATAATGTCGCATAACAACCAACTCGACTTTATATAGCCATCCGTGATTATAATCAGCTGCTGCCTAGCAATGATATCTGGGCCGGATTTATACCGTTTGATTCACGATCATGTTGACGAAGCATGAACAGCTAGCTGGTCGTACAATGCTCCGGGTACTCTCAAAAAAGCCTGTAGTTCCAGATCAATTTCAAAACGTAATAAAAACCAAACCCTTCCATTGAAACTTTTCGAGCTACGGCCTTCTGAAAATTGCAGCCCCTAGAGATGATTGACAGTAACGCCAAGCTTCGAGGACCAACTGGACCCCGAACGGACTTACAAACCAAATTTCATTAATTAGTTACAGCGTACGGTGTACGATGTACGGTGGACGGACAGACATTTTTGTGTTGCATTTTCGGGTTCTACATACCTTGAAACGGAAACCTTTGATGGTGGGGGGGGGGGGGGGTAAATTTTTTTTCAATGCTCGGTTCCAAAGATTCATTTTTGAAAATAATTAACCAAAAATTCGATGGATCCAAATGTCTTAAATCATGATTTTTGAATCTTTTCATCCCCTTTCTAAAAACACAGAATTTGTTTTTGAGTGTTACTTATGCACACCCTAGATTTTGGCGATATTTTCATATTAATAATTAATTTAGTTATTAGTTTAATATTAATCTACAACTCCCCTGACCCCCCACATAAGCCTCACGTAAGGTTTGGCGTAATCATCATCATCATAATGTATCGTAGTCAAAGTTTAATTGAATTAGGTAATTATGAGTCCTAGTCAGTAATTTGTAATCTGTTAGGGACCGTTAGCAACCCAACGTTTGTTAATAAGTTCATGAAACAATAGAGAAATTGAGCTCCGTGACATATAACAAACTAACAAAATCCGACTGCCCAACACAGATGTTTAGTTCTACATAAATTACTAACTCGTGAGACCCGAAGTTAGCTGGTTCTGGATGGTACAGCACCGTGGTGGCACACCTCTGGCGCTGCCGTGACACCCTAAACCACCAAATTCTACTAAGCGGGCCCTCAAAACTTCTTGATTTAGCTCCCATTGTATTGCTTCCGAGTCTGCAAGGCATTGTTTTCACTTTCGAAATGAAAATTTTTTTGTGCTCCAAAATCAAAATTTCCACTTGCATTTTGCGTTTCAGGGCCTCCTGAACAAATTTGGTTTCGTGTCTGTCTGTCCACATTTCCTTGCCACAGCCATAACTTCCACAGTTTTGATCCTATTTCAATCAAATTTTCAGGAATTGTGTGGGTTTAGCGCTAGATGGTCCCCTATCAGTTTCATCTTCATCGAATCAACGGTGGCCTCTGCGCAGGCGCTAACTAGATTTTCTTGTTACGGTCAAACTCCATCAATTTTGAACGGATTTTGGTCAGATTTTCAGGAATGATACGAGTAAGTTACCTTGAGGTCCCATGCGACATTCATCATGATTGAATCAGCGTTGGCAGTGGCACGTGGCACTGGCACCGCGTACATCCCAAACGTCGAGCATTCCACACCATAGAACTATAAACCTGGAAGGACCTCTGCGTTGACGAATGAAATGACGGGCTCCACACCCTGCTCAGCTGATGTGCTAAATTCTCTCCTGTTCACCCTAGGGATGATGATGATGATGAACTTGTTTTATTAACAATCTGTACATAAATTAGGGCTCGAAAGCCCTCTCTTCCAAAATGCACAGAAAAAAATAGATACATCCTTATTTATATATAAAGTCAGGTCTGTTGTAGAATACATAAATAAAGTAAAAAAAAATACTTGATTGTGCTCAGAGGCTCATTCTTGATTATACTTAATTAATAATTCGCTCGTAAGTTTGATTTTAAAGTTCTTCACGGACATACTTGTGTCGAATAGATCCTTGTGCTCATTGTAAAACTTTACACCTTGTACATGGAATGATCTACCATAGAAAGAAGTTGCGTGCCTTGGAATCTCCAGCTGCTCCTTTATTACATTTCTGGTGATTCTTTCATGAATTTCGCCACGCTGTACAAATTTTTTTGCTAGATAAGGAGGGTTGCCAAATTTCATTATCTTGAAAATCATAATGCCAATAGCAAGGGTGAAACGGTCGTCAATCTTCAGCCATTTCAATTTATGATAGTAATAATGTGAGTGTCTGGCTTTAAATTAAATATGAAACGGATAGCGGAATTTTGTGCTCGCTGCAGTATATTCCGTTTTTCCAGCGTTAAATCACAATACGCGAGTTTGGCATAATCTAGTAACGGGAAGAGGAGGGATTGAACCAATTGAGCTTTAACATGAATTGGAAAACAATTTGCCAGGGATTTCAATTGATAAAGTCCTCCAAAAAACTTTCCTGTTAATTTGGAAATCTGGCAATCCCAACCCAATACACTATCAATATAAATTCCAAGACTCTTCGCTTCTTTCTCATATACAATAGGCTGACCGTCTAGAATGACATCTTTAGTATTATTCAAGTTATTCAACTTCGCTAACCGCGAGGACGAACCAATAATCAACGAAACGCACTTTTGCGGATTGATGGTTAAACCATGGCGTTCGCACCACCTCACTAATTGATGGAGTTCATTGTTCATTACATCTACATTCTGGTTTAAATTATCTAACGACGACTCTAAGTAGATTTGTAGATCGTCGGCATACATATGGTATTTACAATTATTCAAAACCCTGGATAAATTCGAAATGTAAAGGCTAAAAATTAATGAGGATAAAATAGACCCTTGCGGAGTACCTTTCACAAGCTCTAATTGTGTAGATCTCGACCCATCGCTTCCTTCGACTCGTTGCTTACGATGGCTGAGAAATGACCGAAACCATGCCAGACTCCTATCTTCAAAATTATAGTGAGCTAGCATTGCCAAAAACACATCATGCCGAATATTATCATAAGCTCGGGTCAAATCAACCTGTACTAAAATTGTCAACTTCCCATTGTCCATATTTTGTCGAAAATCATCGCACAAGCTAATTAGGGCTGTTTCCGTGCTGTACCCCTTACGATAAGCAGACTGCCTGTTATCAATTAAAGACTTTTCCTCTACATGGGCTACTAGTAATTCGTACACTATTTTATCTAAAATTTTGCCAAACGCGCATAGCTTATTTATAGCACGATAATCCTTGGGCTGAGATGGGGTTTGTATCTTTGGAAGCGGTAATATGAGTGAATTCTTCCAAATTTCGGGGTATTCTCCTGAGTTAATTGAGAAATTACAAATATGTGTCATTACCGGAATTACGACTTGACCTAAATTTTTTAGCACATCGATAGGGATATCATCGATTCCCACACTTAGTGATGATATACTACTCATAGATTTCTCAATATCACTCTCGGTTAGATTTCTGAACCTGAAAGGCTCTACATTTTTACGATTAGCCAGATACATCTCGATGACTTCCCTGTACTTACCTCGCTCCGAGCCTTCATCACAGAAAAACTTGTTTAAATTGTCTAATAACACATTTGCGGTGTCAAATTTCTGTTTTTCTTTACCTATTCCTTGAGATTTCATGATTTTCCATTTTTCTTTAGCCGTTTTCGCCGATGCACACAACTTTTTAAAATGACTATTTCTCGCATTTCTAATAGATTGTTTTGTTTTATTACGACTTTTCTTATATTCGTAGAAATTTTCAGATGTTTTATTTTTTAAGTAAATTTTGTATTTCTTGTCTCTTTCTTTCATCAAATTTCTAATATTTGAATCAATCCACGGGGCAGGGGGGCGCTTGAATTTCTTAGATTTGATTGGACATAACTCATTATATACATCAATGATTAATTCATTAAAAATCCGAACTTTATCATGTATATTAGTGGCTTCAAAAACAGCTTGTAGTGGTATCTTTTTTGCGGCTTCAAGCAAAGTGCCATTCCGCAAGGCACTCTTGTCTCTATAGAAAACAAGTTCGGGTTTGCACTTATTCTTCCGGAGGTTCAACAAGCAAAATATAAGATCGTGTCTCGATAAACCAGGAGCAGGCATTTGCCCAAAAGATACTATGCGTTCCTTGTTACTGACCAAAATCAAGTCTATCATAGTACTAGAAGTAGCTGTATGGTGTGTAGCATTCAGAGGGAGGTATTCCAAATTTAAGATTTCTAACTGACGAATCAAGTTTTTTACATAAAAGCCTTCTCCACCTTCAGAGATTTTATCGCGATTTGATAAATCGATATTAAAATCCCCTAAGATATATACGTCATTAGACAGTGATAAAAGGTTTGCTATTACATCGAAAAGTTTGTTGATGCCTTTTGCCTTAGGTGGCCTGTACACCACTCCTACAATTATCTTTCTGTTTTTTGATTCAACTTCAATAAATAAGTATTCAGGTTCGTGACTATATTTGCCTGGTGACTTGCCTATAATTTTGTATTTAAAAATATCTCTTAAAAAAATGGCGACACCTCCTCCTTCCTTGTTTAGTCTATCATTTCGAATTAGATTAAAATGTGGAAAATTAAATGCTGAATTGCTCACTTCTGGCTTCATAAATGTTTCGGATACAGCTATTATGTCCACAACATCGCCGCGGAACATCTCTGTGAACTCATCTCTGTGGCTTCTTATAACTAAATTCTCTGCATTCACGTGTGCCAGCCTTACATGATTTTTACTCACTTTGAAATCGGTTTTTAACCTTTCATTGATAGCTGCCATGATTGATTAAAATATGAATAAACCATAAAATATCTACGGAAACATAATTATATAATGTCCTTCTAATTGTTAACATAACTTTCCTTTCTTCAGGCTGAACCATGAATAGAATAAATTTTGACGAAACAGAGACAAAAACATACGTTTTGAGCTACTATTTTTGCTGGCTGCTGTTAGGTCCTTTTGGGCTGCCGCTTTTCTTCTTCTCCAAGCCATTTCGATTCGAATTACCGGTCTCCTTTTTCTTCTTCTCAAGATCGCGTATAATCCTGGTTGAATTTACCATAATAGCTTTGCAGTTTTTCTCCTCCGTTTCCTTCAAGTACACTTTTCCGTCATTTACCCAAACAAAACGGTAGTTGTTTTCTCGCTTGAAATCCTTGGCGGCTTTCAGAATCTTCCTGGTATTGTAGGTCAAACTATGGTTAATGTAGAATTCAGTCGGATTGACAATCCTTCCGTCCAGAAGCCTGGTTGTAAGTGGCTTGATCTTTTCTTTTAAGGTGGCAAACAAGGCCTTCTTATCGATTTTTCGCACGAATTCCACGATAATAATTCCCGGGAGACCCGCAGCTTGATTCGGTCTCATCCTGTAGCAGTCACTAATCATTTCCACTTTCATTGCGAAACCAATTGCTTTAAAAACATTTCCAATCGTCTGAAAGACATCTTCTGTCTCAGCTGGTTGAGGTATACCGACGATTTCTATGCAATTAGCCTTTTGAAGTTGCTCCATATAATTCACTTTTTCTTCCAACTCATTTACGCGTTTATCAGCCAAATCACATTTCCCATTGATCGTTTCAATCGCATTATTAACTGTCACCACAGATTGTTTGATTTCTTGAATATCTACGGTGTTTTGCTCTATGCTCTCCCAGTATTTATTTAGATTGGCCTTGACCTCAGTTACGTCATTCGAAATGCCATCCATTTGGGTTGAAAGTGCTAACTTCGACTGCTTTATATCAGCTCTCAAATCTTCAAGCAGCTCGAAAAGAGCAATGTTCGCATTATCTTTTTGACTTGTTAACGTTCCACTTGCGCCCGAGCTGTTTACCTCTTTATCGTCCAGCCGGTGGGGAGACATTGGATGGAGGGGGTCCTCTCCTACCACACGGGACCGTCTTCTCGCTTTAGAGCACGAATCACACGTAAACGGTTTACCATTATTTTTCATGTACAAGTAATCTGTTTTAATGAGACCGGCACATTTTATGTGTAAAACTTGAGCACACACATTGCACTCAACGCGGTAGGCGTTATTGGCGAACCCCTGAGCACACGATCGACATTTAGACATCGTAAAGAGTACACTGCAACTAAACACGTGCGTCCAGACCGAGCGCTGGGACCTGACTGGGAGGGAGTTGAAATTTGATAGGGACTCTTTGCGTTCTCATTTCTATACGTGGACTAATGACTCTATCTTGAAGCATGAATACTAACTTCGAATTAGGTACCCTTATTATTGAATAACAGTTAAATAATTTCGTTAATTAATATGAATCTTTATGTTAATTAATCCGTTAATTAATCTGAATCTTTATGTACGAAACTTTAATGGTGACATACTGTGAAGGCCACGAGGAAGCTTCTGTGCCACGTCCTTAGCAGTGTATTTTTTTTTCTACAACCGAGCATTTGAATAACACGGAGATTGTTTTAGTACCTGCATTTCGTGCATGTCTGCAGGTGACCGCGTGAACTGAACCCTGAAATTTCCCATAGGGTTTTCTAGTAATGGCAGCGGCTTCTTTATAGAGTTTCGTATTTATTTATTTACTTATTGTTTCCATCCGGATTTACTTCAAATAATGGATTGGCAGACCGTCGCCGAGTTCTCGGGAGGACTCACGGTTTCCGGAAATCCAATCTCGCTAATGCAGCTTATGATTTACTGTCAGCAATCCGTCCATGGGGAGCGGACGTGAAGAGGATTAGAGAGTTGCGAGTTGGGCGATGGTTGCTGTTTGTGCCCTCTATCTGCGTGTTGTTGGACTTCCAGTGTACTAAGTCGTATTGTTATTGGGTTAATCACATTGATTGTGTGGTGCAGTATCACGGAGAACACCTCGTGTCAAAGTCATATTGTAGGAGCCACTCATCGAGTCATTTCCGACGGAAACGTTTTCTTACTGAGAAAAAGGTATAACAGCGTAGACTACATTTCTACAACTCTGTATTATAACGAAGGTTCGGCTCCTAAAATTCTTTTTTTGTATGTCAGAAACCTGTCAATCATCTGAAATCACCATAAATGTATAATAGCACTAGAAGTAGTATTAGCAGGATTAAATGGTACTATCAGTGGTCAAAGATAATTTGTAAAAAAAAGGAGCATAATTCATCTTTTTGGGGGCCAAAATTGGTGGAGACCATCAAAAATAACTAATTCCATTGTACATGAAAGAAACAGTAAGTGAACAGCCAACATTACTGTAGGTGTGTATGTCCGATATAATAATACACCCTTGTGACAAGTACTTTCCAGCGTTTTTGCTATATTGTTCATGTTTCCCAGCACGCTTAAACGAATGGAGTACCTTTCAAAGCTCTGTCACTCATTCGTACAGCGATTGATGAATATTTAGCCATAAAACGAAAAATATCTATTATTGAGCGTTGTACACAGTCAAAATTTGAGCATATTTTCAAAGTACCTGGTCAGCGGACCCACTCGAATTAGCACTGTTTACCGTCAAAGAATGAAGACAAATTATTGATCGAGAGATATCAGCCAAACTGTATAGAGGGCGCGTGAACAAACTGTAAATTTTTCATTAAATCGGTGTTAGGGAGAAAAGTCTCTCAGATAATTGTGCATAAATATCAAGAAATGCTGAGCTCTCTTTTGTGGAGATCGCGCAAGGAGTTATCTTCCTTAACACTGGTGGCACATTATTCTAAGGGAATGCGAAGAAAAAAACCAAGTTTATAATACAGAGGTAGAGAGAGAGATGAAAATGCTTTTCTCTCTCAAACAATTCACTATAGTCAGGATCATCCGTGCTTACGTAAATCCAACGGCCGAGGTAAGTACATCTATTTCCAATTCGATGGCAATGTGATACACCTCATCTATTGTAAAGATTCCCGACTGTTCGATGTAAAATTCTTCATTTTGCAGCTACAGATGCTAATATCATGCGATGTAATTCAAATACCTCTAAATGCAGAACCGAATGACGTAGGCAGCACTGTTTACCACTCTGAGAGCCGCTCGGTAGGCTCGAAACTCTTTCATACGTGGCAATTCTGGGGAAAGAACCCCAGAACCCAATTGCAGAACGCTGCAAAGTCCTTGTCACATGGGTTTATTATAATACTATTGGACATACCTACAGAAATGTTGGCTGTTCATTTATTGTTTCATTCATGCGTAGTAATCGAAATAGCTATTTCTGATGGTTTCCATTAATTTTGGCCCCTAAAACACAAATTAGCTACGCTCCTTTTTTTAAACTATCTTTGATCATTGGTAGTGCCATTTAATAGTCTTGATCCACGTGTTGACACTTTTCCTAGTGTTGTTCTACAAACTGATGGTGATTTCAGACGATTTCCCAGGTTTTTCACTCAGAATAAATCAATTTTGGGAGCTGAACATTTGGTAGAACTCAATTTTCCACTCTTTTGTCAAAATCGACTTCATATTCGGTCTTCCCGTCCCCAAAAACATGGAAAACGATATCTCAGAAGCTCATGTTACCAACATGTTGCTAAAACGCAAAAAGTAGCTATTTTTACACACATTTTCACTCATAACACCCCTGGGTATATTCCGATCGGGCTGAAAAGTTTCGGGACATAACTAGGGCCCAAATGGAGCATGTGTGCGAAAAAACGACTTTTTTAGACCGAAAATGAAGCTGGTACATGTGATACGGCGGACGGCGGACGGACATTGCATTTTTGGAATCTACGCACCTTGAAACGGAAAAGAAAAAAGTTTGAGGGGGTGTTATAAAAATTGTTTGCTGAGCGAATACATAGGTGTATTATTCACGGAATAATAAACCAAAATACCGCTCTGCTTTATCTAAAATCTCAAAACCAAAACATCGCCAGTCTCAAAATCTGTGTCAAATGATAAAGTTTCATTGAATTTGAGTGGTTTTTGGTTTATTATTCTGTGAATAATACACCTATGTATTCGCTCAGCAAAAAAGTTTTATAACACCTTCTCAAAACTTTTTTCTTTTCCGTTTCAAGGTGTGTAGATTCCAAAAATGCAATGTCCGTCCGCCGTACGCCGTATCACGTGTACCGGCTTCATTTTCGGTCTTAAAAAGTCGTTCTTTCGCACACATGCTCCATTTGGGCCCTAGTTGTGTCCCGAAACTTTTCAGCCCGATCGGAATATACCCAGGGGTGTTATGAGTGAAAATGTGTGCAAAAATAGGTACTTTTTGCGTTTTAGCAACATGTTGGTAGCATGAGCTTCTGAGATATCGTTTTCCATGTTTTTGGGGACGAGAAGCCTGAATATGAAGTCGGTTTTGACCAAAGAGTGGAAAATTGAGTTCTACCCAATGTTCAGCTCCCAAAATTGATTTTTTATTAGTGAAAAACCTGGGAAATCGTCTGAAATCACCATCAGTTTGTATAATAACACTGGAAAAAGTGTCAACACGTGCATCAAGACGATTAATCGGCACTATCAATAGTATAATTTGGAAAAAAAAAGAAGCCTACCTAATTTGTGTTTTAGGGGCCAAAATTAATGGAAACCATCAGAAATAGCTATTTCGATTATTACGCATGAAAAAATCAATAAATGAACAGCCAAAATTTCTGTAAGTATGTCCAATAGAATAATAAACCCATGTGACAAGGACTTTGCAGCGTTTTTTGAATTGAGAGGATTTTTTCTTGAAATATCGATCAGGGTTTTTCTTAACACCCGCTGCCAAAAAAAGTCGCGGAATGAAAGAAATTTCATTTATTTCTCGTTTCAAGGGTTAACAATCTTGAAATAAAACGCCCCTTCATAACGAGCTTGATTACACCTCTTGCTGCTCTTGAGCTTTTTACTCACTGGTAAGAATATTTAGAAATGAAGGCTTTTTCCTTGAAGGTAGATATGCTAATTTATAGCTGTTTGATGTTGTTAATTGCTTTTTATATCCGAGGGAGGCTTCCACTCGGGCGCGAAAAGATGTAGCCCGAAAACCGGGGAGGAGTCCGTTTGAAATTATGCAACTCGGAATTCCCCAGCAAATAACGTTACCTAAGAAATTATCATTTTCGAATCCTATCGGTGGGGTTTTGATGCTCACTCTAAACCTTTCAGCCTCTCAGAGCAGTAAGTAGGTATTAGGACTGAGTGTTTTCTGGTGTAGGTTTCAGACTGACGACCCACGTTGATTTCCTTGTGAAAATGTATCCGATCCATTGAGATCCATAAATGTCATGGGTCGGCTTGGAATTCGGCAGTATAATTCATGAGCCCATCTCTGAGGTAGTTCACAACTACCCTTAACATTTAGGCACAAGGTAAAGTGGTTTTTAAAGCGGGTAGGCACACTGTGTAGCACCTGCCTAGGCGAAAGGTCGCAAAGGACGTAAAGGTCAAATTGGATGATACTGGGACCACCTGTGGCCATCTGTCTGCCCTCTGTTTCAGATCCATACCTACGTATAATTTGGGGCATAAGTAGGTGAATAATTGCATACCTACGAAAGTGGCAATCTGTAATGGTTGCGCGATACTTCTGCTATGAAAAATGCTGATTTGAATAGACTGTATGGATAAACTGTGCAGAAAGCTTTTACACTTAGTTACGTATACCTAGCCTTCTCATACCACTTGCTGGTATCTGTTTGAATTATTAGTGTACTGCTTTTGCTTTTCAAATTTCTTTGCCAGTGGGACTCTCTTTCCTGTCTGAAGGCCTAATGTCGCAAATAATGAGTTCCTACGCATCCGGTTAGTTCTTTTCCTCAAATTTTTCGTGTGCCAATTGTTAGTCCAACAATCAACGTATTTGGTGGTGTACCGTTTTTTTAGTTGATGGGGGCTGATCCCGCATAAGTAAATGTTATTTACTACGTATTGGAATCTTTTACATTGGATGAAATTTGGATTGTACCTTGGGCCACCCAATTAATGGAGTGTTTGCGGTATGCGCTCTACCGTCGTGTTTCTGTTTCGGTATGCGTTCTACCGACCGTTTTTTGTTTCGGAATACGTAGGGTATTGTCGACATATTTTGAAAAAAAAAAAAAATGTCTGTATGTGTTTTTCACGAGAAGACCGCCAAGGCGAACTAAGATGATTTTGTACGACAACATTTTGTCAACTTCCTTACTCTTTGATAATAAAAATTTTAAAATGTCTATACTTTGATCTCATAAAAATTGAAACTTCTTAATTCTTAAAAGAATTTTCTTGAAGAATCCGATGAGCGAATCGAAGTACAACCCCGTACCCACGGTACAATCATCACTTACCCGAGATGCATTCAGGAATGTACCTTGGGTCACATTTTTAGTTAAAAAAAAAAAAAAAATCTGTCACATCAAACGGAGAGTGATTTTAGCAAAAACTGCTCGCCTCATCCCAAGTTGTCACTCTACTACTTGAAAAATAACATGACCAAGTGTCAGTAAGCTAAGTAACTATAAAATTCAGACTTATTACTCGTAAAATGTACATTGCTATTTAATTTATTACAACGTTGTAATTTTTCACACATGAACTAGGTAAATATAGCTTCATAAATTTCTTATCCAGTTGCCTGATACATTTGTTAGAAAATCTGGTTGAAAACATCGTTTTGGCAGTCCTTGTACTCCACAATCCGTTGGTGCATTACAGTAAATCGGATGATTTCATTAAGTGTGGTTGGGTAAGCATTGCTTACAGTCTATGCTTTCAGCACAGAACGTTACGGTAGGCGAATGGCTACTGATCGAATAACGTTTGAACACCGCGGCGAAAGGGAAGAATCTCATAGAAGCCAATGAAATAAAGAAAAACTATTATTGAATCCCAGCGGCCGCGGCATGTGAGAAAAAGCAATATCCCGACATGAAAAGGAGAATATATAAGAATATATTATTTCGAAGCCTTTCTTTCCCGAGTGGATGGTTCTCTTGAGTGAATATCAAACAGAGTTGAAGGGAGAGGTGGCGGGAGTATGAAGAATACACGTTAAAAGGCCCAGGATTGAATATAGACGATATGAAAAGGGGCGACTTGAGGCAGGCATGATGTGGAAAAGAGTGGAGCACCTGCTTGCTCCGAAGGACAGAGAGGCAGCTCGCGGGGATTTGTGTACCATGTGGTAGATATAGAAGTCGAATATGTGCGAGAAGAAAAATAAATATAAAACGTGTGTGCATGGGGATGTGTGTGTGTGGAAGAGAAAAATTTGCGCCTCTAAACATGAAAATCATTGGTGGGAAGATGAGTATTCGAAGGTGGTCCCCAGTCAGATAAGAAACCGACGTGCAGGCTGATCAATTCCTCAGTGGTGTTCTTTCACGTTCGCGGTTTGTTATTATACTTATCGGGAACGTGGGAGAGTTCCGACGCACGTTATCTTTCTCCGTTACAGTTCGCCTGTTGTATCGACGAAGCTGTCAGAATACTTGATGCGAAGTCTTGATAAAGTGACATCTGTACCGGGAAACACTGATCTACTCGTACGGAGTGAAAAGCGGAGGTGGAAGTCGATTCCAAGGATGTCACGGTACAAGTTAAATCTGAAACTCAATAGCTGTGATGCATTTCTCATGAGGCAGTTATGTGACTGGTGAAAGATGATTCTGAACGCTCAAATTCCGTGCAAAAAGGTAGAATCTGGATAACTTCACTTAACCAATACTGCCGTGTGAAGGAAAAACGCCTCAAGTCCAAAATTTCCTAATATAGGATTTTCACGTTCCCCCCCCCCCATTCCAACCCCACCTTTCTGATGGTCCTGTCAAAATTGGGAAATTCATTTACGTTTTACGTTTCAAATTTATTTACGTTTTACATTTCACGATTCTAATAGCCACAGTTTGGCGTCAAGTGGGAATCTCAGCCCTAGGAAGTCAGGCACAAGTAACATAAATGGTTACTGATTATTAGGGATAGGATTCGTATGTATTAACTTTTTTTTTTCTAGACTCTGACCATGATATCTCTGTAGATATAATATATTCATTTTTTATTAATATTCATTAATATTTTTCATTCTTTTTGGACTGAGCTAACGTGCTTTAATTTCACATTTTTCACGTATTTCTCTATTAATACATAGGTATTTTCAAACATTTCACTGATAGAACACATATTATAAAATATTTCATTATATTAGACACATATTTTTCAATTTCAACTGTTTTTCAACGTTTTGAAGAATATAGCCATTTGTGAATGGTTGTAGGGAGCTGTTTAAACAGTATTTTGCATTACACTGTTCATTGTTTAAACTCATTTTGGCTTGAGCACTGGTGAGAAATGTCACGGGATTCATGCCAGAATAGACAATTGATTACTAGTTTCCGGATGATGTTTTTCAGCGTTTCAAAACTTTTTATTTTCTATTGAATTGATATTAGCATTGCGTATTTTCATGATTTATTTTGAGTTCAAAATTTGTACCGATTTTTACATATTTCAGAAAATATTTTATACGTTTCACATAATTTTATGCGTATTTAAAAAAAAAATGCTTATTTTAGTTACTACATTTTTCGCATTTTTAAATACATCAAAATCCTTTCCCTATGATGATCATAGTTCCAATATTCCAAAGGCACCCTTACTCCTCGGCCTTGGCACATTCGGCTCCCAATGGCGCAGGTGTGCCAAAAAAAAAAAAAAAAAAAATCGGACATCCCTTCGGGCCTCTCAGGCCCGTGTGACACATAATGGGTTAAATGTAGTAAAATTAACAACAGTATGGGGTGATGGTGTCCAACATGAGGGGTTATCAGAGCTGCAGTGACGTTTAGGAGCAATTTGTGGGCAAAATCTTTGAAAGTGTTTGTTTGGTTCGAGGAGTAACGCAGAAAATTCGCTCATGTTGTCCGGCTGCACGTCTGGAACTCGGCTGACCTTATTAACCAGGTTTGGGGGGGGGGGGGGGGTTGTTAACAAGCGGGCTTCACGGCAGAGTGCGAATTGCTCATCAGAACCCGCTTGTTTTCCCCGAAGTTCTTTTCGTATATGAAAACTCCCCAAGTGCGGCCCCATCGTGTGCTTGGCGGCGTGTGCCCGCTTGTTTGTCACCAACAGCCCCCCCCCCCCCCCCCCCCAAACCCTTCCCCTTCGGAAACGCCCTGTTTACAAAGTATCACCGATTTTACAACCACGGGTTTTTGACGAAGGGTCGTTGAGGAGGGGGGGTTTGTCCTCTTCTCCATATATTGCGTCCCTTGTAAAACTCGGCCATTACCCCTCCCCTCGTTGTCAATAGGTTTTCGGCGCCTCTAATCAAGACGAATGCCACTCCATTGTTGATTAATCAGTATTTATGTCTCGACTTCACTCAGTAACGTCCCCCCTCCATAACCCCCTCCGTACCTCCCCTCCATACCCCCTCCCCTCTCATCAGTGCTCCGAAGAACTCGCCTCGCCTCGCTCCCTCTTATTTACGACTCAATTAGGACGTCCAGCGCCGCCGTTTTGCGCCTGTTTCATCGCCCGCTCAGCCTAAAACGCTTCTCATAAATCCGCTCGGCGAGGCTCCGGGCAATCAGCCGGCTTTCGTACTTAAATCGCAGTGGAAATTAACAATTCCAGCTCATAATAATATCAGAGGTGGCGCTTGCGATTATCAGTTTACCTTCTCCTTGGAAATCCGCTTTGTTGCCCCTAACCAGTCGTGTAGTATGACCATTTGAGTGAAGTCTTCCAACTTAAAAAACTTTCAGTGAAGTATCGATTTTTTACCCAAAAACTCGAAATTATTCAACTTTCTTCAATAATTTTCAAATCAAATAATTCTGTTTTATATACACCAATGCACAATGTGTGCCGGTGGTCGCGGGGAGGGGGGGGGGGGTATTACAACTTAACTTCATAATTGGTCTCAATTGTTCTTCATTTATTAGGCAATAACGATAAATATATTTACAGCAGTTGGTTGGTATTTTCTAGTTTGAATCTCGATGGGCACTTTTAAATCTAGATCTAAGTTGGTGGTAACCAAGTAGGGTTGGTGGAAAATAGATATGTTTCATGGTATGTATATTTACAGTATTATGAATTGCAGCATTATATTCTAATTTTTTTAAATGTAGGTATATAAAAAAAAGGCAGAACGTCGTAAGCGCCGTTCTCCGAATTTTACAGGAGAGGCGAAAAATTGTGAAGGATCTTTTTATTGCCAAACCCGTTAAAACTTGATATTTCAGCGTAAATTGGTCCGTTTTCTGTCGATTTATTTAAAAAAAGGCATAAAAGCCCAGGGAAGTAGGTAGTAGTTTTTCGAGAAAAAAGGCGCTGTTCTTGCTATTTGGAAGAACGGGAGAATAGTTGTGGAATACGATACACATTTCAGCACTTCTTGATGTCTTGCTGGAAAAGAATTATTTGGAAAATTAGCGTCTCTCCTGTCGCGCGTACTCGGGAAGAGGCGCTTAAGATACTTTGCTCAAATTCGATAGGTGCAGACGATACGCTGCTTCCTGACGCTTACGACAGTATGGCATAACATTAGCGTACTGTCATTTATTACAGGTTGCAGGGAGAATGGGGCACTTACGATAATGGACAATTTTTATCTTTACCTTTTTATGTTTTAGTTGTATCTTTAATTTGGTAAAATATTACCTTTTTATCTTTACAATTTTTATCTTTACCTTTTTATCTTTTATTTTAGCGAATTTTCGAAGAAAAGGAAACTATTGTTCTCGGTCCAAAATTTTTAAAACTCGAATTTCCGAAAGATTTTTATACCAAAATCCGTTTCAGACCATCCTGAATTCCCTGCCGAAAGACACCAAAAATTATAGATATATATATATATATATATATATATATATATATATATATATATATTTATATATTTATATATTTATATATGTATGTGTCATTCCAGACGATAACTCTCGACAGAATTGAGATAAAAAGTTCAAATTTGCACGAAAAATCTGTCTTGGCAATCGACAGGCTAAGTTCGTAGATGGGCAGAATCGGGTCACTCTAAGGGGGAGTTTTGGGGAGTTTTAGGGGGGGAAAATTACCCATAAATTCCCAAAATGAAACAGTCTGACAAGTGACACCTCATTTTAAAGGTTTTTGTACGCTGAACACGATGGTGAAATCAGAATTGCGATATCTCATTCCGTTCTCCAACTGGAGCACTTTGAAGATGAAGGAACGTGGTTATTTCTTGAGATAAAACAGTTTTACATAAAATCAGTTATTTCTTCGAAAATTCGCTCTTATAGCCATGCTGCATGACTGTGGTTTTTTATCTTTAATATGGTAAAATATTCACCATTCATTCATATGTATTTACATCTGAATGAATGGTGGATATTTTCCAAATTGATGGTTACGATTCGAAATGTTTGTGGCTGTTTTTGAATTCTTCAGAGAAGTACGTCACTTACGATAAGCAGCTAGATAGGTGCGCCTTTTCAAGAAGAATCCAACGGTTACAATAACTCGAAATTGCAAAAAATAGCGCTTACGATATTCCGCCTTTCAGGGGACGATATTTCGTTTTTCGCTGTAAAAATTTGGTAAAGGACAGTTTATCACAGACGTTGCATGATACAACTGTTGGCGTGACGTTAGTTGGGAATCAATCAGCCAACTGTTTGCTCGCGGTATTAGGATGGTTGGTCAACAGTTACTTACCTTTGCCCACCACGCCAACCTTTTCCCAATGTTGGGTGACTATTTGTGCTGCTAGGGTAAAGTATTAAGTGCCTAAGTGAGCTTAAGTATTCTCGACTAAGATATTTTCAGCGAATTTTTGGAGCAAATATGCTATTGTATTATTTATTTATTTAACGCCAAATTTACAAGCCAGTTTACAAGTTCTAAGAAGAAAAAGATGTATTTTTTGATAATACAGGGCTTTTCAAATCAAACTCAAGGTTTTTCATATTAAATTCAACGTTTTTATATCAAATTCAAGGTTATTCTTATTAAATTCAGCGTTTTTATATCAAATTCAAGGGTTTCCATATCAATTTCACAGATTTGGACAAGTGGAAAGGCGTCGAAGAAGATTTTGAACGTTGTACCCCACAGGTACCCCATCTCCAATGTTTGCACAGGGTGGACCTGCTCGCCTCGCCAACTATGGTTAGAGTGTGACAAGGTACTTTTCATGTCCAAAGCAAGAAGCTACCTGTTTGATAAGCGCAGAAAGCACAAATTTCACGATGTCGGTACTTGATGTCATTGCAGTTCATTTCATCTTTAATTTTTGCGGTCTTATAGCCATGCTGCATGACTGGAACTTAATTGCATTTCTCCTCTTAGAAATTCATATTTTTGTATATTGCATCGTCATGCTAATATGAGAACAGTGTCTATACGGATATATATAGGAGAAGAATACAAGTTAGTGCCAGTTATTGATCAAATTATGTTCCTCGGGCTCTAATAAACTACCATAACAAAAAATAATTAATGTATAAAAAAAATTGAACTAAAATACGTTTAACACTGTCATAAGGTTGAGAACAAGGTCGCACGAAATTCTTGGTTCGATCAGACAGGGCTCAGAAGCAATTTTTGAGCAGCGGACGCAGCCCAGAACTCTGGAGTCCAGTACCAAGCCGAATCTTAGGGTCTATTGCAGTTCATGAATGATCTGGTTTTGAGCTGTTGGGATCATAAACCAATAATTAAGAGCCAGTTCCCAACCACCGTCCAGATTTGGCGACATCGTGGAGGCCTCTGTTGAAAAACTTGGGACGTTCGCAGTTGAATCGTTCAATAAGGTTCTGATGAAATCTCATTCTGTTTCGTCAATATAATCTGTATATGCAGTAAATGATGAATTGTAAAATAACTTGCAGCGTTTTTTAGTTGAAGTTGTTGAAACAGAGCGTAATCATTTGTCTCTTCTTCTGTTTCCCAGATCTCAACTTTTTTCTCAACTCTTTTTCGGGTTTAGTCGGTTCGAACCTCCCTCGATTAATTTCGGAAAAGAAAACTCGACTCAAATACTCTTCGGGAGAATATTGGTTTGGTGCGGGATGTGGAGACGTGGGATGTGACTGAGGATAAAAGGCTGCGTCATCCAATTCCAGCCCGAGCTAATTCCGCCTCTGGCGCACTACACGTCAAATTGGATCGGAAACGTGGAAATAGTGAGCGAGTCTGCGGTACCTTCGGGATTTTTTTAACCCCGTTGCGAATCGAAAAGGTAAAGAAACGAGATGAAGATTCGGGTCGGCGAGAGATCACGGAGGGATTCGAGGCGATTACCATCTCGACTGTAACATTGGAAAATCTCAACTATGGTAGTAATATAGGAGGTAACAGAAAGGGTTTTATTTCAATTCTTCCTCTAGCGTTTTTACACGTTGAATGAAAGCAGGGGCATCACTGGAGTTCAAGTAAGAGTTGAGACGCACTGAATCACTTCTCCATGAGCATCTTTGGAATCGAGCATGGAACCCCAATTTTAACCCTCTATCAACATAATATGTTGGTTAGTAGGTCCCAATTGGGTCCATTTGGTCAGTGAAGTTCGAGATTCCTGTTAGTCGTCTCTAAGGGGTGAAAAATGGGGTTGAAATGTTCAAATCGACGTATCTCCGGAAATTTCAGTACAAGGTTCAGTAGGCTTTTATGACTTTTTAAGCATTGTGCGTCCAGCCGTTCGTTCTCAGTAAGCCCCTGAGTGTTTGAACCGGGAAGTTTCGTCAACATGAGTGTGAATAATACGGTATCCATCCATCCCAGAAATCGTTGCTTGGTATCAGCTGGTTAAAATCACACATGGCTGTATGAAATCGAGTTTGTTGTTGCGTGATATCATTTCATTTGAATAATGATGCTTATTTTGGTTTTATTAGATAGGTTATTGGCCTTAAATCATAAAGGTAAAAAATATATTTCAAAATAAAGTGCAATTTTGTGAAAACCACAGGAGTAATTTATGCATATCCGAAGTAAATCATTCGCGACGAAATCGTGGATCCCCGCTTAAAAATAAAAACTTAGTAATGGATATGGTGTGGACCTCATTGACGCAAGATGGAATAGGAAAGAATGTTGGATTTACTTGAAAAATTCGAAAAAATAAGGGTTATAGGTACTAAGTAAATGTTTGGAAGATGCAATTCCTGTAAGTTTCTACCAATTATTGCGTTCGTTTTTATAACAGCTTGGTCCCTTTCTCCCCAGATAGGCCCCTTTCCCTTCTGTACCCCCCCCCCCCCCCCCCACAGGCCCCTTTCCATATGTACCCCCCTCCCCCCACCAACCATTACCATTGATTTCTACCACTTGAATGGCCAGTCACAATCAGCCTTCCTCCTCTTCTGAACTGTGTAAGGTCACGTCTCTCCATTGTACCTTTACTTATTGTTTGTTATAGGTAATTGTTGTTTGTTACCGACTATGGTTGATCACTCGAACCTACAGTGTTATTGAAATATCATTATGCGTTTATTTGTATAAATCTATTATTATACAAACTTATTATTGTAAACATCATTGAGGTAAATGAACAAACAGCAGGTTTTCTCTTCTTCTGAAGCACTGATTCACTACATGGAAGAGATAGAGCAAAATCAAAAAGTTCAAGAACTGTGGTCTTGTAGCAAGATATCATCACAAAAATAATATAGGCACATTGTAGTTTCACTTGACAGACCTATTACTGCTGTAGTTTCACTTGAACTGCGAAAAAAGTATTGGAATGATAGAATTTTCTTTGAGTACGATTACATAATGGTTACGGACTCAGTGGAGCCTGGTTCACACTGTGCGTTGATTTCGTCGGCCAAAGTGAGAATGGATAGGTAGGTACTATTGAGATGCGGCAACGCTATTCATGGATGCTATGTCATCTTGCTTTCCTCACATTTCGCATATTTGGACCCGCACCATTTTTGTACTAGTGGGTATAAGTGGTGACCTAGTTACAGTCCACAAACTTTATGCCATTATAAATGTTGTGGAGGTATGATTGATGATTTACCTGCTAGATGTATAGTTGTAACAATAAAGATATGATGAACTTTAAAAAAAGTTGGATCTTTTGTCATTGGCACTGCAAAATATTTCTCTGAATTCCGTCCACCATGGATTATACTCTTCGTTATTCATTTTCATGAGTTTGATCCATATTGAGTCGGTTTTGTAAATATATAATTCTCTCATTATGTTCGGTTTATTCTGTTCACTCATGAATTAATTAATAAAAGAACGCATTATGAACGGATTTTTTTTCATCACGTTGTGCAAACCGGACAGTGAAGAGGAGGGGTTTTGAAGCTAAACCTTGCGCAGATTTGGCTTACTTGAAGGTTTGTAGTTCTATTCAGGCATCTGGAGCCAAATGGAGAGCCTAGCTCATAATGTAAGTACCCCTGAGAAATATAAATGGCCCGTTACTCGGTCGAATTCCTCAGTGATCCGAGTACCTGTTACTCCTACAAGTGGAGTTGAGTGGCTAAAAACACTGTACCAACATAGCAGGTCGGCTCCCGATTTGTTGTTTTCCCACACTGCTCACATGCCGGAATCTGCCCAGAAGGTCCCTTGACGGCCATCTAGGAGGGCACTTTCCAGTCACAACGAGACGAATTCCGGTGAACAGCCCCGACCACCAACCTCATTCAGGAGGTAGGCAGGTGACACTTTGGCCCAAGCGTCGATGCCCTTGACTCCACCTGCCCGTGGTACCAAGGACCTCGACAGACTGCCCGAACTCTTTGCCGATCCACGTGAACCAGACTTCAACCTATTCAATCAAATCTTACCAAATCCTCGCATCGTTCGCCATTATGTTCCTAATGAATTGTCTTCCCCACTCCCCATATGCTTCCATGCCACTCCATACCATGCTTCCCGCATCAAAACCACAGATGATGCTCCTGAAATTTTCCTGTACCAAATAAATGTTCTTGTACTAATGATCTTATCAAAGTCTACGGCACATCGTCTTTCTAATTCACTCCATTTGATTCAAAGAACGTTTATTTACAACTGGTCATAAAACACAATTATTATTGTCACACCCACATTAATTTTCAAACAGTGGTTGTAGATGTCCTTGAAGTCTGAGACGGTCAGGGGCTTCTTGCATCAGGAGCATCAGGAGACACGGTCAGGGAAATCTTATCAGATCCTCGCATCGTTCGCCATTATGTACCTAATGAATTGTCTTCCCCACTCCCCATGCTTCCCACATCAAAACCACAGATGATACTCCTGAAATTTTCCTATACCTAATAAATATTTCCTGTATCCTGTACCTAAATAACATTTTCCTTCGTTCAAAGTAGCGCATTGTTATTTATTTTACGTAGGTATATCACGTCGAACCTGTTTGATCATAATTATGGATTGTGAGCAAACAGGTTCGACATGTTGGCACTTCCCTGAAATCAAGTGGTTCACACTCTTTTACATCATTCTTATCCCATAATGTGGTCACGGATTCACACCCATGTTACAGTCATATTTCAGATGACTTGATAGTTAAACACCCTATGTCTTATTTCAGAATGATGTGACAGATTCACACCCATGTTGCAGTCTTATTTCAATATTAAGTGACATATTCACACCCATGTTACTGTCTTATTTCAGAATGAAGTGACAGATCCACATCCATGTTAAGTTTTGTTCCAGAATAAGTGACAGATTCACACCCATGTTACAGTCTTACTCAAGAAATAAGACTGTTACAGTCTTATTTCAGAATGAAATGAAGTGGATGATTAGCACCAATGTTACAGTCTTATTCTTCAGGGGTGGAGGAGGGTTGTGCAAAATGTCTGCACTTTACTTAGAACACTGTACTACTTACATTGGACTGACATTTTCAACTATTTCCGTTGCTTTTTATCAGTATAGTCATGGGTCAAGATCATTGACGCAACCTAATTGTTGCTGTTTTGTTACAGGTATGTACGAGCTGAGATAAAAACGTAGATCCATCGCTTCCAGTGTAAGTACACTATATTGCCTGTCTCCCTGTCTCCACTTGCTAACTTACTGTCACCTTAGTGTTATCCATCACTAACGGTCAGTTTAGGTTATCCATTCAACTATTATTCGCTCCAAAATGGCTCCTAGCCCTGAATGCAGACGTAAGCCGGAGTGGCGCAGCTTTGGTTTAAATAACAACAGATTTTCGTCACACTTTGCCATCGTGCGATACGGGAGGAATTACGCTAACTTCTGATTGGCCTTTAGCCATTAGAAATTATCCCTGTCATCTTCTCATTAAGGTTTTGGATGAACCAGGAAAACCCTCTCAAGCCTCTTAATAATTGATTGTACCGAGATGCCTAAGTGAGGTCGTTAGCTTGCGAGCAGATATGTTGGAATTGACGAACACCTGAGCCAGTTAACTATTTGTGGTCAATCTATTCTGCTGTTCAACTATGCAGTAATGGTCAAATCGGCCTTAAGCAGGCGTCCAATACGCATATCGCTATTTCGACATCCCCTTCAGCGGCCAATCTTCGGTACTTACTGATCGCGATGGTCCTTTGAAACCCGTGTTAATATCTATGACACTCCTGGTGTCCCTTCTGTTCCACGTTTATAGTTCGGTGCCTATCCACTTTACTGTCCATCAACTCATGCGTAATGTGCCAAACCGTTTTAGGGTGTCCGCATACCGTCCGATGAATGTACCATTAAAACCCATGACGGGCTTCCATTTCTGTGGGGAAACACCCGGAACGAACAGACGTTAATTTTGACGACCGTTTTCCTTCGTTTTCAACCAACCACTTCCACAGGGCACTCGAGAGCCTTCATAATATGAGGAATACGGATAGGGGCGGTAATGATCCTAAACTCCCTCCACAGGACGTCCTCTTAACGCGTTTATATCGGCTGGAATTTACATCAGGACTCGACCCTGGCCCTAAGTTTCAACAGTTGTTTCAAGTTAGCTTCTATGAACAAACTATTCCACCATGGCTCATATCGTTAGGTTGGTAATGAATTCATTATTTTGAATCGTTATACTGACTAAAATGTAAACAGTATGAATGTAGTTTAGAAACACAATTAAGATTTTTGACCTTTCAGTTTGCTGTTCCAGTTTTAAATTTATTGAATTTAATGTCCACTCGTATGCTGCTCATGGAATATTGTGAGTAGGTGAAACCCTACTCGAAAAATTGAGCTCAGTGACTTTACAAACAGAAAAATTAAGGACGTACCTACGTTTACATTAACCACTGGACGAGTCAGTTGAATTTCATTAACTAGTTAGTAAAGTGAATGATGATGAGTGAAGTTTTAGTCGCAGTAACATGTTACGCACTTATTACTATGGTGTATACTTTCTTATTCCCGAGTTTTCCATGTGACCTATATACCCGCTCACTCAAGGTTCCAGGTTGATTATAAATAGATCATTTCATCATATAGTTCATATAGATCATTTCATCATGTCGTCATATAGTTCATTTTATATATGTAGTAAAAGTAGTACATACTTACCTACTGTCGAGAATTACCCGTTCTGCGAGTGTGATTGTAGGCGTAGAGATGTTTTTTTTTCTGCTCAGGTGAGAAATTTAGTTTTGATATGGCCGAAGCGTTGTTAGTTAGTGAATACTTACAAGGAATATAGTGGAAAGAACTCTAATCGGTCGACTTATTTATCTGAAAAACAGCGTTTTCATCATAATTTATTAATGTCAAACCGAGATGGACGTTTTTATACATCATAGGCGTATTTCACCAGTCTAACCGGTTGTTAAAGGGAATAGCGAACCGTGCCCTGACTTAAGGTTATCACGCGCATGATTACTAATATGTGCTGTTGCCTTCTATTGTAAGCTGTAATTTTGTGTGTTGTAGCGTTACACGATGGCGTCTAGAGCAGGTTTTCGTTAAAAGGCACAACGGTACTCCCAGCTTATGATACATGTAAGAGTTTAAAAACGTTTAAAACACCCCTACAGGGGGTTGATCCCTAGAATTAGGGTTGACCGAGTAATAGCGGCAAGAAAAGCGTCGCCGGAGCCCATTAACATGATTTAAGGGTGTTGTCATGTTGTGACGAGCAGATGGGAAAATCCTAATGGAAGAATAATATTTCGGATAACCCGCCCTGCGACTCCCCTCGAAACACGGAGAATGAAAAGGGACCACACTGGAATCCCCTAGCCGTCTTACTAGAATAGGGAGGGCGTCGTTATTTACCATAGCGATAGTGTGAACAGGGCAGACCAGCTGGAGTCTTCCCATTGACGGCCTTTTCCACGAGGGAGATGTGTTGTTATTGCTACGATGTGACAAGATGAGCTTCTCTTCTGTTTGTATTGGCACGTTACTCAAGCTCATTCCTTCGTACCTTATCCCGGAGGCTAAGGATATGGGCAATCCACTACTAACGTCTTCCAGATGCTGGACTCCCATTCAGAAAACCGAAAACCAATATTTGAAAACGATTAGCTGCATAAGGAATTGGTCAGTCACCAAGGATTAGTTTAGATGTGCTTTAGAGAAGTATAGCAACTCTAAATGAATGAATGTTGTACAATTCTATGAGTTTTTACAATATTACACAGCACTTCTAGTAGTTGCACTTGTTCATTCAGGATTTCATGACTGAGGTATGAATTATTTGTGACTAATGCTGCTGTTAACTGCTTCTTCATGTTAGAATAGCACAGCGTATTATATTTACGTAAACATTTTATCCCTCATCTTTAGTACCTGCTCATGTAGAACCGAGTTAATGTGATGCTTGTGATCGGCACATAAGTGCCTACCTACTTAATGGATCTGATGGGGATTTTAGGGGTGCTCAAATACAGAATGATTGAAAATGAGTTTAGCGAGGATTTTCAGTTTTGTACCCATTCACAAAAAAGTTAAGTTCGATTTTGATGGAATTCGTATGAGACCATCTACGGCCCAACCCACACCTATCTTCTGGATACCATTTGTTTGTGTGGCTTAGAGAGAATTTGCGTAAGACAGAAGTGTCAGCTGACAGCCAGACACGGAACTTATTTGTTCAGAAGATCTAAAATTCAAGTGGAAAATGTCATTTTGGAGGGCAAACTGTCTTTTTCATCCAAAAATGATCACAAAGCTTCCGCTACTTGGTGGAATCGGAAGCAATGCTAGAAAATATTCGAAAGCGAAGATATGAGGTTACAGTGAGGAGTACCGTGACTTCTGTTTATATTTTTGACTGGAATTCGATTCCAGTCTGAGAATTTTGAGACCAACCGCACTCCTGCGATGAATACTTTTTCTTTGAGCTTTCAAAATTTCGGCAACAAGTGACGTCACACTTGGCAAGGGGGTACCGCCTTGGCGGGAGGGCTGCAGTGACGTCACTTGTTGCCGAAATTTTGAAAGCTCATAGAAAAAGAACTATTCATCGCATGAAAGCGCGGTTGGTCTCAAAATCGTTAGAACGGAACCTACTTCCATTTAAAAATGGGAAAGGAAGAAGGTGACGTGTCAGTGTCACATCAGAAAGCTGCCACCTGACCATCCCGAGGTAAAAATGTTTAGCACATTCAAACCATGTGTTATCCCAGTATTATCTGGAGCGTTCTGATTTTCCATGTTGTGGATTCTCTGGATTGGAAAGTCTTAAGTTGCCGACCAAAGTGATTCCCAAATCATGCCTGGTTGATTTGGCCACCACAAATTCCATCTAGAAAAACGACTACAGAGCAACTGACCAAAAAAGTTGTCCACCTCTGAAGAACATCCAGAATGATTCGATGCCCCTGGTATGACTCGAAGGGGGCACAAAAGAGAGGAAAAGGTGGCGGAGCATAATTCACGGGATCCAAAGACGGCGGAAGAGTCTCGAAGCAACTCGTGGACGGATGCTATGGAAACAGGGGATGAATGTCATTTCGAAGTTCTCCTGGGGAGGCAGAAAGCATGTTGGCACCTGACAGGGAGTTGGGTATCACTTGTAGAAACGTAACACCAGTGATATTAGTGTTTTTAAATACTTGGATGAGGGTAATGATCTCTTCCATACTTTCAGTGAGGTGAGAACGACCCAACGTCGAGTCGAATGAGAAGAATGCTGTACATATAAAAGAGCAGATGTTTCAAAAGACCCCTTACAGCCAACAGAAGCACCTTTGAACTCAGTTTTTGTTGGAATGAATTATCATCGTAGTACTTGCACAACCACAACCCGAGGGCCTAATTGAATAATGGGAAACCGCATGTGTACTCTTGAAGAGTATACGGTATACTATTATATATATTTTCACGTGATTCTCGGAACGAGAAGTATCAGTTTCAGTTATCCCGCTCTGTATCCAATTTAAAACCTATATTCAATCATCACGTTCATTTTTTAGTGAAGCTACCTACAAAATTCAGTTGAAACTATGTTGATCACTGTTTGCATTACGACGAACGTTCGATGGCTTCATTAGTATGTCTATGTTTACCATCCCGTTGCAGAAATATTTGCCGTCTCTCCGTTATGATTTGAAAATGTCCCCAAAATCAAATATTTTTGTTACTCTCAGTTAAAAACCAATTTCCGTTTCCATTAACGAATCCCCGACGCAAATATTGATGCAGTTCAATCAAATTCATTCGTGCCCTGCCCATAATAAATCTTAACGCTGGCTATGTTTGAACTCAACGTTCCATCACGTAGTAGCGTTGCTCGTTTCAACGAAATTTGTGTTGGAAATGGATTCTGAAAACGCTGGAATAACGGATAACTTGTGTACCTATTTAATCACTCTATATTTCATAACGTGGTGAAATGCGTGTTAGATTGAGGTTTTGATTCGAAAAATAAAGGCTTTTTGATTCGAAGACTTCAGTGTGTGTATATATATTTATTACCAAAAGACATTGATTGAATGTAGGTGATTTACAACATTTGTTTTCATACGTCTGTCACTAAATTAATATCCCGAAAGCCCTTTTCTCGACTATCAAAAGCTCGTAATCTTGGCTACATAATTAATTAATCCACTATTTTGATAGTTGGTGTACCCTATGTGTTCAGTATGTACCTACGTAATTGCTATTGAGTAAATCCGAAACTTGATTACTGAATTTGTAATGAAAATAAAATGATTTCATTGATTCTTAAAATGTGTCAATGAAAACAATGCTTTTGGAGAAGAATCTCAACCACTCTTTTTTTGAATTCTTAATATACCTGCGTGAATGCGTTAGTGGATGTATTTGTCATACCATGCTAAAATATGACTGCCTGCGTTGCAGTAAGAAACCCAACTACAGCCAAATATAGAAACAATGTATGAACTGTGACTATGATTACTGTTTTCATCCAATTTTGCTCACAAACGATCTGTAAGTGAAAACGGCCTACCGAATGAGGAAGCGATACCTCAAAAATCTTGTGTAGGTGCCAAAATTGGTTCAAGTTTAAACTTCCTGAAAATCAGTCAGTAGCATCTCGATCAAATTTGATTATAAACTTCAACTCAGGTGCTCAATTCTGATTCATTTTCACAACCAGGGACTCGAAAGAGGATAGGCCTGGCTTTCCGTATGTTTATGTCATGGCGGTAAGACCGTTGTTCAATTCTCGAAGCGTAACTCAGGCCCTTAGAATCGTCTCAATTCGTTCACCTACGTGGAAATTGAATGTGCAAATGGGATTTGGATACCTCCTCGACCTCCGTTAAAAACGGGATTCTTTTTTTGTGAATTCCCTCTTTCTTCACCGTACGTTTCATGGCCTCTTCTACCCTGTGGAGGAGGGTAGGAAAAATCCTTTCGGTTTTTACTGGTGGATTTTTCCATTCTACTGATTCTCCCTCGCTAACATAACTTGTAAGGAAACGCGAGGATGTGGGGATCACGGAGACAAATAAGTTTTCCTAAACCTCCAGGGGCGGCTTCCAGCAAGGCTGGCGTACCACATCTCTGTACTTCACACGAGCGACGCCTCCATTTATCCTTTTTCACTCCCTCACGTTCTTCCTCTTGAGCGCTTGTTAGCCAAGAGACCGATTCAAAATTTGATTGTCGGCACAAATCAGTATAATCAGATCTTGCTTGGCTTGAGACGTAATTACACCACAAATTGCCATTCGTGAATGTACAGGAAGCCACTAGACCGGAGAGCCACATCAGACCAGACCAGGCAAAGGAAGACCTCTTTACGAACAAGGATGGGGCAACGCGATCTAGCGTGAGCCTAGACGATGTTTAGAAAAATGTTATTGTGAAAAAAAGGTTGATCGTGGATGTGATGAAAGATCCATCGGAAATTTCACTGAGCGATCCTTGCGCTGGTGGCGTTGGATTGAAAAGTTTCTGCGCTTGCTAGTGTTGAGACCCACGCTAGATGGCTTTTCACCGCAAAGTAATTTTCCAGCAGGTACTTCACGCAGGTACATCGATTGGAATAGAAAGTAGGTTTAGCTCTTCCCGTTGTCGAGTGAATGTTTTCGGCCTATAGGAACGGAGAACACAATAATACGGTCATAATACTCGCCCCTTGCCAGTTCCCTTCACGATTACTATTATAGGTGTAAGTGTCGCCAGCTAAACATTCGAAGCATTGTTGAATTTGCAGCCCTTCATTTTCAACATTTGCAGCAGCATTGTCTTGGTCAACACACGTAAGCTTGTGAGGTTAGTCCTAATTTATTACAGAAGCTCTATCAGGTGCCACAGTTGAAACGCACGTGATCCATGAAAGCGACATCTAAAGGCCTGTCCACGTTCCGAGTAGTAAGAACGGATAATGACAGGACGCATGGTGACATTTCTAAGTACCTACACTACTTACCCTCAATGAATCACAGAGGTGAAGATGGATATAGATGTAGGCCATAATCAAACTTCGATACGTCGCTGCCAGCAACACTGCTATCTGGAATTTAGTGGATTTTTCACACCTGGTACGCAGTTTATGTATTGGATTCTCCTCTCCGTGAACACGAAACCAAGATCACCTCCTTATCCCATATAGCGACCCTTTGAAAGGGGAATCGGGAACCTCGCGTATATTCCATTCCGCGACGTTGACTCCGCTTTTGTTGGTTTCCAAAGGGAAGGAAGGAGGGTTTTGGCGGGAGGCCGCGGGATATAGGCAGATAATGGAAAAAGTGCTTAGCGAACGAATCCCGTAATGACATTTCCTACCCTTCCTGGGTATAACGTCTACCTTAACCTGCCCTCGAGAACGAATAAATCACGTTTCCAATCCTCTTGCAGCCATTCTTCATAAATGTGAATACATGATGACTATATGTCACAAAATATTGCTCGTCTACTCGAGAAGACGATTACAACGAATGTGTCAACAGTATTTTGGTACTCGTTTTACATGAGAGTAGTGCTGTCATACCTGCCCCTCACGCGCACGGTAAATGTTTCTATCTATTAATTCAGCGAAACTCAAGATTTTTCACGTCATGCATGATCCACAGACTGGGTCTAATTGCGGTCGACATGGCGTTCCGACTATAGGGCCTGGTCGGATGTGACACCTTTGCCACATTTCCTTCTCCAAATTGGAATACCGCATGAAGATGTGAAATGATCGTAAATGAAATCACCGACCGCATCGATAATGAAACGGAACGAAATGACGATGCGGGGTTCCATTTGGATGGGTCCAAGTGCAGATCCTTAAAAAACAGAAATTTATTAGTGGCCACCACCTGCTTCTTCTTCTGGTGTATCTATGTATTTGTCCTGTCCTTCCCGCGAAATTAGGATCATTTGTGCATCCTTTTGGAAATCGGGATTTTTACTTGAATACCCAATGAATGCGGAAACGGAAACTCGAAAGACTAGCTGGAATGATATATGAGACAACAAATGTCTCTATCGAAAAAACCAGTTTGTGCAGGGCCCCTGTAAAAAATACGTCGAAGCACTGTTGGTTGTTATGATTTGACCATTCATCAAAGATTCCGTCGATGGAGTGTACCAATTCATGATGAACTCACACATATACATGGTCATATTCCTCCGACAGTAGGTAAATTAATAAACTTCTTATAGTTAACTAGCTGTGTACCCGCGCTTCGCAACGGTAGAACAGACACCCCCTTTAGGACAGGCCCCACTCATAACAGTTTTATGATATATTATACTATTTGAACCGACGCGTGTTGCTGCGATTTAAATAAATGGAGCCAACGGTCATGTATTTTAATATGCCTGTATCCCCCCCTCCTCAACTGATCAGAAACCTTCCCCAATGCCAACCCTAACTGCCTTTAACCCCCCCCCCCCCCCGTATCCTATGAACCCTCCCTACCTGGTTAGAAACATTCCTCAATGTTCACACAACAAATTCCCAAAGTTGCACTCCAATTGGTCAAGTAGTTTTGAAATTTCTGTAGACCCCCCCCCCCTCTCATAACCTGTACCCCCCTCCCACTAACATCCTGATTGAAGTACCACTTGAATGTACTCGTCGAGCTGAATCCAGAATCTAATTACAATCGGATTTACGTCCAACCGTTCAAAGTTATTATAAGCATAAACGTCCTCATAGAAGTGATTATAACACGTTTTTTAGTAGTGTTTCATTCATAGCGTTTCAACGGATGGACAGATTCAAATGCGGATTTTTCATAAACCTTCCCAGATAAATTCTGCGTCAAATGGTACCAGCCGCAACTTTCTACAATCGGATTTACCTCCAACCGTTCAAAGTTATTATAAGCATAAACGTCCTCATAGAAGTGATTATAACACGTTTTTTAGTAGTGTTTCATTCATAGCGTTTCAACGGATGGACAGATTCAAATGCGGATTTTTCATAAACCTTCCCAGATAAATTCTGCGTCAAATGGTACCAGCCGCAACTTTCTACGTTCAGCCGTTCTCAATTGATGCAGAGACAAACAAACAAACAAACAAACAGACACTGTTTTATTATATGTATAGATTATGGAATTCCCTGATATAATATATTATCATTTGCTATGCACTCAGTTTGCTATGGCTAGCTTGTAGATGATTTGTTTGCGGAAAATTCTTGGAAAGCTAAGATTCCAATTTTTCTCCGTTTGATCTAATATCTAACGGGATTTATGGAGTCCTGCTAACTAAACTCAGACTTGGTACGATAGTGAGATATTAGACATTTTATGGGCGTATCAAATACTAGCCTGACCGCTCGCTTCGCTCGCTATCCGAGATTCGCTGTACGCAGTATCGTGGAACCAACAAACGACGGAAAAATCCCATACCCTACCGGGTATTTGTGCCCAATTTTATCAAAATCCGTCAAGCCATTCAGGAGTTGACCATGGTCGACCATATTTCCGCTATGGTCAGGGAATTAAAAATGCGCCTACGTTCAACTTGGGAGGCTACCGGATATTGCTGCCAAATTTGGTCGATATCCGTTGAGCAATTCGGGATTCGACCATGGAGGGGCCCATGGATGCGCTAAGGTCGACCGCGGGGGTAGTCCGAAGGGTCGATCGTAGATAGAATTTCACGTAGATTACGAATACGCGATAAAAAATAGGGGTTACCATTTCAATTAACGAAGTTGACCATGGTCGACCATAGTTCCGCTATGGTCAGGGAATTAAAAATGCGACGTTGCACAACTTGGGAGCCTACTGGATATTCATGCCAAATTTGGTCGATATCCGTCAAGCCATTCAGGAGTTGACCATGGTCGACCATAGTTCCGCTATGGTCAGGGAATTAAAAATGCGACGTTGCACAACTTGGGAGCCTACTGGATATTCGTGCCAAATTTGGTCGATATCCGTCAAGCCATTACGGAGTTGACCATGGTCGACCATAGTTCCGCTATGGTCAGGGAATTAAAAATGCGACGTTGCACAACTTGGGAGCCTACTGGATATTCGTGCCAAATTTGGTCGATATCCGTCAAGCCATTCAGGAGTTGACCATGGTCGACCATAGTTCCGCTATGGTCAGGGAATTAAAAATGCGACGTTGCACAACTTGGGAGCCTACTGGATATTCGTGCCAAATTTGGTCGATATCCGTCAAGCCATTCAGGAGTTGACCATGGTCGACCATATTTCCGCTATGGTCAGGGAATCAAAAATGCGCCTACGTTCAACTTGGGAGGCTACCGGATATTCGTGCCAAATTTGGTCGATATCCGTCGAGCCGTTCGGCCGTGAAAAGCAATTCGGGATTCGACCATGGAGGGGCCCATGGACGCGCTATGGTCGACCGCGGGGGTAGTCCGAAGGGTCGATCGTACATAGAATTTCACGTAGATTACGAATAGGCGATAAAAAATAGGGGTTACCGATCAAATAACGAAGTTGACCATGGTCGACCATAGTTCCGCTATGGTGAGGGAATTAAAAATGCGACGTTGCACAACTTGGGAGCCTACTGGGTATTCGTGCCAAATTTGGTCGATATCCGTCGAGCCGTTTGGCCGTGCATAGAATCACACACACACAGACAGACAGACAGACAGAGATCCGTTTTTATAATATAGTAGGGATAGGGGTGTAGGAATAAAAATAGTGAAGATTGAAATATAAATAGCGACTCGTACTTTTTGGCCGCGGGATATTCACTGAAAATTTAGCCTCGGGTCGTGGGAGTAAGGAAAAAAAGGTCTAGTTTCTCCCGATAAACGGGTTTTTGATTTATGCCGTTGGGGAGTTTTCGAGGGCGAATTTTATTTGTACTGAGGTCTTATTGACATGCATAGTAGAAACAATGGCCGCTGCTTCCGCCACTCGTTTTTCGGGCACCGAACGGGGTGGCGAGAAGACTGGAACAAATTCACGTCCCACCCATAAATTATTGCCTCTTCTATAGTGTTTTTTCGATGGCGCTCATACTTTTTTAAGCGGGCCACGCTCGGGTTATTACGGCTGTCTCCCTCACCCATTCCTCGTCGCGAAACCTCCTTTTCTAGAAAGTCTCGACATAAACTGGAAAAGGTATTTAATCTTCTAGACTTTGTTCAGGCTCCCGCGAATTTATCGGTCAATAATATTAATCCATTCATGCAAGAGCGGTGTTATGGTATTTCTGCAATTAGTCTTCCTTTTCATCTCTTATCGCCTTACTCCAACCTCATTTTATAAGCGGATAGCTACCTACTCGAATGTCATTGTTCGTGTCTTCAAAAATGCTGCAAACTATTAAATTAAGGTTTATTATTTTCCTGTATCATAAAACCCCCTTCAGCGTAGGTCCTTGAATTATTCCTATTAGCGTAAGGTCCTAAATTAGTAGGATCGATTTTTGCGATGAATACCTATCTACCCACCCGCGCGAGGAAAATGCCACCAGAGTGGAAGTGTGCTCTCCAACGTTTGGCACACAGTTATGTACATAAATATGCATTTTACACAGTCTTTAAAGCGTTATTTTGGCCAAACGAACCCTCCACCCAGCCGTTTTTGAAATTCGGATACTCGCTAATACTACAACATACGTAGGACCCTCGACGCAAATCCCCAAATTTTCACTTAATTTGGATGATTCGTTTGGCCATGAACCATATCAACGAATAGGTAAAAAAGTACTGTCAACAAAATCCTGAATAAACCATCTACACCCCTGTATGTTTGGGAAGTTCGGGCCTTTAACTGTTTGAGATGGTTGATAAGATGCAGGTTGCTGCCTTCAAGGCTGCTTTTTTCCTAGCTTCACTAATTATGGTGCACACTGAACTCGTACTTCATCACACTTTCTGATGGCTGACAAATTTTCACCCACCAGTTTATTAGTAATCTGAAAGTGTGATGAAGTACGAATTCAATGCGCACCATAATCCTCAGGGTAGCTTTTGTCAGACGGAGGAGAGCCGTTTGCCAAGTGTTTGCTTCCATATGATTTGCCCAACAAAACGTCCCCAATATCGGTCGTCCCTTATCGGTTTTTTGTTCATTAAAGGCGGGTTTCACCACCTAGAGTTAAAGTGAGAGTTACGCTAACTTCAAGAAAAAAATTAATGCGTCTTGCATGCCTATTTTTCTGTAACTCCAAGTTAACTCACCGGTTAACTCTGGGTGCTGAAACCCGCTGTAGGTATATTACCAACATACAAGTTTTCATTTGATCACCATGGGCAATTGAGGTAATTTAATTTAATTTCTCATTAAATGAAGCAACACGGGAACATTTTGTGTTTTGCGTTCCTCGATATTTGCGCTTCGTTGGCGCACTCAGTCCCGGGATTTGCAGAAATACACCCGTAAAGTAAAAGTCCAAACAAAGAGTTCACGATGGCTCATTGATAGCCCCCGAATCCTACACTAAGTTCCCAAGTTCAACTCTCAAGATTGTTTTTACAACTTTCTGAATTTTTTGTATATTTCTCAGGTAGGATTAATGTTTTACCTTGAATTGTATGCGTTCATTAGCGTCCAGGCCTAATAATAAATTATTTCTTAACTTCCGCAAATAATGAAATATTTGTCACATATCTACAAAAATCCTCCCCCGGGCCCTTGCTATGGCAAGAGGGGAGTAAGGTAAA
This sequence comes from Leptopterna dolabrata, assembly GCA_954871275.1. Classification (NCBI taxonomy): domain Eukaryota; kingdom Metazoa; phylum Arthropoda; class Insecta; order Hemiptera; family Miridae; genus Leptopterna; species Leptopterna dolabrata. The sequence goes on from OX940981.1 coordinate 43,139,866, forward strand.
TATGGCAGTACCGCGCCAATTTACCCTGAAAGGACTGACATCTTGGGATTGGATAGGGAAGGGCAAATTGGCGCGGTACTGTCATATTTACGCTAGTGAGGGGGGCCACATTTTCAGCATAATAATCAACTCTTCAATCCACGAATCTGTTTACATGAATCGTATCCTATCTCTACAAACCTACAGAATGCGCTCATGGAGCACATTCTCTGCCAGTAAATTGATACGGTTCTGTTGTGTGTATGTAACATAAGCCTTCCAAGTAACCGTCTCATCGAACCATTCATAACCCAGGTTCCTCATCACGGGGCTAATGATGGAAATTGCCTTCACCTCCATATACTGGAAATGCCGCGTGCGCGTAAAGCAATTTTCCGGTTCATTAATAGGATTTGTCAGCCGAAGAGGGGAGCTCCGTTGGATTAGCATCTTTCGCCAAGGGAATCAAGGTGGCAGATGCACAAGGTTAATGGATTATAGAGACAAGGAGGGTTGAGCCAAGAGGTAGCAGTAAATTGAGTTAAACCATCGGCAATCAGAAACAGGTGTGGGCGAAAACCCTGTTGTATCCAAGGAAACATGTAAATCTCTGGGTGGACTCATCCCCTTTAAATAGGAAAGCCTCTCACAACACGAATGAGATGTTTAACTTTACTCCGTTAAGTTGATCCTCGAACGCGAATAAGATAAGGCTCTCGTCTTAGTACTAATTAACGACCGAAGTCAGGACCGTGATCTGGCTTAATCCTTCTATGTAAGTTGGCCTTTATTCGGGGCTCGGGCAACTTGGTTAAGAACCTCATGGCAGAAGGATCTCCTTTGTACGGGAGGCCTACTTATTTCAGCGTACTTCAGAATTCTAACCATGGATTATCAGCGCTTCAAAACTCACCATGTACTGTGGTACTTCTAGCACAACTTTCTAGCCAAACATCAATATCCAACTCCAGTATGTTTCAACTCACGTTACATTACGCCTCCCCCCCCCCCACCCCGGCCCTAAAAATACCCTTTTGCAAAAAAAACCTCCTCATCAACAAAAAAAAAGTTGATATCAATTTCGCCCGCCAAAGTAGCATACTCGGTGCTTCGCACCTCGGTCTTGGGTGTGCATAAAGAAACCTGTTCCTTCCCCAGCTGTTGGATATATGTATAGAAACCTTCTCCCCAAACCTTGAAATTTGTTTTAACGCTGTTTGGCGGTGGCTTTTCGTATGGTGGGGGGCAAAAACTAATCCATTCTATTGAACAAAAATGTTTTGCGTTGAGTGAGGAAGTTTTTGTAACACTAAATTTGTGTCTTTTTTCTACACAATGCTACCTTTTTTCCTTTGCTATTTTCCTACATAATGCTACCTTAGATAGAAAATTACAGGTGTGCACATGTTTGTATATTGAAATAAATAAGAAATAACTAAAAAAAGAACGAGAAAGCTAAAAATCAAATGAATATTATTATGCCCATAATATCATTTACAGATACTACGAGGTAAACAAAACCCCTCTGGGGAATTCGCTGAACAGCATTTGGCAGTCTAGGTGGCTCTGCTTAATGAGGCATGTGAAGATCAGTTACCTGTTGAAGGCTCCTGTATAATTCGGATTCCACTGGAACACGGGAGTGGTGTTTCGAAACAGTAGTGGAAGACTGAAGAAAAATGGCGGCTAGGGCTGATCAATCGAGGTGAAATACTTGGTTACTGATTGAGTGGAAGAACGGACGGAGTGTGAGTGCTGGGGTTTTGTTAATTCGAAAAAATCCGGATGGTTATAAAAGAAGGACTTGACGTGAAGCTGATCAGCGGAGAAGACTGATGTTGTACCGACTCGCTGACGAGGCTTTCGGAGAATCAATCACCTTTAGGACTGATTTCTGAATCACCCGCAGCGGATTGAGGACCACATTGGCTGCTGAACCCTCACAATAATCTCAAAAACAGGACAGTCCGAACCAGAGCCATGTATATTTGGAGTAGAAGCTTCAAGTTAATGCATCTCCTGAAGTGATAAAATAGTTGAACAAATTGTCTTAGTCTGCCAACCAAACTTAACACCTGGTCTTCTCATCGAAGGTCCTCATCCACGGTCACCCCAAGATATTTTATCACCCCAAGATATATTTTATCGAAGTTCTACTAATCAGGAGTTGATTTATTTGAATCAGTCACTTTTGTGTATTCATGGCATTTTCCACATGGCATAAGCACACGAAATCCAGTTGGTGGGACGTTCAACTGTAAATCCTCGGGATGAACCAGCCAGAAACCCAACTTGTTTCCTTGTACATCCCATGAGTACCAGGCGTACTCTTTAGTGATATTTCAACAATCTACTTCCTAAATTAAATGCAAATCACCTTACTGAAGCAATATTTAGCCTTCATACTCCTTCAGAAAAACGATAATTTTTGAAATAATAATCCTAAAATAATGTTTTTCTCAAATTCTCGAACTAACGGAAAGAAAAACTCCATACTTCAGTCCAAATTAGCATTCTCCACTGAGCTTCACTTTTTCGAACCTCTTCGTTCTTTGCAACTTCCGACTTTCTGAGTTTTGTTTGATTGTTTGATATGCAAATGGGGTTTCCTAACTCTCAAACACAAATCTTCCTTTGACCGGTGTTCCGTTCGAAGCTCTTCGATATTTGATATTGTTACGCTTCTTTTATTTTGGAAAAGTTCTGTGCGTAGAATATTGCTTGTATTTGAAGCGAATTGATTATGGGGAATTGATGGCGAATTGATTATTCACATCAGTAATGCGCTGATGTCAGAAATATTGTTCGCAAACTTAGATTTCCATCCGGTTTCGGCTATTCTCTTTGGCAAGCTTGTTTGTTGGAAAAGTTTACCTTCCGCTCACTAAGTATAATTTTCGACTACTTTTCGTATAATTTTCGATTTTTTTTTGTGATTTTTTTTTCACATTTTGGTGATTTCTCGCGATACAGTATAAGTATTATGATGATTAGTGTTTTTTGAGCGCTTCTTGATAGCTTAAAACCTCGTGAAGTGGTGACTTCACACCACATTACTCTAGAGGTTAGTGTCTCGAAATGAAAGATGATTGGCAAACCAGAGTTTCGGTGGAAGATATTTTAAGTATCTTCTGTATTTCCTTCGTATATCTACTACGTATCTTCCCAGTCAGTCCACGTGACGACCCGTTGTCAGTATAGTCAAACCAATATAACACCACTCTTGTGAACCAAAGATTACGCGCAATTTCGTTTCAAAATATGCCATCAAAAATTGGTCTGAACCGTCTATTGCGTTTTGTAGAGTTGATGTGAGACATCGATTCATCCGAACAAGTAGTGCTTCTACTCGATGCACATGTTTTTGCCAACGCCCCGAATCTGTTCACCTAAATCTAAAAAAAATACCAGTGAATTGGCGAACAAAATTTTAAGAGGGCAGCGTAACTACAAATAAGTGTAAGATGTCAATAAATACTTGTCTAGCAGTCCACGATTTAAGAGCCATTCTAAGGAATGCTGTCATGAAAAAAGGAGAGGTCTAAAGAAGAAGTATCTAATGGTTGCAAGTTACAAATTACCAGGTATTCCAAAAATAATGCAATAACTTATGGTACCTGTGGTACCATACTATTTTCTATGAATACTATTTTCTATGGTTTCTCTACTATACCTACCTGCTGTCTGGCAGAAGAGGAGTGCTAGTATCCTTTCGTACAGCACCTTTTCCTTTTGTAGTAGCTCCTATAGTTTCTTTTTATATTCTGTCTGTTGCTAAATTCTTCTTGAGTTACATATAGCTCCTGAAGGTGCTGCTGGTAAATGTGCTGAAGATAGTCCAGCTAAGTCCATGCATAACACGTTCGGCAGGATCCCGACCAACCCCAAAAAAACACCAATTCCACAGAAGTCTAGGTGGCGGTAATGGAATTGCATTTAGTTATACTTAATAAACATTCAGACAAGAAGCTGAAATCGACAAGTGTTGTCACTCTAGATGTGGTACTTCGTGGTACAAAAAAATCAAGGAAAATAAGAAAGGTTGGTTGCCTCTTCAATATCGATCCGAGGTTTTAGCCGGGGCGAAGGGTTACCGTCGAAAAACTCTTCCAAAGTACGGGATGAGGTCGAGGAAGGGAAAAAATACTCGAAATGTCTTCCGATTTGTCCCGGAAAGGATCGGCCGGGCTCATAGCAGGTTTTCAAGAACAAAGAGAAAACCAATGGCATATCTGGAAAGAAAAGGAGGGGGATGACGAGGATTTTTTGTGAGTGATAATAAAAAAAAATTGACCCGTCCTACGGTCTGGTATTATCTCAAGCTCCCTCTCTTGGCATCTATTGGGAATAATGGGTATCCCCTTCTTTTTCCTACCATCTTCTCCCCCTTCTCGTAGGAATCGTCGGACCTTTACTGGGTTCTTATTGTAACACTCGTTCTAAACGACGTTGAACGATGAGTTGGACTGCTGGTGATGTGTTTCCATTGTTCTTCAGTGAATATATGCTGATTTCATGTCACGTATCAAAATGGTATTGCGAAGTCTCTGAAAATGATGATGTGAAATATACTATCATTTGAATGAAAATATGCCGTAGTGCGAGCATTTCGAACGGAAGGATGTCATCAATAACTTCATCCCTACCTCAGAGCAATTCCATTCTGAATCTGAATGAAATAAAGTGCAGCAAGAGTATCCCGTACATTTTCCTGTTCTTTGCTAGAATTACTCTGAAAATAAAGATGAGCCTGAAAGGAAGGATGAAATATGTTTTTTAGTGTTGTTAGTTGTACACGACTGGTAGAACTCGTAACCGCATCGCGCAGTAACCTGCCCTTCCGATGACATTTTGCTAAAATAGGTGACAGTAGTTTATGAGTTCTCTTCGTGATTTCCTCCCGTGTTTCCTGCAATCTCTTGTAATTCATTCTTCAATGAAACATATTAATTTAATTGACATTGTTACCAATTTTGAAACAGTTTGTTAAGGTACGTAATTCCGGATTCGTTAGAAACTTCGTCGCTTAGTCGTCTTCGTGTTTTCAACGATCTCATGTTACGATTAAAACGAGTTTGTTTCGTTTTTCGCTTCATCATCGATGACTTATAATAAGTGGTACCAATTTTTTTCCCAGAAGTTTCAGTCAATTAGGTAACTACCTAGCTAATGTCATGGTGAATAACGACTGCCAAGTTTAATGGCACATAGCTTATGTAATATTTTTTCTTCGTTTCAACCGTGTTATTTTATTCCAAATAGCGAAACAAAGCAAAAAAAACTGGATTTTCTCATGCGCGATAATTGCCCATTGAGGCAACTCGCTGCAGTGTGCGTGTCGATTTCCGTGCAGACAGCAGGACGAACTGACAGTCATCGAACCAAATTTTTGTTCAAAAAGCTCTGAAATGTAAAACTCGAGTAGAATTTTCGATTTTGGGGGCAAACAAATTTTTTTTCTCCCTAGTAAAAACAAAGCTTTCCCCACCTTGGTAAGCGAAAACTAAGCTCAACCAAAGATCCCTTATTGCGCCATATGTACGCATAAGCGAAAAACGACTCAACGAACTCATTTCAAACGAATTCGGTTCGGATCGCTAAAAACACGAAGCTGAAGATTTCCTAACAGATCGGTATAAAAATCACAATTAAGAAAGAATTACAAGGAATTGCTGGGTACTCGGAAGAAATCTGGATAATCGGAAGATCGGAATATCAAATCATATATTGCGCTGTAAAATTGCTGAGGTTAGTTCCACTGCCTGATCATTACGCTTCATGATGTACGATTCGCACACGCGCAATTTTATCTCACGATACGATCGCGCCTACGCCACCGTTTCGTTTTCAGGATCTCTCTTAAAACGCTGCTCACCTTGTTCGTTTCATTAGTTTAATTGATGTATTTTAGCTAGGGCCCATCCCAAAGGTTGCGTGAGGAGTATCCGGCGGTTAGAAGTGGGCGAAAACATTTCTTGTTGATACAGACTGAAATATCTCTACCTACGGGGCACTCACGCCATCTTTCTTTGCACTGGAATGTCTAACATTTGCACCCTGAACACGATGACGTATAATGCGCGACTTGGAACATTAAATTATTTGTTATTTCAAGGGCTAGTTTGATGCGCAGTTACCGACTTCTCAAGTAATTCATATTTAGGACGAAAAACGATTGGCTACCCATTTTTTTTTAAATTCAGTTCGAACTGAAGATTTAAAGACGACTTTGACAACAAACACGATGTCATGATAGATGAAATTGAACCAAATACTAGCGCTTCATATTGTTTTCCGTACCAACTAATCCTGAATTATCGAACAGATTTCAGAACGCTAGAACGTTGGTCCACCACAAGTTCCCTGGTTGTTATTATAAATTGACAAGTTGCTGGTTGGACGATGTTATTTTCGCAAGCTCTTCACCGTAGCGCCATTCTTAATTTACGTGTTGGCTGTCGATGTGAGAAGATAAAACGAAAGGATGGTTGTTTCTTTCTGAAACAAAGTTGAGGAAGAAACCCCCTAGCGCGAAGTTCGAGAAGAGCTCGGCAATAAATAATGTGCCTATCAGCGGGAATGCGGTGGTACCACTCCATACTGTTCAGCGGTCTATGAATTTCTCATGTTGAGAGATGATTTCGAGCATTACAAAATTCATACTTGTACCAATCAAGGTTCAAGTGAGATAGACGTTACAAATTCTGCAAACCAGCCGCATTATTAGTGAACCGTTATCCAGAACTCAGCCACTGATTTCAAACAACAGCCTACGGACTGATTGAAAGCTAAACACAAACATTCATCAGAGTTCTGGTAACGTTGCGATGACTCAAACGGAGTGCTCAGCGGCAAATTATTGTTCCCAAAATTTGCTTGGTTTCAAATGAATAGAATGAAGGGCTGATCGAAAAGGTACCTAGGTTTGTGTATAAAATTTGGTGAGTGAACTATATATATATTTATATATAATATATATAAGTCCTTTTTTTTAAGCCTTCACACATATTTTATTTTTCATACTTCCATGTTCCATACACATTCCACCTCACTCACTCACGAATGATGAATATTGTCATTTGCTCAACATTTGCATTATGAAAATTATAGTAGGTATCAATGGGTGAATTTATCTTTAATTTCCTTCGACACCTCTCATCCTTGAGACCGTGAATCTGTATCCCTCAGAACGTCATAGACAGACGTACCTATGGTCGACCGGACGTTGCTAACAAGGTTTCCTGAGTTTATTGGAAATGAACCTTTATACCTCAAACACTCTTGCAATTAAGTTTCTCCAACTTGAATCGACGGATGGTGCTGGCGTTTTTCGGTCTGTAAGTGGGAGGGAAACGTTTTTATTTGCCCTTTCCTCGACGAAAAATTCAATTTCGTATAGAGAGAAAGAGTAATTTCAGCTGAAGGAGGAAAGAAGTTGTTCCGAAAGAAGATCTTAGGTAATTAGTTTAGCAATCGAATGAAGTTCGGCTCCATTCATTCTCCCTTCACTTCCAGATAGAGACTCGAAACCCTTTCGTTATTAAAAAGGTATTAACTTTGTCATTTTTTTTTTTCTTCAACTGTGTACACTATAAAGGTCAAATCTGATTGGAAAGAAATTTGGCTTTGATATTAACCAATAATTAATTCGGAGGTCTCTCAGTAAAAAAAAAGGGTTCGCTCGCTATTCAGAGGAGATTCTCGAAAATTCAAATCTGATCTGACCAATTGGTTTATTATTTCAAATAATGAACCTTTGGAATCGAGCATGGTGGGGGGGTTTAATTCCCCCCTCAAAATTTGATGGTTTTCTCCGAAAAATTTCTGTCCGTACGCCGTACTTCGCACTTTCCTTAGTTACCATGAACCAGAATTAATGAAATTTGGTTTTTAGGTCCCATTTGGAGTCTAGTTTGTCCGCGTGATCTCTAATGGTTGAAAAATAGGGCTTGAGATTTTCCGTACGTTTTTAAATTGACCTCGAACTCCAGAAATTTTTTATAAGATCTGGAGCCGTACGTCCAGCCGTTTGTTTGCAACGAAAAGCTTTGTCAACATGATCGCGAATGAAACTGTATAAATCCGGCCCTAATAATATCATTGATGTGGAACACATTATAATCAAGGGATGGCTATATGAAATCGAGTTGCTGTTTTGTGATATTATTTGATTTGAAGAATGGCTCTTTTGGATATTGTTGATAGGTACTTTTATAACTTGAACAAATGTGCTTCATGAATAACAGCAAATAATTATTAATGATTAAATTATTGAATCACGCTCATTTTATGAAACTGTAAGTCCCGGGGCTGACTCTAGTGCTCGTTATAGGTCTTTCCTGGGGGAGCACGAGTGTAAGTTTTGACCATAGAACAGTGATCTGTGGAGAAGGGGCATCTATACAGGTAAATAATTAACCTTTGTGTAATAATTTGCACCGGTTTTTTCTTGACTTATCTTCCGAATTTTCTATATCGTCCACCTTACTCGTCTGCAAAATCACAACAAGGAGCATACGTGGGTCTGATATTGGCTGAATTTGTCCTCTAATGGTTTTTTGCCATGTTCCAACCGATGAGTAAATTCCAGTTAGACGTGAGGAGTAACGAATTATACTTCGTTATAAAGTTTCTTGGTTTCTAAAATTGTCAAGTTCTTCCGTTCCGCAGTGTAATTGTTGACTAAAACTTGTCTAGCAGCTAGTTCTAACGATATTTTCTCCAATTCGTTGAAACACTCTTAAATAATTATATTGGTAGAACTCCAAAAGTCGATCTTTGAATGTCGAGCGAACATGAATATACTCCCTCCTCCACATTTCAATACATCATATTACGTCGATTATCCGTGGTAGCTTCAAGCGACTTCATCAAATCTTTATGCATTTTTCTTAAAAATGATGCGGAAGGGGGGGTCATACAGAATAAGGCAATTATGAGGGTCACCTTATTGATATTTTGAGCAACAATAGTACCAAAACCCAACCTCAATAAAATATTTACGGTTGTGAAAAGGATGAGTCCCCATACGGCTCCCATCTATTCTCGCAGTTGGGGACAGGATGCGGTCGAATGAATAGAAGGAGACAAGCGTTTATTGTGTTGGGAGAGGTGGAATAGGACGCTGGGTGCCCAGGCAACAAACCAATTTCCTCTCAAAGGGCCCCCCTGGCCAGGATGAGGTTTACAGAGACCCTACGAGTTTTATGAAGTTGACCAACACAACACCTTATGAAGACATAAAGGAGATAGGAGGTTCGAGCTCGATACGAAAGTTCCGCAAAAGCGACTGGACGTGACGGGCAAAATATATTTTCACTGGGGGACACCAGATATGATGTGTAATTTTACCGTTTGCTGTGCGTGAGAACGCTAGATTTATAGGCAACTCAATTGATTGTGGAAGATAATAATATAGGCTTCCTTACTTGTAGTCATATTTCGTTTCATCAGTGCCCAGATTATTAGTGTTTCTTTAGATAATTGTTTGAGCATGCGCGAACGTCAAATCCTTACCACACGCATATCCAACGCATCGATAACGACAATCGATTTTGATGAAATCCGCAGGGGTTATTCGATTGGATATTTATTTATTTATTTTATACGGGCAAGCCCAATTCACAAGTTGAAACAATAAATACAGAGAAGAAACAGAAAGAGGGAAAATAAATACATCACTTCTGAGAGAGCAAAGAAAAAAATAAAATAATAATAACAAAGGTCAAAATACAAGAAATGTGAGTTAGAAAATAAAATACCGAGAGAACATTTTTCAGAATGAAGAGGGGGAGGAAAGAATTATTGATTTGAGGGAGGATAAAGAACTATTAAAAAAATCAAAATCAGGATGGAGATTAAGAAAAAGATAGCATATTCAATTAGGATTGGATATTCTAGTGATTGTCATCCACTGGAATGGTTTTTTGTGCATCCATGCCCAGCCATTGCGATATTGCAATGGCTTGGCAAACTTTTTTTGTTTTAAGTTTTCCCAGGTTTGCGCGTTTGTTGTTAGAAGTTACAGTCCGATTTTGATTGAGGGACTACCTGCTTCTGTTGACATACCCGCGCCTACTCGTGCCTACCTACCAAATTTCAGTTCATCAGGTCGTGCATATAATTTTGTACAACACACGTCACACAATTTACTTAACCATCTGAATGGTTTGGTGTGATATTTGATACGATATTCTGAAAGATTTAAAAATAGGTGATATTAGGTGTTCTATATTCCGGTTCGTGTTCAGAATGGTAAAGCATCGTGTGCTAGGCATCACACAACTTTCCTCGTCTTTTGAGGCGATATGTTGGATGAATGGGTCGTATCCTTATAGAGTACCATGTTTTTATAATACCTATTGCTATTAGTACGTACGTGTCATTTGTAACTGATTATTGGAAAACTATTGATATGAGTGACTGTAATAGGAGTAATTCATGAAAAAGGTATGCAATTCTTGAATTTTTTCAATAAAAATTGGGGAAATGTACTGTAAATAGTAACCATTTACAGTCTGTTTGTGTTAGCTTGAAAGCTTATTTTTCATCGGAAGCTTCGAAATCGAACTTTTCTACTTTATTCGATTGTAGAAAACATTGGGTTAAACACACACATACATACAAACGAAAAATTACAATACAATACATACAATATTACATACAAATTAACTACCCCCTGAGGTTGGAAAAAATTTATGAAAAAGTAAGAAAGGGAGAACGCGTGAAATATGGGACAGACATGCCCGCAATTCGACACGCACGGCGGAAAGGACGACCAAATAATTTAGAAGACCATAATGATAAATTATGAGGTTTGCACGAATCGAAAACGACGACAAGGATTATAATATTCCATAAAGCAAGTGTTGATGTAAACCATTTCAAAATTCTGGAACTGGCAACTTAATGATATTATTCAGTAGACAGCAGAATAATATTCTCCCTCGTCGGACCACCGCCTCGATATAAATGTACCCAATATATCAATAAAGGAAGAATGTGGTCAGTTTGTTATGAAGGGCCCTCATCATCAAGTGTTCAACGCTTTATAATACAAAGAAGAATATGAGAACTCGAGCTTCCTGTATCGTAGGAGCGGAGAGGTTGATGATAAAATATTAAGGGTGTTGTACAACAGTTAGTGGGAAAAGTTATAATTAACCTAACGAGGGTTTCGTTTAGTATGCCTTCAATGTCAAGCACTCCCCCTCCATTAACAACTTTATAACACAGGAGATAATGCTTGAAAAATTAAAACTTCTACGTCGCATCACCCGCACGATAATTTTAGAGACGCCCGTCAAGTATTATTCAGATCAAAAACAGGTTAAATAATATTGTTAGAGAATAGTAAACTACCAAGTGGAAATCAACACTTTTATAGAGAAAGTTTTATCATGAACTCTCTCAAGTAAAATAATGCAGTCTAGGGATGGATAAACTCTGTAAAGATTTGTAACGAAACAGATTTAATAAATTCATGTAACACTACACATTCTGGCCCAGTCGCTAACAATAGCTTATTTAGCTCGGGAATTCGCTATCTGGTTGAATAGTAAGTTGATAGCAGCGATGGAGGGCGTTGAGATAATAGTTGCTAATAGTTTTGAATTATGATTTCAATATGTCTCAAGGCTAAATACGACGAGCTTAGTTGGAAAGTCCACCACCACATGGTAGCCCCAAAATAAATCCATTTTATTCTACTTCTCATTGGAAAACTAAGCGAGATATTTTAATTCGGAAAACGGATTTCTCATCAATATTCACGTAGAATTACGGTTTTTTTTCCAACGGTGAGTCCGAGCATTATTACTAGTACTTGTCCACCTAAATGGATTTTATGTCAAATACGGAAATGACTATTCGCCATAGGTACTTCCCGAACCAACTCAGTGCAACGAGTGACTAGGTATGTAGCCACTTTTGGTTTATTATTTTCAGTAATGAACCTTTAGAATCGAGCATGAAAAAAAAGTGTAACCCCCTCAAAAGTTTTTGGTTTCCGTGTTCAAGATATATGTTGAATACAAAAATGGTATACAAAAATCGCTGTCCGTACGCCGTACTTTCCTTAGTTACCATGAACCAAAATTAGTGAAATTCAGTTAGTAGGTTCCATTTGGGGTCTAGTTGTTCCGCGAGCTCTGTGTTACTGTCTCCCATCTCTAAGGGTTGAAAAACAGGGGTTGACATTTTCAGAGCGCCTTAGCTCGAAACCTTTCAATAGAAGGGTATGGTTTTTCTTGTTTTTAAATTGCAACTTTTGAAAAGTAACTTTTTGAAAATGTTCAAAATTTGAACAAATTTTCTTGGAACAGTGAGCACAAAGAAATTGCACACTTTTTAGACCAACTATCTTCAATTCTACGTGATATAGATGAGAAATCCGTTTTCCGAATTGAAATATCACGTTCCGTTCTCTAATGAGAAGTAAACGAAATTTGGCCCCGGTGCATCTCTTATCACAGATTCTCACCGAAACATCGTGACATTTACCCGCACATGGATGGCACAGATTGTTGGTAGCGATTGCGTTGTGCTGGTTTAGTTTCGATACCTGGTGTTCATTTTTGTGAACATAGAGCACACTTGGAGCATTGTCAGGGCAGGTGTTATAATCACAGCAACATACTTATTAAACAGCCAACAATAATAAGTAGGCAGGCAATAAATTATTTTTTTAAAGATACATACATTCACGATAACGATTCCAAACGCACGAGTACTTGTTAATAAAATTCCTCGGCTTTCTAATTAATCACAATTTGTATAACGTTGAACTAATTTAAATCATCTAGGAGAAGAGAGAAATTCATCCATATGGTGCTAAGTAGGACAAGAAGAATTTTTTTGTTAGATCTGTTAGCATTAAACTTGAAATTTCCAAGATCAGACTACATAGAGTTGTAAAACTTGATGCCCCATCAGTTCGAAGAGTTGACGCTTCAACTTTGTGAAAATGGGCAATGTTTCGAGCACTTTTAGTCTCATAAGTGTCAGGAATTGGTTCATACTTATCGGGTTTTCTATGAACGAGGCCGAACGATTCTCGAATGTAATTGCTGGGATTGTAAGAATCTTATGTGAATCATAGACGAAATTACCCGAATCGCTTGCCTCGTGACGGTTGGAAATCATTGCTGGAGCAGAAGTGTGTCCCAAGGACATAAATAATAGCGATTTTTTTTTCGTGATCTATTTATTGTAACTGAAAAATATATAAATTTCATGTAGCAATATTTCGTTTCATAATGATTAATCTCACTGTAAGGTTTGAGTCCAGATTATGTCATGGGATCAGTAACACTAAGTTTCATTTGCACTACTGGTGACAGTACAATTAAATGCAGTAGTTTGTTGCTCTTGAAGCGCCGAAGTTTTCCTTCGTTGTCCAGGACGTTGAGATTCTCCAGGTCCTCATGTTTGTGTAGGCGTTTTTCATGCTTCCTTGCATAATAAAACGTTTTAGGTCTCGATAAATATCATCGTTTCGTATTTACCATTGGGCGCCGACTTGACTTTTTTTCAATATTTGTTTTCTTGGTACATCCTCAGGGCTGTATTCCGTAGGTACAGATAAGGCGAAGAATCTTCTTATATATAAGTAGTTGTGAAGTGAAAGAAGGGATTTCCTTCCCGTCAACCATTGCATCCTTCTGAATTTGATTCCTCCTTCTTCTTTTCGATGTGATTTTTCCAATTTAGTTTTGTACTCAAGGGTCATACTCAAGTATTTTACTGTATCCGCATACGGTATTTTATTCGAATTGGTCTCAACTTCTAAGGCTAAGATTTTCCGGTTAGTGAAGTAGTTGATGTGTCCTGACTTTGCTATATAATAACGAATGATGTTTCCGAGTTTCGTTGAAAAGCAGCAAAAACCGTTCTCTTTCGAACTACTAAGAGGAGCGTTCTGTTTAGCGATTCCGTCAGAAGGTTGGGATCAACATGAACACCGAGTATTTTGAAATCAGTAGTTGTATCCACTACGAAAGGCCAACATGGTTACGCGGTTTGTCGTTTCTATAGGTAGGGTACGTGTGTGTGCCTCGGTGAGCCCCCTTATTGATAAGGTTTGTTTGCGTTGATCCAAATTGATGACGACAATGTCGAGGCGCTTTGAGGGACCGAGCGCATCTATCAATTAACGGCCACAGCCTGAGGGAGCCCCGGTAGGGATGCTAGAGAGGGTTCGCTCCTTTTATCTCGGTGGTAAGCCCCTCTCACCATCCAGAAACCGTATTAGTCGCGGCTTCAGCACTCCGGAGGGCGGAGCTCGACGGAGTCAACAACTATTGTCCTTGTCGCCTATTGATACCGTTTGATAATTGGACGGAACCCGCTGCATTAACAAGATTAGGATTAGCTGATGTGAGTGGAACAGAAGTCGTACGGTTTCGTCGAATCCTTGGCATACTGACGTGATTAGCTGTGTCACGTAACCGAACTTGTATGGAAATGGTGTTTGAGAGATGCCAGCCGCACAGTTAGTTGTGTTACGAGTAAAAACCGATTAACTGTAGACAGTATCTACGACGAATCTTTAATATTGTTCATAACTAGGGACTGGAATTATATGCACAAAATTTGGCCAAAATGTACACTCGAAATGGGCCAAATATGCAAAATATGCACCCCAAGCAAAATTACGTTAAAAAATTTTTTTTAATATTTCTAAAGTGAACTAAATTTTGCTGTGAGACGTACAGGTAGTCTATACATTATGTTCCACTTCATGTTTCCACTTATTATCGCGCCCTTAAAACATTATAGGAAAGGATCAAGGAAGAAAATGTACTCACCTTTTTTTCTCGACTATACAATATTTACATTTATACAAAAAAAGTCACTCGCTATCACAATTATATCACTGGATCACAATTGATTTTCCAAATTGTCAACCGTAAATACCCTATGGCTGTCGCTGAGGAGGAACTTAAAGGCAGAAAACGAGACCTCTTGACATCACAGGACAAGATGGGTAAAAATTTCAACGCTGAGAGTTCCGCTGTTCAGTAAAGCGCACAAATTAGCGGTATTTTGTAAGGAAAGCGCAGAGGTTAACTGTAAGGAAAGCGCACAGGTTAAGGGTAAGGAAAGCGCACAGGTGAAATGTAACGAAAAATGTATTTTGAACAGATAAAGTACGCGTTAATTTGATCACCAAAATCATCTACTTAGGTGGAAGGCAGTGTTCTTTGGTACATTTCAAGTATTCGATGAAATTATTAGTTCGAATAAAGTCGCCATATGCTCGGATTATAGATTGCTGCTTTGTGACTTTCGCTGACTGTTGTTTTCTTCCTCCTTTCAATTTCAAGTAAGTTTCCGTTTGAAACATGCGTAGATTTTCAAGAACAGCAAAAACGTTGGGGTGGGGGGAATTGAAATGTTTTTTAAAATGGCTGTGAAAACTTACGACATTGATTTCCTTTGTTGGTGACGGAAACGACGAAATCCACAGCGTGGTGCAATCCGAGAGATACTGAACAACTGGTTTAATTAGCCACAGGTGGCTGTGTTTACTCATTTCGTAGTTCAACGTCCGTGGTACCTACCTATTTGTTTGTGCGCATTCCTTACGTGTTGTTCTGGCGCTTACACTGTCGATGTACCTCCCGTACATCGATGGACAGTGTTGTTACACTGTCGATGCTACCTCCCGTGGCGCTTTCCTATGAAGCTGAGAGTTCACCTGGGGTAAGCGAAGGTGCTTATCGAAGTGACGTATTCATAGCCCGAAAGTGAAAGGCAATCCGATTCAGGGATAAATGGTAAGGGCCACCCTCAGCCCTACCAGGTACACGGATTGAACGGTGAATGGCCTAAGAATATCCGTGACCCCTTTTCATAAACACATATTGGAATGTCAAAAAATAGGGAAATTCCCCAATTTCGGTTAAAAACGCAGGAATATGCACAAAACGGTTAAAATATGTAAAAATCTCCGAAATCGAACAAAATACCTATGCTATTTAAATTTCAATTTAACACACGCTGAACGCTTCAGATGCCCCTAAAACGGAAAAGTAGAACGATATACACGATAAAAACCACATATGCAAAATATGCAAATTCCAGTCCCTATTCATAACCAACTGAAATTGGGTGCCATATTTAATACTGATTTCCAATACAGTAGAAGTCGCTTACAGTGATCGAATTGGGACTGGTTGGAAACAATCACTATAAGCGACCAATCTCTATCAGCGAATTCCGCTATATATACTTAGTGGTAATTTTAACAATTTTTACCGATTTTAGGCGAATTGTGACCCCCAAAATTGACCTTTTGATTAATTATTTTTTTGAGGAAATCTTTAATAAAACCGATAAATTTATCTCCTGTTTCGGGTCATCATTCAGTACCACTTTAGGTGAATTTATACCTAGTTCTCGGAGACCAGCCACTTTTGGCTATTTTATCGACTTTTGACCCCCAAAAACTCGAAAACTGATCACTATAACCCACCCTTTTGATCACTATAACAGGCCAATTCCCTGTGTGTTTACATACAGCCGATCGTGACCTGACTGTTTCTTCGTTATTCCTTTAACCACCTTTCTGCTAAGCGACTTCTACTGTAGTTGAATTTGTTTTCCCTACTAACTTCACTTGGATATTTGATCTTACCCCTCGGTGTACAAAGTACAATCAATCGTCAAATTGTTCAGTAAATGTAATGTACTAAACAATAAATAGAAGAAAGTCGTCGGATTTTAATAGCCTTGTAAAATTCTGCTTATCAGCCTGTAGATGAATTCCTTGTAAGGTTAGTGTTGGTTCTGTGTAAACGGTCTTGTTGCGAATGGAAGCGAAAATATCCCAGTAGAAGGGGTCTCGGTGTCCTCATTTACCTACCACTAAACATGTTACCTACTGAGTGGATGACTATAGATGTAGTCAGTTCTCCTGATGGTAAAAGGAAAGTCCCTATCAGAATGCGATTTTTCAAAGAGATCCAAGTACAGCGTGTCTGAAGAATAATATGGTGAGACGACGCGAGAACTTATTAAAAAGCTTATATGGTAGTATTTGAAGTACGTTTACTATTTGAAGCTCGTGAGAAAGAAAATTTGTTATCATACGAAATTCTGATCTAGTCGTCAATAGGATAATGGTTATTATTCAAGAATCAATGTAAAATGGACCCCTAACAACACCGGCCATTAGCCCATCCGTGCCCAATGGGGCACTGAGGAAAAATGAGACGAGGAAGTAAAATTAATGCGGAACAACACCAAATTGGCTTTTCGGGACTGTTATGGGTCTTTATTTTACCTAATTTTTGATGATTTCTGTACCGACATATGATTTATGTGTTTAAATGTTTTTTATGTAGGTACTTAACATGGGTATGAAGCTGTAAATAGCTTGCACGGCACTAGATTTCACTGGAAACATTATGACACACTGATTATTGTACTGTATACATCCCAAGGTATGCAATACTAAGGGCGCGTTTCACCATCTAGAGTTAGAGTGCGAGTTACGTTCTTGGAGTTACAGAAAAATGAATGCGTTTTGCATGTCTATATTTCTGTAACTCCGAGTTAACGTAACTCGCACCCTAACTTTAGGTGAAACCCGCCCTAAGTGTAGACCCTCTTTTGTTTCTCCTCCATCGTGAAAAACTTGTGAACTTGAAAACAGGGTTAAGTGGTGAGAACAGGTGAGAACTGCTGCACGAACACAAACCAGGGGTCACGTCACGTTAGCTCACGTTCGCAGAAACTGCATCACAACATTTTCCAGGTTTACTAGCTAAATGACGTTGGTGTGGTGTCAGAAAGTGCGGTTTCTTTGCCATCTCCATGCTCAGTCGGTACAGTATACTATCATGATCGGCCTGTAAGGCCCCTGCCGCCAAACTTGTGTCCATACTATTACGAAGAACGTGGAAGTATTTGTGTGGCTGTCTGGAACTTTTTTGGTTTAATATAATATTTATAAAGATGTTGTATAATAACGATATCTGGAATGGATGGATGTACACACCGCATTATTCACTCTCATGTTGACGAAGCTTTTCGGTTCAAACTTTAGTGCCTTACTGAGAACGAACGGGTGGACGTACAGTGCTCAGGGTGCTCAAAAAAATCCTCCAGTTCGGAATCAATTTATTAACATCATAAACACCGTGCCCGTCTACTGAAAGTTTTCGAGCGACGGGGTTTTGAAATTGTCAACACCTATTTTTCACCCTTTAGAGATGGGGCTGGCAGTAAAGCCTAAATGGGACCTATGAACCAAATTTCATCAACTTTGGTTCATGTTAAACCAAGGAAAGCGCTGCGTACTGCTTACGGACGGAATTTGTTTAATTCAAATTTCGGATACTAAATACTTTCCTTGAGACCATCAAATTTGTGCGTGTGGGGGGGTGGAAAATTATTTTTAGATTTAAGGTTTATTATTAACAATACTTAATAAACCAAAAATGAAGTGGATGGTTATAAAGGTCCAAAGCACTATTCAAATTTAGAAATTTATGGTATAAAACAGTTGGAAATATAAAGGAATTATGTGGGTAGAATTGGTCGTCAATCCCAAGGTGAGTATTGTATGCCTACTATACTGCTTACTCCTGTACACTACTGACTTATGTTTCTTTGAAAAATCGCTCATGATGGCTCGGATTGGTTTTGAAATAACCTATCGATTTACCGATTTCTGGGTCCTCTCCACCTACCGTAACTACTTGTTACCGATCCATAAATATGAAAACTTTGAAAGTTATTAGCATCCAGTAGGTTTCGACCTCGGAACGGAATCAAATAACCGACCGATAGCAACCACTCTGCGACTCACAATAGAGACCTCTGGCATCGACAAGGATCCGAATTTACCGACGGAGACGTAACGTACGAGTTACGGGCGGGATTCCGACCCTTCAACAATTCCCTTGGGTTCCGAACTGATAGGTTCCCGACGATTAACGTCTGTTCCAACCGTCAAATAAACCAGTTTTATTCCCTTCGTTTAACTGTCCGTGAAAGATAAATCCGGCTGGAGAGGATAGGATGGCGAGGCTCTATTAACCCCGCAGCGTGAGATTGAACCTCGGCTGGTCAAGTGCCGGTTACTGTTTAAGATTAATTTTGACGTCTGTGTCCTCAGTTTGTGAGACCCTGAGTTTCATTAAGTAATTAAATGTCTGTCTGGTCATGAGAATAGTACTCTGACGATGGTAAACGATGGCTTTTCGTTGTTTAAAGCAGGACCAAGACCAGTCGAGGTCTCATTGCCGGGGCTTAGAACCCACCAAAAGTTGTTATGTTGCATCTCAAATTTTCGAAAATAATTGTTGTAGCAAATTAAAAAACGGATATTTCAACCTGAATGAATAAGGTAGAGAGTTATTGGTTGGAGGATGAAGATGTGAATGAAACTTGAGTTTTATGGGTCACTTATCTGTAAAAATGACTAAAATCATAAGAATTCCATTAATGCAAGGAGAATCTGTAGAAATTCACCGAACGCTCGGTATTGAATGGTGACTCAGAAAAGACTGTTTCATTAGTCATTAAGTAGTTTTACTCAAAAATTGGGTCGAATTTTTTGGGTAAAATTGCTAAAAATAGCCAAAAGTAGATAAAAGTCGCCAACTTAGGGAATTATATATTATGTCGTATGTATGTATTATGTGAATTATATATATTATGTGTTATATTATGATCGAGCATAGTATTGTTGTATTCTTATTTCTTGAGCCCTGTACAGCTGAGGAGGAGAAAGCATTTTCCGATCTTCAAACGAAGGAACGTGGATCATGCACGTGGTGTTGCTGTCTAATCCACGCTCTTTCAAATGTCGGATGGCGTATGAGATTTAAATTCTTCTGGTTGAAGAACAGGAAGCGCTTGCTAATTGTTGTTCCACATTGTACAAGTGACCATCCATCGCAGGAAGGTGTTCGGAACCGCTAAGAGAATGAATCAGCTGAAGCTTGATCAACAGCCTATGAATCCTTCGCCAATCCTCCTTCAATGTAGAACTACTGTATTCTACCATAAAAACGTACATTATTCAGTTTTACGTCACAGTTCCTGTCTGCTACGCGAACGCAAAATTCGAAGCATCTTCCTACAATGACTTTGGGTTGGCTTCCGTTGACGTGGCACATAATGGCAGGAAGTTGTGTTTTGGTTGTCATGTTGCTTATCAAGGATGATAAATAAAAATATTTAACGGAGGTGAAGGTATCACCAGTCGAGTCATTTTTTGTTTGTTTTTTAAATTATTTATTCCACGACGTTTCGGCCCTGGAACAGGACCCGAATCATGTGGGCACCAATCGGGTTTTGCTGGATGTGGGTTACAAATGATCTTGTACAAATTGCACAAAAATTGCACTTTTAGAACAAATATTGTAAACAAAACTGGTGAAACAGCAGTGATAGGACCGAAACGTCGTGGAATATGTCATTTAAATAAAAACAAAAAACGACTCGATTGGTTACCTTCACCTTCGTTATCCAAACTACTAGCCAAAAGAAAACCACCACGAGTTAAAAATATTTATATTTCAATTTAGTGAATAGCGAGTTGGGGATCGGGAAGTACGTGAAAACCATAGGAAAGAGCACCAGTACCGCAAAATGGATGTCGGAAATACTTGATTGGTTTTTAAATATTCGAACTCCATTGTCATGTACGTATCAGTGCATTTCAAGTCTGTGAATGCTGAGGATGGGTTTTGTTTTGGTCCAGAATAAAAAGGTAGATAACGAACTGAGCTGGAGAGTTTATAGTTGAAACAGCTACTCTGCAGACATCAACAACTAATTTACTACAGCAACAGCTACAGAGAGAACAGCAAAGTATCAACTTGTACTTGGGATGATATTCACAAATAGTGGCTTTCACCCTTCCGAACTGTCTACATTTAGCGGTATTGAATCAAATCCAGTAATAACGTACTCAAATTATCAATAGGTACTGTGATAAGAAATTACCTTGTGATGCCGCCCTTTAAATTAAATTCCGCCTTATCTTTCATACCCCTTTTCATCCCTTTGCTCGCCAGATGTCTTCCTCAGATACCGCCGTTCCTTCCGCCTGCAGGTGCAACAAAGATCCTGCATCCTCCGGTCCCTTTATTACGCTTTATCCACATAACGCCCCCCTTCTAGATACGAGCTCTTCTTGAGCTACTGGCTTCATATCGCCTCCGACTTCTCCCGTTTATCCAGGCCTCGTTCCAATTAATTGCACCAAACTTTCTCCAACAGGCGGTGATGAGTTGAGTTGAAGTAGTGTATTTTACCACAAAGTTTATATGAAAATCTCAAGTGCCTCCCTTAATTACTTAACCTGTGCTCCCTGAGGCATATCTTTGATCTATTGTTGGTTTTCTGTCCTCCATACGCGAACTTGAAATAATGATTGATGATGTTGATGCCTTTAATGGCAGTGTCTTCATGTTTGCTGACGATGTGGCTCTGCTAAATACTGGGAAAACCTGGCGGGAGGCCTATGACAACGCAGAACTAGACCTACGCACAATGGCAAATACGCTCACTATCAACGCTTCGAAATCGAATTTCATGAACATCAGTAGAAAACCCGATCCAAAGATCCTGCAAGGAAATACACTGACCATTCACACTTGCACAGGAACACCTTGTAATTGCCCAAAAATTAAAAAAATGGATCACTTGGTATATCTTGGAGTGACTTTTGACTGCCGTCTGAAGTGGGATCTCCATGTGAATTTATTATGTCAAAAACTTCGGAAATGCGCCTACGTAATGTATAGCAGTAAATACTTATCCAGCTGCGAAACATTTATCAGGCACTCTTTGAATCTGTACTACAATATTCAATTGTTATCTGGGGCGGGACATATAGATATCTGCTGGACAAACTATTTAAAATCCAAAAAAAAACGGCTCTTAAAGTAATATTTAATAAACCTAAATGCTATCCAACAGAAGAGCTGTTCAAAGAACTAAACTTGAATACGATTCATCAACTGTACGTTAAAAATATGATTAAGTTTATTAAAAAAGAAAAGAGCGTTTTTCTTGTAGACATCAGAAGAAGAAACGACAAACCATACAGACAAACTACCAAAAGTAAAAAATACGTATGCACAAATGACAACTAGGTACAGAGGAATGCAACAAATTAATAAAAAATTCGAAAAGATTGTCGATATATTAAAGATGAACAATGTAAATCTACTCCGTAAAGAAATAGATACATTTTTACTTGAAAACAAAGTCGAACACCTCTTGTCATTTTAAAGAAAAACAAAACTAAAAATTAAAACAAATAAACTACTTTAAACTAAATATAACCTTTTACTTGAATAATAAACAATTTAGTAATAAACAAATAAAAACTATACATAAACTGAAAAAACTGTTTAGCAGAGGGAAATGAGGAAATAAAAATATGTAATAATAAAATTAAAAGTTGAATAATTAGGAGTCAGACCAACACCGTGCTGGGCCTCAGTTTCAACTATCCGGCACGGTCATCCTTTCTATTTCATGTATTTATATATCCAATGATTAATAGGTGCTCAAGAAACTTATATGTTTCTTTTTTTTTAGCAGAAATACACTTGATTTCCAACTAATGTTTTGTAACCAATTTGAAGATGACAAATAAACATTATTATAATAATATTATTATGAAAATTGGATCTCAAGCTTCTGTCTTTCATCTTCACATCTTGAGGGATCCATCAAGGCGGTACAGATATATACAATATACAAAAATAACGTTTTCTTTGATTCCTGCTATACATTATTTGCTATTATATCGTTTATCCAAGACTGGTTGAACCAAATCATGCCACTCTGTCCGTATTGTTGAGAGATACAATGTTCAGTGAAGAAAGCTGGTTTCAAACCCAACCTGTCATCCTTCCCTTACTCTGTCTGCCTAAAGTTTTCTAGTTTTCTTTTCGTTCTCTCCTCCCGTATCTTTCCCCATCTGTTGATTCTAATTGGATAAGGTGGACCATTGGTTGACAAAACGAGAAAAGTACCTATTGTCAAACGAAATTTCTGTTAAAAAGTTTTTTTCTCTCCCCTTGTTCTGTAGGATCGATAAGTAATCTTGGAGCTCTAGGATGATACTGCACATGTGCTTCGTTTAGGACAATTCCTTAATCCTTAGAAATCGAAGTCCCCTACAGGCGGGGTGTTCTCGCTCTCCCTCAATCTAATTTACCACCGAATTTCACGGCCTTGTCCTGCACCGATAACCTGCCCCCGGCACAGTCTCAGGAGCTACCAATACCGAAATTCAATTCTACTAGTGGAATTATATATTTAAATGGAAATATATTTACTTATCTTCTTTAATGAAACACTCTAAAGACAGTGAATTTGAATTGTTGTTGATCAGATTTCATCGTAGATACTCGACATCTTAGTTACGTTTCAAATTTCGTGTAGTTTTATTAGTATCAATGATGTCGTACAAAATGACCATGATCGATTGAGCTATAGATTTTATAATTTCTTCTGTTTTTTTTCTCCACCATCTTATCCGTTTTCCATGTATTCATTCTCTAAAATATTAGCGAGGAATTAAAAACAAACTCGTACATTTATATATCTATATAACATTAGTATCTATATATCTTATGTATTTATATAACGTTAGTAAAGAACGCCGTAAATGGACTCGGAATACAATGAAACACTAATTCCACTCCTCTTGACATTAATTGGTGTGTACATTGTTTGGATAGATTAAATGGAAAACTTACGCTTCCAGATCATTCATACTTCCACTTGAGGTTCGACTGATGAATTTATCTGTCGAAGCAGTGGCGGCTCCTGTCCTGAAACTCAGGGGGTGCACATAGATCAAGAGGGGCTATCGCGAAGTGGACGGGAGAGGTGCTTTTCTCAGCCAAATACAAATTTCAACCATATGGAAATGGGATAAATCCTGTAAGCTTTCTCATCTTCAAATTACAAACGCGACTAAATACATACTCGTAAATAGACATGAAAAATGTTCTCTAATGGAAAAGGAAATTCTGAAATAATCATTGAAGGAGTAAACCCAAGAAATGTATGTTATTGTTAAAGCTGAAATGTGTATTTGCCCAGCAAGAACCAACGCGGAGGTGAAAGCAACTCTTGCCAGGGAGGGGAAGGAAGGAGGGTGGGAGATGAGAGGTTTATGGGGAAAGGGAGGGGTTAGATATCATTGAGGTAAATAACGGGGAATACAAAAATAAAATAAAATAAAATTATCGTACACAAACAGGCGATAACACCCCATGAACAAAAATATCACGAATAGGGTGTCTACCCTAGGAACAAAATATGTATCACCAACACCAATGGGTGTCTACCCCAGGAACGAAAATATCTCGAATTGGGTGTCTACCCCAGGAACAAAGATATTACCAATCAGGTGTCTACCCAGGAATAAAATATTCATCTGTCACAAAATGGTAACTAGGATGTCCAACAAAATGGTAACTTCAATGAATGGTCTTGTAAATAAAATCAGCACGCCTCTCCTTCTTACTTGCAAAAATATCAATAACCAAATCACCAAATCTTTCTCAATTGACAGCATTGAAAGCGCCACCAATCTGTCCTCTGCCATGGAATTGCGTAATACTGTTTTGATTCTCTTCAAAGATGAAAACGTTCTCTCACTTTCTGATGTTGTCATAGGTATAGTAATCAGAAGCTTTAAAACTTTTGTCACTTCAGAAAAAACGGAGACCAATTGAGAATAACAGATAATAATGCAGGAGGGAACCGAATTGAGATAACAGAGATGATAATGCAGGAGTAAAGATACTGCCCTCGAGCGACTGCAGCGAACCTGACGAGGTGCAACAACAGTCTGTGCACCAAGCTAAACATTTTTGCTGCTTTTGATTGGTCAATCTCACAGGCCCGCCACATTCAAACCGAAAAATGTCAGGCAGAAACAATGAGGAAATACGAGTCAAGGGAGGGGACGAGAGCAACTGCTCCAAGTGTGTGTGTGTTTTTCTCAATATTATCGGTTCTTGGCTCAGATGCCCAGCGGGGCGGTGGGGCTCGGTTTCGCGCGTCGATTCAAATAGTAAAATCCTGTTATCTGTAAATAGCCGACTTACTATTCAAATGGGATGGGGGAATTAGGTTATTATGTTTGGTTTATTGGCTGGGGGTGCACATGCTCCTATGCTCCTATCAGGAGCCGCCACTGTGTCGAAGGATGCTTACTTAGCAGTATTTATTACAAACATACATCATCTCTGCTCCTGAACATTCATTTTTCACGAGTTCGTCCCACCATCCAGAGGGATTGTAATTCACGCGAAAAGGAAGACCGTTTTGTAGGACTAGTAAACATGGCTTTGAACTTCAGAGCCAACGCGGTCCCTCGTCCAGAGAACGATCTGTATATATGAACACACCCTACAAACGCTCAACTATGCACAGTCACGTCCCGGGAGCACAACTGCAATAGGAGACCGATAGCCGTGCAACATTTGACAAGGGAATATCCTAACTGCAATTTATTCACTGTCACGTTGCGGTTGACCTCGAACCGCTCAGAGCTGACAGGTACATAGACCGACCTAATATTTCAACTTCAACCAGTGAGTTCAGCGGTGAGGGGGAAGCCGTGTGTGGCACCTAGGAACTTTGTGGACAACAATACCATTGCAAGGAGACAAACCAATCGATACCTGCAGAATATCGTATCATTGAAAGTCTCGGGTCAGTTCTACTTCCTCCCCAAGAACCACACGTGAAATTTTCGCCCAATCCATTTTGGGTCTCTGAGTCAAGAACGAATATACCTACTTGTGCCCAACTTCGAAAATGTTCCTAATTATATGGCACCGCATTTATGTTTTTGAAACTCTTCAGCTGTTTAATCATCTCACAGGCTACTACAGTAAGGAGAGTCTGGAGGATTTTATGCGGTGATGCCGCTTCCTAAGTGCGCATGCGCCAAGACGAACAATTTTCCTCGCCACTTCTGGTTAGCTTCTATAATACTACCCGTAGATCAGCTTCCTCGCGTATCTTTCAAACCAAGGCTTGGACACCCCGTTGTTGCCAACCACGAACGTAAGTTCAGATCCGCCTATACGAACTTCTTTTCCCAGTCTACGACTTTTCGATGAAGTTGTTAAATATAATTAAATTCGCCGTTCTTCGTAGATATCAGTGGTATAAAAACAGTTGTTGAGGACTTTATTCTTCAGTGCAACGACCATCCGTAGGTCTAGGTAAATTTTCTACAATAGCAACTACACGTGTGTCAGACATCCATGCCTTGTAGAGATTGTAAGTTATGTTTGTACTTATTCCGTTCGTTCGCCTTTGGATTTAAAATAGCGGACCTAACTAGATACCTAATTCGGAATTTAGGGAAAGAAACTTAGGTAAAAACTGAAATTCAATGGTTTGATTTGACATCGACTTATCTTGTTGATAATGATAAGCGCCAGCGTCGCGGGGCTCGCTGATTATTGCTGATCTGTGGGTGTATTATTAAAAGCTAACCAGAAGTGGTGAGGAAAATCAAGTCTTGGCCCATGCGCAGTCATTAGTAAGCGGCATAGCCGCATCAGTCCTCCAGACTCCCAGTGTTAGGTGTTGCATAATCATCGTGAATTTCGTTTCAGTGTAGTTATTTTTGGTTTATTATTTTCAATAATGAACCATTGGAATCAAGCATGGAAAAAAAAATGCTAACCCCTCCCCCCCCCCCCCCCCCCTCAAAATTTAATGGTTTACGTTTCAAGGTATGCGAATCCGAAAATGCAATAAAAAAATTTCTGTCTCTACGCCGTACGCCGTACTGGCCACTTTTCTTAGTTACCATGAAAAAAAAATTGATGAAATTCGGGTTATAGGTTCCGTTCGGAGTCTAGTTTTGGTCCTCGAAGCTCGGCGTAACTGTCATCATCTCTAAGGGGTTAAAAATAGGGGCTGCAATTTTCAGAACATCGTAGCTCGAAAACTTTCGATAGAAGGGTATGGTTTTTTTAACGTTATTAAATTTGCCTTGAGCTAATCAATTTTTTGGAACCACCCGGAGCATTGTTCGACCAGCCGTTCGTTTGCACCAGAAAGCTTCGTCAACATGATCGTGAATCAAACGGTATACATCCGGCCCGGATGTCATCACTAGGGAGCACCTGATTATAATCAAGGATGGCTGTATGAAGTCGAGTTGGTTGTTTTGCGATATTATTTCATTTGATAAGTGATGGAATATTGGATTTTGTTAGGTACTGTTTGTTGTACCTTCTGAAACTTGAACTACTTGTTGATGGGTAAATTATTACACAACGGAAAATTATTACGCAAAGGTAAATTATTGTACAGCGTTAAATTATTACAGAACTGTAAATTATTACACAACGGTTCATCTACCAAGAAGGGGCTGGATTTGGTGATAGGTATTTTTGCAACTTGAACAACCGTTGAAGTATTATTGATGGGCATGTTATTACACAACGGTTCATTATACTTGACCACCAGGGTAGGTATTGACCACAGAAAACTATGATCTTCGCAGAAGGGGCATCTATTCCACTCCCCATCAACAATTTTCCTTCAGAATTTCATTATTTGCGTTTCTTTTTGCCATTTTAGTTATTGCTTGTCATCGACAGAATTATTTTAGCAACATTTAACTCGTGATTTACGTAGGCTCATAGTAACGAGTATTTCAACAGCAGGTTGAATGAATTGTATACATTTAGCCCAAATGTCATCACCAGGGACGCGCTAACAATCGGGAATTGGCCCGAGATAACATCATTGCTAGGGATCACATGATTATATTCAGAGTATGAAGTCGAGTTGGTTGTTCTGTGATATTATTTCATTTGGAAAATGATGGCTCATTTGGAGTTCGTTGGTAGGTAGTGAAACTTGAACAAACGTTGAAGTATTATTGATGGGTAAATTATAACACAACGGCAAATTATTACACAACTGTAAATTATTACACAACGGTTCATTATACCGTCTACGTAGAAGGGGCTGGAGTTTGTTGGTAGGTACGTTTGCAACTTTTTTCACTCCACATCAACAATTTCACTTCAGAACTTCATTATTTGCGTTTCTTTTTGCCATTTTAGGTACTGTTTGTCATCAACAGAATTATTTTAGCAACATTTAACTCGTGATTTAGGTAGGCACCCAGTAACGAGAACGGTGTTAGGTACTAACCTACGGAGATTCTGCGATCTACATGATATGTATAGAATAGTACATATTATATAATATAAAGGGGTTATCTATACGGAAGCTGTGATCTGTAACAGAAGGGTATTGTGTACAAAATAATAAACGTTGTTCTGGGACTTGCAGCGTTTTTTCAACTCTTTACAACAATAAAACCAAAATGTCTTAACTACTTCAGTGAGTATCTTGATGAAGGATGAAACTGGTTTCTAATACTTAATTGCCATTCCAAACCACAATTATCCATCTATATCCCCGTCCCCTACCAATAAGTCCTAGGAACCCTGCTCAAGGCCTACGTGCGCTCCCTCAGTACAACGGATTAAACATCAAAGAGCCAATCCATTTCAATCTTTACCAGCCGCGAGAGACATCTCAAGTCTCCTCATCACAATACTGAAGGGGAAGACGACCCCCGGCAATTTATCCGTAGGCTGACAAAGGATTAGTGAGTTCATTTGCATAATTTAATTCGTTCCAAATGAAACACCGGGTTGGGGTAACTTTATCCACCAAAATAAATGATAACCAGCTACCGGGTTTTCAGAAATATTTTAGCCCAACAATCGATCCTTTTTAACTAACTAGTGAAATTCAATGATTTGACGCAAATTAAAGGTTCCCCTAATATTTGATTCTATCTCAAAGGAGAAACCGGAGTCACTAGAACCTTGCTCAACTATCAAACTATTGAATAATCTTGGTTGGGTCCCTCAAGAGTTCAGTCAAATAATGGCAAAAAGTGGAGGGAAATCATTGGTTTATGTACTGCGCTGTGCACTAACAGGAAATTTCAACCCCTATTTGTCACAGGCAGTCGCCGAGCTTCGAGGACCATCTGGACCCCGAATGGGACCTACAAACCGAATGTCATTAATTACTAGCTGTGTTGCCCGTCGCTGACGGGTAGAACTCGGGGTGGGTCCATCTGACTTTGTTACCTCTCGCTTTACAGATTATACCTCTTACATGTCCCTTTAGAAACTTATAATGTTAAAGACAAAAAGGTAATTATCATAGGTAGGAACCAGCCATCTGAATACGGGAGATGGCTTTGATCCATTCAGCCGTTTTTGCGTGATGGATCATAAACCCCCACCCCTATCCATCGGATCGGGAAGTAAACCTCCTTATGTCCTTCCCTGGTCATAGAAACATTTAAATACGCGAGATGGGTTCGATCCATTGAGCCGTTTTCGAGAATTTAATTTTTTTATGTTTCGGCTTCCCTATAAACCCCCACCCCTATTCATCAGATCCGGGAGTGAATCCCCCTATGTCCTTCCCCGATCACTGAAACATTTAAATACGCGAGATGGGTTAGATCCATTGAGCCGTTTTCGAGAATTTAATTTTTTTATGTTTCGGCTTCCCTATAAACCCCCACCCCTATTCATCAGATCCGGGAGTGAATCCCCCTATGTCCTTCCCCGATCACTGAAACATCTAAATATACGCGAGATGGGTTCGATCCATTGAGCCGTTTTGGCGTGATTGAAAGACAAACAGACAGACACCACGAAAATCACCTGTAAATTTAGTTATACAGATTTTGGTTCATGGTAACTAACAAGTGAGGCGTACGGCGGACGGACAAAAAAATGTTCTTTCCATTTTCGGATTCCACGTACCTCGAAACGCAAACCACCAAATGCCCGATTTCAAGGTTCATTATTGAAAATACATACAAGGTTCATTAGTCTCATTACAATACATTTGTTGCTGGGTACAACAAGACATATTCACTTTGCAGGATAACTCCACCTTATCTTCGCTACCTACTAGCGTTTTCTTGACTTTTGCAACCTGTCGATTGCACTCAAGGTGCTAGACTCCTGTTGCATGGTTACGAGCGGCATAAATACTTCGTCGGGTAGGAGCAGAAAATCGCTTAAATGAGGTTTTAATTAATTACTGAAAACCACGACCGGCTCGAAACATGCTTTTCTCGCACCGCTCGCTAGGCTCAGAAGATTAGGGAATTAATTATTCACATTATCAAAAGCTGTTCCTAAACAATCCGGTCAATTATCGGGTCTGCGTTACACCCATTTGTCAGCGGGGAGCTTGAAAAAAAAGCGGGTAAGGCGATTTGTGGGCGGGGGTGCATGAAGAAAGATAACTCTGTTGACCAAAGAAGGTTTTCCTGTTCTCTCCCATCTCCGAGCTACCAGTACACTTCGACCACAATGCGATTACACAGAGCAGCGATCTTAGAAGAAAATCTCGTTGGGGGCTCTTTCCAACCTTGTTTGTTTTTCGCCTTTCCATAGGATCTCTTTTTCGGAGTCTTCATCGTACAGCTCATGTGAACCAAATAGCGGGTAGTGGGGGGCATAGCAATTCTTTTGAGGCGGCGAAGGGTTTATTTATGAGCCTTGTAGATGTCATCAATCATATTATCGACCTATGACATATCGAAAGCTTTGTATCGCTCATAGTTTTTCTAGTTGTTTGTACGTATTTTGTGTTAGAAAAAGCCGATGTTCCTTTGTAATTGAAAGTCCATCGATGGATTGAATACCCTTGGGTCAGAAGTAGGCTTATTGTTATCCAGAACGATGGGGCGAATTGAAATAGCTGGATGAGGCAATGAATATTGACTTTGTTCCTCCATGCAGGATGAAGTTAAAAACGTCAGCATGGTGGGTTTCCCTTTACCAAATCCTCCATTGCAACTCCGAGTACCGTGTGAGCCTTCATGCACAACGATAAAGTCATCAATTCTTTCAATATTCCTTGAAAATCACACACAGGAACTTGAATCCTGCGCCTATTAGAAATTGCCTGATTGAAGCTAAGTACCTATCGTACATACGTATCACCTCCTCTCAAAGTCCACGTTCGAATTTTAATTTCCAGAATATTTTCCTGTTCACGTGAAGTTGTGTATTTCGTTGTATATTTTATTTTTGATCATCACGATCAAACAGAAAAGCATTGTTTCGAAATATTAATGATCGTGAACGGAGGATCAAGTAAGGCAGTCAGTCCTTTGCCGCCCAGCCAGTATAATTATTATTATACTGGTCAATAATCATTGACGTTTGACGTTTGATTCTAGAATACTTCTACTATACCATTTTCCAGTGACTAAGTAAAAACGCTGCAAAGTCCTTGTCACATGGGTTTATTATTCTACTGGACATACCTACAGAAATGTTGCTGTTCATTTATTGTTCCTTTCACGGAAATAATTGAAATAGTTATTTTTGGTAGTTTCCACCAATTTTGGCCCCAACTTTTTTTCTTCTTTTTTTTACAGATCATCTGTGATCACTGATAGTGAGTGTCATTTGATTGTATTGATCCACCTGATAATAATACATCTAGTATTATAGTACAAATTTATGGTGATTTCAGACAGTTTCCCAGGTTTTTGACTCATAAAAAATGAATTTTGGGAGCTTAACTTTCGTTACAACTTCAGTTCTTCACTCTTTGGTCGAAAGCAACTTACAATTCCGTCTTTTCGCCCTAAAAAACATGAAAAACGATTCATCAGAAGCTCGTGCTTACTAAAACCTCAAAAATCCCTAGAAAACGCCTATTTTTACACCCATTTTTCTCCCGCAACACCCCTGGGTGTTTTCCGATCGGGCTGCCGAGCCTCGCGGCACAACTAGGACCCTCATTTGTTGCCAAATGGCGGCGCAATTTGTGTGCGGAAGAACCAAGATTTTTGACCAAAAGGTATCTTCGATACCTCAAAAATCTCATTTCAATGAAACACAAAAAATACCTATTTTTATACCCATTTTTCACTCATAACAGCCCCGAGTATATTCCGATCGGGCTGCAGTTTCGGAACACAACTAGGGCCCAAGTGAAGCATGTGTGCAAAAGAACGCCTTTTTTAGACTGAAAATGAAGCCGGTATGCATGATACGGCGTACGGTGGAGGGACATTGCTTTTTCTGAATCTACGCACCTTGAAACATAAAAGAAAAGATTTTGAGGGGGTGTTATAAAAATTTTTTGCTGAGCGAATACACAGGTGTATTACTCACAGAATAATAAACCAAAATCCCACCGTTGCTCACCTAGGGCTATACGTATCGAACATATTTTCAGTTTTGGCGCTCGGTTCAAGTTTTTCCTCGAACGAAGTCTACCGTCTTGCGTTCTGGTGTGAATTGCGGAATGCCGGCGAAAATTAATTTTTAGAGCCCTGGGGTATTACTGTTTCAGACATCCTTCAGAATCGAGACGTGTTACATACCTTAAAGGTGCGGCGACACTGCCACCGGACTTGACTTGACCTGACCGGAGCCACCGGACTGGTGACCGGAGGGGGGTGCGACACTGCCACAGGACTTGACTTGACCGGCGTCACCGGACTCCAACCAGTCCAGTTTGTTCTTAGACGTCACAAGAGTATGTCCTCCGAAATGGAAGCCATTCTTTGTGATTTAGAATCAGAATCCGATTCTGATGAAGAAATAGAACTAAAGTAGAAGTCGCTTACAGTGATCGAATTGGAACAAACTGGAAACAATCACTATAAGCGACCAATCTCTATAAGCGACTTCTACTTTGTGGTGATTTTAGCCATTTTTACCGAGATTGGCGAATGTGACACCCCAGAACTGACCTAATTTTGATTAATTTTTTTTTAGGAATCTTCATTAAAACCTATAGGCAGTTAGTTACCTATCTTCTGTTTCGGATCATCGTTCAATAGCTACCACTTTTCGTGAATATATACCATTTTCAGGAGATATCAGCCCTTTTTACCTATTTCGCCGACTTTTAACATCCAAAAACTAGAAAACTAATCACTATAACCGACCTTTTGATCACTATAACAGGCCAATTCACTGTGTGTTTACATACAGCCGATCGGGACCTGAATGTTTCTATCCTTATATCCGACTTATTCCTTTAACCACCTTTCTACTAAGCGACTTCTACTGTAGTGACAAGTTTTCTATCTTTGAATGAGTCGTGGATGTCGCCATATGTTTCCGAACGAGTTCACAATACGGTGAATTTCACACCCTATTCGCCAAATTGAACGATGTTCCATTTCAAAACTATTTTAGGATGAGAAAAGAGCAGTGGAGGCTGCGTTGGATGGCTCGTTGGGGTGCGAGGGGTTGAAAATCGCGGTAGAGGGGGGACCGGAGTCAGGTCTCAACCCATCCAGACCGGATTCAGAACGGAGTCCGGTGGGTGGCTCCGGTCAAGCAAGTCAGGTCCGGTCGCAGTCTCGCCGCTCCCCTTTGAAATACAAAGGATGGGTTCAGACGGGCACGCAAGTGAGGTCAAGTCAAGTCAAGTCCGGTGGCAGTGTCGCCGCACCTTAACTCCTTTGTAGAAATGACCCAGAGGCTTGCAAGTAGGTTGTATTAAACATATCCTAAGCTTACCTACCTACGAAGTGGCTATGAAACGCAATCAGTTATGGAGTCATCCATAAATACTGCAGGAGAAAGATGTATGTTTATTTGTATTAATCATAGAGATTGTTACAGAGGGTTCGGTTACATACAGCCTTCGGACTTAAAGAATAAAAATAAAAGTAAATGACACTTTGGCGAACAGGAGTAGGTATAGAAAAAAGAAAAATTGTTTAGTGTAGTTATGCAAGTGAATTACTTCAATACGTTGGCACTACCTTGCCTATTTTCACTTCATCTAAAAGAACTAAATCATCATTGAGTACCCCAGTGTGACAAGCCTGATTGTTTTATTAATTGCCATGACAAAATGCACTTAATCAATATAGTAAAAAATGAAAGTAATTGAACAGTAGTAAGTGAGTAATTACATTCAGAACAATTGCTCGTCACATGAGTGACTTGACAGTATAGTTTTACAGATCAGTCATTTTACCTTTGTTATTATTTAAATCAAATAAGTCAAGACTTGCTATTTCGTTCCCATCGTTTGTTGGTGTGCTGTTCTTTATAATATTTTTAGCCAAATAGAAATTCCTATTGCTAGCATAAACGGGACAGTTCAGATAAAAGTGGGCAAAATCCTCCATCTCCTGCACATTGCACGTTTTTCATGTCTGCAGGAGAAGGATGTGCAGCTTACTTTAATATTGGTGAACCTGCAAGGTCATCCAATTTCGACGCCATCTGTCAAGTTCCTGCAGAAGAGCTTATGTGATATCCGCATTGCCTCAATGAAAGATTGAGCAGGATCCTTCACGTTGCCAGACCTAGGTATATAGACAAACCTGAAAAAAGTAGCTCCTATACTGCGTCGACTGTTCTAAGTTCGTACATTATTGAGAGCATGATACATTATTATAGTTGGTGCGCTGAGTTATTATTCAGTCCTGTTTCTCGGTTAGAAAAACCATTTTGAAAACATTTAACCACCTGCAGTAGGGTTTTTTTGGACAAGATATCAAAAAATTATATTTTTGCATACTTGCACATATAAAGTCGCGCGCAGCTTTTTTTAAAGGTGTGCACGGCGTGCGTTGTGCGGAATTTTGATGGTTAGGTATACGAATTTTAAACGAAATTTTACTTGTCTCAACCCCCCCCCCCCCCCCCAAATACCGCACATGATTTTGCAGTATTTCCCAACGCTGAATCACTTTACGTGGTCGGTTTTATTTCTGTACACTATTCGAAAAAATGGGTATGGTTTTGAATGGAGACAAGCAGCTAAGCCATTCGGTATTTCGCTCAAATGGTGTTCCAAAATAAAAACATTAAAATGAGCGGTATGAGTTGTAGGTAAATATTTGTAGTAAGTATAAGGTAATTATTGAGTGTTTCGTTTTGAGTTGTAAATGCCCATAAAAAGTGTGTACGAAATACGCAACCCCTTGCAACGTTGTGATGAATCGAAGTTTGGTCTTCATTTGAAATAAATATGTAACAATGTTAGTGCGCGTACCGCATTTCCGCAGAAATTTAATTTTTGTATTTTTTTCGAAAACTCGTTTGAACTTGTTTTTTCAAACGAGAATTGGAACTCTATGCGACGTATAATTGTATATTTTTACTATTTTTCGGATTTCTGTATCGAAATGTTTGTGTCTGGATCATCATTATCCTTGACCAAAAAACAAAGGTAGGGTTCCGCATTCCCGCTGGTTGGAATTCCATTAATGTACCGCTCATACACGTATCTCGCCCTCGGAGACCTCCTCATCATGCATGTACCTTCTAGTCCCCTCTAATGAGAGTCGTTAGTCCACTTGCCTATTAAATTACACCACTAAGCTTGTTCGTAGTAACGGACCTTTCCGACGACCCTTTTTAACCCTTAAAAATGGTCTTTTCGTTAGTTATCTTCTAACAAAAGTGAACTCTGGATTTCTTCTGCCGAGCTCATCAAACTTTCAGATTGACTTACCCTTTCGTCGCGTTATAAATATTGAGGAAGCAAATGCCGAATTTTCATGCTGGCTACGTTCTATTTCCCTGAATTCATTTATTTATTTGCATTTGTAATGAGAGTTTAAAACTGGTCGACAAGTAATAGTCCTAGTGATTATGCTAGATGAAATTTGCATGTAATTTGAATGGAATGTAAAACAGTCGGTCCAAATTATACCTTACGTCAAGTTCGCATTGATGTACCAAATTTTCTACTAATTTTTTCACAGAATTTAAGTATTTACCATTATGGAAGTTTGTTGACTTGGTGTGGCTAACATTGTGAGGAATAGACCTTACTAAGTCCGTTGCTTTCCAGCTGCTTCATTTCCTTAAAAGAGAATTTGACTGTGAAACAGTCCAGTTCATAAGGAGCTTAGATCTTTCTCCTTCGCGCTTAAGAAACTTAATTCGCCTAGCTCTATAGTTTTTGGACTCTGTTTTGAATTTGGTTCAGACTCCAAGAATCACCAGAAAAATAATAGCCGAGCATGGGTATTGTTTCTTGGAGTGGTCGCGTCTGAAGCGGTTATTGATGTGAAGGCATTTGCCAACAATGGCATCGTCTAGCTCTCCAAACGTCACTCCATGCGTTAAGTCCGCGTTGAGGCTCCTTCACTGAACAAGGGCGTTTGAATGCAGTCTCGCACGTGCCCAGGATGGGAGATTTCCATTGTTATCACCCCACTTGACCGAAAACTAACTTCGGTCAACAAATACGGGTCCTTTTGTAAGAAATTCCCTTTACCACCCCGTCTCTCTCGCCCTATATTTTTCCTGCGGATGAAGTATTCCTAATCCCATCTGGTTTCCTGGGCAAAGTGAGGGAGAGGTACGGTCAAAATAAATATGATCGGTAATCGCCCCTATGCCCGTCGCACAATGAGTGTAAACAGCGAGAGAAAATTGATTTTTTTCTTCAAGGAAATTGTTGTAAGCTCGAAGGAGAGGCCTACCTTATGACAATAACGAACCCCCTTCAAACCCAGACCCTAACCCTACTTGTTTTGGACCCCAGCAAAAACCCTCCTTTTCTGGACTTGGTGAATTATTTGCCAAGTTCAGACATTTCACGCTTCCCATGGCTCCAACCGTCTGCTCGTTCAACTTTTTACTACTAAAGCGTTATTTTAAATATTTAAGCCCTATTTTCTTTACATCCCTCTTGGTCGTTGGAGGAACTGGTTCTGGAGTTACTCCCCTCCCCCATTGTTTCTATATTCATATTGTGTTTTCCCATGAGTGAATTCAAAGAAGATGTGGTAAATAGAGCATAGAATACATCCAACTTATGCCAAATTCAACGTCGGATTTTGCTTAGAATATGGCTATGACTGGCTTCTCAAAATTTAGCATACACCATACCTAACATCTCTCTGATATTAGCTGGATAATCTGCAGAGGATAGCGTTATGTTGGGTTATATTGATAATATAAGCGTATAATCAGCGTTCAATGTAATTTAATGTGAAAAACCATAAATATTTTCCAGCGTGTGCCCCTGAAGATTCTTTTACTAGGTACTTATTTTACTTTTTTTCTTCTTTTTTTTCCATCGCTTACTTACTATTAAAGAGAAGCTTATGGTGAGAAGAAGGTAGAATGATATATTATGATAGTACTTAATTCGCTTGTAGCGCTTGTAATGCTCTGCATCTCTCAGTTCCGTACCTTGTTATAAGTTTTGTTATTTCCGTCTGTTATTCTCGGTTCGGTCTGGTACTACAGCGAGGAGCGAGAACTGAAAAATATCATCACGAAGCCTCTGATTATTTTGTTCCGGCAAAAAAATGAAAACAGCCTGGCTTTTGTTTTCCTCCCATAACTACCGAGCTCTCTCAATCCCGAACATAAAACCGGCGAAAACGCGCCAAAGCTCCTCTTCCGAACCTTATAAATTCCCCAAGAAAAAAAAAGCCTTCCCGCCGACCTTCGCAGACCTCGGTTACCGAGTTGTTGATTCGCTTTTCTGGTCGGTTACTGATGATTAAACGGGCCCAATGGAGGAAGGAAAAAACCCTCTGGATTTATAACGGGCTGAGCGCAGCCTCGTTTGCCCCTTCTGGCTCGCTGGTCTGCCCTTCCGCTCATCAGTTTGCCTTCTAAACTGCCCCAGCGTACATATGTCTTCGTGAAAAATGTACTTAATCCACCCTCCGACCCCTCCAATTGTCGTTTTGTTTGAACAACATCTAATTCTTTACTGAACACTCCGCAGTATATTCCAGCCCGTCTTTTTTTCAATCCTCAAGTCTGCGCTCTGTATGCATTTCATAAAACTAGGAAGCATACAGTTTTACTGCGAGCTTGGTGCTTGTTGTTCAGTTGTATTGTCATCAGAAACTCATTTATTAGCTCGATTATTTTTAGTTAGCAAACGCGATTACCCTAGATCTGTCCACTCTCTAGTCCAGTTTCCATATGCTGCTAGCTAATGGGTGAGTTCATAGTATGCATGTAATATACTGCCATCCTAAACAAGAAGGACGTATCTTGCATTTTGGCGGTTTTTCGGGTTTTTGCATATTTAGAATCTTCAGAGGCTTCTACAACTGGTGATACCTCGTACATGACCCAATGGGTACAGGAATGTACAGTAAAACGCTAGTGAAAAAGGGCATGTCTCTAAATTCTCTTGAAATCCTAAGGCAGTTGGGAGCATATAATTTTCTAAGCAAAAAGTCGAATATCATGAGGGCCACATTTCTTTCCTAAGGAAGAAATCCGCATCTCCCGAGATCGATACCTACGTCTTGGTTACGGGTACGATGTGGTTAATAAGTAGGTACGATGTGGTTAAGGGGCTTTTGGAAGACTAAACAAAAAAGGTGGCCAGGATGAAATTATGGAGGAGCATGCTTGTTGCCTGAGATGATGGCCCACCTGATTTTTTTCTCCTGAAGATTCTTTGCGTTTCTTTGTGCATTTAATGAATTTATCGGTGCATTAATAAATTTATTGATGTCTCATCAGGTATCTAATTTATTTTATGTGAATTGCCCTAAAAAAATAAATGTTATTGTACTAAAACATTTACCCATTTGTTTGTTGTATTAAGTGGTCTAGACGATTAATTTATGATTTAATTGAGGTAGGGTTATTATTTGATACTAAACAAAAAATGCTTCAAATCTAAATTTAATGAGTGAGATGCTAAAATTATTCATCTAATATCATAACTATCCAGATGGTTTCATCGACATGAATTCAGGAATACGATCGTTTTCATCAACACGTTCATGTGTAGTCATCACACTTCCTAATAGCATACGTTTCAATGACTGGGTTCAAAAATGTCGATAAATCGTAATAAAATCGCGCTAAGCTGCTGCGAAAGCCAATGAAATGCTAAGCGAAAAAGGCATTTATCAGAAATATTACTCTCGGATACAAAGCGAGAAGGGCGTACCTCGTTTAAATGAGTTAACATGAATTTTCAGGGAAAAAAGCAGGTGAGTAGAAGGGTGAATAGAATTACAATTCTATGCGTTAAAAACGAAAAAAAATGTATGTATAAGGAAAGAGGTGCGAAACGTCAAAATCGAAAATCTCTTCGAGTGAAGGCCATCAGAAAGATACATGTGAATCACAGATTAGCAGGGAGATGGAGACTGTGCTGGTGACACTAGTTGGTGGACTTATCCTACGCTTCACAAAGGTGTGGTGACGCCACGTCACGCATGTGAAAAGGTTCTTATAAAACTATACTTCACCTTATATTCTGTTCTGTGGTTGTGATGCGACATGTTGGGGTTCGCCCATATTTCCCTGGATGACACGGAGGCCGTGAAGACGTGCTATAATAATCAGAGACGAGAGCTGCTGGGCTGACAGCGATCTGATGTCTCTCAGAATGAGCCACGTAGGAGACATAATCGTGAATTCAGCGGTACCCGAGCCGTTAACAAGCCTTTATATTGATTCCGCTTGCTCAAATTCGTCCAGCTCCGCAGCAATGATCTTGTTGTATTCTTGTTTTTCTGCCTATCATATGCTGCCTTTTGGCCGCTGTATGACAAATACAAAAATGTAACTGGGCCTTCTCTCCAACCCTTCTGATTAGCCTAACCAGGAGCTCCTGCCACTTACGCCATCCTCTTTTCCCAGCATATTTTGCTTGTTGAGCCACAATGTGTGATAGTGGCCAACACTGCTCTGCCACGGCACCCTCATCCGCATAACACCTCCTGTGTATCCCTTGTCTCCTAAGCAAGAAGTTGCCTTCTACTCGCCGTCTGCCTCATCGTCAAACAGGACCCTGGCAGACCGCTGCTTCCACAGTTGTGAAACCACACCGGCGAGGTGCTCAACTATGCAGATTCATCCTGGGGGCCTATTCACTAAGCCAAAGAAATCTCTTTTCGGTCTGACTCTCTTTTAGCAGAAGAGATTTTTATAGTATCCATGACAGGGTTATTCAGTAACTTCTAAAAGAGAGAGTTGGCGGCCATCTTGGCATTTTCGATCTCTTTCAGAAAGACACCTAATTAGGTGTCTTCTCGAAAGAGAGAGTCCCTTTCTCATTTTTCGTTTGTTTGTTATTGAGTTTGTATCATCCTTCGTTCATCGGCTACCATATTGGTCATTTCGATGTATGTTTTTCATCTCTTAAAGGTAAGTCGATTTTTCATTAAAATATATTCATATTATCGATTCATGAGTAAGTAAAAACGTCTGAGTACGCTATTCAGTAAAATAGACGAACCTGGGAGACACTTGAAGAGACTGTCTCCCGAGGGAGACTCTCTCCCAGGGGATTTTCAAAATACTTATATAATCTATTTTCAGACAAGGTGAAGGATGGGAATCTTGAGGTTCGGTCGAGAAATAAAATCAGATAGGTTTAGGCCGACGTTTCGATGTATTTGTACATCATCTTCAGGGCTTATGTATCATGTGCAGTTGTTCACAGTGATGATTATATGAACGGCTGATGAATTTTGATACTTAACTTAAATCGATGTTAAAAATATAATAATGAAGAATAACGTGTGCTGACAGTGGATGCTCAAAGATCTGCTCTTCGAGCAAATACATCGAAACGTCGGCATAAACCTATCTGATTTTATTTCTCGACCGAACCTCAAGATTCCCATCCTTCACCTAGTCTGAATATCAACGGTCAAAAACCAGAATCTCCTGTTAATCTATTTTCACTATCTCTTTTAGTGAATAGGCCCCCTGAGGGACCTGGATCCACTTGGACAACACTTATGGTGGATTTCACCACCTCGAGTTAAGGTTCGAGTTACTGGTAACTCGAAGATTGCGAGAAAAATGCGTTTCACCACCCCGAGTTAGTCTTAACCCTCGGTTTACCGAGCGAGTAAACTCCCAGATCTTAGTCCCTACTCCATCCAGGGGATAGCGCGTTGACTCTGAGAGTTACCGCTTCAGTCGTTGTTGTTGTTGTTGGTTAGCGTTTCTTTCTAGTGTTATCTGATAATACTTCCCCCTAAAAACTGTCAGTTTTCGGCCGCCACCCTTCATCATATTTTTGTATTTCAGCCGGGGGGGGGGGGGGGGTTTAGTGGGGATCATACCCCTCCCCCTCCCCATTGGCTCGAAAACTATCACAAATTAAAATTATATCTTAAGAATGATAACAATCACAAAAGTAACAAACAAATACAACAATAACAGATTAAACGGTAAATCAAACATGGTTAAACAGTAGTTAAATAATATTACATTTATTTGATCACGAACGATCTTTCCCAAAAATTTGATCCACGCTTTTTAAAAAAATGCTTATCGAAATAGTCCTCCCTCACCGTCACCATCCCACACGTCAGGTGAATAATATTGATTTTAGCCCAAAAATCCTAATTAGTCCCGTATTCTGTGTGAAAAACAACTGAAATGGTATTTTTTTGTCTTCCCTAAGCCTTCCATACCACTTTCAGTGATTCCATGCCACTTTTTGTTTATATATCAGTTTTCGCCGTTTTTACCAAGTTTTGACCCCACTAAAACTCAAATTTGACTCCCTTCGAATTTTTGAAAATTGCTCATCCTTTTGTTTGGCAAAAAGAACATTTTGGCGAAATTTGGAATTTTTATCATTTTTATCTTTTTTTTTTATCGTCTGGAGTGACACATAAATAGATAATATAATAATGTACTTACATTTCTTTTAAATCTAGAGATGAAATCAGGATGCTCTGAAACGGATTTGCCTATAACATAATTTCAAAAAAAATTTTTCTGAAAATTTTGGACCCATTGCGATAGCATCATTCCTTGAAAATTCTCGAACATTGTTGCCAAATAAATGTTTTATTTCATCAGTTTATCTTACCTAACGTTACCTGTAACATTTAGTGCTTTATTTAATTTAATTTAAATTCAGGTAATGCCAAACCTTATTAGCGAATTTTGAAAATGAAGCTATTGCTAAGGGTAACGTTTTCAGAACATGAATTTTTGAAATATTCTTATAGGCAAATCCGTTTCAGAGCATCTTCAGTTCATCCCTAGATTTTAACAAAAATGTATGTATTATGTATATATATTTATGTGCCACTCCAGATGATATCCGTCCTTGGGTACATGATAAAAATTCCAAATTTCTCCAAAAAATTTGTGTTGCCAAACGAAAGGATGAGTTCGAAGATGAGCAATTTTGAAAAACTCCAAGGCTGTCAAATTGATGTTTTTAGGGGTCAAAAGTCGGTGAAAACGGCTAAAATCGCAAACAATTGATGTAAAATCACTGGAATGATATAGAAGGGTGAGTAAAGACAGAGCAATACCATTTCAGTTGTTTTTCACACAGAGTAGGGGTCAGATTTTGATTT
Source organism: Leptopterna dolabrata (assembly GCA_954871275.1). NCBI lineage: Eukaryota > Metazoa > Arthropoda > Insecta > Hemiptera > Miridae > Leptopterna > Leptopterna dolabrata. The sequence continues at coordinate 43,182,194 of OX940981.1, forward strand.
TTGGGGGTAAAAAATTGGTATTAATGGCTAAAATCAATATCAATTCACCTGATGATTAATCACGATGGACGGACTGTTTCGATGATAAAACTATTTTTCTCAAAAGAAGTGGGTCAAATTTGGCTTTATTAGGGTCAAACATCGGTAAAAATGGCTAAAATCACGAAAAATTATATAATTTAAAGAAAATTGGTATGGTTTCTCGCTAAGTATATCATGTTTTTACGCAATAGCAGGAATACAACAACGAACCCACCAACTTATTTATCAAACAACGAACTGAAACTCATGGAAGACAGAAGAGGCGTTATCGATGTTATCATGGGAAAACTGGCCTGGGGCTAGCCATTGCGAAGCTAACCGAAGACTAACTAACTCCCACCTTGAAACCCATGGTGAAATGGAACCTCTCCTAACTCGAAGATCCCCTTGACTCCGAGTGTTTGCTAACCCGCACTTTTACTCGAAGTTGGTGAAATCCACCATTAGAGCAGAAAGAACGTTGAAGCGGGATGAAAGTTGACTGTTATGTACTATGTTACACTGTTCTTTGTGCTTTGACTATTTGAACTATGAGCTGAGGATGAATAGAACACCTTACATTTTGGCGTTTGGCTTTCTTATCGGAGTTTTAAATATCTCGACTCAGAATACGTGTTGTCAAGAACATCGCACACTTTTTCCCGTTATTTCGACAATCCGTACTTTTCCACCCTTTCAGACCAGATGGTCTCATTCTGCCATGGAACCACTCGTCCGTGTAATCTCCGTGAATTTTTATCGTGTAGATTATTAAATCCGCCCTTTCTCCCGGTCGCTATCCCTCTTTTCAATTTTTTTCCGGCTGTTTAGCGCGTTATGGCCACATGTTGAGTTTTACGAGGCCCTTCCCTTTTAATAGGTCCGTTCGCCCCTGAATGATCCATGACACCATTATACGAGTTTGCTAAAGCATCGCCGCTGTTAACACAAGTTTACCTCAGTGTTGGTGCTTTTCCCCACGGGGCATTTATCCACAATTTACATCCGAAATGGTTGATGAGAAGGACTCGTGTTTATTACTGATTTTATGAACCGTGTAAACATGTTGAAACACGATTTAGTCCACATGATAAAATCTTCCTCTATTTATGTATTTTCCAGTTAACCAGATATAGCTTTGCGTAGAGGTTTTTCACGCTTCAAATGTTTTGATGGCGTTCAGGACTTCAATAATATTTTTCTGCATCTTGATGTCATAAAGCATTTTATGCTATAAAATTAATAAAACACAGCTTTTGACCATATCCTTCTCTGAAATTATACAACGACGAGAACATTTCCTAAGGCTTTCTAATAAAGCGTTCTCTTTTCTTATGAATTCTAGGGTGGGTTCAACCTTGAAATAGTAACTCACAGCATGACTTAATAAGTGAATATTCGACAACTCTCCATTCAACCTAAAACATTTACCACTGTTTCTTGTTCAGTTAGTTGCTTATTGGATAAGATCTGTTTTATTTTCTTACGGAATTTATTCCATTTTTGAGAAATTTTCAAGAAAAACTGTTTTGATTATTTATTAGCGTAACGATAATTATGTTCGGTCATAAAACAGTCTTTTTCCTTCCTGAAGTTGCCATCCCGTGCTGTTTTTGGTGAATTTTTCAGATATTACCCAGTTTTTATTCGGAATAGCTCAGCTTCGAACTCACGAATAAATCATTGTTCATACTCGTAAGTAGGAAAAAAAAGTAAGAACTAGGAGAAATTGATAAACACGTTTCAAAACGGACTTTATCGCAAGCAAATGCTCGTAAGCAAATTGCTCATTTTTTATTATTATCAAAAGAAAACTTACGCAAGGAAACCAGATTCAAAGTGGTGGTGTTCCTTTTCATTATGTTGAGTGTTATTACCCCTCTGGGATTTATAGATACAAATTATTCAGCACTTTAATGGCCATTCATCCCCATCTTGTATCCTTTTTCTTCTACTTTATTTCCCTTCCCAAGCCCTTTGATGTTTTTCTCATTTCACTTCGCCTGCAGCCACCTCTTCCACCCAGATGCAGGAAATACAAGCTATAACAGATCACAAAAAACCAAATCCTACATCATTTTTTGGCTCGCGTAGAGACACGATTGTTGTCTTGACAAGATATTTTCACCGTTATTTTTAACTAACTGTTCTTCTCTAACAGCACCTAGGTATATTATTTTTGCATTTGACATTCTGTATTGTTTTGTTTCAGGTAAATAACATCTCCATCATCCATTCCTAGGCAATCAAGGAACGGTAAGGTGCTTTATGAAAATACTATATATACTTATTCGGATTTGTAATCGATAAGTACCTGTATAACTATTTCACTTCAGGAGAACCTCTAAATAGTCCCCATAAACTTTCGAAGTATTGCAGTTAAGAGGTTGATGTACACGAACCAAAATTTTTGCCGTAAATAGTTAATTATGAATCAAAGCTAACCACTATTCACTCAGTTTGAAACTCTTATAAAGCCTATTAGATGCCTAGGTACTTTCCTAATACGATTTTTGTGTTTATCAACCAGTCAGTTATATACCCTGTTTGAATCTTAAGTGGGACTAAGGTAGTGAGGTAGGGAAAAATGCATTTCGTTTGAATACGCCCACGAAACCTTTGACGTTGTTTTTTAAAGAATTTAGTATCCTACATCATCTATTGATTGTTTGTATTGTTTGTTCTGTATAAATATCCTTCCTGTCTTCTGTATCCATTGTTCTGTAGGCCCTTGAAACCCTAAATAACTATTGGCGCCAAAAATGAGCGGATTTGTGCGAACATGTACGTATTCATTAAAACACCGATGTCTTCCAACAAATTGTAGAGGGCAGTTGGAGACTGGCTCATATCTTTCAGTCATTCATGGATTGCAGTTTACTGGCCTTCTACGGAACAATACGAGTAAGTAAGTTCATGCATTAATTAATGCGTGAACTGCCGTACACTGCACACAATGTCACATCACTGTCTACTTGGAATAGTGCTAAGCATGGTGGCACCTAAAGAGGCCTAATGATTTTACATACCCAAGTTGACATTCTTCTGGGCGTCGAGGAAGCGATGAGTGTGAGTAGAGTCGATGAGTGTGAGTAGAGTCGATGAGTGTGAGTAGAGTCGATGGTGATGAGTAGAACCGATGCCGAGGGCTGAAGAGAGGTGTTGGTTGTAGGTATAACGTGGCTCGTAGACTCATCCCCACAGACATATTCTTTACTAGTGCCATTTGGGGCTCGTCCTCCAGCATGCGCTGGAAAACCGAAGTAGAGAGCAATATCTGATTTTTGAGAGACAATAGAGACATCCCGCCAGAGATTCCCCAATGATGGTGGTTGAAAATTCGTTTCTGTTGACATAGCTGAAGACTTCATACAATCCTTTCGCTTAGTTCGATTGTCCTAAAGATTGGCTTCCATTCATCTACTCATTCTACGTGCACAAGGCCTTACAATACCCTCAAAAATTTTACTCTGCAGGTGTATTGCTGATTGATGACTTCGTTCATGTAAGCAGAATAGTGATCAAAAATTTTTACTTTAATGTTCGTATTTAAATTTATTTATTATTATCATAGTACTTGAGTATTGCCGATGGGTGTCTTCATTCGTGTAGGTAAGCATGCATGAGCCATATTATTATTTAAATAATTCATTAAGATACAGGTAGACGGGCCAAAAATATTATACTTGATTGATTTAGGGTTATATCAAGTGAGAATTGCGAATAAATCAGAATTAAAAGAAAATTGAACATATCTACTGGCCAGTCTCCAACTACCTTTGTATAGAAAAACGCTTGATTACAAGTCCGCAACACAGTTAGACATTTTCATGTTGTATCAAAAGCTTCATCTTGACAGTAGGTAGGTAAATAAGAATCATTCTCGCTTATACTTTCTTCATCATCAGAAAAGAAATTGTAACGTTGTTTGGTGTGATTTCTTGAATTTCGCTCTTTCACACAAAAATGTTGTCAAACCATTCGACTCAGTTATTTAATAAACACAGTTTATTTAAGTTAGTAAATTGCAATTTCCTTTTCCTCTCGGATGACGATGGCGTTTGTAGGAACACAGTGGTGCAAGGTTACCACGTTCGATACTAGTAAACAATGAGTTTCTTCATTACCTTCATTACCTACCTTGTTTACCCACCTTTTTTTCATCATGCTCAGCTCAGCTACCGCGAAAGGTACGGGGGTACGGTTAACAAGAAAATATTCAATAAAATCACACAATTCCAACGAGTGGTGAACGATTTTTGTACGATGAAAAATGGCAAACATACAGTTCCGTAGATACGAATCGGTTGTAAGCGAAAATCATCAAAAAGGTGCATAACGCGTTTTCCTTTCGCTTTTTGGTAACGCTTTTCGAGTTTGTGTGCCAAAGTAAAGACATGAAAATGTCAAAAAGAAAAAGCGCTCAAAATCCCTGCACAACGGTTTATTATTTTGTACAGAATGCGCTTCTGTTACAGATCACAGCTCTCTGTATAGATAACCCGCCTATATAATACGTACTGGTCTATACATATTATGTAGATCGTCCCTCCGTAGGTTAGTACCTAACACCGTACTCGTTACTAGATACCTACCTAAATCACGAGTTAAATGTTGCTAAAGTAATTCTTTCGATGACAAACAGTAACTAAAATGGCGAAAAGAAACGCAAATAATAAATGCCCCTTCTGCGTAGATCACTGTTTTCTGTGGTCAGTACCTACCCTCTGGTCAAGTATAACGAACCGTTGTGTAATAACTTGCCCATCAATAATACTTCTGCGGTTGGTCAAGCTGCAAAAGTACCGAATAATTTGGAATTGTGTAATAATTTGCCGTTTTGTAATAATTTGCCGTTGTGTTCTACATATCTTGAAACTTAAACCATCAAATTTTGAGGGGGTGTTAGAATTTTGTTTTTCATGCTCGATTCCAATGGTTCATTATTGAAAATAATAAACCAGAAGTACAACTCGATCTCATAAAACCTGCTGTTCAGGTCACTTATGATACAATTCATCTGATTCTGATTCAGTGACGGATAAATGCAGACGGGCAAAGATATTGTGCTTCACTGATTTAGGATTCGGTGGAGAACCAGCAACTATGATTTGGAGTGGGTAGTTTTAACGGATGATTTGGGGTGGGGATGGCCAATTTCGTGAAACGTTCGGAAAGGAATGAAATATGTCCTGGATATTCGTCATGGACCCCGACAGCCACTTTGGACCTGAAACAAACGCACAAACCCAGGCCAAAGGGAGAACGTGCCGAATCGACGATTTCAGGGACATGTCCCCTAACACAGGAAGGGAGAAGGTGACTCACGCCTTTGTTTGTCCCGAGAGTTATCGGCTTTTCTGATCCGAGTAGTTGTGACAGTCGATCAAACCTTGTAATTCTATAGGAATCATCGTCCCCGTCCCTTCGAGGCCCCGTTTGAATGATTGAATACCAATCGACAATGAGAGTCAGATAGAATAACTTAGCAAGTCGCGAGGGACTTCGTGGGGGCAACTTCGTGAACGTCAGACTTGTCGGAACGAAGAACAAATGATAACACGAGGGAGATCAGCGACTGCCAGTTCGAGTTTCATCTCTTGGAGCAAACACGTCAATGTGGTTAAAATATCATCAGCTCACTCTATCGATTACTAACAGGCTTTTTGTCCAGCATGGTGTTCTGTTGATTCGCACAGGTGGATTTATTTTAATGAAATGAAGTGTTATGACTACTTGTGAGTTCCAGTGAGTCTGAATGATAGGTAATTATTTGATTTCATTGTGTATAATGAAGTGCCAGTCAAAATCCGCTCTAATTTACAAGACATATTTTGTCCCACTTTCGGTCGCCTGCTACCTAATTTGGATCTTTGGAGTCTATAGACCAATCGAAGTCGGATAATTACCTGATCAAGCTGCAGCTTGTTAGAATCCCATGCTAAGATCGTTCCGTAAAATTATACAAAGAAGCATATCAGAGCAGTTTGCAGGCTCTGTCTTATTGATAATTGTGATAGGATTATTCGAAATTTATTCACAAAAAGAATGACTTGAAACAATAAATAATTTTGGTTTATTATTTTCAATAATGAACCATTGGAATCGAGCATGAAAAAAAATTCTTACCCCCCCTCAAAATTTGATGGTTTACGTTTCAAGGTATGTAGAATCCAAAACTGCAATAAAAATATTTCTCAGTAGGTACGTATATTATATAAAGGGTTATCTATACGGAGAGTTGTGATATGTAACAATGGTAAATTATTACACAACGGCAAATTATTACACAACGGTAAACAATTGAAGACCCCCCCCCCCCCCTCACCGACAATATATGATACAATATCCTTGATTGTAATCGAATTGTCTAAATTGGCGTGGTACGTGGTCTTTTGTTTTTTCAATAAATGCATTATGACTGGCCTAGGTCTTTCCAATCACATGGGATTTCGCGTTGTGGCGCCGGCTTTTGTTTTAGTCCCAACCTCATCCGCCATTTCCAGTGTATTTTCACTCCACATCAACAGTTTCCCTTCATCACTTCATTATTTGCGTTTATTTTTGCCATTTTAGTTACTGTTTGGCATAGACACAATTATTTTAGCAACTTTTAACTCGTGATTTAGGTAGGTACCTAGTAACGAGTACGGGTTAGGTACTAACCTACGGAGGGTCTGCGATCTACATAATATGTATAGAATAGTACATATTATATTATATAGACGGGTTATCCATACAGAGAGCTGTGATCTGTAACAGAAGGGTATTCTGTACAAAATAATAAACCGTTGTGCAGGGATTTGCAGCGTTTTTATTTTTATCATCCCATCATTATTTAAAATAATTTATTATCACTATAGAAAATGCTCGAACGCCATTTTATCAGTCACTATTCTAACTCACACGCTCCCGTTGTATCATAGTAATAAACATCAGTCTGTGTAACAGTAACTTTACAGGTGGAACACTACATTCTCCCCTACAAGCAGTACAATGATACCGAACTCTCAGTCGCCGAGACGTTCATAATTCAGATCATCGGTGGATACTCCACAGTTTTTGGGTATCCATTCATTTTAATTTCATTCTTCACGTTGAACAGTCCTTTGACTATTGGTGTGAATGAATGAGTGAATGAAAACATGTTTTGTAGTACAAAAAACAGCTATTAGTGTGGTAAACTATCGACATGAAAGCGTTTATCGTATTTTTACCGACATATGGAGTTCGCTTTAGTTTTGGAAACTAATCCTAATGTTAATATGAATATAAACCCTTTTCCTATAAATAATAGAATATGTATGAGCTATTAACATCCATTTTTATTTTAGTTTTGATTTATTTACTAAACATTTGTACCTGATTTTTTTTCCCTCACGGTTAATGTAGGTACCTCATTTTCCTCCTAAACTTTCGATCACTACATTTGCATGCGCAATTATTTGCTTATTATCTTCACGTAAATCATATTCGTTCACTTGTCAAATACAGTATTTCCTAATTACAGTTGAATTTCATTATAAGCGATCTTCTGATGCTGTTTTGGCAAACTTGTACAATTTTCCTCATCTTTTCCGTTCAATATCTCGATTAGATCAGTTAGGTGTAGGGTACCCACTTGAGCCCAGTAATCCGAGACGTGTGAAACCTAATATAGGGAGCATTGATGTTGGGCCACTAAATCCTGCTTCGACAAGTACCTAGCTGATCTGGTGTCATTCTGTTATTTCCGGAATATGTGCATAAAAGTTGTCGTTTATCGAAGTTGATTTTCTTCTATCCACGTATTTTGATCGTGAATATTATGTTCCTCCTTGACTATTAATTTCTTCTGTGGTTCCAAGATCCAATTCTGTCGTGAGAAGAGAGACGCTTCCAAAGGTCATGTAGTGGGGGGAGCTTCCAATTTGAGTGAATGAGATCGATTCAAGTGTTTTACAGCCTTCTGTCCGCCTCGAAACTGAGAATACATGGCGATCGACTTCTTCAGATCTCTGATCTTCCTTCGCGCAAGACCATTTCGAGCCGGATGGTATCTTGATGTGTACACAATAAGCCTTCTTTCTTCTTCTTCTGATGTGAACTGAGGGCCATCCTCAGCCATCATCTTCCAATCTTCTTTTATGGTTGGCAGTTCTTTCGCGTAATAAATTATTAACTGAGCAAGCTGATTCCCTCATACGAGAAATCCCTTCATTGATCGATGACTCTCGGGCCTCTTCGACAACTCGGAAAAATAACGGTGAATTGAGAGTATGGAATGTTTGAAGCAATAACAAAATGTGGAAGCCTAAAATATCTGCGAGGTAGGTTTACACAGAAGCGCAGTGTTCAGTTACTATCGACCAGTATGGAAACCATGCTAAGTAGATCAACGTGGGATGGCGCAGCATAGACAGTTACAACATTCCAGCTTTTAATCGCCGCATGTGGTTCTGAAAACGTTTCCTATCAACAGCGGAATAGCACGTATGGGAGCACCTACGTGTATTTAATTTGAATTCTGTTCCGTTTTCATTGTTTCTATTTACGTATATTATCCTCTTGACACGTTGTAAACCGCACCACGACATGCGGCGCAGAGTCCAATTTGTATTACAATAAATGAATTCTTCTGTGACACTGAGTAAAGTAATAAACACAGTAGCAGTTAGGTACGAGTATTTAATCCAAACAAAAAAATTCATGTTTATTCATTACGCAGTAATCATCAAGTAGTTGGTGCCTACCGAAATTTGCGTTACTTGTCGATACCTTCTGTCTAAGGTCAATAATAGTATAAAAATTTAGGGAGCTAATTAACAAATATGTAGGTAGTTTTTATGTAAACAAACGTTTGCTCTTCATGGAGTTGTTCGTGGCACACAGAAGGTATATTGACCTTGATGTTGACTCAGCGCAAATGGCTGTAAGTACCTGCTTACGATTCCTACCTACTCTATGTTCATTTCTGACTCAAATTTAATGTTGAATGTGAAAAGGGTTTAATTGAACTTGAAAAAGGTTCAATCGATTTGTAATTCGTAGTACATGAATACATATTTGTCTGTAGTGACATATGTCTGTGATGGGGTGACATTATCTAAATAATTATAAACTCGTAAATACTTATATACCGATACATTAATAATTTTTAATTACAGAGAGTTCACTCTGAAAAAGATTTATGTAGAAACAATTTTCAAATTCATATTACCTATATTTATTATGGAGAAAAAAAAGTTGGTCCCATGGCAATAAGTGAGTTTGTTAAAATTACGCCTTGTTCAGATTTATTTTTCACCACAGTTTATACGAGTAATCCCCGCTGTAGTTATCATGTTGGTGATGAAACGTATTATCCTAACTACGAACTAGATCACTCACAAAGAAATCGTGGAAACGCATTTCAAAGAAAAACGGAGTTACTGAAAAAATAGTTTGTTTCCACTAATACACGAAAAAACGCGAAAAATACACTGTTATACCGGTTTCGGTGATCAAACCATCGTCAGCAACCAACAATAACAAATAATGATGTTATTGTTGGTTACTGACGATGGTTTGATCACCGAAACCGGTATAATAGCTTATTTTTCACGTTTTAGTGGAAATATACTTTTAATGTATAGTGTATTTGGTGTGGAAAGAAACTTTCGTGTATTAGTGGAATAGACAATTTTTTCGATAACTCCGTTTTTCTTTGATCCTATCTACGGTCTCTCTCTAATTACCCAAGCTCGTTAGTCGATTGCGTTTGAAGAATAGGTAAAATTAGACTTGCATTCAATAATAATCGTTCGCCTTCTCTTTGATTCTCAAAAGAATAGCATTTAAGTAAAGAAAAAACTCCGGAAACGACGCAGCCTTTTTTCTTTTTTCGGGAAATCATATTTCTGCGTTGAATTTTTCATCAGAATGGCTGTATTCATAAAAGTTGTCTCGGATAAGAAGAGAATAAGCAGGGGGACGACTCGGTACGATGCTATGCAACGAAAAACAATGTCCCCAAGGACCTCGGGGGGGCAATACCGAGATAATTCAGGATGCAACACCGCTCCCTTCACCTTCACAACTCTGCGCGGCATCTTAGTTTGTTAATTATCGAGTTGTCACGTTTTCCGTCTACTCACCTCGAGCACTTTCTCAAAACTTTGAAGTCTAATCTCTTTTCAGGGGTGACTACCAGCCTCGGGGGCCTGGTGAGGGTGAATTATTGCCTGGGGGAAGATCCGCAAAAACTTCTCATTTTAAGGCAAATGGTAGGGTGGTAATACGAGCGATTCACAGATATTAACGGGCAAAACACAAAAGAATGGCCCGCAAAGTTTTGATTAGTCGATGAAAAACGGTACCAACATTCATTCACACAGCAAAAAGAAGAAAAACAATGATACTCAGTTGTAGAGAAACACTTCTTTAGAGAGATAAGGGTTTGTTTGTGATTAGTAAAATAGCAAACTGTACTTGATTGTTGAATTGTGGCCTGTGTGGCACATCCTGCCGGATGCTTTTACTTTAGTCTACGTAATTGCAAGCCCAGCGATGCAATACAGAGCGATGTGGGAAGGCAGTCAATGTTTTGCAGGGGAGGGACGAACTGTCAGGCTTCTATCAATTTGATAAACCACCTTACCAAGTGTCGTGATTCCCTCTCAGAACCCATTCCTGTTATATTGTGTGATTTTACCAAATAAACGCGGAGAACGTCGAGCTGGAAAACAACCCGGGGTTTCCCCAACCGCCATCCGCTTCAACCGACTGTAATGGTCGTTTGTGGACCGGGGACTGGTGGAAAAGTCCCTATAAAAACAGCCCTTCTGGCCCAGCTCTTCATTTGACAACTTGACCCCCGACTTGCGACTTCTCTCTGGAACCTCTCTCTCTCTCGAATCCCTCTCTCCCATATCCTAAAGGATCTCCTGGTGTTGGTCAAAACCGCGGGGAGCACACTAACTCCTGCTGTTGGTGAAAACCGCGGGGAGCATACTAACTCCTGCTGTTGGTGAAAACCGCGGGGAGTTAGCCTAAAGATCCCATAGGAGCCCATCCTACTACATCCATCTTCTCTGTCACTCCCATCTCTCTCCTGCTCCTATCCATTCGCTACCTGTTCACCACACCAAGATTGCAATTTCTTGTCATCAACTTTGGAAAGAATCCATCAGCTGATGCTGAGCGAGCTCATTGATCGATTGATTAAATATTGAAAATTAGGTCGTCAACTGATGGGCCAGAATACATTCATGGACTGACATTTGATCAACAAGTCAGTCCAACAAAACCGTTGTTTTGTATGCTAGTGGGCACTTCAGGAGTAGAGCGTGCAGAACAGCAAAGGGTAAGAATTAATAATGCATATGGCAAATAGGGGTTATTTACACACAATACTCAGAATACTGATGGGGGTAAGAACAATTATATTCCTCTAACACTTAACTTGGCTGTCTAGGTTGGTGTGGAGAGTTTTTGCAGATTGTTTGTCTTGGCGACGCACCAATTTCCGTACATTTTTCTATTCTATTTCGTTTTAGAGCATTCCGAATGGGATCATAGATTTTAATGCTGCATGGCCGTAACTCTCTCAGTGAGAAAGCAAGTGAGCATTATGAAGCAATCATGAAGCAAGCTATGTGAGCGTTATGAAGCAAGTGAACTACATTTCATAGGTAAAATATATGAGCCTATGGTAGGTTAATTAAATTCATGTCGTCGTTCAAAATACGGGTATTTCTAATCAAATTCAAAGGTTTTCCAAAACAAAGCACAAGTAATTATATGTTGTGGGTATTCTTCTTCATTATGAAGTACCTATGTAGTAATTGTACAACTTACTACCTTCCGATGGTTTTCATCATAGGAAACACTGACAAATCAAGTTTTTAGAAAAACTTGAATTGGAATCGGAAAGAATTGAATTCGGCTTGAAAAAGCTATAGTATTTCCCTGTCGGGGAGAAAGTGGCGCTTAAAACTCTCATGTGAGATTCCAAGGTTCCTCTGCGCTTTGTAGTTACGATAAACAAAAACAAATATCATGAACTATTTGTTACTTCACGTGGCTCGGGGAAACCTTCTACTCACAAAGAGTACACCACATTTAACTATAGCATTTTTTTTTTTTGCTTTTGATGAATTTTGCGCCCGATAGTATAGTAGTTCTATAGAATAATAGTTGCACTATCCCTGTTTGTAAATACGAGCATTTTTGTCTCTCATTTACCGGTCGAATAATGTTTGTGAAACTTCTTCAGCTGTCTAGAAACCAGACGGCTATGCAAATACACTGGAAAACTTCGTATTGAACGCAAATTCCGCTACACTTTGTGTATAATTTAGTTGTCCTGCCCCAATACTTTATAATCGGTTGGAGTCTTTTGTTTGCATTCCATATTTACTCAACCTAGTGTGTTCGCCCCTTTGTTAGGCACTTACGCCTTGACCAAACTGAATTTGCATTCGAACATTTCCCTCTTTGAAGATCATAATGAATCGCTTTCTTGTTCCGTCGTTTCATCGTATACTACTTAGGCCTCTACCCCTGTCAATTCGCCATCTCAGAAATAATAAATGAGAGCTCTGGGGAGTGTTTGGTTTTTTCCTTCAAATATTCATGGAAAATAGGATATCGATCGCCTCTAAAACTAATGGCGTAGGATGCAGCCTTAGCCGCAAAGTGTCCCTTGGGACTAATAATCAGGCTGCTCTAAGTGGAGGGGACCGTCCTAGAGAAGATCCCTTTTCATTTATCCGATGTCATCTTTGGGAGTATAGCCATTATCTGTTAACACTGAGGGGTTTCGTCGGGCCCCAAGTGCGCTTGGACTATGAGCTTGTTTTATTTCCTTGTTAATTTTGCTGAAAAGGTCCCTTCCCCCTCCCTCTCGGCCATGTATAGTTGTGGTAATGTGATTTATCAGGTCCATTAGGGAGAGCCCTTGTAGTCATACCCAACATTCAGTATTTTAGGATAGAATTCCCCCCAACTGTCAATTCAGTCCTGTGATTTGTTCCAGAAACATGCACAAAATCAATCAGTTCTTATTGCATCTTTCTTTTGCATATATGAAAAAGCTTTTCTTCCAATTGTTTCAGGAATTCGTAACGGTAATACGGTTCATTGAAAATTCTTCGTTTGGTTAATATTATTAGCATGAAAAACAAAAAGATTGTTTTTAAACCCCTCTTAGAATTTGATGGTTTGCGTTTCAGGGAACGCGGAATCCGAAATAAAGGCAACAAATTTCTGTAGTTACGCCCCACGCGGAACTTTCGTTAGTTACCACGAATCAAAATTGATGAAATTTGGTTCGTAGGTTCCATTTGATTTCTAGTTGGTCCGCGAAGCTCGGCGGTACTGTCAATTATCTCTAAGGGATGGAAAATAGGGGTTGCGATTTTCAAAACACCATAGCTCGACGAAGACTTTGAATATAGAGGTATGGATTTTATGACGTTTTTATTTTTGATTCCGAGCTTAAGGATTTTTGTGATCTCCCGGACCCGGAACATTGTACGTGTAAGTCCAGCGATGTTCGTTCACAATAAGGCTGAACAGCTGTTGTAATCACGGATGGCTTTATGAAATCGAGTTTGTTGTTCCGTGATAATTCGTTCGAAGAACGCTACTTATTTTGGTTTTTGTTGGTACGTAATTTTTTACCGATAACTTTTTTACGGTCGGTACTTTTTTACCTGTCGTTCGTTCACGGCCAAACGAATCATCCAGATTAGGTGAAAATTAGAGAATATGTTGAGGGTCATACGCATGGTTAATGTTGTTATAAAAACAAGGAAAATGAGGATTTTGTTGATCTATCTAGACTGTATTCACTATCTTGAGGAAATCTGAAAAAATCCAAGTAAATTTCATAGATATAATCAAATCTACCCATAAATCTGAGGTGTTTGTGGCTGAAGGCGAAACCCGATCTTCCAGACACCTACCGTCGAGTAGTATAATCAACGTTGATAGCTCATTATCCTATGAATGTAAAATCCCACCCTTCATTGTAAATAACAACGTCCATCGGTGTTTCGGTTGTTAGTTTCCCATGCTGGTGGTGATCCGTTGAATGTTTCCTTTGGGTCGAGACATGCTCGCGAGAACTCTCACACTTCCGCTAATGTTCTGTTCCTAATAGCCTTAATGGACGCAATTCTGTTGCTCCTGTTACACTCAGTTTCGTTACGTGGTTTCCATCGCGGCACAGTACAGCCCTAAGCCAACTTGAACGTTGGGTTCACCACAGGTAAAGCTAAATACCTACACGTTGAGTGGTTTGAATTCGTTTAGAAGTATGTAGGTACCTACCTTACTTACTGTCAAGTTATTTGTTGATATCATCTATATTAGTGATTATAATATGTATCTGTTAGTAAAGTTATTATAATCACGAACTCTTATGTTTCGTTCACCATTATCCCAATAGTCGACTCTCCATAAATATATTTGTTGTCACGGCCGAACGAATTATCCGAATTCGATGAAACTATGGGACTTGTTTGAGGGCTGAGTGAGGCGTTGCCGGAGAGATGCATCAAAAATGCGTCTTGGTTGTAAAATACAGTTTTAGATCATATAATTTGAACTGCAAATCAGAATATTAAACCGAACCTAGTGAGGAGAAACTGTAGTAAAATATCAACGTACTGTGTGATATCAGTTTGAACGGAATTTGACGAAAACGTCTATGTTAATTCAAATCTCAAGCTGAATTTAAAGTTGAGATCATTAGAATCTGGGGGTAGCTCGAAGGTAGGTACAGACATCTACGCAGAAGGAGCATCTGTACGAGTAAACAATAAACCGTTGTGTAATAATTTGCAGCCTTTTAAAATTCAAATCGATACTGACATTCTGGTTGATAAAATTGAATCCTTCGATAGTCCGATGCGGAAAGTGCGAGTGTGACATCCTGTGGGATCGTATCCGAGCTTTAAGCCTCCGGGCAATTCCGCGGCATCGCCCGCTTCCACTTCGAGCTCCCACTGGAGGTTTTCCGGCTTTCCGAGTTCGCTTAAGAGGATTTGAACAGAAAAGTGGCGTCTCCCTCTGATATTGTTGGGTGGGGCGGCAGTCTACCTTGGCCTCCTCTAATTGAGTCTGAGTCCCCTCGTAATCCGCAATAGGTAGCCCGCAATTTGGCCTCTTGTTGCGTGAATATCTCATCATACCCTTTCAAAGTGGGGAGGTCCACGGTTGAATTTGTTCGAAATCACCGGAAGCTTGGGGATGAAACTCAGAGTTTGCTCCTCCCCCCAACCCTGCAAAGTGAAATGTGGGAGTTGATGGTGGAATTGGACTTATTCATGCGACCACCTGTACAGTTCCGAAGCAGTGTTGCATGATTGAAAGGGGGATTTCTATAGATTACCGAGCTACCTCTTTCATGATATGGGATAATCTTAAAGGAATATAATGGTAAACTATGTTGTGTGTACCCACTGAATATATTCCTATCATCAAATCCTCAATCGACCCAAAGTACGAATCCACCCCCAGATAAGCTTAATCAACTTCACATAAGTTGAAATTTATACCTAACATAATTATACTGCCATATCAGGTTCCAAATTAGAAATCCCCATTTCAAAACTAATCGTAGTTGCCACCTGTTGATCGATAAAATCATTTCAACATGGATAGGTAATATTTTTCTCTCCGGGAAGTCGGACCGAATTTTGCGACACGACAAATTTTGTGTTAGTCAAATTTCTGATGATTTTCACGTAAAACTAATGCACCATTTTAATTCCGTTAATTATTGTGTAACACCCCGAATCGTTTACCACTCGTTGGAAAGCTCTCACTTCATCATAAAATCTCACCCTGCCTGAACATATTATGTCCATGGTTCGACGATTTTTCCGTGGAGGGGAAAATTCAGTTTCTTCCATTTGATAGGTTCGTTGTAATTTTCCATTCGCTTATTTTGCTGTTCTTACAAGAGTGTTAGGTTCAATGGGTTAGAAGTGAAACATAAGAAACATCTATTACACCTAAGGTGTGTCAGTAAAAAGCCTGTTGTTGGTCATTAAACTGTTCACGATCCCTTTACTGACAGTTGCTCGCTGTGGACTGATTTTCAAGGTTTTGGATGTTAACTGGGATCTTTTGGAATACCAACACAATGCTGACTGAACTAATTATCAGCTGATCTTAGAAACGTACTTAAATTTATTTATTTATTAAAAGCACAATGTACGAAAGGCGCATGATACATGATAAATAATAAATTACAATATTTTATAATACATAGGTGGGCTGACAACAAATTACTTATAAAAGAAGAAAAAAAAGGGTAATACATCGTACAAGAAACAAACAAAAAAGACAAACGATGGCGGGCTCCTGAAGGGAGGAGTGCTGGATAACTTTATCTCTGTAAGTTATGAGACAATATACTCCTCATCCATAATATGCCTGGTAAGAAGCGAACGGAAGGCGGAAACTGACGTGGAAGACCTGTAAGAAGACGAGAGGGAAGACCACAACCTTGCATCACCAATCCTGACAGACGAACTCATAAACCGAGTAGAATTAGGAGGGGGGGGGGGGGGGTTAAAACAGCTGTGTGGGTTCTGACTGACTGTGAGCTTTTGAACAGCTCGGACAAGTAATTGGGAACGATTAATTTTATATAGTAAACAGCCGAACCCTATTTTAAAATAATCAAATAATCCCATGCCAAGTAACGAAGAAGCAAAATCAGAAACATGACTTGTGGGACGATGGTTATGAACAAAACCTCACACAAGCGTTAAAAGCGACATTCAGATGTCTCTTAGAAACAGCATCAAGGTCGTTGATAAATAATTCGATTGAGGACATCAGTACTTGCTTATAGCGCAAATAAATGTGGAGTTGGGACGCCAGTCATTTCCTGACTGACATGACGTTCGCCATGTTCAAATTAGAATGTGTAGGCTCTGCACTTCTACAAACATCTATTACTGATCGTCATGAATTCGAATGTTGGCCCTTTCCAATAATATATCCGTCCATTAGTGATAAGGCGGAGGGAGATAGAGAGGGCTTGTGTGAGAGATAAATAAAACTAGGTATATTACGTACCATATCCAAGTATTTGGTTAGATTTCAATGAAACCTGCTAGGAATATAATATTAAAATAGTGATGAAAAAAATTCGCCAAAAAAGTGATCAAAATCTGGAGAAAATTGCTCACATGATCAGATACCCTAATATCTCGCAATCTATACAAATGCCAAAATATGTCGACAATGCCTACATTATCACGAATTAAGATAAATTTGATACCAAAAATAAAATTGAAATCAAAACTAAGATAAATTTTATACCAAAAATTGTTTTCCAAAATGACACATTTTTGTAAACAAATACCTAACTTATTAACCCTTCAGCACTCGCTTCGGGTCATAGTGACCCGAGCCTCCATTCAAAGGTGAATATTTTTTGAAACAGTGTTTGTTCTCCTCTCCAAACCACTTGCTAATCCTCCAAGTCGGCTAGACGCACCTGTCAGTATGATTCGCCAGTCCAAAGAGTAATGTTTGATAGGCAAACGAGATATTTTGACCCGACGCGAGTGACTGCGTATTGTTTTTGGAACCCCGAATGACCCGACGCGAGTGAACTCGTAACTTTTTCTGACGGAGAGTTACCTTTGTGACTGCTTGCTCTTTTTTCCATTGAACGCTCGATCAGAAAATGGAAAAAATACTTTTTGTGAGTGATATGAACTTTTACAAGAATTAGAGCGGCAAAATTGTGAATCGCCAATTCCGGATGACGACGAGTTGGTCCCTGAAAGTGACGACGGACGAGGAAAAGTAACATAACTAGAACAAGGAGCAAGTCAGTCTTACTATATTCCACACGACAAATTTAAACCTTTTGTTTGCATGACATAGGGTTACAAGCACAATAATACCTACTGAACAAAGCAAGATTTGAACCCACAAAATAAATTTATCACAAAAGTTGAGGAAATGAGAACTCCACTGTTTACACTAGAACAAACATACTGATAGTAATGAGGGTTCAAAATTGAACAATAAGAACGCTCGAAAAACAATCACAAAAAAATAATCTTCATGAAAAAACAATATTGAATTGGGTATTGAACAAAACGAAGGTTTGACGAGCGAAATGGAAATTTAGCACGGCGGAGGATTACGGAAACGAATTACTTAGTATTATGAATGATGAGAGCTGTGAAGACTTTGGTCTCTGAAATTGATATCGATAAGTTAGTTTTTACTGCTAGAGTAAAAAAATAAGATAATTTCATCAAGTTTGGAGACTGAAAACCCCAAAAAATTAAGATTTTTTAGTGGAACGTTGCTTGCACCCCCTTCGGTTTATTGCCCAACACCATTCATTCTGTGATTTTTCAACATTTAAAATGTCGATAAAAAATACAGAGAATTATTAGTAGTTGTTCTATATATAGGTAAATGACGCTCAAAGTTGGGACTACAGTGAAAATATGGGTAAATGGCACGTGATATTCGAGCTTAATTTAAAAATACCAAGAATGATCTTAATGTGGAAATGTTGTTATTTAAATAAAGAAAATTAGTCCCTCTTTCAGAATATGTGTCTGTTTTTTGCTTTTGTAACCTTTTTACCCACAAAACTTGAATTTAAAGTAGCTTGGGCCAAAAAGACCCGACGCGAGTGCTCAAGTGTGTAAAATGACGCGAGTGCAAAATTCGATCCGGTATCTAATGATAGTATAGATATATGAATCCCTAAAGCGATCAGAGGTACCCCAATCGTGGTTGCCAAAATTTGTCGATAATCCCTAGATATCACGAATTAAGATACTCACATTTGATATAAAAATATTCTATTAAATCACATTTAGGATGATACTTCGACAATTCGCTCATGTGGTGGTGTCTGGAACTTTTCCATTCATTGCGACTGGTATACAGAATGAAAATTATCGCTTGACGCTCGATGGGCCTCTTAAATTCGCTTTTCTAACCCGAGTGACTCCGCCGCGGTGACGTGCAGTTTCCAAAGATCCAAGAAGAGACGAAAATTGAGCTTTTCTTGCAGGTGGAGTCTAGAAAGTACTTGCTGGGGGGGTCGGAAGCTAATCCCTCTCAGGCTCAACAAACGCGTAACTATCACTCAGCTCTTTCCCTTTCCCGGCTTTTGTTTGTCTGCCCCCCCACTCACCATAGGATCGTCGTAGTAAAAAATCGCAGGTAATCTCAGTTGCTCAGTTAATCCCTGGGCGTTCCTCGGTAATTAATTCCCTTTCCTCCCTATTTTTTTCTTCCTCTCCGCTTTTTAATTCATTTTGCTTTCTCGTTGTTTTATTCGTCGTTTGTTACCGAGTGCAGTTTGCTTGCAGTTGATGATTGTAATCTGGTGATTAACTGAAGTTCTTGAAGGCATTTTCACGGATTTTATATGACTCGCTGCGGGGATAAAGTAGGTTGGGAACATTTTTGCCTGTTATACCGTATTATTCGTTACACCCTGTAGCTGATAAGATCTATTTAGCAAACGCTACAAATTCTTGCGCGGTTGTCAGCGCATTTTCAAAGAAATTTACTAAACATTGGCTTCAAAACGTTTACTACCTACATGAATTATTGTTGACAAATTCAGTTCCGTTCAAGTAGTTCCGTTCAACATCATGAATCAGAACATTATAGGTATTCCGTTCAACACAATATATCGCTAAAACTCAACATTTATGTTGACTACAACATTTACAGCCGGCCTCGCCCGGGGGGCGATATTCGTCAATGCGTCTGGCGTCAAAAATGGTCCATTCAGATTAACGTTACTCAATGATTCGTGATGAGGCAACATTCGCAGAGTTTTGTATAGAAGAAGATTCAAGCATCATCGCTCACCTATACAAAAGAAGTAGTTGAGAAGTTCGGCGCAGGGCGCAGCGCTCGCTTTTAGAAGAATCAGGGAAAATAATTTGAGATAGGAAGCCGAAGTGTTTTCATGATATTTTATTGATTTTAGGCATCTTTAAACACTGAGACTGTTTCAGTAATCGAAAAAATTTCTCTCCACGAAATTGGGTCAAATTTCGTGGTAAGCAATCGTTTAAAAAAAACGAAAAAAAGGACCGAAACTTGATATACGTAAATTCACCAGAAATGTTTTATTGAAATCTGAATCAGGACATGGAAAACTGTTTAGATTGTCAAAAATATGTTTTCATTCATAGAAAAAAGCGCATTGAATTTGTGTTCGGAGGTTGGGGGGGTCAACAATTGTAAAACAATGGGAAATTTTCGTGAGTAGGGTCCCCCCCCCCCCCCCATATCTCAGAATTGGATTTAGCACCCTTGAAAACCCCCGCTGCCAATTTTCATCTCAAAACTCCGAACAGCTTGGGCAACAAACGGAAGTAAATAAAATGAAATGACGTCATAAGTGTATGGCGCTGAGGTGTATGGTCGTAGTGGTGAGGGGCCCTATGACGTCATTTCGCTTTCTTCCACCTGGTTTATCACGCACTTTCCCTCACCGGATTCCCCTCACACCCACACACAGCACTCGCCGAGATCTTTTACTTTAGAAAATACAAGAAGACCGGTGAAGTTGCCCGTTATCGGGAAATTGCTAAAAATCAAAAACTTTGGAAATTAGCTCATATTATGATCATGGATGGCATTTCAGGAAAATTGTTCTTAAAGGTAAAATGGCATTTTTTATCTCGTTGGCTAGTCCTGCGATCTTGGACTTTCCAAGCTTGGATTCGGAAATTTATGAGGAATGAGTTTGTTCAAATTCAGAAAACGAACTGACAGGTTTTGAGTGGTTGGGAGGGGGGTGAAACTTTAAAGGGGACAATAGATTAATTAACGCGATACCGTTCATTTGACAGGCAACTTTAGCGGCGGGGAAGGGGGGGGGGGGGGTCAGTAGGGAAGTGAAAAGCCACTTCTAGAGCGCGGGCTCGGGAGAAAAGGGGCGGGTTTCCTCAGTTTTCTCCCTCTTTTCAGAAAAACTAGGGCTTCCCCTTCTATCTGTGCAGGAAATTCAGGTGAAAGGCGCATTCTACTGTCAGTTCGCGCAAACAAAGCCAACGGCTCCGCCCACGACTTATCGTTGGGAAGTTGATATTATGAAAAGGTGATGTGGAGAAAAGGGGAAAAGAGTGACAGGCAGCCGTTACCGAGCTGTCGGGACGTTTGCAGTCCTCATTCTTTACCGAGGCCGTATATAAACAAATACGACCCTTCAATTCAGAATTTTCTTAGATTCAGGTGAATGTCGATGGTCGTATTTCCGTTAGAACAGCTGGAAAATAATGGAAATTGGAGGAGAATCCGTGGAATGGAACAACGACAAGAGCTACCCACCAATAATCAACGCGGCTCGTACAATTATCTTACCTTCCGGAGAAATCTGTTGTCACTAGTAAGGCTATAATATTAATGATAATAGTTATACAGTCCTGAGAATACGGGACGGAAACTGGCGTCAGTTGGTCAGTGTTTATGTTGAGAATGGAGAAGTGAAGGGTGAGGTGAAAGGTGATTGGCGGCATTGAGATGAAAGGACAAACCTTTCACTTCCTTCATCCCCCGCTGCCAATCCACCTTTCACCTCCAATTAATTGTACTTCTAGTACTAATGAAACAATTCCTGTAGGTTCAGTAACATTGCGACGCATGGTGGGGCAGAAATCAATGTATCCTGCTGCAGTGGTGCCGTTATCTACGCCAACTCGAAATTTCTTCCTGGGCCCATGTCCATACACCAAAAACCGCTCATTTCATGCAATTTTCCATTTATGAAACCGCTCATTGGGACCGGTTATGGACCCTTTCAACAGAAATTATATGGTAATCATTAGGTTGCATTCTGTAATAGGGTAACTCAGCATAGCGTTCGATAAAGTCAGTATTGGGTTTGATTCTCAAGCATCCAAAAAATCGATGTGTCGAGGAGGTAGCTCCTGGCAAGATAACACCACTCAGCCTAGGAAATAATGTTTACCTACTTGTTTATCCTATATTCATTTTCTTATAATCTGTGGGTACCTACCCACCCACCTTATGAGGATCTTGCTAGGTTGTATTTGCGGTTGCCAGTAGTATGCTAGAGTGAGCCAGAGGGGATCCTGCTTGTAAACATTGGAAAATTTCAGTAGGCGTAGGTTTTTTCGGTAATTATCGACCTCTGATTCGCTGGGAATATGGCTAATAACCAGCACAAACTCAGTATCTGCTCTCAGGAGGACGGAATGTCTCAATAAATGTGCCAATTCCACTAAATAAAGTTGTCATGCCTCGAACTACTCGATGGAGCAACCGATGATAAAGTAATATTCATGCCTCGCCCTTGGTGTATGCAACCATCACAAAAATCTTATCTATAATGAATTATTAATAACAATAACATTGGGGAAAACGAAGACGATACCGAAAGGAAACGCGAGTTATAACTGCGATAGAAAAAAATTCTTACAGGTGAAGACAGTTTTACAGGCCCTCAACTGTTTTTCGTATTAAAGGAAACTTGTATATAGGGACACTGAAATTCATAAGATGAAAAAAACTCGATCTCTTTTTAGTGAAACCATAATTGTTGGTTGGCTATTCTTTGTAGAAAGAAATGATTCTAGAACCTAAAGGAAACTTCGAAAATCGTGGAAAAAAGAAGTCTGCCAATTCGAGTAGGCAGAGGAGTATAGCTTCCTCACTTGAATAACATGAACGTGTAGAGAATAGTTCGGTAGGTTCATTCAATGGACAGCTGGAGTATCCATGCATGGGCTAATGACTAAACGACTCAGTTCACATGGGCTAACAGAATTAGTGGGGTAGTTTTAGCTCTCCACGGCTATTTTTCGCATAGTTAGAAGCGTTACAAGGAAATGGTCAACATTTCATGTTCGCACATGCGCAGACGAAAGTTGCAGTACGATTCCAATGAAATTCGTATGGAATTATCGAAGTATTATTCATTCTTGGGGGGATCGACCCTCCAAGTGTGAACTCATTTCAACAATTTAAGGTAGTTCTGGGCGTTTCAAGACGAAAGTTACCGTACGATTTCAATGATTTTGATATGGGACCATCTGTGACCCAACCCGCACCTACCCTCCAAATCTCAGCCCATTTCGACCATTATTTCTGGTAGTTATGGGCGTTACAAGGAGTTGACCACAGACAGACACGGAACCAAAATGTTCTTGATGTCTGAAACGCAAAATGGTAGTGGAAATTTTTATTTTGAGGGCATATATTTTTTATACTCTGTCACGAAGTCAAGGCTTCCCTACCTTCCGGTTGTGAGGAAGCAAATCAATAATGATCATGTATAAATAGGCACCTACACCTCGAGTTGGTCTGTCTCGACACAGACTTGAATTTTCTACATCCATTCTTCCCTGCGGAAACTACTTTCGTCAGTCCCAATTAGTGAAAATGATAATTGTCGAAATTTGTTGAGGAAATGTTACAATCGAAACGTGAGGGGCAATTTTCTTTGTGTACACCTACATTGTGCGGTGTGCTCAAACAAAGAAACGAGATGTTCATAAGATTTGCAGGTTGACTGTCGGTTCGTTGTATTTTTTTGTACCAGGTACATAATCATAACTCGGTTGCTACCATGATTCCACATAGTTATAATAAACTATAAGTTTACTATAGTTATTTAGGTTAGTTATTTAGGTATAGCTCCGAAGTGTGTTGAGGATCAGCGCGGAATTTTCTGTTAGGATGGAGAGGAGCGTAATTTTAGTGGGATAACCCAATTTCGCCCCACTGCGACGTTTCAACTGCAATGACTCATGGAGCTGATGAAGTGGTAGTCAGTTCTGTTAAATGGTTAGAGATCCTCGGAGAAATGTATGAGAAGTAGTCTCATATGAAATTAATAAAGTGAGATGGGCGGCTGCTAGAGGTGCCTACCCCGACATAATATACCGCCCCTTACCCGCCACCCCCATTTATACAGCTAAGCAAAAACTTGACTTAACTTCGTCAAACCACCAGGGTGTTTTCCTCGGTTTCCCGCGCCACACACGTCGGGCCGAGGAATTCAATTACAAGTTTGATGACGTCTAGGGGAAACCGACCAACGGGGTTAGGAAGGAAAACTGAGTGAAGGGACCTCGGGAGAAGACCCTCGGCAGTCACTATAAATTGCCCAAGGAGGGGTTGAACACATGAGTGGATAGGATCGCAAGAAAGCATGCTCCGCCCGTGATACGTGAACGGAGCACTGGTTTGGAGATTGCTGGGCATCCGCACATCTCCTGGAGTCACCCTTTAGAACCTCGACGGGATGGCACGTGTTATGGCCTGGTTACACGATACATTCACACCCTCGTAAAACAACCGAGGCCTCGTAAAGGCTGGCTTTTCTAATTGAATTTTACAGTTGAAAGAAACAGCTCCCTTTTATTATGTCTTTTTACAGTTAGTTACTTTTTTCTTATGAGTCGAGACTTTAAAAGACCAGTCCATCAAACCTACCTATAAGGTCTGTCGTAAATCCGGTTCCAAGTTGATCGGCTTATCGAGAAAAGATTCATCTCCAATCCTAGCAAGTCACCAATAATTCGACTGACTCGCGTTCGTGCTGATACCACCATCAGCAATCTTGCGATATCTGTTGTGATCAATTACTTTCTGTTGCACGCAGTGTTGTCCTTGGAAAAAATCCAGAATCTTGCAAATCACCACTGTTGGGAAAACTTCGAATCTCCCGATATATTTGCTTTAGTTTTTGTTATCACATACAAACCTTACTTCATTGAGGAGATTTCTTGCTGCATCGCATGAACTATCCAAAAGTGCATTACTTCGATGGGAAACAAGTAAAAAATGGCGTGGACTGTATTTCGCAATGTGTGAGGAGATGGCAAGCGTTTTACCTATTTCAAAAACAGTAGGTAACTGCTGTTTACTGAACGTCCTTTTCGCAACTGGCGAAGGCATCAATTTCCGTGTATGAGGACGATACGTTAATTCAACTAGCTATTCATTTCCTCGACGGGCACGCGACGAGCTTCAGGAGCAGTTGAGGGTGTTTTACATAATCTGGTAAGGTTTCGTAAGTAATTTAGACTTTCTAAGGTCCCTAAAACCGCTCACAGAAATCCGTAGGTATATGGTTGGTCTTTGGCATCTATGTTCTAGTAGATGTATCATTGCTGCTGCTGCTTCTACTTCTACTGCTGCCTGCTACCATTGCACTGAAGATTTCAGCTCAGTCAGGAAGTTAATGTGATTATGTGGCACTCGCGTTACAATTTCCCCGGGTTAATAATTCTCATCAGCACGTTGTACCACAGCGGCATCAAGCTCGGAGATTTAAAAAACGCTGCAAATCCCTGCACAACGGTTTATTATTTTGTATAGAATACCCTTCTGTTACAGATCACAGCTCTATGTATAGATAACCCGTCTATATAATATGATATGTACTATTCTACACATATTATGTAGATCGCAGACCCTCCGTAGGTTAGTACCTAACCCCGTACTCGTTACTAGGTACCTACCTAAATCACGAGTTAAATGTTGCTAAAATAATTCTGCCAATGACAAACAGTACCTAACAAAAACAAACACACATAATGAAGTTCTGAAAAGAAATTGTTGATGAGGAGTGAAAAAAGTTGCAAAAGTACCTACCAACAAACTCCAGCCCCTTCTACGTAGATGGTATAATGAACCGTTGTGTAATAATTTACCGTTGAGTAATGATTTACCGTAGTAATAATTTACCCATCAATAATACTTCAACGTTTGTTCAAGTTTCACTACCTACCAACAAACTCCAATAGAGCCATCATTTTTCAAATTAAATAATATCACAGAACAACCAACTCGACTTCATACTCCACCAATATAATCAGGTGATCCCTACCAATGATTGGCCGTATTCACAAATTCCTATTGTGGGCGCGTCTCTGGTTACGAGATTTGGTTTGGATTGTATACAATTTCATTCACACTGGAGTCGAAAATGCCTGTCGGTGCAAACTTCGGGGCCTTACTGTGAACGAACGGCTGGACGTACGATGCTCCGGATGGTCTTAAAAAACTCGCAAGTTCAAGAACTATTTAAAACCGTAAAAACATTTACGTAAAAAAATTGTATAGGCGTTTTGAAAATTTCAACCCCTATTTTGAACCCCTTAGAGATGACTCACAGTAACGTCGAGCTTCGAGGACCAACTAGACGCCGAACGGAACCTATAACCCGAATTTCATCAATTTTTTTTCATGGTAACTAAGAAAAGTGGCCCGTACGGCGTACGGCGTACGGCGGACAGACATAAATATTTTTATTGCAGTTTTGGATTCTACATACCTTGAAACGTAAACCATCAAATTTTGAGGGGGGGTAAGAATTTTTTTTTTCATGCTCGATTCCAATGGTTCATTATTGAAAATAATAAACCAAAAAATCTATTAATATAATCGAATCTTGCTTAGTATTTATTTAACTTGGTAACTAGGGATATACAGTTTATAAATTAACTGGTATAACGGGCAGTTTTACCAGTAAATTTATAAATCGACGATAATCAAATACAAAAAATAAGTAAAGATGCATTATAGTATTAGAATCCTCACACTCACACACACATATTATCAGGCAAATCCAACTCCGGTCATCGCTAGGGTTGGGGACACGAGCGCCATGACCAGTTAGACATCCAACATACAAGCATCTGAGACGACAGACGCCTAGGAGGTAGCTAAACGATCTCTTTAGCAGTTCGCGTGGTTTGTGGTGGGCTCCAGTAGGTGCAGGAAGAAGTTATTCCTGACTAAATGCACACTCCGAGGAAGCCATCTTGATTTTATTGAATGGTAGAGATGACAAACTTATCAAATGTGGAACAAGTTCTCCAGGTGTCGTAGTACCTGCAAGGGGTTTTGGGGGCGACAAAACATACCGGAAATCCCTTAGGTAGGTACCTAATATATATTTTCTCAACTGGGCCAGCATGTACACAGTCAGTAATTTATTTAATTAGAGAGTATTAATCAAAGGTTGGACCGAAAATAGACTGACCCTGTTCTTGAAACATGCTCTAAACCAAATTAATTTACAAAACTTAATTTGAATGAAATCTATAATGTTCAAAGGCTATAAAATACAATTACGACGCCCCGGAAGCCTCGGGGAAAAAGATAAACTCGGTGATAGCACGATAAAAGGAACTGGCCCTGCGGACTGATGGATGAAAATTGATCTTTAATGAGAGAATGGAGTCGTATGAAACCACTCAACTAACGGACGTTACGCTGGCCGTAAAAGTATAGTTACGACACGTCGTAAACTTGATGATACGTCGTTACCCAAACGTAATCGTCATCGTGTCAATGAACGTTCTCTGTGCACAGGCGGGTTTCCCCAGACAATGAGGAGCCGGTGTCATCAACACTCTTAATTTCCCGCATTGGTTTTGTTACTTAATTTCCACGACCACCAGTATTGGTTTGGTTTCAGTAATAATAAAATTATGTATGATTATTTCCTGTCCTTTATGTAAGATTTTAAAGTTCGTGCAGTACGTAATGAAATCTAAATAGAGTCTGTTTTATGGTCAATAGGATTCAAATTGCTAATGCCAATTGAATTTATTAAAATATAATAAAAAGTCGATAATAACGTAATTAATTCCATATAATGATGGATTATCTGAATCGTCTTCCGAAATGATAACTGAGTAGGTATTGGACATCTGTCCAAGACCTAAAATGTCTCATTTCATTACCGTCTCATTGCCTTTGTCGAGGAAGTTATACATTTTTACTTTGCATGATAAATGTATGTATATGAACCGAAGCTTTTAGTCATGTAGAAGCAGCCCAAGTCGAAGGACTGGAAATGATGAGAGCATTTTGAATCGAATCGAATTCGACAGTTTTCAAATGTTGCAAAAATATAATGGGGTTAAATTTAGTTTTCGGAGGTCACAAAACGGTAAAAACAGTTAAAATTGCCAAAAATTTATACACGTGCTTCATGACAGGAATTTTAGCATGGAACATGCTTTAGCCTTGGACTAACTATCCGAAAAATGTCACGCGGAAGTGTCACGAAATTTTAACGATGATTTTCACGTACAACCGAGTAGTTGCTAGGGAAATGAAACTTCTTTCATTTTCATCGGACAAAAATCGTTTTCCATTCGTTGGAAAGCTCTTGATTTATCACGTATTTATTTCGTATTTGTTCTTGGTACTTATTTCTTACTTTCATACTATAACTATATAAATTGATGTTATAAATGGAAACAATGACGCTTGTTTGGTTGTCACTTGGTTGTATCCTGGTGACGAAGTGAAATCATAACAGTGCGGCTACAGAATCATAAAAAGCGCGGCTAAAGCATGTTCCATGTTTCTTGAATTTTAGCCGTAGGCTCTAAGCAGTAAGCATCCGGGGGTCCAGGGGGCTTGCCCCCTGGCGAGGCACGCAGCGCCGAGTTTTATTTCCTTCTTAGTCGCAAAGTTGGTAATAACATAAACATTGATTTAGGAGATCAAAACATATCGTTGATCTTTCGCCGAATCTAACTTTTTACCCCACGAACGCTTAACCCTCTTAGAGATGGACGAACATTCATAGTTTGTTGTTTTCTGTATTGCGAGGGGAACGTTTTTATTCCGTTATTATTGTTTTCAAGAAAAGAACCAACTCCCTTTCCTACAGCGAGCGCTTGCCTAATTCTATCTGTTCTACCTCACTTTTTCTTGTTTCCAATCCCTTTTCACGAGCAGTGCGTGAGGAGGTTCAACTCATTAACTCCAACCCTTTTTTTTCCTACGTAAGTAGCGAAAGGGAGAAAAATACAAACAGGAAAAAAAGAGAGAAAATTCTTCTTTTTGTTCTTTTCTCTACCGCCGCTGAACAATGGCAACACTGATCTTCACGGATCAGCAGCCGCCCTCTCGAACTCGCTGATTCCCACTTCTTGCACGATAGAGAGCGCGCCAAATCGTCACCTTTTTGTCTGATAAAGAAGAGCCCGTATTATAAGGGTGCACGTACGCCGTGATCTGATGAGAAGATCGCGTTCCTATTGTTTCTCTAGTGTTTCTTTGCTGAAACCTCCCCCCACTCGAGTGCTCTGCCATCACTTGAGGGGTCGATCTCGGGAAGGGGATGCGACTTTGATTGTCTCCTGGAAACCCGCCCTTTACAAATGCCTTTTAGCGCGTTCCGTCAGTGTTTTTGAAGGTTTGGAGAGACCGACGTGTTTCGTAAACCTGCAGAGAGAGAAACTCAAATACATCGCCCTGCAAATTATGTTGACACGGAGAGGATGAAAAGCTTTTCCGGCCCTCCGTGTGGAGCAAATGAGATTCATGTTTGAAATGTCCTAACTCCGTTTCTCTATCAGCCTTCGTAAGCATCTTTGCTCCGTCTTGGCTCCGTAACCGCGAGTTCAAATTCAACTCGGAATTCAATCATAGCATGTTAAGTTAGGTACCTCAGAATTCTACATACTGAAGCGCGATCTGTTACGTACTTACCTGGTTCCTACATAATCCGTTGATTACAGATACATACTCATCGACTGCAGAACCTATGAACGGTTGGGAGAATCAAGCGAGAGTGCTAGTTATTCAGGAGCCCCACGCTACAACAAAACCTGGGCGTATCTTCGGTTTCTACCAGGGACGAGTGTGTTGGAAGCGGAAACTTGAAGGATCCCGTAAAATAAACGGTCACTGCCCTGCCAAAATTTCTGTCGCCATATGTAGGAATTACCTACCATAGATAGTTTCAAGCAGCGAAAAAACCGACATTGACTTTCCATAACTTGAAGGTTCTAGAGTTGAGGGAAACGAAAGAATTGAAGCTATCGTAAACTGCACGATGGTTACATTGTTAGTAGGTATTCAAAACCCAGGTTTCAGTAATATACTTGAGTAGGTATCTTAATACACGTCACAAGTCGATTGAAATTCACCATGAATTTACGCAAAACAATACAAGGCGATTAACGATTGGAAAAGAAGATATGAGTAGTACCGACCGCAAAAACCATCGACTCTATTATTGTGGTGGTGGGGAGGGGGGAGGAGGCTCCTGAACGTCATGAGTTTCCTATAATAGATTCCTAAAACTGGCTAATTTTCTTTAAACTGACGGGGAATCATACTATAACTGCAAAATACTGTAACGAATGGAACTATAAACAACGCTCACATGGGTTTATTATTGGGCATACCTACAGAAATGTTGGCTGTTCATTTATTGTTTCTTTCGTGTGCAATAATTGAAATAGCTATTTTTTATGGTTTCCACCTATTTTGGTCCCCAAAAGCACGAATTAGGCTCCTATTTTTGACAAATAATCTTTGATCATTGATAGCGCCATTTAACTTTCTTGAAACACATGTTGATACTACTTCTAGTGTTATTATAAAAGTTACGGTGATTTCAGACAATTTCCCAGGTTTTTGACTCATGAAGCTGAATTTTCGGAACTCAACCTTCGTTACAACCTCAATTCTTCACTCTTTGGTCAAAACCAACTTCATATTCGGTCTTCTCGCCTAAAAAACATAGAAAACGATACCTCACAAGCTCTTCTCACTAAAAAAACTACAAAAAACACTATTTTTACCCCCATTTTTCACCGATAGCACCTTTGGTTATATTACGATCGAGCTGCGAAGTTTCGGGACACAACCAGGGTTCAAATGGAGCCTGTGTGCGAAAGAACGATTTTTTTAGACCGAAATTAGAGAAGATACGCGTGATACGGCGTACGGCGGACGGACATTTTTGGAATCTACGCACCTTGAAACGTAAAAGAAAAATTTTTGAGGGGGTCTTATAAAAAGGTTTTGCTGAGCGATTACATAGGTGTATTATTCACAGAATAATAAACCAAAACGAGAAAATAAGGATTTCGTTAATAAAATATAATTTCTAAATCCTTTTTGCTACCGTCGAGTTGGACTCGGCAATGCTCCCTTGTCAGTTTTAATTTCGGATAACTATGGACAACTTGGTTTCTTTCGTTCCCACGCGACCACCATTAGTGTCTATTTACTATTAGTATTTTGTGTCACTTACCTACCTTATTACATAAATGAGTGGATGAAAAGAGAAATGATCCTCCATCAATTTAAAGAAAATGTAGATTAGTGGAGAGGATAAACCGCATAACATCAAAAGGAAATACGAAAAAAATAGCAGTTTTTAGTAGTTGAACACATTCTAGGACAGTGTCAAAGCAATACCTGTGCAATATGTGCGATTGATTAAAACGGATCGTGAGAAAATTTGCGATTTGTGTGGTTATGTGTAAATAAATAATGAGCGAATTTTCAAAGAAATATTCGAATTAATGGCTATGGTTTTGAATAAAGGAAAACTTCTTCCTCCTACTGTTAGTACCTAAATTGAATAATTTGAAATAGATTTTTTCTTTCGTCTTCCTTCTAGTAATACGTGGGCCGGTACTTGTCTATCTATGAAGGTATCATAACAATTATATGTCAAATGGGAAATTCAAGGAGTTGTACTAATCGTTTGCCTCCCCCTTTTTTGCTTCGAACTCTCGTCTTCAATTAATACTTCTCACATTTTTCAATCTGACCACTCTAAGGGGGTGGGGGGGGGGGGGGGGTAAGAGTTTAAAGATTATCCTAGTTTTGGGTAATTTTTGCGCACTTTAAATGCTCTAATTTAAGAAAGGATTTAGATATCTAAAATCCGATTTCACCATCGTGTTCAGCGTGCAAAAACCTTTAAAATGAGGGGTCACTTGTTAGAAAATAACATTTTGGGGATTTTTGGGTAATTTTTGCGCACTTTAAATGCTCTAATTTGAGAACGGATCAAGATATCTAAAATCCGATTCCACCATCGTGTTCAGCGTGCAAAAACCTTTAAAATGAGGGGTCACTTGTTGAAAAATAACATTTTGGGGATTTTTGGGTAATTTTTGCGCACTTTAAATGCGCCAAAACCCTCCTTAGAGTAGGCCAATTTCGCCCATCTTCGAACTTAGCCTTTCGATTGCCAAGATAGATTTTTTGTGCAAATTTGAGCTGTTTATCTCAATTCTATCGAGAGTTATCGTCTGGAGTGACACATATATATAGAAATATATATATACATAAATAAAAAAGTGTTAAATTTCAGGAATCGTTTTAGAATGGTCTGAAACGGATTTCTATGAAGAAAATTTCCAAAAATTTATATTATTTAAATTTCGAAGCCATTGCAATAGCTTCATTTTCTTTGAAAATTCGCTAAAAGTAGATGGCGTGTCCACGACTATAATATTGAATGTGCTGAAAAAAAAAAGTTTCTTTCGACCAGTGAAGACGCAAATCGGGTGACAAAGGGATCGCCCAAGCGTCGCACCCACTTCGGGTTTCAACAGGCAGTTGAAAAATACGTTCCAATGATCCTCGATGTGAGAGTAATACAATAATTTATTTCACTGCTGCGGCCAAATAAAGGGCATTTCAGAAGGTAAAGGACCAGTAGGGGGACCCGGTTCTAGGGTGGGATTCTCCATTCTCTTTGGCGATTGAAAATCACCGAACAATAAATTCGATTGATTAGTGAAGCGGAGCGACTTCTGATATCTTTTCAACTAATCGCCCACAAAGTTATTGTCAACTAAAACGAGTCGAACGAACCTGTACCAATTCAAGTGTTAAGAATAACTATATTGGATACGTACTGTTCTATTTTACTCACCTAGAAGATTCTTGCAAACCTTTATGTTGCCATTTCACAAATATATTTTCATTTCATGGCATAATTTTATTATGGGGTATGGTATACTTTTCCAAAACAGTTCATCCAACACCTGGTATTGAAGAAGTACCTTGTAAGTACCTACTTCAGAGAATTTTACCTCGCCGAAGAAAGATAAACTCATGGATTTCAACATTTTAATCATTATTGTGTGCTTACTTACCTAAATCAGATATAGAAGTCTTCAGTTGGTGTCAGTATAATAATTCTTATGAACCGTTTTAAATCTACCCTGTTTGAACTTACACTGATGAATCAAATACAACATTTATAATGAGAATTAGGAAATCACCAAAGAGCACTAGATATCTACGTATGAGTAAGTTTACCAGAAAACTATTGAAAAGTGCACTGAAGTAATTCTAGTACCCCCACAAAAACAATCCTGATGTAAAAACGCTGCAAATTCCTGCACAACGGTTTATTATTTTGTACAGAATACCCTTCTTTTTCAGATCACAGCTCTCTGTACAGATAACCCGTCTACATAATATAATATGTACTATTCTATACATATTATGTAGATCGCACACCCTCCGTAGGTTAGTACCTAACCCTGTACTCGTTACTAGTTACCTATCTAAGTCACGAGTTGAATGTTACTAAAATAATTCTGTCGATGACAAACAGTAACTAAAACGGCAAAAAGAAACGCAAATAATGAAGTTCTGAAGGAAAATTGTTGATGTGGAGTGAAATAGATGCGCCTTCTGCGTAGATCACTGTTTTCTGTGGTCAATACCTACCCTCATGGTGAAGTATATTGAATCATTGTGTAATAACTTGCCCATCAATAATACTTCAACGGTTGTTCAAGTTGCAGAAGTACCGGTCAAAAAATCCAGCCCCTTCTTGGTTGATGAAACCGTTGTGTAATAATTTACCGCTGTGTAATAATTTACCGTTATGTAATAATTTACCGTTATGTAATAATTTACCGTTGTGTAATAATTTGCCGTTGTGTTATAATTTACCAATGTGTAATAATTTACCGTTGTGTAATAATTTACCCATAAATAATACTTCAAAGTTTGTTCAAGTTTCACAACAACCAACTCGACTTCATACAGCCATCCTTGATTATAATCAGGTGCTCCTTAGTGATGAAATCCCGGCCGGATTATTTATACCGTTTGATTCACGATCGTGTTGACGAAGCTTTTTGGTGCACACGAATGGCTGGACTTACAATGCTCCGGGTGGTCTCAAAAAATTGTTTAGCTCAAGACAAATTTAATAACGTAAAAAAAACCATACTCTTCAATCGAAAGTTTTCGAGCTGCGGCGTTCTGAAATTTTCAACCCCTATTTTGAACCCCTTAAGGCGGGTTTAGACGGCGTGCACCCACTCGCGCACCAGCCTCACTTCCGACTCGACTTCAACTCGCCCGGCAATAAACTCATCCTCGCCTCACTGTTTAGACGACACGCATTCACTCGCACCGAAACTCGCTCAGTCTCGGTCGGGAGTTCATCATGGCCACACCTCAAGTTACCGCGTCATTTGCTTTCCTAGCAATGTGTTATTTGAAAAGAAGAAATGATAATGGAAGAAATAGAAAGGTGTTTCGCCAGCGATTGCAGTGTGGCAACAGATTGATGGCCGATATGGTGATTGAACACACTGAAGAAACCATTAGAAATTTCGTGCGGATGAGCTCCGAAGATTTTGAATACCTGCTAACTATGGTTTCACCGGCAATTAATAAAATGAACACAAATATGAGAGAAGCGATCACAGCCAAAGAAAGATTAGCTGTCACACTACGATTTCTTGCCACAGGAGATTCATATTCAAGTTTACAATACCTGTTCAGAATATCGAAGAGTTCAGTGTCATCTATCATCCCTGAAACTTGTGATGCTAATTGAAACTCTTCGGGATTATGTGAAGGTAAGTTTTTTAGTTTGATCTTTTGTGAAAGATGTTTTATTCATGAATGAAATCTCAAATGAAAATCAACTTATAAATAATAATAAGAAGTAGGTTTTTACAAAAATTAACTGTATAATAATAGTAATAAGTAGGTATTTAAAAACTTTCACATTTTAAAACTATTTAGTAGTAGGTATTAATAAAAATTGACTGTATGATAATAGTAATAAGTAGGTATTTAAAAAACGTTCACATTTTACAACGAAAAATTCTGCAGGCCAGACCACAGTCGGCAGAGTTATGCTAACTTGAAGGCTCTACAGGTTAGTATAATTCTGCCGATTGTA
Source organism: Leptopterna dolabrata (assembly GCA_954871275.1). Classification (NCBI taxonomy): domain Eukaryota; kingdom Metazoa; phylum Arthropoda; class Insecta; order Hemiptera; family Miridae; genus Leptopterna; species Leptopterna dolabrata. The sequence goes on from OX940981.1 coordinate 43,217,166, forward strand.
TTCTTCGTCCCACGACCTCGACGTACTTGAACCTGCCGGAGAATTGTCTTGTGGGCTGGGTGAAACCAAAACGGGACGGGGGGCTGGCAAAAGCAACCCCATTTCCGCCTTGAAAAAAACATCAGCAATACCCTTTTTAATGCAGGCCTGGGTTATTTGGTCAAATTTTTTAAGTTCGCTTGCAATATACATTCCGTATGTGTGACATGGGTCTTGCGAAATGGCTGTAGAACTTTTCAATAGTTGAAAAGCTTCTTTCATAATTTGGTCATCATCTCGTGGCTCTCTTTTCCTTTTCAAAGCAGCTCTTTGAGATGTTGTTGTCGTTGTCGCCTCAGTTTCTTCAGTAGCTTTCCCGCCTTCTGGTATGGAAGGGGAGAGAGAAGGCTGATTGTCATTCACGATTTGTGGAGTGAGGATGGCTTCTTCAGTGGCTTGCTGTTGTAAAGAGAAATAAAATACATGAAAATATAAGTTAGAAACACATAAACTAAATAGTTAGTTAAATAGAGAAAGTTAGTCCCTCTTTCAGAATATGTGTCTGTTTTTTGGTTTTGGTTAAGACGTGACTAATAAGAATCATATCTTGATTTACAGATGCCTTCAAACCAAAATGAGTGGCTGGAAAAGGCAAGAGGATTCGAAGAGAAATGGGCTTTTCCTCACGCGATTGGAGCAATAGATGGTAAACATATCATGATACAATCACCCATCAACAGCGGAACCGAATATCACAACTACAAACAGCATTTCAGCGTTGTACTTCTAGCTGTAGTAGATGACGATTACAATTTCATTTTTGCTGATGTCGGTTGTCAAGGCAGAATATCAGATGGCGGTGTTTTTAAAAATACGTCACTGTACAGGAAGTTAGAGAGTGGCAATCTGAACATTCCTCCTCCAACGGTTTTACAGGTTCCATATGGCGTACACATACCGTACATGCTATTGGGGGATCAAGCATTTTCATTAAGCGAATACATGATGAAACCTTTCGAAGGAACACCTCAAACTGGTTCAGCCGAACGCATTTTCAATTACCGCCATTCTCGAGCCCGTCGAGTTGTTGAAAATGCTTTTGGTATTTTGAGTTCTGTATTCCGTGTTTTGAGGAAACTAATGCTCCTCTCGCCAGAAATCGTGACTAAGGTTACATTGACAACCATATACTTGCACAACTTGCCACCTGGCACGTTTGACTCTGAAGACGAGGGAGAATTCATTGCAGGGACATGGCGACGTCAAAATGACCAAGATTTGCAATCATTTTTGCCTCTCCGAAACGTTCCACGGAGGGCCGCCGAAAACGCAAAGTACATTCGCCTACATTTAGCTAACCATTTTGTTTTGAATAATGTGCTCCCTTGGCAACATACTTACTAAATACACATAAACAAACACGAAAAATTAAAAATCCGATTGAAAAGTACGAGTAGGTATTTTGCGAAATGCTAGTGAGTTAACAAAATTAGAACAATATTCATCAAAACTTACGTTCATGTCAGTGTCGACTGTCCCTCTTGGTTGGTCTCGGTCCATTAGGAATTCAAAACTTTTGAATGCAAACCATTTGGAGGTGTATTTATCACGAGAGCCTAGTAACAAAGAAGAAAATAGCATAATATGTAGAAACATTATTTTAAAATAATTTAGAAATAAGAAAAAACTGTAACTATGCAAGATGTGAAAATAATAAGTTTGCTTGTTTCATAATACATTATATTATGATTTCTACCATTAAATACATACCTGATCCAGTTATGTTGCACTTCTTCTCCTTCGATCTTTCACTTCGGTATGTACCCATGAGCGTCTTCATTTTTGCCTTCAATTCAGGAACAGGAATTTTCATCAGCTTACTGATCTCACCCCACGCGTCCTTCCTTTTGATTTTATTATGGTACGTAGTGTCTTTGGGGTTCCACAAGAAACTACGCTCCTTGTAAAGCTCAATTAGCTCGAGGCACCTCGCTGTGTCCATTTTACCGTCTACACGGCGCGAGGTTAGATACCGAGTGTCCTTTGATGCGCGACCAAAAACCGACTGACGACAGCTCACCCCGAGTTGGCCTCACTGTGAGTGGCCTCGAGGGGAGGGAGGTGTTTACATTGCGCGAGGGACCGGAAGTGAGGCTGGTGCGCGAGTGGGTGCGCGCCGTCTAAACCGGCCTTGTGATGACTGACAGTAACGCCGAGCTTCGAGGACCAACTAGACCTCGAACGGAACCTATAACCCGAATTTCATCAATTTTGTTTCATGGTAACTAAGAAAAATGGCCAGTACGGCGTACGGCGGACAGACAGAAATTTTTTATTGCAGTTTTGGATTCTACATACCTTGAAACGTAAACCATCAAATTTTGAGGGGGGGTAAGAAGTTTTTTTTTCATGCTCGATTCCAATGGTTCATTATTGAAAATAATAGATATACCAAAACTTACCCGCCAGCAAAACTTGATATCTGTTTTGCCCACTGAAGTAGGATGTTCTTGGATGTGCATCATAGAAGCCTGTTCCTTCCACCTCTGTTGGATATGAGTACTCGTCGGGCCCCGGGAGCTGCTACCAATCGACAACCTGTGACTCTTATAACATCACCGATTTAGTGCGTTTACCAGCTCGGTTCTCACTTCGTTTTATCATGGCTACTTTATGCATTTTCCAAAAATGCAAAGCCCTATTAATGTATTTTCCTATTTTTTCGTGCCTGTCAGCTTACCATCAGTTACCTACTAATGAGCCCTTCGAGTTTCAGATCCGAAAATGGAACTAAAAAGTTCAAAAACCCAAAAAGTTCCAAAAACCTTAATTTTAGGAAACATCCGACTGGAAGGGTTTGTTGGTGTAGGTACTGCTGATGTTACTGTCTAAAACCATGAACTTGAAATAGTACTGTTCCTTCCTTAAATATTTCTTTGTTGTTTCAGGTACTCACCCATGAACATGACGGTTCCGTAGATCTCTTCGGTGAGTTATCTCTACCCTGAAATTTTCAGACAAACGCTCGTGAAATTTACGAGGGTCTGAAATTCAACGGTTTCCCGTTGTCCCACCATAAAGACTTCGGAGGATCTAAAATTTAATCGCCTTTTGTTCGTCGGCAACTCTTCTGGGCAATCTATTCATAATTGTCCCCCTCCCCTTCGCTCCGTGAACAATACCCACCTACTTGTCCGTTAAGCGGACTTGTCCATTTTAGTTGAACTTTCGTCGGATTGTTCTTCCTTCAAGCCCCGACCTCGGAGAAGACGTTTCACAGAACGAGCGTGGGAGATTCCCCCGTTCAACTCGGCGGATGAAATGAAATCCGGAGGAACTAAGTCATTTTCGTTTGTCTCAAAAGAGGACACTTGAAGGGCTTTTGGATTCTTCGTGCCTTAACACTTTTCATTTGTGAATTCAAAGAATGGGTTAGACCACGCAGCTTGTTTTATTTGTAACAGATAAATCCGAGCGAGAGGTTTCCCAAGAGCTTGCAACGTGATGGGATCCGGATGTTAGTTGTGGGAGAAAATTTGTTTTGTAGGGAACTATTCAACCTTACATAAAGCTTGGCGTGGAGGATAGTGATGAGAGCTACCGGCCATGCAGCGTGACAATCTAAGCAAATCCTCTGAGCTGTTTACGTTTTTTTCTTTTTTTTTTACAATGCCCTTTTATTGATTTATTATTTTCAATATTCGTATTATTATTTTCGATGTTCTTATTCTACGTCCCTTGCGTAAACCATGAAGTTTTGAGGGGGGTTAAAAAAAATTTTAGTTCATCGACCATGAAAACAAATTTAACCCCCTCAAAATTTAATGGTTTCCGTTTCAAAGGACGTAGAATACGAATGCCGAATTAAAAAAAGTTCCCGCCCACCCGGCGTACGCCGTCCGCTTTTTCCTCAGTTCTCATGAACCAAAATGCACGAAATTTGGTGTATGGGTTCCGTTTGGGCTCTAGTCCTCGAAGCTCAACGTTACTGTCACTCAACTCTAAGGGGTGAAAAAATAGGGGGTGAAATATCCAGGCTCTTCCAATCTCGGAAAATTGTATTTTGAGCGTGGGTTTTCTCATATTTTTAAATAATTAGATTTTTTTCTTAATTTTTTAAACCATCCGGAGCATTCTACGATGTTGGCATAGAATTTAATTTTCCCTGAAGAGCAGCGTGTATGCAGGCATCAACCGAGATTGAGAGCGCACATCACTTTCCTCTTACCCATGTGGCGTAGCTCAGTGGGATAGGCGTCGAAATCACACGCTGCGCAGGTTCGAATCCCAGCCGGGACCAAAAAATATTTTTCACTCTACATCAACAATTTACCTTCAGAATTACATCTGAATTTCGCCATTTTACATGCTCGTTTTTATGCACTGTAATTCCTGGGCCGGCTCCAGTACTTGATGTAGGGCTTTCCTGGGGGTGGTAGGTATTGTCAACAGAAAACATTCATACGCAGAAGAAATACACTGCCAAGGTGATGGCACAGGAGCTTCCTCGTCACAATCAGAGTGACCCATTATAAAATAGAACAGACTCGGAAGCAAGATAACATAACATTACATTACATTACATAACATTACATAACGTTAAATATACATATTACATAACATTACATTTCATAACATAACATTACATAACATTACATGAAATATACATATTATACATAACATGACTTCCATAATACATTACGTCCATTATACATAACTAGCCTGACCGCTCGCTTCGCTCGCTATCCGAGATTCGCTGTACGCAGTATCGTGGAACCAACAAACGACGGAAAAATCCCATACCCTACCGGGTATTTGTGCCCAATTTCATCAAAATCCGTCAAGCCATTCAGGAGTTGACCATGGTCGACCATATTTCCGCTATGGTCAGGGAATTAAAAATGCGCCTACGTTCAACTTGGGAGGCTACCGGATATTGGTGCCAAATTTGGTCGATATCCGTTGAGCAATTCGGGATTCGACCATGGAGGGGCCCATGGATGCGCTAATGGTCGACCGAGGGGGTAGTCCGAAGGGTCGATCGTAGATAGAATTTCACGTAGATTACGAATACGCGATAAAAATAGGGGTTACCATTTCAATTAACGAAGTTGACCATGGTCGACCATAGTTCCGCTATGGTCAGGGAATTAAAAATGCGACGTTGCACAACTTGGGAGCCTACTGGATATTCGTGCCAAATTTGGTCGATATCCGTTGAGCAATTCGGGATTCGACCATGGAGGGGCCCATGGATGCGCTAATGGTCGACCGAGGGGGTAGTCCGAAGGGTCGATCGTAGATAGAATTTCACGTAGATTACGAATACGCGATAAAAAATAGGGATTACCATTTCAATTAACGAAGTTGACCATGGTCGACCATAGTTCCGCTATGGTCAGGGAATTAAAAATGCGACGTTGCACAACTTGGGAGCCTACTGGATATTCGTGCCAAATTTGGTCGATATCCGTCAAGCCATTCAGGAGTTGACCATGGTCGACCATAGTTCCGCTATGGTCAGGGAATTAAAAATGCGACGTTGCACAACTTGGGAGCCTACTGGATATTCGTGCCAAATTTGGTCGATATCCGTTGAGCAATTCGGGATTCGACCATGGAGGGGCCCATGGATGCGCTAATGGTCGACCGAGGGGGGTAGTCCGAAGGGTCGATCGTAGATAGAATTTCACGTAGATTACGAATACGTGATAAAAAATAGGGGTTACCATTTCAATTAACGAAGTTGACCATGGTCGACCATAGTTCCGCTATGGTCAGGGAATTAAAAATGCGACGTTGCACAACTTGGGAGCCTACTGGATATTCGTGCCAAATTTGGTCGATATCCGTCAAGCCATTCAGGAGTTGACCATGGTCGACCATAGTTCCGCTATGGTCAGGGAATTGAAAATGCGACGTTGCACAACTTGGGAGCCTACTGGATATTCGTGCCAAATTTGGTCGATATCCGTCGAGCCGTTTGGCCGTGCATAGAAGGACAGACAGACAGACAGAGAGCGCATGCGCAGGGCGAACCGCTGGCTCTATCATGTTGAAATTTATATGGGACCTCAATGGGCCCTACCCGCTTAATCCCTGAGAATTACATTGAAGTTGGGTGAAATCTTTGGTTACTACGGCTGTAACAAGGAAATTGAATCTATTTCACGCCAGCGCATGCGCAGAGCGCACCGAGGGTCCGATCATGCTGAAATTCATACTGGAACTCACTAGGCCTTGTCCAAACAACCCTTGAAAATTTGAGCGAAATTGAATCAAAATTGTGAAAGTTATGCGTGTTTGTTGAATTTAACGTTAGCGCATGCGCAGGGCGTACCGCTGGATCAATCATGTTGAAATTTGTATGGGACCTCAAGGGGCCTTATCCGCACCATCCCTCAAAATTTGAGCTGAATCAATTCAAAATCGTGGAAGTTATGGCTGTAACAAGGAAATGCGGACAGACTCACAGACTCACAGATTCACAGACTCACAGACTCACAGACTCACAGACCGACAGACACGGAACCAAATTTGTTCAGTAGGCTTTGAAACGCAAAATGCAAGTGGAAATTTTGATTTCTGAAGACAAAAATTTTTTGGCTCACGAAAGTGAACACAAGGCTTCCGCTGCTTCGCAGACTCGGAAGCAAAATGTAGACAGGTAAATAATCAACCGTTGTGTAATAACTTGCAGAGTTGTTTAAAATGTATATGTATTGACTCAGCATTCTATACCTGCCACTTTTGGTGAACTTGCATCAATATTATTTGGTGATTTCAGCCGTTTATTTACAGAATTTTAGCAATTCAGTTCCACTCAAAACTCAAATTTAACCATATTGTTTGAGAAAACTGTAACTTTCTGTGGGGAGCCACACACTTGGAATACTCAAATTTTATTCAGTTTGATCACCCGTTATTAGAATTCATCACCGTGTGATTAGAAACAGAAATACAATAATTACCTACTTGAATTGCGTTTCACACAGGATTGCATTTAATTGGGTCAGATAAAATAATCATGATATAAATATATTATGGTGAATTTATGTTGGTTTAAAATTCACCATGAGAGGTGGAGGTAGTTTGGATGATGGATGTTGGAATACGGTTGAATTTAAATGTTGTGAAATGTTGGAGTAAATTTGGCGTGTGTGTTTTGATGTTGTTGCGGTTAAGGGCGGACCTCCACCGAGCGTGTAGTGATGATAAATTTGGAGAATTTGATATGTGTGTTTGTGATGTGGTTGCGGTTAAGGGCGGACCTCCACCGAGCGTGTAATAAATTTCGCCAGTTTGGTTAAGGGCGAAACCTCCACCATGTTCTGATGAAATATGTGTGTGTGAATTTACTGTGTGAATGAAAGATGTGAGATTTTGTGGTTATTTGAGAGTTGAATTCAGAGAGAGGAGGTGAGGATAGAGACAGAGTAGCCAGCAGCTAGAGGAAGTGTAGAATGGCGAAAATGGCGCAGGATCCGGGGTTATATAGACCCTGAAGCCACCACCACCAGGGTGGTGGGGCTCCAGGTTGTGTACCGGGTCCTGCGTCTCTTGCCCCACTCTTACTGTTTATTTGCCGGAACTTGAGTTTACATGTTATTTTTGGCGAGGACTTAATTGCTAGGGAGTTGTAGTTCCGGGAGGGACTCACGACAAAATATAATTTTTTTTATAATTGTTTATTTTATATAAATGTACCTACATACGAAACAAAATTTACAGTTGTAATCCAAAATAATCCTCCCCACTTGAAGCAAAGCTTGTGACGTGGGGTGGAGAGTCATATGCTCAAATCTTAAACATGTTAAATATTTAAATGAAAACATTTAAATTTTTAATATATGGTTAATTGAAATGTACAAAACCAACCTGTAAAAGTACATAAAAAAGAAACAAAACAGAAAATAACTCAAAGCACGTTTTGACGTATGAAGCATAATTCAGTGATCGTATGCTTGTATAACAGTGTGTGATCTTTTCTTATGATCAACTTTATACATATATTCTAACTTAAATTTATTTCAAATTTTAATAATAAACTCACCATTCCCGATATTCTTATTTATCCAATCTTTGAATTTCTTCCCACTGTATTGAACAAAACTTTCATCGTCTATTAAGTTTAGGAATTTCGGACAACAAAACATCCAGCAGTTTTGCCCATTGCCGTGTTCATCTTTGGTGCCATAAATTTATTGCTGATTTCTGCTCTTGTCGCTCTTCCATGTCCCACCCTCTGCAGACATGCTCTCTGGGGCGTAAATCAGCGATGATCTGATGTGGAGTTGCCAAGGTGTTAGAATGTGCATTCTACCTAGAATAGCTCGGCTGACCGTACTCCGTAATTACTCCTACTTATGACTCTCATAATGCTTTTTTGGGAGGAGTTTCAGAGGTTTTAGCTCAAGCTACTATTGCGTACATCAGTTAGGGCTGCACTAATGCAAAATATGCTGCCCGTAACACTGCTGTTTATTGAGAATATTCTTAAGCTCAGGAACACGTAAAATAATTTTCTAATCTTCTTCACTGTATGTTCGATGTAGTTCTTCCATTTAATATTCGAATCAAAATGTACGCCAAGGTATTTCACAGTTTCTGACCTGTCTATATAATTACAAATACAGGTTTGGTTTCGAGGGCATATCTTTTCATGAATTTTAAGTTTGATATCTATGATATCTGTAAACTTTGTTGTTTTCGTCTTGAACAAAACATATTTAGTTCCTATAAGGTATAAGGTATAGTATAGGTATAGTACCTGGGTACTTCATATTCACTATTGAAAGTAGTTTTTCTCAACTCGCCATTTAAATGAGCAAACATCGGAACTTTCTGGCTTATTTTTAATACAGGACATGTTGATTGGTCTTTTAGTCTGAATGGAATGGTCCGTGACGTTATTTGTATTTACAGCCTGCTGTGATAATTCTTGGCGTGAATTTTCCATGCGACGCTTTCTGCATTCCTCGGATTCCTCGCGGAGGATCTCGCGAACCCCATTCATATTCCTCTCACGGGAGATTCCGATTCCTTTCTTTCTCGCACTACGGGAAAGGCCGCTCTCACTGAAAGCCCAACATCTCTCACAAACTGGAAGACCCACGCAGCACAGCGTCCGGCCCGCCCTCATTCATCCGATTGCGGTGGACGGCCACAACGAGAGTCATAGCCGCGGGATGGGTCACGATAATCAGGTAACCGGGGAACGGCCGCCTCGCACGTTACCGCATTACGGCTAACCCACCCCACGCGTACACACGCGCACACACAATTCTCACACAATTTCGAGTATCGTATTCTCCCCAGCACAATCAGCCCTTCCCCCGGATTGATCGTGTTGGAGAGCGTGGGCCTCGTGGTGTTGGGCGATTACGTTTCTTCTGTCAACATGTCACTGTGACCTATTTCTGTGTTCAATTCGAAACCGCGATATCAGCTCAGTTGGGTTGTTATGAAAAGTTGATAATTTCAACTAATGACGCATTTTAAGCTGGGTTCACGCGTAATCGACGTAAAACGCAATGGCTGGAAAGGAGGATTCGATTTAGAATGCTGTGTAACGGGGTAACGGAGTTTTTCAAAAATTCCTGTAATAACAATTTTTGGCCCACTGCAGTGACTTACTTTCTTCAGAAACTCGCCGAAAACCAAGTTATTCAGTCAATAAGAATAGACCGCGTTTGTTGAATGTAACCGACCAAACATATGTTCACCTAAACAAAAACGCTGCAAATTATTACACAAAGGTTTATTATTTACCTGTACAGATTCCCCTTCTGCGTAGATCACTGTGTTCTGTCCTCCCCCCCAGGAAAGCCCTGAATCGAGTACTGGAACCGGCTCCAGAATGAAAGTTTCCTACAAATGCGATTCAGTAATTCAATCATTAATTATTTTGTAGTTATTCATAGAGCATAAGGCAAATAATAAACCGTTGTGTAATAATTTACCTGTATAGGGGCTACGTAGATAGTTTAATGAACCGCTGTGTAATGATTTACCTCGGAGTAATAATTTACCGTTGTGTAATAATTTGCCCATCAATAATACTTCAACGGTTGTTCAAGTTGCAAAAGTACCTATCAAAAAACTCCTGCCCCTTCTACGTAGGTATAATGAACCGTTGTGTAATGATGTACCGTTGTGTAATAATTTACCATTGTGTAATAATTTACTCATCAATAATACTTCAACGCTTGTTCTAGTTTCACTACCTAGGTACCTATCAACAAAATCCAAAAGATCCATCATTTTTCAAATGAAATAATATCACAGAACAACAAACTCGACTTCATACAGCCATCAGTGATTATAATCAGGTGCTTCCTACCAATGATTATCTCGGGCCAATTCCCGATTGTTGCCGCGTCCCTATTGATGATATCTGGGCTGAATGTATACAATTTCATTCACTCTCCTGTTGAAAAAGCCCGCCGGTGCAAACTTCTGGGCCTTACTGTAATCGAACGGCTGGACGTACAATGCTCCGGGTGGTCTGAAAAAACTCAAGTTCGAGAACTATTTAAAATCGATTTAAATTCGAGATAAAGGCGTCCTGGAGGTTTCATCCCCTATTTTTCACCCCTTAGGGATGACTGACATTAACTCCGAGCTTCGAGGACCAACTAGACCCCAAATGGGACCTATGAACCGAATTTCGTCAATTTTGGTTCATGGTAACTAAGAAAAGTGCGAAGTACGGCATACGGCGGACCGTCAGAAATTTTTTTATTGCATTTTCGGATTCTACCGGAAACCATCGAATTTTGAGTTGGGGTTAAACCAAAATTCAAAAAAATTCGAGATAACGGCGTCCTGAACATTTCAACCCTTATTTTCTACCCTTTAGAGATGACTAACATTAACGCCGAGCTTCGGATCAAAGACCCCAAATGGGACCTACAAACCGAATTTTGTAAATTTAGGTTCATGGTAACTAAGAAAAGTGCGAAGAACGGCGAACGGACAGATATTTTTTTTGTATTTTTGGATTCCACATACCTTGAAACGGAAACCATCAAATTTTGTTGGTGGTGGGGGGGTTAAAATTATTTTTTTAATTGCTCGATTCCAAAGGTTCATTATTGAAAAAAATATACCAAAGTTAACTCATATCGAGTCACAGTAGAATGCTTGATGCATATCACAACTTCTGAATGAGGATTCTTCCCATCCCACGTTTCTTTTTATTCGTCAATTTGGATCGGTATATCAGCCAGTTGGTGTTCCGTCGCAATTGGGTTCACTTCGATTTCTCCAATCAATAATCAGGTTTCTGACGAAGAAGAGCGCTAACAAATAGAAGACTTAACAAATAGAACTCTACCATGAATAGTGGATGGTATGAGGCGCGAGGAGGAAGAGTAGGTATCTCCTGTTTGAAGCCTTCGCTTCCGCCTGCTACTAAATAAGCTTCCTAAATGAGGTGCAAGCAACCGCAGTGCGGATTCTCCTTCAACCCGCAAACTATGGTTGCGCACGTTACCTTGTTCCCATCGGTGATGTAGGTACCTACTTCCTACTGAAAACTCAATGATTTGGGTTCGAAATGAGCATAAATCTGGGGGAATCAGTTTTCCCCGAATAATTCTTTCATCACCTCAGTCCGAAACAATAACACTGATGCCACGTATAAAGAAGCGTTCTTCTTGGGACACCCTGTGTCTTGTATCATCTGGAAACATGAGCGGGGAGTTCAAGAAACTCACCAATTGATATGGTCCGGTAAGTTTCAATGGAATTTTAATCACCTGCTTAAGAAATAGCTGATAATATCCAACTAGGCTTATGAGGATGATATTGCCTCAAAGCTTCACGACTAGGGTCCCTAAGAAGTTGTAGTGAATAAGAGAAAAACTACCCCAAAAAAACCAAGTCCAGAAAGTACCTCCTCCAAAATCGTGATGGTCGACATCCATCGTGGGACGATTAGGGTCCCACGCCTCATCACCCGAGGGTTCAGAGCTATTTATGTGGGAACCTCGGCCCTCCGTTCAAGTTAGAAAACATCGGTTGATGTTTCTATTATTAAAGGACGATTTTAACTGAAGCGAAGGAGATAGATCCACGAGTTGGATAAAGGGAGGGGTTTCTACTTACCAACCAGCTAATGTTTGACGGTAGTTGAGGGAGTCGGAGCGTTGGAGTCTCAAACTCGGATGTGTTGAGACTGTTGAGTCTACACCTAAGGAGATTGTGAGAAGTTACACGATCTGGAGCTTGAATCTGAGAAATCCACCCCGCTCGGGTTCGTCTTCGAGTGAGTTGAAACTGTGGATTTGATGTTGATCATTCAAGGTTGAGCTAAATCCCCAGAAATTGAGTGGAGGTTGGCGATGACTAAGAGGTTGGATCACGCATTCCTGTAATTGTGTTTGTGCGTGTCACGGATTCGGTACTGATCATTCAAGATCGACGTATTACTCGTAACTAGAACTAAACGTATCGGATTGCTCAGTGTTAAGGGCTGAACTAATTCCCCAAGGAATTTGTTTAATTTATGCATGACATTTGAAAGCTACCGGTAACTCGTAACAGGTGATCATCAACAGGTGCGCACTATATGGGCGAATGCAGTCCTCCGTCTCGCTTGCTCGCCTCGTTCAAGTCAACCAGCTCATTTTTATATAATTTCACCAAACATTCGCCCGTCGCAAGTATATTTTGGCTCATCGTCTTCCCGGTGGATTCACGGGATTTTCGCTGCAGTTCTCTCTTCAAATATGAGGCCCCTAGTCCGACAGGAACTTGAGATTTCCAGAATGGAAGGTGAGTGTCATTATTGTGAATCACAGTGTTGTATTTTTGCTTTCTAATATTTCAAATTTTTATTTCTCAGATTCGGGGGGGGGGGGGGGGTCGATGTATCACTCTCTAGGGGGTGATTTTGGGCAGACCTGTTTTGGGCTGACGAATCTTTTTTGCTGGTGAAGTCTTCAGCTGGCTTACTTCGGGCGCACTAGATAATAGATTACAAGTGTTGGAGCCAGCATGGGCCATGTGTGTGTTGAGAGGAAGGGTGGAATCCATTTGAACCGTGTTTAAGGCCAACAGGTGATTGCATGTCAATTCATTACCGTCCTAACACTTCTGTGTGTGTGTGATCCTCGAAAAATCTTCATCGTAAAATGCCTTAGGGCTCGTTTGGAATTTGGATGATAGTTGGGAAATAGTTAACACCGTTCAACATCTCAGAAAATCTAAAATCCTACGTTTTTGATAGAGTTTTACATATCATGGACGTATTCGACACAAGGTTTTGGCTCCATTCTTCAGGGTTGAATTTTCTTGTGTTCTGCTCTGCTTGAAAAAATAGTGGTAAAGGTCGAGTCGTTCAACCTATTTTTCGTCAAAAACGAGATATTAACGATGCACAGCGATGGTGGAGAGGGATTGATATTCAAGGGGTATTGAATAGACAGCTATTCTATCAGATACCTACCCTTCGATATGGGATACTTGCGATGAAAATACCTCTATTCATACTCTCTGAGCACGTTCCTTCAGGTCCCCTTGTCATCAATCTAGGAGGTCGTTGTGCACAATAGCATGTCAATAAGTATGAGATTGATTCAGGCGGTGATCTATTCTTTCCAACATTGGCAGTCATGCTGGTAGGGTATTATGCTCCTACAATTTGTTCCGATAATTGCTCAGTTTAAAAAGGGGTAAGAGACGGGTCGTGATAACAGGTGGTTGAATACGCTTTGCTATACGCGAAGGTCAAATCAATTCGTGCCTGCAACCCATTTTCATCATCCAAACATTATTCGCCGAGCTGCAGCCCCTTTCGATTTATTGGGAGTAATTTGCGATATCATCGGTAGGACCATTTTTTCGGCTTATTATCTGGAGTTCATGAGCAAGTTGTCATTCATTATCATTAACCCAGAGAGGACAGAAACACCGATCACTTCTTCCCGTGGGGGGAGGGGGGGGGGGGGAATAACGATTTATTGGTGGATTCATTAGTGAAATAGTCACAGTGACAACCATGAGGACTAGAATTATAATGATTGAGGTTACCTAATTAAGAAAAGCTGTTATTTAAAAAATATTTATACTATAATCTGAAGTTATCATCTCTTAATTTTTCCTTTATTATAAATCAAAATATTCACCAATTTGGAACGTTTTTCAGTGCAAATTCTGTAGGAGACTAGGACCAGTCAGATGTCATGATATTCCTATGATTTTCTCCGTATATTTGACTAATTTAGAGGTTGTGAGTTGTTTCTCGGATGTAGGTAGGTCCTAAATAATGTTAACGCAGTTTTATGTCGAGCACACTTTAGTAGCCCAAGTGTGTATTCGTAGACTGAAAAAACTTCCTGTCTGTTTGACTGACTGTTTAAAAATCAAATTCCGTAGATAGTACGATTCATTGCGAAAGGAAGGACTCGATTGTCGGGATATAATTATGACCTTACCAACAAAGGCTCTTGGGACATGAGCAGGCTTATACCAACTAATTATGAGACTATTGATTACAGTTACTTCGATGGGAGCTCATTTCGCTCATTTCAGTGTGTGAGATGAATGTGACAACAGGTGATTTATTTACGTTAACGTGAAGTTCAATTATTTAATTATTGTACTGATCGCTTTGGGCTCGCAATATCAATTAGCTGCTCTTTGTTTGGAATTTTTTTACAGAAAGTCGAATCAGTCCTACGCGCGACCCATTTCCACCATCGACCTCATTTCCCACCCTGCAGGACATTTTCCAAAGGTGCTTCAGCAGCCGAACGGCTTTTCCAAATCCCACTCCGAACTGCACCCGATTTTCTCGCTAAGGGATGAGCTTGGATCAAGTGAAAGGGTGCAAGAGGTGAGCGACCCATCGTAGTCGCTAATCAGGAAGCTGCAGCTGCCGCCTTTCTAAAGCCCCCCATGCGATGCTGGTTGGGGAGTGGTCCGTAGTTATTCCATAAATCTGGATCAGTGGAACAATAGCTTCAGGGGCGACAGATGTGTTGGCATAACATATTGGCTTTTCCACGCGTTTCCCGCTTAGCTCACACCTCCCTCCTTCAACGTTGTTTCTCTACTCGCTTTCAAATATGTGGAAATGGCATTCATATCTGAAAGGATTTTCTTCTTATCGGCTCCCTCTGTTATTGGAAAGAACTTGCCTGTTCTGAACCCGCCTTTCGTCCAGTCAGGCAGCATGACTTAATGAGCGAATTTTCTATTTAGCTTACCTACTTAAACAGTTGTTACAACAACAAACAGTTGTTACCGTCACATTATTGTACAAATTTCACCGTTTTCCAACATGAATTCTGTTTAGTTTTCGCAAATAAAACATTTTTGATGAAATTAAGGTAAACTTTTATTTCAGATATCGTATGGAGGGACTCATAGTCACATAATATTGTTCAGTCATTCGTGTAATGATTTGAACCCATTGCAATAGCGCAAGTTCTCCGAAAATTCACCAGAAAAATTCTTATGGTGGAACTTGTCCTTATTGTTTATATCATTTTGGTTTATTTTGTGTATGTCATTTTGGTTTATTATTTTCAAGAATGAAACTTTGGAATCGAGCATGAAATAAATGTTTTTAACTCCCCGTCAAAATCTGATGGTTTCCTTTTCAAGGTAAGTAGAATAAAAAAATTGAATTAAAAAATGTCTGTCCGTCCCCGTACGTCGTACTCGCAATTAATTGCCTTAGTCACGATGAACGAAAATTAATGGAATTTGTTATATGTGTGCCATTTGGGGTTTAGTTGGTCCGCGAAGCTCGGCGTTACTGCCAGTCATTTGTAATGAATGAAAAATAGGGGTTGAAATTCTCGGGGCGACGTTATCGATTTTTTTCACGTTTTTAAATTGGCTCGAACTGAGTAATTTTGTGAGACTTCATTCACATTTCACAATGAGGCCCTGAAGTTGTACCGAAAATCTTCTTCAACATGATCGTGAATGAAACCGTATACATCCAGCCCAGATGTCATCGCTAGGGAACAGTTGATTATAATCACGGATGGCTGTCTGAAATCGAGTTGGTTGTTCTGTAATATTATTTCATTTGAAGAAACATGGTTATTTTGGGTTGGAATTTTGTTGATAGGTACGAGTACTGTTGTAACTTGAACAAGGTACGTTATGGTTCATGAATCGACAAACAATTAATTATAGAATTGAATCTACCGCATATCAGTTATGAAACTGTAAGTCCCCGGCCGGCTCCAGTACTCTATTTAGGTCTTTCCTGGGGAGGGGGGGGGGGGGGAGCACGGGGTAGGTATTGACCACAGAAAACAGTAATCCACGCAGTACTGTCTATGCAGGTAAATATTAAGCCGTTGTGTAATAATTTGCCGTGTTTTCCCAGGGTTTCAGTTCCTACAGATGAACGCATCCCAGTCAGTGTAATGAATTTAGTGATGAATAGTACAGCATAGTAATATATCTTGTTCTCGTTTCTGATTTTGCAAAGTGGTTTGGTAAGATCTCATAAATTATTCCATTGCATGTATTAGGTAGGTAGTAGCGAACCCCTATATCAATAGTTTACCTAATACATTACCTAGTCAGTGTGTTCACAGTTCTGAGTGCACCTACCTAACTTGAGTGTGCTAGCGAATCTTCGATCATCCTGATTTATGTTGGACATTGAATGATTCCTACTATTTGATAGGAATTTTGTCAATAATGTGAACTGCACTACCCTAAAAACCATCAATAGTTGACCAAATACATGACCTAGTCGGTGTTTTCACGGTTCTGAGTACCTACATAACTTGAGTGTGCTTACGAAGCTTCGATCCTCCTGATTCAGGTTGGATTTTGAATGATTCCAACTATTATTTTGAAGCAGATTGTGTTCCTAATGAAACGCTGCTCCTTGGGAGATTGGGGAACGGTGGAGGAGCGTCTAATTCATTTATTTATATAGGGCGGAATTAGAGGAGCCTTTTCCGATGACCTAATCATCCGGAAGTTATTCGAGAAGCCTATTAAAAGGGGAAGTTGACGAAAGCCCAAGTTATTTCCTGTGGATGAAGTTTAAGAGCCGCTTTAGAGAGGTATAAGGTAAACTTGGGGAGGTAATTGACGTTTTGGCGAAAGAAAGTGGCAAACTCCGGACGATCGGATGATGGAAAAGAAAATTTTAGTTCAATTTTCCGAGGCTTACAGGAGTTGACCTCAATCTCGCCTTGTCAGGGTGGATATTGGTGGGCTTTTAGAGTTCAGGGCTAGTTCAACTTCATGAGCCCTCCAGATTCTACTCGTAAGCTAACGTTCAGCTCGGTAATATAACAATTGAAGCGAGACAGGATGACAATTTTCGTAGTACTCAGGAAAATGGGGTTAAGAGAGCAGTTTAGGTGGATTCAGTCGCACACTTATAGACACACATACAATACATGTTGTCCTGCTAATAATGCACATAACTTCTCAAAAAGGGTGTTCCAAAAACCAAGTGGTAGTACAATCTTCGACTGTAGATTCCAAGTATAATAAGGACCTCTTTCTTCAAATAAGGACCTTACCGATGCTTATTTATTTCCGTTTCATTTTATTGTTTTCAAATCTCAACCGTTCATTATGAGGTAGGTTCAAAAGAGAGAAACTAACAGCGCACATAATAGGCATTTTTCGAGTGGTCGTTCAATGGAATTTCGTGTAGAATCAAAATCTGTTGAAATAATTGGGGGTCTATATATATTAAGAAAATATACATTAGGCGGACCATTTGCTTCTTCCTGCAATTTGGTATATGTGCTCTCGGTGATATGTGGACATTGGCTGTTGAATGATTTTGCTTGATTTTATATCACTTCAATTCGAGAAATGGGGCGTTGAAGGTTTTTACTGGGTTGTCTTGATGTGGGTGATGGTGTAGGTGTAGAGGTTCATGCTTGTGGCTCGGGTGGCCGTGGATATTTCGATAGTAATTAGCGGTTCATTTAAAAGTCGTCATCTTGAAATGACGTTCTTTGGACAGTGAGCACTCGATTGGATGTTGAAAGAATGGAATGTTGCCGTGGCCAGTGAATAAGATTTGTTATTGGTGAAGATGTTGGGCTGGCTATTTGAGCTCTGTACATGAGTAGATAATACATTTTTCGTCCCACATCCTCCGTTTTCAGTCATTTTGTTGTAAATTTTTGTCTAGTTTCTTTCTAGTCTGTCTTTTACATACTTGTTTACTTACTTTTACTGCTGTACTTGCTTTTACTAGTTTACTTACATTTACTTACATAGTAGTGTACTTATGTACTCTTCACTCACTTTTTTACTACTTTACTTACTTTATTAGCTTACTTATTTTTTACTTACTTTAATAGCTTACTTTTTTTTTACTTACTTTAATAGCTTACTTGCTTTGCTTTACTAGTTTACTTACTTTACTTTACTTGTTTACTTAATAGCTTAGTTTACAAGCTTAATAGCTTAGTTTAGTTTAGTTTGCTTTACGTTTAATTAGACCCTTTACGTTAAGTTTAGCTTACTTTACTAGTCAGTTTACTAGTTTACTTACTTTACTACTTACTTTTTTACTACTTTACTTATTTTTACTAGTTTACTTAGGTACATTTACTAACGTACTAGTTTATAATTATACTTTTTCGTACTAGTTTAGAAATACATATACTATTTTAGTTTACTTTAGTAGTTTACTTACTTTTTTACTACTTTACTACTAATACCACTTTACTTTACTTACTTTACATTTTTTACTAGGTACTTTACTTACTTTTTTACTTACTTTTATACTTTTACATAGGTACTAGTTTAGAAATACATACTAGTTGTCTAATATTTATTTATTTCATTTGGTCACTCCTTCATGTTCTGCGATGTTTAGTCTGTACATGAGAGGTAGCAAATACGTAAATATATCTTCTGATCTACTCTTCCACTCCGTCCTGACGAATGGGGACTACCGTTTGAAGCTTTCCATGAAACCCCCATACCTTCTTATATTAGTAGACCACCCTGTCTGGAGATATCACATGCTTTGTGGCACGATAACAAAGAATTTGCTGACTGTAAGTCTGTAAAAACTCGATGTTTTGCCGAACGACCACCACTCGTTTACGCGGCGTTCTCTACCACCTCATCCTGAAATCGCCTCGAGGCGATATATCTCACCTTGTCCTTCAAGAACGGCGCCGCGGATTCAAATAACTTCGAGGCAAAAGCCCTAAAAAGGACCCTTTCTTGGGAACCTTTCAACGATACCACCCCTTTCCCCACCGCAATGAAGTGGATAAAGGCTTTTTCCTCCAAACCCGAATTTATTTATAGGAAAGGTCTCTTTCTTTTGGGTCGCCTCAAGCCGAATCTTCTAGGCGTCCTCGTTTTATATTTGTAGCTCTCTTTGGAGCCTTACCCCGCTTTTTTGTGGCTAAATTGAGCAAACCGGGGTCGCTGAGTTCTGACGCAGTTTCCCTCCATTTTCTAATAATTGCCGGTCAATTATTGTTTGCTCAGGTAAGTTTCATTTCTTTCTACCAGCAGTCTAGGGCAGTTTCGAGATGTTGACAAATTATGAAGTGGTTGATATAGTACATTATCCTGACTAAATACAGAGTCTGATTTTATGAAACCTGTTGAGGAGTCCGAACAATTTTATCAAATTTCCGGTAAAAATAAGCTATTGCAATGTTTCCATAAAATTCCAAATAAGGAATGAATTTGGTAAAATTAAATGGGTGAAGGTGGTAGTTACACACAATAAACCAGTTTGTCACTTTTTGGTTATAGACGAGCGCGCATTTGCGGACAACGACCATCGAAGATGTGCGGTAGGTGAAAGGGTCATGCTGCATGACTGCAACTTGTTATATGGGTACTAAAATGTATGTATTACAATTTGTTTTTTTACAGTGATATCATACAAGGATTGGATGAATATTTGAACGATCATGTTCCAGTAGAGCTTGGCGTTCAATTGATTTGGGTAAGCCAGCCTTCCATTAAATCTCCGTTCGTC
The DNA here is from genome assembly GCA_954871275.1 of Leptopterna dolabrata. Lineage (NCBI taxonomy): Eukaryota > Metazoa > Arthropoda > Insecta > Hemiptera > Miridae > Leptopterna > Leptopterna dolabrata. Next base: position 43,237,111 of record OX940981.1, read on the forward strand.
GGGAAAAACACGCAAACCGCAGCGGTCGCTTGAACATCAAATCCATCTTTCATCAACCATCAAAGAGGAATTGCCAGCGGGCCGAGTGGAATGAATATGGACGTTCCTTTCAATATCCATGAGTTCGAAAGCATATCCGTGGATAAGTCCGGCGGAGCCTATATGTGGACTTCATAGCAGTACGCTTATTTAGCCGTACGAGTGGACCTTCTGTGGCGAATCGACGTATAAATCGCGGATTTGCCATATGAAAAGGTAGTGCGGCCAGCAGGCTAGGTGGCAACATCGTTGTTCATACGGCCACAAGCGCGGCAAGTGCGTTGGTTCAAACGAACACGAAACCAGCGGATTATCGGTGGACTTTTCTTTGATTTAGGCAGTGATAACACGTAAGCTACAAGTAGAGCCCGAGGGCTCGAAAACGTTGTTACGGTCAAAAGTGTTTTACTGTCATACAAATACAAACCTGCAACATAAACCATAAAATAACAAACGTAGGTACAGAGCTGTACCTGGAGGCGGCTTCGGTTGGGTCAGATACGATGCACCACAGAACTTCCCTTGCCCACATTCACGCGATATGTTGACTAGGAAGGACGTTCCCTTGAAGGATAGTTAACAGTAAGTAAGTAGATACGTTGAGCGGGTTTTAAATTATTACTGCAGATCCGAAGGTGTGTAAGATAATTTAACGAACACTAAAAACAAACTGTAATCTACCGCTCTCATCACTTTGTAACTACCTTTCCTCTCTGCATTTTCAATAGTGGATTATTATGCCCGACTTGACAAAGTTGGATGAAATTCTTAACGTTAACTTTATTTCATTTTCAGAACAGGAGCATTGCTCCCGCCTAGCTCTGATAAATTTAGAGGGTGGCTAGGAAAGATTTTATTTATTTATTTTTATTTTTTCAACACTGGGTACTAAATAATAATTGAAAAATTATAGTAATAATAATAAATTTTAAAAAGACATGAAATAAAAATAAAGCAAGAGAGAGAGAAGCGGATGGAAAAAGGAAGAAAAAGGTAAAAATAGGTAGAGGAGAGAAAGACAGAGAAGGAGAAGGGCATGGTCGTTAAGGTCAGAGAGAAAAAAGGAAAGAAGAGAATTCAGAAGAAGAAAGCAGTAGTTAGAGAATAAAGAGATTTAAAGAGGAAAATGACGGAACAACCCACCTGTTGAGGTGCACTCTCAATGCAGCAGTGAAGGAACTGAATGAAGGGAAGGGCCTAATGGACACCGGCAGACTGCCACATCCTTGGACTCAGCAACGCTGATGGAATTAATCAACAATTTGGATTTTACATGTATTTGATGTAACGTTGCTAACCTTGAGGAGGAGTCTGTTGAAAATAGCTCAGTAAGATACGAAGGAGCTGAGGGCATATTAATGAATTTGAACAAAATTTGAGAAATCGAATTTTTACTTGAGTAAATAGATCACACCAAGATCAGTGTATGGTGGAACACGACCTCTGGCCTTAAGATGAGAGATGCACCTGATGCAATTACTGAAAACTACCTTTAGCCGTTTTATTGAGTCAGCATCACAAGGGCAAATGAAGAGCGTGTCACCATTAGGTAAAAATTGGTAGCAATAATGCTTTAAATAACTGCAATCTGATTACATCAGGTGTTGAAGTTTTCGGCTCCAAAATCTTAGTAGTTTGGCGGGAATAAGCTAAAGAAAAACGCCTTCTTCTTCTAGACTACAGTCTTCTAGAATGTATCTCCCTCCCATTCGGATTTTCGTTGAATTTTTGGCCAAGAAAATCATCGTTGATCGTGTACACAACGTGTATTTACGAACGATGAACCTGACCGCGGTAACGCTCTCCACACTCTGATCGCGTATACAATAATATGCAGAATTATATCCAGATATAAGCCACAATGGGCTCCACAACAATGGGCCACCAACGTCATCCTCTCCTATTGTAAAAGCGCCCTTCAAAAAATGAAGAATATTGGACCTGGAACTGCTATAGGAGCCACGGAAAGGAATATTGTGCGTGAGATCCGCTCTCTTAAAGCCCAGAACATGGAAGTAGTGTTTGTATGGGTCAAGGGGCATATAAATATAAGCGGAAACGAAGAAGCCGATAGGCTAGCTAAATATGCCATCACCAACCTGCAGGAAAACGTCGAAGCTCTATTCCCACCCACAGACCTAAAACACCAATTCAGAAGAGATGCCAATAAGAAATTGAACGCCAAATATAAAGATTACCACGCTGGTAAGAAATATGTACAGATGTTTCCGACTCCTCCTCGACAACCATGGTTCTACACTTTCAAGAAGACGTCCAAGAAGTTCTATAAATGTCTCTCAAGACTGCGGTGTGGCACCGGCGTCACAAACGTGTATTTGACCAGAATTGGTGTGGTGAGAACCCCTGCATGCCGATTCTGTTTGGAGACCGAGGAGACAATCGCGCACATACTTCTCACATGTCCGCCCCTTGCCGGAAGACGCGGACCCTTGCTAGAGACTCTAAAGCTAGGTTCACATGGAGACGCAATTCCGGACGGCAATCCGGCACGGCAACGCATTTGCCGGAATTTTTGCCGCAGAGGCGTTCACATGGCAGCGGAGTCATAACAAAATGCAATCGCAAAAAACAAACAATTGCTCGAACTCGAAACCGCAATATCAACCACATAAATGTCGAATTTCAATATGGCTGAACAACCAAACAAGAGAGGTGTGCGCAGTAACCTCCGCGCAGATCCGGCAACGCATCCGACAGCGGAAAATATCTGGAGATTTTGATGTAGTATCCAAGGCACTGCGTTGAAATAATCCATTTTGCGTTGGCCAATAGCATTGCAGAACGCATAGCCGTGCCGGGCTACCGTCCGGAATTGCGTCTCATGTGAACCTAGCTTAACTCGCAATTTGACGCAGCCCATGTCATTGGAAACCATTCTAGCATCCCAGAAGGAAACCGTTTACGGGGCGGTATTTAAATTTTTCACTGACATTGACTTTAATCCCTGAACTTACTTCAACAGTGTAAATAGACATTAATCAGTGTAAATAGACTTTAATCCCTGAACTTATTTCGACAGTGTAAATAGACCTATAATAATTGTAGTACATTGTTGGCAAATGGTGAATAAAGGCCGAAGCCATATTGAAAAAAAAAAAGTATCCAGATATTGGGTATTAAAAATACCTAATGTTGTGGAGCAGTTCCTGCGAGGAGCAGCGACGCAAGGAAGAGAACGGAGTGCGGTTGAATAAAAGAAACCCCTCAACAAAACCGTATTCCTTATTCAAAGACTTGGGGCATTTTCGCCACCGCACAATGCTCGACAACACTCCCTACATAATGCACACGTTAAATAACTCGAAAACTTCTTTATACCCTTAGGCCCTAGAGTTTATTTTATCACTATTTATGTTCCTTTTCCTCTCATCCACCCCCTCCCCCTCATTTCTACCACAAACAGCACATTCCCAGGCTGAATAAAAGATAGAGCGGCGGGCACATTTGATCAAACCGTTTAGCATGTTTCGGTTACAAAACGAGTTTCCCAGAGTATCGTTCTGCGCTTGAATTATCGTAACGGAACTGCGAGTAGACCCTCCTTAGGGCTCTCGAAACAAAAAACTCGAGCAATGAATACCAACTAGGGTAGCCGATCGCTACTGGCCCACTGCAGTCACATACTTGAACATCCTTTGCCAACCGCGACGTGAGGCTGAAATCAATACTCCGGTGGACGATATTGATTTTACGGTAGCTAAAGACTTGGATTGATGGATGACCTATTTCGGTTTAATACTTTTCTTCTCAGGTAGCAGAATGATGTCTTCATTCATTGTTAAAATCCGACTGTAAACGTATTTGCAAACATTAACTTGAAAAACTAGGATAGTTTGTGCTCAGATGTAAAGGGTTGTTGTGAACTGAACCAATTTTGGGTTTTATTAATTGATTCAGACTCACGCATTATTATGAATCCAAAGATTTTCGTTGGTAGGTACTGAACACCAAATACGTGTACCATTACTGAAATCTTCGATCTCTATCAAGAAGTAGTACGCACCTACAGGAAAATGTTTTAGATTAAGAACCTAGGTGTACCCAGATATTATTACCACTTCTTAGACTCAAATATTATTACCGAAAAACAATAAATTCGATTTTATAAAACCTGTCACAATGTGAGGTGCAACTATATCGTTTGATTCACGCTCATGTTGATGATGATTTGTTTTCGATCTGACGTCAAACGCTCCCAACGGTCTCGACATACGGTCATGACATGACCGTATGAGTGAATTTTCGAAGTAACTTAGGGTTGAGCTGGCTTGAATGTCAAGATGTGTAGGAGACAGAGCTCTCGCGACTCCACCTCCATCATTGTGACGAGGAGTGGGTCGTTGTCTTCAGTCTGCCTCTGCTTACCTCAGCTGTCACAGTTGAAGCCAACACAGTGCAAGATTGTATTTACTTAAGCTGTCATATTTTTTATATTTTTCATTTAAAAAACTCGAATTACCTTAGTGCGAATTAGTCTGTTTCTGCCTCAATTGATATCTCCCTCGTTACAACACCTAAAGTGATAATATTTTATAATAAACTTGAACTAACATCAAGAACACGTGGATCTCTTCTCTCTTCTGAGTCATGGATAATACTCGTAGCTGCCGAATAATCTGGCAACGATGTTTACGATTTTTAATAAAAATAACTACGATTTTCTGATACTCAGCCTAAATAGCCTAAACTTATTACGTGGCTACTCCTCATCAACTTTTCGGAGCAGATTGTCGGTTGCGGGATGTTAAAAATCTTTTAAAATATTCCAAATATTTATTTCAATTCACCACAAGCGGTATAGTCAGTCCAATTCATTCATTAATTTTTCCTCAAAATTTGGTCCAGCCATACGAATCATCCATGCCACCAACTTCGAATTTTGTTCATGTGGTCATGCTACAAGAAACTTTCATTTTCTCCCTATCTCTCTGGTGGTCGATTCCGAAGGTACGAAGGTACAGCCACAGAGAAGAATATTCGAATGCTGGAAATCTGCCAAGTACGCAGAACTTTCAAGGATAATAATTCTCAGTAAAGAAAGACTAAATCGGATTCATTCGGCTGGGTTACGGGCTTCAGACTGAATCCGTTGGCCGTTGTATTACCGATTACTGATAAAAACCATCGATGGGTCTCTAAGAACTGTCCATTAATTACCATTACAAACAAACCGAATGAAGAGGCGGAGCGCTCCGCCTCCAATGTCTTTATGGAAATCGATCCAAGACTATATTCCCACCCAGCTGTACCTTTTTTTTTACTTATAAATTAAATATAATCAGATCGCCTTTAATAATTATCGGTCTTAATTTATAACCTTGTAAGTTCCCTTACTATCACCAAGTACACCCTTTTATCCCCTTGTGATAAACGACCATATTCTTACCTGTGTATACGGACGGTCTTCCTCCGAAAGATTAATGATGGTAAAATTGATGAGTTGATTAATGGACTCGTGAAGCTGATTAAACCCACGGGTTGTTAAGGTCTAAGTGGGTCACTTGTAACTACTTAGATTCAACGGCCGAAGAAAAACGAGCCGAACTTTTCTCTCCGAACGGTTCACTCACAAGGTTTTGCCGCAGTATCGCTTTTCCGAAACTTGTTGGTTAACGGATGCTAGCGACTTTTAGACCTTCAACTGAACCCTGAACGGTACCTAAACGACTTGAATGGTTTGGAGATATTTCAGAAACTCCCCACGACCGACAAATATAACTTAGAAACGGAAGAAGTTTTGCGAAGATATTTTTGTAGTAGAAATAATTATATTCAGATAACTACAGGCGCAAGATAGGTGAATGAAATGCAGCCAGCTCAGTTGAAGAGATTATTATACTTAACTGCACGACGTAAGAGTTTCCCCAACCTCAAATCAATACCCTAAAAAGGTGAATTTCACTCAATAAAAATAAATGTAAAATCCACGTCTTTATTCAACATAACTGAGCAAATTAGCAGCTAAATATTTTATCAATAACGTCCATAAAACGGCTGAATAATCAATTGCCCAGCTTTATAGAAAATAATTTAAAAAATCAATCGCCCGACAAGAAACGCTGTCGTCACGTTGGTTTATTATTATACCTACTGGACATACGTAAATAAATGCTGGCTGTTCATTTGTTGGTTGGCTTGGCTATTTCTGATGGTTTTCACCAATTTTGGCCCCCCAAAACACGAATTAGGCTCACATTTTTTACGCATTATCTTTGATCATTGGTAGTGCCATTTAATTGTCTTGATGTACCTGTTGACACTTTTCCTAGTGTTATTATACAAATTGATGGTGATTTCAGACAATTTCACTGGCTCTGACTAACCAAAAATGAATTTTGGGAGCTGAACCTTTGTTGCAACCTCATTCTTCACTCTTTGGACAAAATCGACTTCATGTTCGGTTGTCTCGCACTAAAAAACATTGAAAAACATAACTCAAAAGCTCATTTTACTAAAATACAAAAAAACCCTATTTTTACACCCATTTTTCACCCATAATACCCCTGGGTATATTCCGATTGGGCTGCAAAGTTTCAGGACTCAACTGGGGCTCAAATGGAGCCTATGTGCAAAAGAACGAATTTTTTAGCCGGAAAGTGAAGTATTTATCCATGACACGGCGGACGGATATTGCATTTTTGGAATCTACGCACCTTGAAACGCAAAAGAAAAAATTTGTTTCGGCTCACTGGACTAGCTTATTTGTTTAGTTTCCAAGATTAAGTGTAGTGCTTAATACTTCATTGCCGCTAGTCATTACCCTATAGTTGGATTTGATGATGATTTTTAATGACATTTGATTATATGTCAGCATTCGAGCACCAGTACTTTCTTCCTTACCGTGTCTTATTGTTATAGTCTGACAATATTTTACAATAATTTTATTATGAAGGTGATAATTATAAAAGCGAATACCTAGGACCTAGACACTTGAGGTCAAAAGATTAAATGGGTCATCAAATTAAACTCTACCATTATAGGTGTCACGCTGTGCCAGAGGATATTATTTTATTGTATAATTATATATAATGCCTAGATAACTATAGTCACGGAATATTTATTTTTAAAATTCGAACAAAATTATATTTATTTTGGCAACTTGTTGCAATGCTGTAACAAACAAACAAAAATTGACTAGGAAGGTACCTATTGAATTTCCAGACGGACAACCTATTGACTTTTCGGACGTTGAACCACCTAATTTAGCGTGACAACCCTCTTCTTTCGGTGTAATTTTTTCCGTTTGGGCTTATTTATAAATTGCCACCATCCGCACTAGTTTTGCCATGTTTACTATCTTTTGGTTTATTATTATAATCATGAACCTTGAGGATCGAGCATGAAAAAAAAAACATTTTTAACCCCCTCAAAATTTGATGGTTTTCTAAAATATCCATAAATTCAGTTGGCATTAGCAGTTAGCCATAGCCATATGGGGGGGGGGGGGGGGTGTTCATCGTTTCCAATGGTTTTCAATGGATATTTCAGTTGGAACTTGATTTTAATTGGAATTGGATTTCCATCAATCAATCAATTTATTGGAATTCAGTTGGAATTCAATGGTTTTTAATGGATTGCATGCAATTCAGTGCAAGAAATTGGCATAAGATCATTGGGAGAAGATGGTCCGCAATTAATTTCAATCAGTCATGTATTCACAAACTTCCCCGCGCATTTGTTTGAAACTATAATTCCCAGGCCGGCTCCAGCACTTTATTTAGGACTTTCCTGGGGGGAGCTTGAGGGTATTGACCACAGAAAACAGTGGTCTACGGAGAAGGGGCATCCTTACGGGTAAATTATTACACAACGGTTTCTTACACAAAGTTTTATTACACTACGGTTTGTTATTTACCTTATGGTTCATGAATAACTACAAATAATTAATGATTCGATTTAGAGCTTTCCTGAGGGGAGCTCGAGAGTAGGAATTGACCACAGAAAACAGTGAGCTACGTAGAAGGGGCATCTATACAGGTAAATGATAAAGGTTTTTGTAATAATACACATCATGATTATTAATCACTCCCTAATCCAACGGTAGAAAGCGATAAATTCAAGGCAAAATTCCAACGGGATGGGTATTGCTATTTTTCTTTCCAGTTGTCAATAATATTATTATCGATATTTTTGTACCCATTTTTCCATATTCTGCCTATCGATCTGTTTTATACTGTAGTAGGTACCGTATCGATCTAAAAAAAATCGAGTATAAAATATAGTCATCAGCCTGACAACAGATAAATCACAGTAACGGGTGCGCCTTTCTAAACAGTACCACAGGCTCCTAGTTGAGTTGGTGTAAAGAAAAAATGCATCCAGCCCCGGTTTTATTTTTGAACTTTGTCCAATAATTACAGAACGGCACTTTTATGATGAAAACGGCAATTTTATTTGCATTAGAGAGCTCTGATCTTGGCACAACTGTTTTTAACTTTCAAGTCGTTAAAAATGCTTCTCTCGAAAAGTTTATGAATAATGCGACTAAGCACACCTAAACTGCAGTTTCAATGGGCTTTTCCTTTAACTTCGCCGTGACTGAAAGAAGAATATTTCATTAATGGCTTATTGGAACTGAGAGCCGCCTTGAAGACAGAATTAAGTAGTTTGCATTACTCCCCCTTCCCTCCTCTCATACCACTCACGCAAGCCGTCTTCCCTGTCACAATACTGGTAAAAAATTATGTTTCTTTTTGACGCAGGATCGAGAACTGCTCCTTCTGTTGAGGCCGTACCTACTTTACTTCACCTTAGAATTTTTTTGTTTTTCTGATCACCGCGTTGAATTAGATACTATGTTCTTAAGACTGAAATCGACAACGATACCATAATATACCATTTTTCATTACTCAAAAATCAATCTTAGAATTATTCGAGAAATTCGTTATTAGTCAACCTGGGATATCGTAAGAGGACGTCGTACGGCGAACGTACAGAAATTTTTTAAATTCAGTTTTGGTTTATTATCGTCATTGAAACGCGACGGACGATTTAAAAAAAGGGAAAAAAAGTTCATTATTTTCAATAATGAACCTTAAGAATCGAATATAGAAAAAAATTAAAAAACGCTGCAAAGTCCTTGTCACATGGGTTTATTATTCTATTGGACATACCTATAGAAACGTTGGCTGTTCATTTATTGTTTCTTTCGTGCGTAGTAATCGAAATAGCTATTTCTGATGGTTTCCATTAATTTTGGCTCTTGAAACACAAATTAGGTACGCTCTTTTTTTTCTTCTTTTTTTCTTAACTATCTTTGATCATTGGTAGTGCCATTTAATCGTATTGATCTACGTGTTGACACTTTTTCCAGTGTTATTGTACAAACTGATGGTGATTTCAGACGATTTCCCTCGTTTTTCACTAATAAAAAATCAATTTTGGGAGCTGAACATTAGGTAGAACTCAATTTTCCAGTCTTTGGCCAAAATAGACTTAATATTCGGTTTTCTCGTCCCCAAAAACATGGAAAACGATATCTCAGAAGCTCATGTTACCAACATGTTGCTAAAACGCAAAAAGTACCTATTTTTACACACATTTTCACTCATAACACCCCTGGGTATATTCCGATCGGGCTGAAAAGTTTCGGGACACAACTAGGGCCCAAATGGAGCATGTGTGCGAAAGAACGAATTTTTTAGACCGAAAATGAAGCCTGTAGACGTGATACGGCGGACGGCGGACGGCGTACGGCGTACGGCGGACGGACATTGCATTTTTGGAATCTACGCACCTTGAAACGGAAAAGAAAAAAGTTTGAGGGGGTGTTATAAAAATTTTTTGCTGAGCGAATACATAGGTGTATTATTCACAGAATAATAAACCAAAATCCCCCTCCCCGGTGCAAAATTTGATGGTGTCCGTTTCAAGGTACGTAGAATTCGAAAATATTATTTAAACATATTCTGTCCGTCCGCCGGACGTCTTACTTCGCTCTTTTCTTAGTTACCATGAACCAAAATTAAGGAAATGTGGTTTGTAGGTCCCGTTTGGGGTCTGGTTGGTTCGCGAAAAATAGGTTGTGGGTGAAAATTTCAGAACGCCGTAGCTCGAAAACTTTCAATAGAAGGTTATGGTTTTTTTTAACGTTTTTGAATTGATCTTGAACTAAAGAATTTTTTGAGACCACCCGGAGCATTGTACGACCAGCCGTTCGTTTGCACCGAATAGCTTCGTCAACACGATCGTGAATCGAACGGTATAAATCCTGCCTAGATATCACTGGTAGAGAACGCCTGATTATAATCACGGATGACTGTATGAAGTCGAGTTGGATGTTCTGCGATATTATTTCATTTGAAGAATGATGTCTCTTTTGGATTGTTTGACAGGTACTTGTGCAACTTGAACAAACGTTATACTTCATGAATAACAACAATTAATTAATAAATTATTGAATCCCGCTCATTTTTATGAATCTGTAGTTCCCAGGCCGGCCCCAGTACTCGATTAAGGGCTTGGGGGGGAGATAGAGGGTAGGTGTTGACCATAGAAAACAGTGACCTACGCAGAAGGGGCATCTATACAGGTAAATATAAACCGTTGTGTAATAATTTGCAGTGTTTTTCGTATTCCAGGTATGTACTTAGCTTGAAACGTAGACTACCAAAATTTGATATCATGCTCGATTCCAAAGGTTCAGTGTTGAAAGTAATGAACCAAAATGAGTTAACGGATAGCCAGTTTCCAAAAATTGGGTCATGTGATGAATTTAGAATTTTCATCACGGCGGTGTGGAAATAAGGTGAGTGAGTGAATTTAGGTAAGGAAGGAAAAGTCGCAGGCGGCTGTAGTCAACCGAACATCTACGACTTTAGGAGGAGAGAGAGGTGGGTGAGGGAATTTCACCTAGGCGGCTGTAGTCAACCGTTCATCTAGGTGAAGGAGAGGAAAGGAGAGGTTCCTTGTCTAGGCGGCTGTATTCAACCGATCATCTAGACAAGGAGGAAGAGGAGAGGAGGTGAAATTCCCAGGCGGCTGTAGTCAACCGATCATCTGGGAGGTAAGGTAAGAGAGAGAAGAGAGAGCTGGTTAGAGGAAGTGTCGAATGAAGCTTGAGCGCCAGGATCCGGGGTTTTATAGTACTTGGGGGCCTCTCCCTCCAGCTCCTTGCAGGGAGCTGGTAGTGGGGCCCCAGGTTGAGTAACCCTGGGTTCTGTCGCCTGTCCCCACTCATATCTTTATTTCCGGAGCTTTAGTTTGGCGTTTGAATGTTGGTGAGAACTTAATAATATAGGAGTGTTCCCGGGAGGGACTCACGACAGAGGTCCCCCCAGTTTGAACCAATATTTGTGGAGCTGAAGGCGCAAGGTGACAGGAGCTGAGGGCTACGGCAAACAAAAGGTGGAGCTGAAGGCGCAAGGTGACAGGAGCTGAAGGCCGATGCAAACAGGTAGTTGGGCTGAAGGCCAGTCTTAAAGCTAGGAGGCTTAAGGATAAGGTAAGTACATGGGAAGGAATGGTAAACATAGAGTAAGTAGATGGTAAGTAGAGTAGATTAAGTAGAGTATAAGATTAAGTAGAGTATAAGATATAAGTAGAGTATAAGATATAAGGCATAAATATTGGGTGATGATGAGTCGACATATATAAACATTTGCATTTATAAATGTGATCAATGTGAGTTTGAGTATTTACAATGATGAGGATGGAGTATGTACAAGGGATGAACGAGTATTTACAATTGATGGATGAGTATTTACAGACGATGGAGGAGTATGTACAAAAGATGAAGGGGTATGTACAGAAGATACAGAGGTATGTACAAAAGTTGAGGGGTGCGCAAAATTGTGGTCCACATGTGGGAGGCGGTCGCGAGAATCCGCCGTTTCCTGGGTGTGGTTAGTGTGTGGCGAGTGGTTGTGTGTGTGTGTGTGTGAGCGTAGTGTGTTGGGGGCAGTCGCCGGCGGCCGACGCGGTGAGGCGGCCACGGGGGGGCCTCGAGTTTCGGTACAGTGCGAGTGGGTTGATGAGACACCAGCACTGTCCCGGAATCTCAAGGCCCCGCCGTGATTGCTCATAGCGGGGCGGGGGACTTGGCCGCCGGGACGAGGGGGGTGTGAGGACGCTCCCTCCGTCCGTTCCGCCGCCCGGGCCGTTTCGTCCCGGCGGGAACTATTGGGGATATCCCCGACGATGGAGGGGAGGGAGGGGGGTCGAAGATGGAAAATTGGGGGGGAATTAAAACGGGGGGTTTCAAAATTGTAGGTTGAGTGGGGGGTGGTGGGTTTTTGAATGGTATGGGGGGGTTTGGAATTTGAATGGGTGGTATTGAAATTTGAACGGGGGGGATTGAAATTTGAACGGGGGGCGGGGGAGGCATGAGTTCCGCAAGGCGGAACTCGTGAAGGATGGAATCCATCAGGGGGTCGGTTGGGGTGTAGGGAGGGTGTACCCCCGTGGCTTGTGCTACGCGAAATTCGCGTAGAATTCGCCACTGGGGGTACTTCCACCGTCGGGGCCGGGGAGGTAACCCGGAGATCCGTGGCGGAGAAAAATAAAGCGGTGTGGTAGGCCCGGGCGAAGGGGGTAGGGGGGAAAGTGGGTCCGGGACAAAAACGTCCCGGAGAATCGCCGCCATTTCCGGATCCGAGTCGAAATCCGGAAACGACGGAGGTGACGGGTGTTGCGGGAAGAGGTGATGGTGCATCGTGAACGGACGGTGGGAGACTGATACTGTTAGGTGGTGGGGTTAGCACAGGTGCGGGTTTGCACCTGGCTAACGGGACTGTATGTGGTTTGCCGTCAATTAACAGGGTCGCGGTGGTATGTGTTGTGCGGATGACTTGAAAGGGCCCGGCGTAAAGTGGTTGGAAAGTTTTATGGATGCCGGGCTCTTTCAGGTACATGTGTGTTGTGGTGAAAAATCGTTTGGGATAAGTGGTGTCGTTTGTCGGTGTCGTTGAGTGTAGTGGTTCCCTGTTAATTGACGGTGTGTGGTGTGGAGTGAAAATGTCGGCCGGTAAACGTAGTGGGTCTTTAAAGGCGTTTTGTGCGGGGCTAGTTTGGTCTGAAGGACGGGCGGATGTTCGAAGGCTGAGTAAAATGTAGGGGAGAGATTTTGTCCAGGAAGGGGAATTTGCTGATGTAGAAAAGGCTTGCTTCAGGACCGAGTGCCACCGCTCTATTTTCCCGTTGGATTGGGGATGGTAAGGGGTAGTGTGGATTTTTTGGATCCCGAGGGAGCGTAACAATTCGGAGAAGTGGGCCGATTCAAACTGCCTCCCTTGATCGACCGTGACTGTCCGCGGACAACCGTAACGGCTAACCCATTGAGAGAGGAAAGCCGTTGCGACGGCGTCCGCGGTGATGGTGGAGAGGGGAATGCACTCCACCCAGTTAGTGGCACGATCGATCATCGTGAGGCAGTATTTCTTCCCCTCGGACGGGGGAAGGGGGCCCACTAGATCCAAATGTACATGCTCCCACGGGAGGGAGTCGGGGATTGGTTGAGGAGGGACATGCGGGTGGGCCGAGACTTTGAAACGCTGGCACTTCTGGCACCCTAGAACCCAGTTACGAATATCTGTATTCATATGGGGCCAGAAGTACCGCGTCTTGATGAGGTCCCGGCTCGCCCGAATGCCAGGGTGGTGAAGGGAATGGTAGTGGAGGAACAACTGCCTCCTCAACCCCGGTGGGACGTAAGGGCGCGGTGAATCGGCCGTTACGTCGCACCAGAGGTCGAGGGGAGGCAGCTGTTCCAACTTGGATGCGGAAATAAGGTTGGAGAGGGCGGGGTCAGAGGTTGGATCTTGTTTTGACTTGATGGATTGAGGGGAAGGGAATGGCAGCAACTCCGCCACCGGCGCGGGGATAGGGGTGGGTCGGGAGAGCGCGTCCGCCACGCAGTTGTCGGCCCCCGGCAAGTATCGTATATCGGACGTGAACTGTCCGATAAACTCGAGCTGCCGGAGGCGACGCGGGGAGGCGGACTTGCGATTTTGAAGGAGGGCGTGGGTCAGGGGCTTGTGATCTGTAACGACAGAGAACTGCCTGCCCTCCACGAAGTCACGAAAGTGCTTTATGGCTTCGTGGATGGCGAGGAGTTCTCTGTCGAAGGTAGAGTAATTTTTCTGGGTGGGGGATAAGGTTTTAGAAAAGAAGCCAATGGGTTGGGGGGTGGCGCCGGTGTGCTGTTGGAGCACTGCCCCGATGGCCCAATCGGACGCATCGGTAGTGATGGAAAGGGGAGCGTGAGGGTCGGGGTGGGCTAATAGAGCGGCGTCTACTAGGTCCTGTTTGCAAATTTTGAAGGAGGCGGAAAGTTGGGGGGTCCAGGTGATGGGGCGGTTATCATTTTTTTTGGAGGGTTGGGGAATGGCGTGTATGAGTGGTTGTTGATGTTGAGCGGCGTGTTTTATGTGTCTACGGTAAAAATTGAGCATACCCAGGAAGCGGCGGAGCTCGGTGACCGTGCGGGGTTGCGGGAAGTCAATAATTGCGTGGACCTTGTCCGGGAGGGGTGTGATGCCGTCCGAGGATACTTGGTGGCCGAGGCAGCGGACGGAGGGTTGGCCGAGGACACATTTGTCTGTGTTGACGAGGAGGCCTTCGGTGGAAAAGATGTCGAGGACTTGCTGTAGGTGGGCGAGGTGTTCTTCCTGTGTCTTGGAGGCGATCAGGATATCGTCGAGGAAGCAAAATACGAACGGTAGGCCTCGCAAGATACTGTCCATATACCGCTGCCAAGTTTGCGCCGCGTTCCTTAACCCGAAGCCCATCTTCACATATTCAAATAAACCGAACGGGGTAATTATAGCGGTTTTCGGGACGTCGGGGGGGTGGATGTTGATGTGATGGAACGCTCGCGAAATATCAAGGGTGGAAAAGATAGTGGCGCCATGGAGATGTGACGAAAAGTCACGCAGGTGGGGGACATTATAGAGGTCCGGTGTGGTTTTTGAGTTAAGCCGCCGGTAGTCCCCGCAGGGGCGGATATCCCCATTGGGCTTCTGCACGATGTGGAGCGGAGAAGCCCAAGGGGATTTTGAGGGGCGTACGATACCGTCGGCAATGAGTTTGTCGAAGTGTTGGCGGGTTTTTGACAACTGAAGGGGATGTAGGCGGCGGGCTTTTGCGGTGATGGGTGGTCCTGTGGTCTCTATGTGGTGCTGGACAGTGGAGATGTGTGCAGAGGGGCGGCGCTGGGGACGGTAGTTGAGGAGGAGGCGTTCAAACTGTGTTGGGGGGTGGTTGATGGCGTGTATGAATCCGGGTATGGGTGTTTTGGTGGCGGGGTCAATCAGGCGCGCGTTCCGGACGTCGACCTGGAGACCGAAATAGGCAAGAAAATCGGCCCCCAGGATCGCCTTCTCCACGTCCGCCACGGTAAATTCCCACTCGTACGCGAGCCCGCTCATATGAACTGAGGAGCGGTACGTCCCGTACGAGGGGATGGTGGTACCGTTGGCGGCGTAGAGAAGCTGCCGGTAGCAGCGCGCCTGACGACGGAGGATGTTGTTGGGAAATATCGACAGCGCCGCCCCCGTGTCCACCAGGAAAGGAACATTAGTTTTCCTGCAGCGCAGGAAAAGTCGTTGGTGGGTCGGTAGGGCGTTGGGTTTGATTGCGGAGGTAGGGACGTGTGTTGGCGTTGGCTGGTCCGCCGCGAAGGAGACGCGGGGCGGTTTGTTGCCGTTCCGGAGGGGGGGAACGGTGGGGTCTGTAGGGGGTTTGGCCGGTTTGGTAGGAGGTGGCTTCGCTCCGTTCCGGGGAGGGGGAACGGTAGCGGCCGGTTGAGTGGTGGCCGGAGGGGGTTGCGCCCTGGAGGCGGGCTTGGAGGGTCCGTTCCGAGGTGGGGGAACGGTAGCGGCGGCGTGAGTGGCGGCCGGAAGGTTGGTTGCCCTGGTGGCGGGCGGGGAGGTTCCGTTCCGAGGTGGGGGAACGGTAGCGGCGGCGTGAGTGGCGGCCGGAAGGTTGGTTGCCCTGGTGGCGGGCGGGGAGGGTCCGTTGCGGTGGTGGTGGGGTGAGGGGTTCGGCGGCGCTGTAGGCGCGGCCGGGAGGTTGGCAGCCGTGGCGGCGGCGTAGGAGGGGTAGCGTGGCTTGGCCGTGGTGGCTGTGTGAATGCGGGCGGGGGGGGTATGTCCATGGTCCCCCCCGTGTTGGCGAGGAGGGGGGCCCGCCGGATTTACCGGCGGGCGGCTGCGTTTCCCTGCTTAGGGGCGAAGGAGCAGGGGGGTTGGCACTTGCGGGCCTCCCCACCGAAGTTTACATGATAGAAACAACGGTGGGGGGGGTCCGCAGGGAGGTAGTCGGTTTTGGTGGGGCGTCTTGTAGTGGAGGGGGGTGCGGTCGTTGGGGACATTCCCCTACGTAGCTCACGGGTAGGTGAGGTGCGTCGCTCCGGCGAGCGCTGGCGTCGGCGGTCGGCGGAGGGGTAGTGCCGGCGATCCCTGGAAGTGGGTCTGCGTCCGTTGAGGGAGGGGGTCCGGTTGCGATCCCGGGAGGTGGTGCGGTCGCGCAGAGGCGGTGGATGACGGGGTGCGTGTACTTCGCCGACGCTGGCGGCTGCGGCCAAGTCGTGGACGGTGTCCGCGAGTCGCAGAAGGGGCTCATCGGGACCGTCGAGGTGGCTGGCGAGGGCCATCTGGATCGGGTGGGGTAGAGCGCGCAACCAGAAAGTACGTGCGACGTCGGCCGTCATAATGTCGTGCAGCTGGTGCCGCAGCCGTCGGTAGAGGTGGGACGGCTTCTGGTCGCCGAGGTGTTGAGGTTGGGAGAGGGCGGCGACTCGGGCGATTTTCGACGGCTGGTAGGTGTTGATGAGGCGGTTGCGGAGGTCATCGTACGCAGCGGCGGCGTCGGGGGAGATGTCGGAAGTCTGCAGTAGGATCTCGTAAGGCAGTAACGAAATGATCCGGGAGTATCTCGTTTTCTGGCTGCGGATGTTGGCGGCCGAAAACGCTGCGTCCACTTGAAAAAACCAAAGGGCCGGGTCGTGCGTGTAGAAGGGGGGCAGCGACAGAGGGAACGCCGCGGATGCCGTCATGACGTCGGCGGCGGCTGCGGCCGCGGCGGCGGCGTGGGCGGCGGAGGCGGCTGATGTTGCAGAGGTCGGCGGGGAGAGCGTGGAGAAAGGGTTGTCGGCCAATGCGTCGGATGTCGCAGCGGCGGGCGGCTGCAGTGTGGCTGGTCGCAGGAGCGGCGGCGTCGGTGAGTTCGGGTCCATTTCTGTAACGAAAATTCAAAAATTTGACGTGGTTTTGAATTTTGAAATTCGCAATCGGCGGGAGCGGTGGTGCGTTGAGTTGAGAGTTGAGCGGTGAGGTTTGGGCCAAGAATTGCGAATTTACACTGACTGGTTGAAATATGAATTTAAAATTTGGGACACCGAACTATTTGACTGGGGCGACACATGAGGTGGGAAGGTGGGAAGGAAGAAGGTTGAGTGAACGTCGGGTTCACCACTGTGATGAATTTAGAATTTTCATCACGGCGGTGTGGAAATAAGGTGAGTGAGTGAATTTAGGTAAGGAAGGAAAAGTCGCAGGCGGCTGTAGTCAACCGAACATCTACGACTTTAGGAGGAGAGAGAGGTGGGTGAGGGAATTTCACCTAGGCGGCTGTAGTCAACCGTTCATCTAGGTGAAGGAGAGGAAAGGAGAGGTTCCTTGTCTAGGCGGCTGTATTCAACCGATCATCTAGACAAGGAGGAAGAGGAGAGGAGGTGAAATTCCCAGGCGGCTGTAGTCAACCGATCATCTGGGAGGTAAGGTAAGAGAGAGAAGAGAGAGCTGGTTAGAGGAAGTGTCGAATGAAGCTTGAGCGCCAGGATCCGGGGTTTTATAGTACTTGGGGGCCTCTCCCTCCAGCTCCTTGCAGGGAGCTGGTAGTGGGGCCCCAGGTTGAGTAACCCTGGGTTCTGTCGCCTGTCCCCACTCATATCTTTATTTCCGGAGCTTTAGTTTGGCGTTTGAATGTTGGTGAGAACTTAATAATATAGGAGTGTTCCCGGGAGGGACTCACGACAGGTCAGTTTTGGGTTTTCTGTGTCAGTCGGAAATAATATTGCTAGAAAGCATTAAAAAATTGCTTTTAAACCACCAAAAATGTTATAGGTAGGCGATACTTCCAAAATTCGCTCATACGGCCATGCTGCATGACTGGCTCGCGTGATGCGGTTTCCGACTGACCCCCAACCACAGGCACACATCCGTGTCAATAAATCAGGTGAAGTAATAAAAGAAAACTTATTGAATTTGTTTTCTGTTATGATGAATGTGCGTGTCCGCTGCAGGCTGATACCCAGCAATCGACGCTGCCATTACGCTGATCGAAGGACCCGGAAGGTTTCACTTTCACCGAGTGATTACCTTCGGCTCCGTGTTAATTTGAAAGCCAGCTGATGCGCCAACTGTTCGAGGAGGACGGACGGTCCTTTGTTAACAGCGTTAACGGAATTAACCCCACCTTCGGAGAAACCCGACTAATTGATTGGTGGCGGGGAGATTTTCGGTGTCAACGGAGCGGAGGTTACCGAGGAAGAGCCCGATTTGTGGCTTCGCTCATTCGGATCGAGTGTTACCGAGCGGGAAAAAGAACAACAACTGCGAAGTTGGGTGGGCAGTTTAGCTTCCTCACTTATTGTAATATGGACGTGTAGAATCAGTTGGTACACAACTGATGTGTCAAAATGATTGAATAGAAATAAATAGAGTAGTAATAAATATCCTAACATGCGTAATAGGATCAAACCTTTCAACATTTTTTCAATATTACACGTTTGCGCATTCGCATACCAAAGTTACGGTATGATTTCAATGATTTTGATAAGGGGCTATCTGCGATCCAACCCGCGTATACCCTCAGAATTTCAGCAAACCTAATGTCGTGGCCTAATGGAAGGGTAGGTAGGTGGTAGGTTGTAGGAGAGAGGAGGATGTGCTCGTTGGGAGTCTTTTCTGATAGCTAACTCCCCGCGGTTATCACCACAGCGAGTGTTGGATTAAGAAGCGTCCCGCGGTTACCATCACAGCAGACGCTAGAGGAGAAGGTTGTCACCCCGCGGTTATCACCACAGCGAGGGTTAGAGGATGAAGCATCCCATGGCTACCACCACAGCAAATGCTAAGGGAGGGGAAAGGGTAGGAGAGAGAGAGAGAGAGTTGGTGTAAGGTGAGTGAGAGAGAAGTTGCAGGTAAGAGTGAGGAATTTCAGCTCTCTGCAACTATTTTTCGCGTGTTTTGCAAGGAAATAGTCAACATTCTATGTTCGCGCATGCGCAGACGAATGTTACAGTACGATTTCAATGAAATTCGTATGGAACTAGCAAAGTATATTCCTGGTCGACCCTCCAAGTATGAACTCATTTCAAAGATTTTAAGGTAGTTATGGGCGTTTCAAGTATATCACGTTTGCGCATGCGCAGACGAAAGTTATAGTACTTTTTCAACGATTTTAGTGTGGGGCCATCTGTGACCCAACCCGCTCCTACTACCCTCCAATTTCAGCCCATTTCGACCATTATCTTGGGGTAGTTGTAGGCGTTACAAGGAATTGACCACAGACAGACAGGCTTGCAGACAGACAGACACGGAACCAAAAACGTCTGCCCATTCGAGTAGGCAGTATAATAGCTTCCTCACTTGAATCACATGGACGTATAGTGTAGTTGGGGAGGTTCATTTTGATACGAGACCATCTGCGATCCAACCCTTGTATACCCTCAAAATTTCAGCACTACGACTATTTAACGCGTAGTTAGAAACGTTACAAGGAAACGGTCAACATTTCATGTTCGTGGAAAGTTATATTCAGTTATCAAAGTGTAATTCCTGATCGACCCTCCAAATCTGAACTCATTTCAACGATATTTAAGGTAGTTACGGGTGTTCCAAGTATTTCAAGTTTGCGCATGCGCAGACCGGACGATTTCCACGATTTTGAAATAGGACCATCCGCGATCAATTCCGCGTGTACCCTCAAAATTTCAGCTCTACGACTATTTTTCGCTCGGTTGGAAGAGTTACTAGGAAATGGTCAACATTTCATGTTCGTGCATGCGCAGACGAAGATTGCATCACTATTCCAGTGAAATTCATTTGGAACCATCAGAGTATTATTCCTGATCGACCATCCATGCTTTAACTCATTTCAACGATATTTTTGGTTGTTATGGGCGTTTCAAATATTTCGCGTTTGCGCATGCGCAGACGAAAGTTACAGTACTTTTTCAACGATTTTTGTATGGGCCATCTGTGACCCAACCCGTACCTGCCTTACAAAATCCAGCCCATTTTGACCATTATTTATTTTTTATTTATTTATTTGTTTAGTTGCATGGGTATATGACAAGAAAAGAAATTTTCATTTAATATAAAAACATACTCCTTACGTAACAGACTAATATTCTTTTATGTAAAATAGAGAAAGAAAAAAAGAATCTTCCTCCTCCTTAATTTCAGGTAGTTATGGGCGTTACAGGTAATTACCACAGACAGACAGGCATACAGACAGAGAGACAGAGACGGAACCAAAAATGTTCCGTGATGTCTGAAACGCGAAATGGTAGTCGAAATTTTCATTTTGGAGGACGTAAATTTTTTTACTCAATCACAAATCCAAGGCTTCCTTACCTTCTGGTAGTGAGGGAGCAAAATTGAGAGGCCTCTGTTTCACCGTAATGACGTCATCGTATGTTTGTGCCCCTCCCCTCCCCTCCCCTCTACGCAGCCTGATTTACGGCAGATATCTCGGCGATAAGGTCTCTGCGAAGGGGTCTCAGGAAGAAGACCCTCCAATTTGTCCGCAGTTGTGACCAGGCGGCCGTAGGGTGACCTACCCCAAAAGGGGAAAAAAATAGCAATTACGATGTGATGCGAGTCGGAGGGCAGGAGTCGATGTTTCCCCCTCCCCGAGCGCACGACTTTTCCCCTATCTCTCGAGGGGGCGATCTCTTGCGAAGGTCCCGCGGTTATCTCAAGTTCCGGATTCGATTCGGGCAACGCAACTGAAGTTGGGGCTCGGCGATACGAGAGCGAACGGCGTTTTAATGTCTTCGGCTGCAACGCATTCGAACAGTGAAACTACCGTCGTACAGCCACAAATCTGTAAAATGACAGTTATTATCATATTCATTGGTTAGTCGCACTCAGACCAATGGCCAGGATTTGGGGGGGGGGGGGGGGGGTCCAATAAAAATCCCAGTTATGAGGCACGACCGTACGAGTGATTTTTCCAAGTAACGTAGGTCTGGGAAACTGCTTTCACAAAATTTCGAGAACCCTATTGTTTGGTCATGGAAAAGGCATTACTAGACATAGAGCAACCAGCTTTCGCAGGCGAACACCTGTTGGATCTGTTCAATCTATTCGAAAATACGGAGTTATAATTGCAAATAATGTGACTTAATTAGGTACTAAAAGTAAACGAATTTGGATTAATTCGACAGGCGGGCCCGATGGAGCTCCTCCTACCGAATGGAAAAAATATATAACATAAAATTTTCCTTATATATTACTGTGGTGGATGCATAGGTGAGGGGCGAGGTAGGTGTATCAGCCTGATGCCCCGGTTAATACCTAGAAGGTATCCACCACTGGAAGCGTCAGGAGGACCTAACACCCCCGGATATCCACCACTGGGTTAACCCGGGTTAATACCCGAAGGATATCCACCGCTGGTTAATCTGCCAATGGTCATCCACCACTTAAGGTTAAGGGATCCACCACTGGAGGCGCTAGGAGGTGTTTGTGCCCGGTTTGGTTATAGCTGGTAGGCTACCACCATGCCCGGGATCTTTTAGGTGAGGACAGCGAGGAGAATGAGTAGTCAGCGACTAGAGGAAGCGTAGAATGGTTTGAAAGGCGAAGGAGACGAGTTTATATAGCCTTTAGGGCTATCCCCACCAGGTTCCTCGGTTCTCCTGCGTCTACCATCCCATGTCTATGTTTATTTGCGAGATCATAAT
Organism: Leptopterna dolabrata; assembly: GCA_954871275.1. Lineage (NCBI taxonomy): Eukaryota > Metazoa > Arthropoda > Insecta > Hemiptera > Miridae > Leptopterna > Leptopterna dolabrata. The sequence goes on from OX940981.1 coordinate 43,259,084, forward strand.
TTGTACAAGGAGTGGTTCTGGGAGGATACCAGGACAATTACTAATAGGTATTTTGATTGAATTGGGTTTCGTTTGGACTTTATAAAAATGAGAGTCCTCGTTCCAAGAATTTTATGGATAGAAACAAACGAAACGGTACTCTGGCCGTATAGGCTGGCGAATCTCGCAGGGCGATCGCGGACTCACTGCACTTCAGATCGTGTCGGGAGATGATGGGGCTCCTAGAGGCCTTCCAGGGATTGCTGTGGACCAACGGGACGACGAAAAAGTGAGCAGTACTCGTGCCTGCACGATGAAAAGCGTACGACGCGCACACGATGCAGTGGAAGCTAAAAATGGTATGATTGATGTCAGAAAACAGGTTCATGTGGAGAAAATGTGTTATGGCGGAGAGGACGAAGTGAATACTTACAGAAACGACAGGATCGGAGAAAAAACCAGAAGAAAAACGCTGCTGACGCTCGGGACTTCGTCAGAGTTGCAGGGACCCACAGAAACCAAACTTTTCAGCAAAATTCTCTGGTTCGAGATGGAGAAGTAGCGCGAAATGCCTGGCAGGATACGGAAACCTCCAGGATTGACGGATCGGTGACGATGGTGCGAATAACGACGACGTGAAAGTGAGGAGCGTGGTGCAGTTTATCAGGAAAAGAAGTGGCGATGAGCACAGAGGTGCACAGGCGCCGACGCCGTTCTCTTTTGGTTTATTGTTCTGTGAATAATATACCTATGTAATCGCTCAGCAAAAAATTTTTATTACACCCCCTCAAAATTTTTTCTTTTACGTTTCAAGGTGCGTAGATTCCAAAAATGCAATGTCCGTCCGCCGTACGCCGTCCGCCGTATCACGTGTCCCGGCTTCATTTTCGGTCTAAAAAAGTCGTTCTTTCGCACACATGATTGGAATACACCCAGGGGTGTTATGAGTGAAAATGTGTGTAAAAATAGGTACTTTTTGAGTTTTAGTAACATGAGCGTTTGAGGTAACGTTTTCCATGTTTTTTGGGACGAGAAGACCGAATATGAAGTCAATTTTGACCAAAGAGTGGAAAATTGAGGTTCTGAAGAAGTTCCAGCCTTCAATTTAAGTTAAATTTTGGTCTAAAATCGTCGAATTTCCGCACACAGTTCGGGTCCCCATTTGGGAACAAATTTGGCTCCTAGATGTCCTCCGAAACACGGCAGCCCGATCGGCATACACCCAGGGGTGTTATGGGGGAAAAAATTGGTGAAAATAGGGGTTTTTTTGAGGTTTTGGTGAACACGAGCTTGTGATGTATCGTTTTCCATGTTTTTTAGGGCGGGAAGACCGAATATGAAGTTGATTTTGAACAAAGTGTGAAGAATTGAGGTTGTAACGAAGGTTAAGCTCCCAGAATTCAATTTTTATGAGTCAAAAACCTGGGAAATTGCCTGAAACCGTCATAAATTTGTATAATAATACTAGGAGTAGTATTAGCAGGTGAATCAAGACAATTAAATGGCATTATCAATGTTCAAAGAAGATGAGCTGTAAAAAACAAAAATAAAAAAGAGCCGAGGTCGTGTTTTTGGGGAGCCAAAATTGGTGGAAACCATCAGAAATAACTATTTCAATTGCTCATGAACGAAACAATAAATGAACAGCCAACATTTCTGTAGCTAATTCCGAAATAATAACAAACCCATGTGACAAGGACTTTGCAGCGTTTTTATTGCTATTGTTTATCCGTCAAGATCGTCTGCCGATTAGCGTCGGCTCTCGAACGACGATCTCGTCAAAGATCGTCGGAACACCTATGAATTTACACGAAGTGTTGTTGGTGGAATCACAATTTAGAAACATGTAAATTGTAAATCGAAACTGTTGATAACGTCGAAATTGAGTCAGGTCATGGTTTCAGAGTAGTGGAATAGTTTCGGGACGATTTCTTGACGCAAATGCACTAGCTTAGAAGTTGAACTTCGACCACTCAACAGCCTACTCAGTTTTTCAGTGAACAGTGGACAGTGAATTTGAGTAGAGAACTCCACCGCCGTCACTCAAACTCGACTACTTACTGATCAGTAGAGTAAACACTCTACTGAAATCGTTTACACGAGTAGAGTACTACAACTAGAAAGGGATATTCTACCAATATTCTGGCGCCGACTTCAATAAAACGGGTTTTGAATAAAACGTTTCTTGAACATAATAATTATTCTTTACTTTTTAAAGAATTATTTCATATTTCTCATTTATCAATTTAATACAGCTTTATTTATTTATTTAAATATTTATTTTAAATAATAAAACAGATATAAACATATATTTTATGAATACATTTTATAGGATATATTTTCTAGAAAATTGAAGTCGGTGAAATTCTCTATAAAATTGACGCTATTTATGTTGTCCCTATTCCTCGTAGTTTCCGAGATATCCGCTCTCAAAAATCGCTAATTTTTGAAAAACAAGAAACCGCCTCACATTCTTCTAACTTGTGAAGTTGAGCAGTTTTCAGAAATGTACAGTTGGTTCAGATTTGTGTTTTTAGGTATCACAAATCGGCACCAATAGCTAAAAATTTGTAATAGTAGATTAACATTGGTATTAAGCCGCCATAGGCGATATTAGGATACAACTAAATTTCGCCAATGTATCACAAACAGAAAAAAGATTTCATAGAGTCAATTTTCAATAAGAAAAACTCGGTAAATTTTTTGGGTTTTTGCCGGTCAAACTCACGAAAAATTGCTATTAAACCTCCGTAAATATCTCGGAAACTTCTTGTCTTAACGGAAAGATCACTCCATAAAGAATGAGAGCTGACAAAATTTACAGCAATTTTGACGCTGCTTATGTTATTTTTTTCATATTTTCGAGATATCCGCTCCTGAAAATCGCTAATTTTCGAAAAACAAGAAATCATCTCGCGTTTTTTGCCACTGGCTCTGTAGTTAATTAGCCCTTCCTTCGTTTTCCACAAAAGTCATGAGAGTAGAATTAGATTACTCCCGGAAAAAGGATTATGAGCAGAATTTCTTTTAGTTGGCGTTCATGGAACACCGCGGAATTTATAATTTAACAGAATATTTCATATTTCTTATTTTCCTGCTCCAATAATTGACACGAAACGATTCGAAGGTGGAAAAGAGCGTCGCATGGTCTGGTTTATTATTGGATTATTTGATACCGTGATCGCCGAAAGCTGGACTCAGGCGCCACCAGCACGACAGTGCAGCGCGGTATCTAAATCAGGGGTGTCACACCTAACAATTATCCCCAGATCAATCAGTTCCTCGTTAACTCGCATGTCGAGGGATGATTATATCTCGAAAATTAAAACCAGAAACGCACGTGGGGCCACGGCTTTCACGACACGTAGTTCTTGTTTGGTTGTATCGCAGATGACTGGTGGATTCTATAGACATCTGCTGTGGTCGACGGTTTGTTAGTGGGTCATGGGCTTCGTTCCTGGGTGATCTGTATTGATGTTAATTGGTCCAATAGCAAACAGCCTGGAATGGTGTTTATAGATAGGTATAAACAATGCCAGTCGTGGATCATAACCAAATGAGCGAATTTTTGATTTTGCTGACCTCAAGCTCATTTTTAGGACTTTAAATGAGCGAATTTTACCTCCAAAAACCAGAATTTGAACTTCGTACTTGTAATGGAGAAGTCTATGAATATACATTAAAAACATTTCAGACTAATGAAACTAAGTTCTTCTTGAGTCATTATTATCTAGTAACGGTTTGGTGAATTTGCAATATTTTCAGTAGCTTTTACTGTTTTCAGGGATTTTTCATCCCGGAAAACACGTTGCTTTTCCGTTATACACCCGTGCGATGAGAGGATGGTGGTGGGGGGGTTATAACGGAAAAGTACCGAAAACACCAGTTTGGGCCACTTTTTGGGGGAAAATTTGTAGACATTTGCAATTGGTAAGTAGTTTTACCGACTCGAGTCACCATTATTTTCTCCACGAGGGCATATTGACTATTTTTGACTGAATAGGTTAGATGGAGGTTGTAAGGTCTGAGGTTGCTTATGAATCGAATAATTATATAAAGTGCGAATGAAATTACGGATAAACATTGAACCTTGGATATATTTCTTGAGGCCAGATTTTGGCAGCGCTAGATTCTGCGATAAATTTGGAGCTTTCCAACGACTGATTACCGATTTTCGCTGGATTTCTTAGCTAACGGAATTACAATCCCCTAACTACCTACGGAGTGGTTGTACGTGAAAATAATTAGAAATGTGAATTGCAATAAATCTATCGTGTCTCGAAATTCATTCTGTTCCCTGACAATTACAGACAAAAAAATTGATGCCATGAACTAACCAAATTTCTCCGCTACTCGAAGGAACATTGAATCATGGTTATAGTTTTGGATCGTGCATCTCGTAAATATTTATGCCATGATTATACAAATCTAGAGAGGCTCTGAATCATTAATGAAATGAACAAGTTTTTATTGTAAAAAGACGGGTACACACGGTAATGTACCGGTGTATCGCGTAACTCGCAAAATCAATTAACAATGATGATTTTTATGGAGTAATCACTATGGCAGGAAGGATTTCGGCAGCGTGAGATTTTATGAAAAATTGTGAGATTTCCAGCGAATATAATTGAAGATTTTTGTGAGATGAAACTAACGGAGTTACATTTACCTAAATACAGATTGCTTTTATGTGAAAACCATTAGAAATCTGCGTCACACATTTTCTGTCGTGACCCAAAATTCGGCCTGATGACTGGGGAAAAACATATCCGTTAACTTAATAATTACATTATCCATATAAAATAATGGGACGAACACAACTAACCCTACGTTTCATCAAAACTCCTGTCGTCCTTATTACATCGTTTGGTAGGTAACGAAGTTACTAATGAACGCGGAGGGTGCGTTTACCTAGGAACGGGATTGTGAACTAAGCTTTCCCGAACAAAATTATTTTAGTTGAGTAGGACTGGCGTGAGAGAATGATGCTGTGAAAATTATGGCCGGATCGTTGTTGTGTTTTCGGACGATTGCATTTGCAGCGTCGAAACCATTTTTTATCGTTGGCTCTTCCCGTCACAAAGTGATAAATGAACCGAAATATCGGCATAGCCCGTGACGGAAGATGTAAATAAGGGTGGAAACTTGATTTGGGAGAACGAGGCAGCTCGTAGGGTAGAGAATCGTGTCGTAAAAATAGAAGTTCTTCGGTCCCTCAGTTGTATTTCATCACTTTCCGAAGACCGAAGGTTTTACGACAGCCGCAACGCAGCCTCCGCCCACAGCAATCTCTCCTCGTAGGCCCCTCTTCTACTAACGTTAGTTATCGTCTTCGATATCGTCGAATCCTTATAGTCTAATAAAATCTATGGAACTTCTTAAACGTTTTGCCTTAATGTTCCCTTCTTCTATCATTGGAGCCATTGAAAGATTTCGTTTCGAAGAACCCCATTTCCTGGACATGTTGACTGATCATCTCTTACATTTAAGGCTGTGGAATTTCATGAAATGAGCAGTTAAAGAACAACAATGCGTGGTGAATTTCTACGCGCGGCTATTTTGTGGTCCTGGTGATTTTAAAAAGTGGCATACAAAGGATTTTCTGCCCACCGAGACTTCCAGCATCCAAATCAAATGGATCGGCATTGTCTTCAAAAATGACTTCTGTCTTGGTACCCCTCAAATGTAGCATATGGCACTCTCACGTAACTTGTAGATTTAACCAATAAACATGGAGAAAGACGAGCTGTGCGACGCCTCGGTTGAAGCCCAGAAGGTTTCTCCTCCATCGAACTCCCAGGGACTCTCAAAGGCCGTTAACAACTGTTGACAGGTGGAGGACGAGGTGGAGGCACCTTTATAAGGCGCCCGGCTCGCCCAGCTCTTCATTCGACCGACCTCACTCTTACCTGCGACTTTCTCTCTCACCTTACGCCTCCTCTCTCGCCACCCTTCCGTAAGGGTCTGCTGTGGTGGTAACTGCGGAATGCTTCACCGCCTAACACTAGCTGTGGTGATAACCGCGGGGTGCTAGTATCCTCCTTCCTTAGTGTCTGCTGTGGTGGTAACCGCGGGATGCTTTACTCTGTAACACTGGCTGTGGTGATAACCACGGGGCGTTAGCCTTTCCGAAAAGACTCCTAAGGGGCACATCCTCCTCTCTCCTGCCACCTAGCCAGACCTTCCCTATATTCTCTCTCCACAACTTCATTCGTCGATATCTGCTGAACTGAACCCTGAGTGATTAAGTTAGCCAAAATTTGTACAAACGCTTCCTACAAACTTGGACTAGCTGATACTTATTTGCACTTGTTTTGTAACATTTGATTCGGTACCTACGCTTAACGTTTAATTATTTATAAACTCGAGCGTTTTTGTTTTACCATTAAACCGCTTTTTGGAGTTTGCCTCCAAACTAAATATTTATAGAACTGCGGCTTACTCTATCTCCATACATTCTTATTTGCGAATTTTTGAAGGGATTTGGTTTGATAGCTATTTGATCGACAATTATTGTAATCCGTGAATTCGACTGAACGACTGTACCAGTGGTTATTTGAATGTAGTCGCCCTTTCTTTACTCACCCTTCACTACTTTATATTTTAGTTATGTATATTTAGTTATGTATATCACCAAATATTTTATGTATATCAATTTAGTATGTCAATTTTGAGTATCAACTGTTCTATGTATATCGATTTAGTTGTGTATATCAACATCGAGAAACCCCCCATCATTTCGAAAACAACAGTTTGGTAATCACGGTTTGGCGTGGTTTCCGAAATCATTCTATCACTTCCAGCTCGATGTTCCACTGACTTATTGATCATTTCCATATCGGAATTGATACCGCGAGTCGAGGCTTAATATATTTTTCCAAATCCCCCTTCCCTAGACCCACCAGCACGTTATCCCTGGCGTTTCAAGGGCGCCGATTAAAGAACCATTTTTTTCCGTTCTCGCGGGCTAGTGATAAACAATTTTCTCTTTACGATTCCTGCTTATAATCCTCTTTGTGGGAATTCCTTCAGGAAGTAATTTACTCCCGAGCGGATGTACATCAATCAGTTTGGACAGGAAGACGCGGATTGGATGAAATTGTTGCGCTTGCAAGCTCCTACTTTTTGCTGGCGGCTTTTCAACGATTTCAACAATATAGGCGTTTTATATTGATACTTAGCATTACATACACGTGCGTTTTAGGAATCTAGCTATCAATAACAGAGATGGTCGAACTTAGGAAGGAAATTGAGTAAGTTCAACCACTAAGACGGAAATCAACGAAATTTGTTGCAATTCTGGAATTCTGTAATACTAGAATTCTGATTCTACTACTACCCTAGTCGTACACCAACATCTGAGGTTTTGAAATCACATCCTCGCTGCGAGTGGCTTTGATATGAGCAAGCGCTCCTCGATCGAGCAAATCATAAGAGATTTTGTGGCCTTCAAACTTGGCACCCTTTCAGCTTTACCGCATGTTCGAGGCCTTGGTGTATGAGGCTTCTGAACCCCTGCAGCAGGATCTCAAATCCAAGAATCAATCCGTAGAAATCCTTACTAACTTGGACAGCCTCTCAGAGATCGAGTAGTATTTTTAAAAACCACAGGGAAATAAATAGGTTTCAAAATCCCAGCCGTTTTCTTCAGACTTCGTCCTATTCTACCAGATTGTGAATACAGTTGGCCAGTTGAGAGATCAAATGACGTAAAAATCCAACAGCCTCAAGCAACTGTATTTGACTCTGAACATGCTCTCAGTGTTCCGCCCACTCAAACCACTACTGTTGTCAAACATTCTGGAACCTCTCTTGAATTGAATCCCTTTGACTCATACTTGAATAGGTTTTTAGGCTCGGCTCCTCAGAATTTGCCACTTTCTAGACAGTTTCCATAATTTTTGCAGGGGGGAAAATGTTGATTTCCCCATTTTTGACCACTGAACACAAATCCATCGAAGAAAAGGACATTTCAGCTTCTTCAGGTAGTTGTTTGTGTGTTCGTGTGTGTGTGTACGCATTTTTGCGACTTGCCATAACTCACGATCCGGTTGTCCAAATTGTCTCAAATTTTGATAGTAGTTCGGGGATAGGTCCTCGTTGCCCCCATATGAATTTTGTTACATGCGTATCATTAGTGGGAACTGCGCATGCGCAAAAGTGAAATCGTTGGTCTGCCATAACTCACAACGCAATGGTTCACACTGGCGAAAATTATGAGGGCAGTTCGGGGTTAGGTTCTAGTTGGTCCCATATGAATTTCGTCTCATTCTTATTAGTAGTAGCGACTGCGCACGAGCAAACTTAAAAACCGTTGAACCGACAACCAACAACCCAATCCGAACAAACAATCTTTCTTTAATCTGGTCCAATAATCTCTAGCGTTTGATATATTTAGTTCATTGTTCAAACCCTGTTAGTACGGGGAATATCGCTTCTTAATTTCCCGAATGTCCCAGATTGTTAGTGACAAAAATCCTCTCTTTCTAACTGTCCTATAGGTAATATCCGGATCCTATAGAGATATCCTGTAGATAATACCTATCCTACAAAATGCTACCTGTTACGAACACGGACAACTAGTTCCACCATATTACCGAGGCCCATGGTCCATGGATTGGTCTAGACCATAATGTTTAATACTGAGCAGGCTGTTAGAGATTGCTTCATTGAGACCTGTGAAAACTTTTTTTTTTTTAATTGTTTTCGATCAAGATTGTACACTACATAAATGGCGTTAATTTGCCGTATTTTGCCACTACTCGTCGTTTAAACAAAACAAAAAATATAAAAAAAGAAAGGAAGTAATATTCCTATCTCTTTTTCGTATGCACAGTCTAAAATTATGGTTAGGTATTTTATCTTCTCATTATATTATTTTTATTTACAACCAAATTAAAATAAGGTAGGTATATTTTCTTGTAAATTACACGCCATACTTTGAGCTCAGGACAGACGTATTTAACTCTTTTTTAATTTTCCGCGTTTCCCTTAATCAAAGAAACCCTATTCTCTAACGGCAGGCCGTATATGGAGACAGCTCGCGGTATTTATACGATTGTTTCCCCAAGGTAGTTTTCATTAATGGTAAAAATGTCAGATAACCTTGTTTACTCCTAGTTTCGAATAAATGTTGAGCATAAGAAAATGATTTTTCCATCACCAGTATTTAATTCGACTAATTTCCATAACATCCGTAAAGCGCAGTACTTTTTTACAAAGTATTTTTTTAAAGATTTCCTACCTATGTACCTACTATGAAAAAATCTCTGTTTAATCTGGTACAACAGTAAAGGAGACTTTTGTAGTACTGAGTAGATATTATTTTGGTGTGCAAATATATCCAACAGGACATTGTGGTGGGGATATTATGGGGAAAAAATATTACGAAAAAAAAAGAATAACGGTGCAATACAAATTGAGGTCATTAGCGTACGTATGCGGTAATGGTTCAATTCGCCCGTTCGGAGGTCTCGATTCAGAAACCCTAATGACCTCGGAGGTGCCACTTCTCACGTAATAGCCGGTCAACTATCGGAAACTGAACAGCGCACGGCAGGTTATGAATCCCGCGCAAATAAAGCCCTGGAGATAGCACAAGGTAATAAAAACAGCAGGAAGTGAACTCCCGGCGTCAATACAGAAGCCGAACGAGAGGGGACCGCCGGTAGTAACGGGGAAACCCACAAAACCGAAGCGAAACAATGAATCCGAGATAGGACGGGAATGACCCTGGCGAGGGCGGGCTTGGGATCGAGTCGGAATCGCTTTCAGAGGCGTTTCGTTTTTAAAAGCTACAAAACCCACTCACTTGAGAATAATGGGCGAGCTTGAGCGAACGTAAATGCGACGATTGCGAGTCCTCTTTGAACGAAATCCGTCCGAACGCAGGAGGACTCCTGAATGACCACCATTCATACAAATTGTTGTTGAGTGTACCCTCTATACAGGGGCCCCATAAACGGTCAAGCAAATTTTTCGAACTTATTTCGTGGAGGTTTTTAGCGAATTTTCGACCTACGAGTTTTGAATCTATCCCTGGAGTTATTAAACGAAAATTTCAGTAAATGTAACCAACAGAACAATTCCAAATTTTTTCAAAACAAATCGATGAGTTCGAAGGTGGGCAATTTCGTTTTTGTGTGTCAAAGATGACTTGAAACAGGGAAAACGCTGCGAAGTCCTTGTCACATAGGTTTATTATTCTATTGGTCATAATTACAGAAATGTTGGCTGTTCATTTATGCTATTTTCAGGCACTGAACTCAAGTATTTGATTCAGTTATGTTATTTTCATGTGCAATAATTGAAGTAGCTATTGATGATGGTTTCCACCAATTTTGGCCACCAAAAACACGAATTAGGCTCCTATTTTTTACAAATTATCATTGATTTTGCCATTTAATTATATTGATTCAACTGTTGATACTGCTTCTAGGGTTATACACATTTATGGTGATTTCAAACATTTTCCCAGGTTTTGAGTTTAAAAAAATGAATTTTGGAAGCTGAACCTTTGTTACAACCTCACTTCTTCACTCTTTGGTCAAATCACCTTCATATTCGGTCTTCTCGCCCTAAAAAGCATGGAAAATTATACCCCACAAGCTCATGATCACTAAAACCTCGAAAAGAACCTCGAACACCCCTATTCTTAACCCATTTTTCACCCATAACACCCCTCGGTGTATTCCGATGGGGCTGCCGAGCTTCGGAGCAGAACTACTTAGAACCCAAGTATGCAGAAGAGCGATTTCAGGCCAAAATGTAACGTAAATTTAAGGCTGAAGCTTTGTTGAGAACCTCAATTCATCACTCTTTGGTAAAAATCAACTTCATATTCGGTCTCCTGGCCCTAAAAAACATGGGAAAAGATACACCTCACAAGCTCATGTTACTAAAACACCAAAAAGCCTATTTTTTACACCAATTTTCCACCCACTACTCCCTTGGGTGTGGAAAGTGGAGCTTGTGTGCGAAAGAACGAATTTTTTAGACTGAAAATAAAGTAGATATGGATGATGCGGTGGACGGCGTACGGTGGACGGATTTATTATTCCGTGAATAATACACCTGCGCATTCGCTCAGCAAGAGAATTTTATAACACCCTCTCAAAAATGTTTTTCTTTTACGTTTCAAGGTGCTTAGATTCAAAAATAGGAGCCTAATTCCTTTTTTTGGGGGCCAAAATTGGTGGAAACTTTAAAAAATAGCTATTTCAATTACTGCACATGAAAGGAACAGTAAATGATCAGCCGAAATTTCTGTAGGTATGTACCATAGAATAAATCTTGGAACCAACGCACCTTGAAACGTAAAAGAAAAACATTTTGAGTGGTTGTTAGGTATAAATTTTTTTTTTTGCTCAGCGATTACGTATAGGTGTATTAGTCATACATTAGTAACCCAAAAGCAGATGTCAATTATCAAAAATATTTTTCCTCGATAAATTGGGTCAAATTTGAATGTTAGGGTTTCGAAATTGCTCGAATTAAGTAAAAAGGTGCTTGTTACGAAGATTTCGTATAAATCAACGATAGTTGTAGGTATAGCATGGTGACTGGAAAAATTAGTTTCAATTGTCAAAAATATATTTTCCCTCAGAGAATCTGGTCCAATTCGAGTTTTTGGGGATCAGAATCGCTCAAAATGCCATCGTCGAAAATACCGCCACCTCTGGTGCAGCAACAATTACGTACAAGTTTGACACTTGAGGGAGCTTTCCCAAGCCCCGGCCAATTTATTATCCCTTCCCTCAGTTCAAGACCGGGTAAACTACGGGAATACGAGATGATTTACCGTCGGAAAAAGCCAAACAGATGACGCCTTGCCACATATTACTGTTTATTATAATGTCTACCTGGTGTTATTGCGTACCTTGACCTCCGTGTGATTTACGATCTTAGGACCTCACGTTCTTTTATTACTTCCGACCAGAAACCCTTCTCTCTTTCTGGTTAATTAATATTTCTGTACGCGTTGCGGGCCAAATTTCCTCCCTCGGCAACCACTGGAGTTGTTGGCGGCTCGCCCTATCAGAATCCATAATTTCCATCATGCTGAGCAGTTTCCGTTTTACCTACTTTTTCTGACCGTTATTTCTTGATATCGTCAGTTGTTCATTTTCGCCCTTGTTTGTATTTGCATAATCCCCATGAAAACGCCGCATTTTCCGATCTTGCTGTACGCCTTTACATATCCCACGGCCTCACAGACAAACGCTTGCTAGGTAAGCTGACCAGATGCGAATACCACAATATAAAAACACGCAGGTATTTTTATGTATCCGAGATGGGACCTGGAGTTCATAAATGCGGCAAACGTTTTTGTCATGGTATCTTCCCAGAACCACAACTTCAATATGTAGAAATAAGATCTCGCCAAATAAACTTAGAAGTGGGGACGGGAGACGCAGGAGAGCCGACGGCCAGCCTGGACATCCCCACCATCCTCCACTAGCTGGAGGATGGAGGGAGACAGCTCCCAAGACTATATACTCGCCTCCTTCGCCTTTTTAACCATTCTACGCTCTCCTCTAGTCGCTGACTACTCTCTCTCATCCTTAACTCATCTCTCTCCTTACCTAAGCATGGTGGTGATTCGCTCATAACCAAACCAAGCAAATTCACCCTAAAAGATCTCGGGCATGATGGTGGTCCGCCCATAACCAAACCGAGCAAGTCTTCCAAAAAGATCCTGGGCATGGTGGTGATCCACCCATAACCAAAACGGACACATCCAAAAATATCCCGGGCATGGTGGTGGCCTGCCCATAACCAAACCGGGCACATCCCCCCTCGACGCCGCTCGTAGTGGATGTGCGTCAAATTTTACATTCACTACAGTTTTCAAAATGCATTCGCAGTAGGTTAACAATTCCACCGGTGTAAATTAACACCAGCGTTCTTAATCTAGTCTCGGAAAGTTATGTCCTCGATATATAGTGCCGAGTGTTCAGGTGAGGTACCTAATAATACAGTGGCACGAGCCGGAATTAATGCAATTTGGTCTAAGCTCTTCACGGCAATTGACATTCCTACTGCTGCAAAGTTCCGGGTGTTCCGCTCGGTCCTGTTGGCCACCATCTGCTATGGTGCACAGGTCTGGGGTTACCAGCAGATTGAGGAAGTAGAAAGACTACAACGATTTTTCATCAAAAAGCTGTTCAGACTTCCTCAAAACGCTCCAAACTACATTGTGTATGGGGAGGCGAGGCAGGAGCCAGTGCATGTCTTCACTCTCTAACTGAGTGCCGATTACATCGGGAAAGTGTTGGGGCAACATGAGCAACGATTCGCGAACCTGACCGCAAAGGAGATCATCCGACGGGGGATTGGCTGGGCAGGGGTGTGGCGTGATAGAATTCTCGAGTTGGAGCCCGAGGCTGAGCCTTTTGAGCCTCCCCGATTTCGTGGATTTGCGGAACGGGTGATTCGACAGGAGCGGGAGCGTCACTTGGAGTTCTTAGGATTGAGACCCGCCACTGCCCAGTACCATCTTCTCTACCAGCACTTGGACCATACCGTGGATTACCTGCCGAGTTGTGACTTGAGTTAGGCGGAGATTGTCATGAAGTGCAGGGGTGAATTGCTGAACCTAAACTGGAAGCCGTGGGTGGAGGGTAGAACCTACCTTTGTGCTCTCTGTAACCGAGGCGTGAATGAAACGACAGAGCACTTTTTAGCACACTGCCCAATCCTAGGGTATTATAGAAAAATATATTTTGGGAAGGCTGAGCTCTCCAGATGTGAATTGTTAGATGTGCTAAACGGGGGGGTGGGCTGGTCTCAACTGTGCTCCTACTATAGGGTCGCCTGGCGTTACAGAGAGGATCTCATCGCAGAATTTAATTATGAGCCCTAACGTTGCCGAATAGAACTGTAAAAATGTAAATAGTTATAATAAAATAATATTGAATGTAATAAGATAGAATAATAGTAAAATTATTACTTTAATATTTGGGATCCTTAGAAATTAAAGTGTATAAGCATGTGATAAAATAAGACGTATTTATATTAACGGAGCTCCCGCTGACGGTTTTTACCATAGCGGTATCATGTCTGGGTCTTTCAATTTATTGTAAAATGTATTTATGTTATTTGAATAAACATGTGATTGATTGATTGATTGATTGATTGCATGGTGGTGATTCGCTCATAACCAAACCAAGCAAATTCACCCTAAAAGATCTCGGGCATGATGGTGGTCCGCCCATAACCAAACCGAGCAAGTCTTCCAAAAAGATCCTGGGCATGGTGGTGATCCGCCCATAACCAAACCAGGCAACGCTCCCGAAAAGATAACGCACATGGTGGTGGTACGCCCATAACCAAAACGGACACATCCAAAAATATCCCGGGCATGGTGGTGGCCTGCCCATAACCAAACCGGGCACATCCCCCCTCGACGCCGCTCGTAGTGGATGTGCGTCAAATTTTACATTCACTACAGTTTTCAAAATGCATTCGCAGTAGGTTAACAATTCCAACGGTGTAAATTAACACCAGCGTTCTTAATCTAGTCTCGGAAAGTTATGTCCTCGATATATAGTGCCGAGTGTTCAGGTGAGGTACCTAATAATACGTTAACTCTTCCTGTGATATTCAAATATTACTGTTAGTTTACAAGTAATCGCCTCAACTTTCAAATTCATCAACCAATACCAACTCCGAGGACATCGAAAATATCAGTTTCCGAAAAATGAGCGTTCTAGTCCTACAGCATCAGGCAGAGGGAAGAACTGAGCCTCACAGTGCCTGAGTTCTTAACAACTGCCAAAACTCCAAGGGGGGTTTGGGGTTTTGTGAGTTTCACCACCGAAACATTGGGATGAAGGTGAAGAATGAAGTTTCTATTTCTCAGAAAGCCCTAATATGACCGTAAAATTACAAAAATACGAAAATTATTGAATGTTATCTAACCAGTTTCACAATAAACCACCATTTCATCAACAAAGCGAAAAGGCTGTGGTTTTTCAATTAGTACTTAGTATAACAGAATTTCTGTAAACCACAATATGATTAATACAGACAACGGACTGATGAAAACAGCCGAACTGATAATAAAAACCGTGGAACGTTTAAAGCGTTGAATTAATGAAGAATCCTCTTGTTTGAAGCGTTGAAACACAGGACTGCAAAAGAGCACATCAGCATGTAGGTTCGAGTAGATAAATCATCAATTTGGGCTACAAAGGGATCAAAGGGATTTGGGATTAAAGAGTAAATTCAAACTGTTCACTCTTTGATCTTCACAGTATAAACTGCTTTTGCATCACCTCATTTGGAAGCGCTCATGATATCACCCATTATGGGTACCTGTCAGTCTGTTGATTTCCTTCCCTCACAAAATCGAAGGTCATTGGGTTTTTGGTGGTCCTAGGTTGAAATGGTGACATCTGACAAGTAATTGAAGTCCGCTGTACAAAAGTTGGCCACGAATGCGCTCAAAACTAATTTGAGATGCTGCGAATGTAGTTTACTGCATGATACTCCCAAGTCTCAAAGAAACCCCTTGTTGGCTTGCAACCATTAAAATTAAAATTAACTAGCTGTGTACCCGCGCTTCGCAACGGTAGAACAGACACCCCCTTTAGGACAGGCCCCACTCATAACAGATACCACCTCAGGATTGACAAAGAGTGGTTGTTTGCTACCGTAAGCCACGGTTCAAGGGTGCGTCCCAAGTGAAAATTTGAAATTTGAAAATACACTATTTACATATATTTACAGCACTATTTACATATATACAGCACTATGCCATATATACACCAAATACCTCATGTTTTGCAGGTTTTACTCACTTTTTACCCATTAGACTGCGTGCTAGAAAAAAACAACTAAGATGAAAGTTTAGATAATTAAATTTGCTATCTCCTACGTCTCCTCAGATTTTACATCAAACCTACCTTTATGGAGCAGCTGTTTGAATAGTTAGGTATCATGGAAAATTCTCCTAAAATAGCGTTTATTAATTTTGAACCGTACTACACAGAACTTAAATTGAAGAACCACTTGAAAGTACTCATCGAGCTGAATCCAGAGACTACTTACATTCTGATTTACGTGCAACCATTCAAAAGTTATATTAAGCATAAACGTCCTCATAAAAGTAATTATAACACGACTTTTTATGGTACTTCAGCCATTGCACTTCAACGGATTTACAAATTTGAACGCGGATTTCTCCTAAACCTTCCCAGATAAATTACGCGTCCAACAGTACCAGCCTCTACCTTCTACGTTCAGCCGTTCTCATTTATCGATGCCGAGACAAACAAACAAACAGACACTGTTTTATTATATGTATAGATTATACTATTTGAACCGACGCGTGTTGCTGCGATTTAAATAAATGGAGCCAACGGTCATGTATTTTAATATGCCTGTATCCCCCCCTCCTCAACTGATCAGAAACCTTCCCCAATGCCAACCCTAACTGCCTTTAACTCCCCCCCCCCCCGTATCCTATGAACCCTCCCTACCTGGTTAGAAACATTCCTCAATGTTCACACAACAAAT
Organism: Leptopterna dolabrata; assembly: GCA_954871275.1. NCBI lineage: Eukaryota > Metazoa > Arthropoda > Insecta > Hemiptera > Miridae > Leptopterna > Leptopterna dolabrata. The sequence continues at coordinate 43,275,584 of OX940981.1, forward strand.
TCCCAAAGTTGCACTCCAATTGGTCAAGTAGTTTTGAAATTTCTGTAGACCCCCCCCCCCCCCTCTCATAACCTGTACCCCCCTCCCACTAACATCCTGATTGAAGTACCACTTGAATGTACTCGTCGAGCTGAATCCAGAATCTAATTACAATCGGATTTACGTCCAACCGTTCAAAGTTATTATAAGCATAAACGTCCTCATAGAAGTGATTATAACACGTTTTTTAGTAGTATTTCATTCATAGCGTTTCAACGGATGGACAGATTCAAATGCGGATTTTTCATAAACCTTCCCAGATAAATTCTGCGTCAAATGGTACCAGCCGCAACTTTCTACAATCGGATTTACCTCCAACCGTTCAAAGTTATTATAAGCATAAACGTCCTCACACCGAGAGAAAAATGTGGCGCACCATGCCCGCTAGGAACACTCGGAATTGATTTCCCGATAGGAAACCTAGCGGGTGTGCCTAATCCCAAGCGGGTAGGGTGCAAATCGTATCGGGTGATGGTAAAAATCTATCGGGAAGACGTAACTCCAATCGGGTTCGACATAAATTTATATCGGGCTTTCATAAAAATCTATCGGGCTGTTAGATTAGCCCCTCCTATCGGGTATGGTTCGGATATTTTTGTATCGGGCATTCGTAAAAACAAGCGGGTTTTGGTAATTCCTAACGGGTATTCATCAAAATTGTATCGGGTGGCGACTTAACCCTAACGGGCTTTTATAAATGGGAACTACACCCGTTAAGAAATCAAACGGGTCAGTTGGTTGTCTATCGGGTTTCATAACAAATTCCTATCGGGTCCATGAAACCCAAGCGAGCATGCAAATATTCCAAAAAAATACCCGTTAGCGCACTATCGGGTCATCTGAACATTCACGTCTCCCGTTTGATAATCAATCGGGTTTTTTTCAAAATTCCTACCGGGTGTATGAAAAACAATGGAGCATGCAAATATTTCAAAAAATACCCGTTAGCACACTATCGGGTCGTCTGAAAATTTACGTCTCCCGTTTGATAATCTATAGGATTTATGCAAAATTCCTATCGGGTGTATGAAAAACGATTAGCTAGCAAATGTTCAAAAGAAATACCCGTTAGCACACTATCGGGTCATCTGAGCATTTACGTCTCCCGTTTGATAACCTATCGGGTTTTATGCAAAATTCCTATCGGGTGTACGAAAAACAATCGAGCATGGGAATGTTCAAAAAATACCCGTTAGCTCACTGTCGGGTCATCTGAGCATTAAGATCTCCCGATTGATAATCTATCGGGTTTATACAAAATTCCTATCGGGTAGAAATAACAATAATCGAGCTGGGAAATATGTATAAAATACCCGTTAGCGCCTATCGGGTGAAATAATTGTCAAGAGCTCCCCCTTAATAATCTATCGGGTTACATCACACATCGCTATCGGGCCCATGAAAGCCAATTGAGCAGGGAAATAGTGAACAAAAATACCCGTTAGTCTTGCTATCGGGTGATGTTTGTTGCTAACAACACCCGATTGGAGATCTACCATTTCCAATGAGTGATCCCTATCGGGTAGAGAAAAATCGATCGAGCTGAGAAATATTCATAAAATACCCGTTAGCCACCAATCGGGTGATATAATTGTTAACAGCTCCCGCTTAATAATCAACCGGGTTGCATTGACCAACGTCTATCGGGTTGAACAATGCAATCGAGCAGGGAAATGGTGAGCCAAAATACCCGTTAGTCGCCCTATCGGGTGATGTAATTGCTAACAACACCCGATTGATAACCTACCGGGTTGCACTGACAAGTCCCTATCGGGTTAAAACCATCAATCGAGCAGAGATACATTTAAAAAAAATACCCGTTAGACGCCTATCGGATCCTGTCACTGTTAACAGCTCTCGATTAATTGCGTATCGGGTTATATAATAATTCCTATCGGGTACCTAGCATTGCTATCGGGTATAAATAAATTACTTCCCGCCATAATTTGAAGTTGGTCGAAGGGGCTCTGGAGAGACATGAAACCACACAGTTTCCCAACTTGCCAGTGACCGCTGAAGGCTATTGTGTGACCATTGTATCTCCAGCTACAGTATATAAAGATGTTTGGAGGTAATTTACTTGGTACCATGCAAGGGTTCATGGAGAAATACTAAAGTCGAGCGAATTCTCAAGGTTTGGATACAGCACACATAGTGGACCTAAAAATCAAAAATTGGAAACATAATATAAATACGTAACATATTTCCCCTCTCATTTGGTGAATTTCGGGACTTGTTTCTCAAGATTTGTCATGATTTATTCCCGAGATTTCCAAAAGCTCATTTATGAAATGTACCAAGTCAGGAATTTGGGTAATAGTATGGAATATGAAGGACGTACTGGTTTATTATTTGCAGTAATGAACCTCTGGAGTCGAGAATGAAAAAAACAACATTGCCTATTATGAAGAATTCATCATTATCTATTATCATCTATTATCTATTATGAAGAATTTGTCTGTCCTATAAGCTAATCCTATTTTAATCTGGTTAAAAAAATTAAAATGAAATGATTGAAAGTGAATTTAGGTTAATCTGGTTAGCAGTACTTTAGGCTGACTGGCTGTGTCTAGTATCAAATCGAAAGGGTTATTCCGCTTGAGTAAAAAGTAATCTTAACATACCTTCTGGAAGAGTCCGTCGTCCTTAGCTGGTTGAGTACTGAGGGTGAGTGCTTTCCATGTAAGGACATCATCATCAGGCCGTCGAGAGAGTACTGCAGTCAGTACGTCAGTTGGTCCCTATTTAAGATGCGTGCAGGGGAAGTGAGAGGAAGTGAAAGGTGTTTTGGTGTTAGGGGAATAAAGGAAGTGAAGGGGAGGATAATGTTGTTTGTCTGTCCTGAAGAGCTTAAGCTAATCCTATTTTAATTGGTACCTTAGCTACAAACAACTATTTGGGTCATGCAAGTAACGTCTGGTGTAAGCGAAATGTGTTTTGGTGTTTACTTGTTGTTTACTTTTTGTTGTTTACTTGTTTACGTTATTTACTTGTTACCATATGGAGAATTTTTCATATGCAGAAATACTAAACCTGAGCGAATTCTCATGTTTTGGATTCAGCACACATTGGAACTGAAAATGGAAAATTGTGAAAATAGATACGGCGATACGATTACACAAACGGTAGAAAGTTTTAAAAAACTGAAAACAAAAAAGAACTATAAAAAATCTAAAAAGATTCGATCAAAAATGTCAAAACTAGTTGAATATAATCGTACACTTGGTCCTACCAATGTTACTTTATATACAATTATGTCAATAAATTTACCTTGGTGTATCCGTCAAATTACACCTTTTTTATTTCTTCTTATTTTTGTTAATTATTATCTTGTTTTTGTTTCGTTCTCGTTTTCTTTCCTGCCAAATTCAGTAAAAACGATACTGAATTCACTGAGGTCAACAATAGATTGTTTTGGTTTCAATGTTTTGATTAGCAAACTCTGAAGTTAGCTACGCTGCCATAAAATTTGTTTGTTTGAAAACACATTATAGGACACTTTTTTAGAAGAAAATTGAAAATAAATACATTTATCAGTTAAATAATTAATAGATATGGAAAAATATTTTTTACATAAACAATGAATTTTATAAATAAATACAATTAATTTTGTAAGTAGACAAATTGGACGAGTTTAGGCATAAGGTTGAAAATTCGGTTTGTATTGTTCGTTTGGTTATTTTGTTATTTTTTATATTGTTCTACCCTGTGACCCCCTCCGGAAAAAAATTCTGGATCCGCCCCTGTGGCGGCGAAACTGTTTTCGAGCGCTTGATGAAAATTAATATATTGTTGGAGTATATAGAGAAGTAATTTAGCATCAGATATATATTCTTTTTAGCCGTGCTATACCATTGTGACCACCTGGGTGAATCAAGTATATACATATTGCAGTTAGTTTTGATAAAAACGATAGCATTTACAAAGTGATGTGCGTCGCCTGCCAGTTCTCACGGTTTCATTCAACACAGGAAGGACTCTGAGGGAAGTAGGTAAGTAATTATACGTCATTTATTGCTACAAGTTCATTAAATGTTGTATGTTGTTGTTGTGTGCATGCGTGACTGACTCCATACACAATTTTCAATGGAAATAGTCCGTCAGTTACTTGTGCTATTTCTGATGGTTTGTTTTCCTTTTTTCCTCGTAGGTACAGGTACCTATACTAATATTAGCTATGCAGGAGTATCTGTTAGAATTGCTACAAAACCCGATAGGAAGTGATTGAAAAATTAAAAAAAAAACCCGATATTAGTAACAGAAACTCGATAAGAATCGGGAACCCGGTTGAAATTGGTAAAACCCCGCTTGGATAGTGGAGAGAAGCCGATAGACTGCCGATGGACTTTTTTTAAACCGTTACAAATATAATCAACCCGATAAGAGTAAAATAATCCTGCACGATCATGAATTTGAAAAACTCGATAGGATTTAGGGAAATCCGATAGGGGTAACTGAAACCCGATAGGAATTGGAAACCCCTTTGAATTTGAACAACCCGATAGGAATTTGAAAAACCGATAGGAAGGTAAAAAAGTCGTTACGGGCAGAGGTGGGGGTACTTTTTTTAAACCCTATGCCCCTCATCTCTCATGGCGGCAATACCAGTTCTTCTCAACCTGTCGCGTCATAACGACTGTTGTGCTTAGTTCTCCGTGCTCGTGCCTATTCAGTTTCAGTGCATTGCTGTTGTGTTTCTGTTATCGCTTTCAATTTCAACGTTCGCTCCTCCATAAACATCCGGACCCCGGTACGCTGTACTACATTCAATCATTCATTTCAATTTCCATATAATATCGGTGACCTGTAGAGATTTAGTTTCAAAAGCGCGTTTGGATACTTCGAGGACAATGGCCGACCAACAGTTGAGGGAAATGTTAACATCTTGGAAATTAGATGCAAGAATCGCTGCTGCGTTTCAAGGTTAGCACAATTTTCTTTGACTATTTTCTCTAATATTCCGATTTCATGGTAATCACAAAGGTATGAGCTACATCTAAACTGACATTTCAATTTCAATTTCTTTTGTTTTTTCCGCTGCCACGTGGATTGCCATGCCTTGAGTATATTTACTTTTCCCAACCAATTTACCAAATTCAACTCTTTTCTCGAATATTCAGATTTCATGATAATAATTGTACTTGCTTTGAGTTGCTTTGTAACGGCATCGGGAAATTCATAACGGTTGTCGTTAGGTATGAGTGCCCGTTAGTAATTCTATCGGGTAGTATTTGACTTGAAATATTTTCTTCAACTTGTTTTCGTTGCCGCTTGTACTCGTATAGGGTGTTCACACTGTTCCAAACGGGTGTTCCCAGACTTTGACAAATTCTCTTGTACATTCGTAACGGGTGTTTTTATCTATGAATGCCCGTTAGTAATTCAATCGGGTAGTATTTGACTTGAAATATTTTCTTCAACTTGTTTTCGTTGCCGCTTGTATTCCTACCGGGTGTTCACACTGTTCCAAATGGGTGTTCCCGGACTTTGAAAAATTCACTTGTACATTCGTAACGGGTGTTTTTTAGCTATGAATACCCGTTAGTAGTTCAATCGGGTAGTATTTGACTTGAAATATTTTCTTCAACTTGTTTTCGTTGCCGCTTGTATTCCTATCGGGTGTTCACACTGTTCCAAATGGGTGTTCCCGGACTTTGAAAAATTCACTTGTACATTCGTAACGGGTGTTTTTTAGCTATGAATACCCGTTAGTAGTTCAATCGGGTAGAATTTGACTTGAAATATTTTCTTCAACTTGTTTTCGTTGCCGCTTGTATTCCTATCGGGTGTTCACACTGTTCCAAATGGGTGTTCCCGGACTTTGAAAAATTCACTTGTACATTCGTAACGGGTGTTTTTTAGCTATGAATACCCGTTAGTAGTTCAATCGGGTAGTATTTGACTTGAAATATTTTCTTCAACTCGTTTTCGTTGCCGCTTGTATTCGTATCGAGTGTTCACTTTGTTCCAAACGGGTGTTCCCGGACATTGAAAAATTCACTTGTACATTCGTAACGGGTGTTTTTAGCTATTTATTTATATTTAGCCCGTTAGTAATTCAATCGGGTAGTACTGGACTTGAAATATTCTCCTTCTCTTTCCTTTCTGTCTTACTTATAGTCAAATGTCGTAACCGTTGGTAATGTTATGTTCCCAGAGCGGCTCCAGGAACTAGAAGCCCATCCGTGCCTCCAAACAATCAGGAGGACCGATTGGTTGAAGCAGACCTCTCTCGGCAAAGACACTGAGGAGGACAGCAAAGTTAAGGCGCGAATACCTTTGCAATGTGGGAAAACACTTTTTAAATACACAGACTACTTCCCAATCTTCAAGTCCAGCCATGGAGCAAAATTGGTGAGTTGTAAATCTGAATGTATTTGATGTGCTCTGTTTAGCTGTAGTTGTAGTTCTTTTGCAGTGAACCATTATGTCGGTGGAAAAGTCAATTTCTGGTCCTTGTTCAAAAGAGGGATGATCCGAAACGTATTGCACTCGAGAAACTTCGAAAATTAGCCTATCTCAATTTTTGTCCCTGTTGCAATAGCTCAATATGTTTTGTGTAATCGCTAATGAGAGGTGTTTTCCGTTGCACAGATCGAATCCGACTTCAAGGAACTGTACCATTTACCAGAAGCTCTACAAAGAACTTACCGAGCTCCATCCGGCCCAAGTTTCAGAGGCTAGATGTTGTAAAGGAGTCAAACGGAAAGAGAGACATTCGTCGAGTCAATAATAAAATACTGCGACAACAATACAGGTGAGAAATAACTTTGATTGTCTAATCTGTGTTCAAATTGTGAGTTACTGTTTGACTAGCATAATTTTAACACAGAATTTGTTTTAGCCATGGACTAACTAGCTAAAAAAGGTAACGAAATTTCGTAACGAAATCTGGGACGCTGTTATGAAAAATTCCTAATGATTTTCACGTACAACCGATTCGTTGCTACGGAACTTTAACTTCGCCAGTTATCATCTTACAAAAATCGTTCACCACTCGTTGGATAGCTCTCGATTTACCTAACCATATTACGTTAACCAATGCGGAGTGCGTGGCCAACAAGCTGCGGTATGAGCGTCATTGTTTAAATAATAATTGTTTACACACAGGTGATCATTCTCAATAATTTATATTGTGAACACGTTTGCAAGCTTTATATTATAAGTACCGATGATACGGAACTAAGGATCGTGTAACCTGGTGTAACCTATGAGCAGTCAATATATCAGTCGAAAAAGGTTTATGTGAAACGCGTGAGCTAAAACACATTCTGTGTTTCTATAATTTCGTCCGAAGTATGTAAACAGAGGTAACCGGGGGTCCAGGGGGGCTTGTTTTTCTTACGTCTCCAGGACGTGTTGTTGACGCGGCAGACTGTGGATAGGCAAGACCCGCAGGGCTGAGCGGTCTTGAAGGGGGGATTACTGGAAATTTTCATTCCGATTTTATTCCCATCGTTTCTACACTTGTTTTTCTGTATAAATCTCTTCGTCACGATGATGTCTTAACCAACCATCTGTACGTACGTGTTGTTAATGTGCTGTGTGATATTTCAGATGAAGACAAGATAACGACGGCAGCTCTGCTCGCCCTCCCGTTCACAAAGAATCCGGAGACTACTTCGCAACTTTCGTGCAAACTGAGTCTGAGGCAAAGGATCTACACGCGCAGCGCCTAGAAACCGCCAAGGGAACACTACAACAGTATGTTATAGCTAAAGGAAAGTTATTAAATCTAAGGGGTTATTTCCGCTAGTGTAAGTAATGTTACCATACCTTCCGGAGGAGTCCGTCACCACTAGCAAGTTAGTTCAAGGACATGAACTAACCGAAATCAACAAATGTATGACACTAGGCACCCACAACAGCAATGACACAGGCTTGACATAATCGAAAACTTAGGGATATATAAACTACGCACATTCGACGGACGGATCGTTAACAAAAACCTACTTGACACAACATCGGATACAAACGCACGATACCAACAAATGGACCACTGACAACCCGAGCGCCAAAAGACATATTCTTGACTACACGCACATACAACACACAAATGTAAACGACACACACAGTACACCACGACACAACAAACAAAACGAGCTAGGACTCCTGATTTTTTCCTAACTCATAACTCAGTACTAGGTATTATTATAATCGTAATATTGTTATATTACAATAAATAAGTATTAGGTTAGAGTTTAACATAGAAAATAAGTTAGTAGGTTTAGTTAGTAGATTATAGTTTACCAAAGAAATAAGTTAGTTCTTAAGAGTTTACTTACACCAGACGTTACTTGCATGACCCAAATAGTTGTTTGTAGCTAAGGTACCAATTAAAATAGGATTAGCCTAAGCTCTTCAGGACAGACAAACAACATTATCCTCCCCTTCACTTCCTTTATTCCCCTAACACCAAAACACCTTTCACTTCCTCTCACTTCCCCTGCACGCACCTTAAATAGGGACCAACTGACGTACTGACTGCAGTACTCTCTCGACGGCCTGATGATGATGTCCTTACATGGAAAGCACTCACCCTCAGTACTCAACCAGCTAGTGACGACGGACTCTTCCAGAAGGTATGTTAAGATTACTTTTTACTCAAGCGGAAATAACCCTTTCGATTTGATACTAGACACAGCCAGTCAGCCTAAAGTACTATTAACCAGATTAACCTAATTACATACGTTTTAGTTAAGGTACAGATTAAAATAGGATTACTCTAAGCCCTTTAGGACAGACAAATTCTTTATAATATATAATGTTGTGTTAATTTCAATCCAAACTATATTGTGTTTCGATTTAGACGATAGAGGGCTGCCACAATTCTTCTTCTTGACCATGTATGTAGACCTTAGAACTTAAGAGACCTACATAAAAGGGCTCAACTATGTCACTCACATGTATTCAACTCACTTCCAAGCTTATGAAGTTGAATCCCTTGGTTTTCATTCATTTTACTAACTGTCAAACCGCCTATATAACGAGTCCAATAATCTCTGATGCTGTTAACCTAGTTATTTTGTTATTGTAGTTAGTCAAACATATTGATAGTATCGTATGAAACAAATTGCTACATGTACGGCGTACGAAACAAATGACTTATTATTGATTTTTATAGTGAATTTGAACATTATTTAATGATTATGAATAAACATTGATGACCTGAATACCTGTGTTACCTCTCCTTCGCCCACGTTGTTGCTCATTTTAGAAATAAGAATTACTTATTATAAATATTTACATTTCTATATATTTACAATTACATTTCAATTTCATGGGTATGTTTCACAGGTTCCTCATCAGGCTTCGAAATCCTCCTCCTCCCTACTCCATAGGATTCCTCCTAATCCCAATCCATCCCTACTCTTTTGCATCTCTAACCGCTCTGCTAACAGTTACCTGATTGGTACAGCAATTGGAAATGCAAACGGGTAGGGTGGGAATGGGCTCATTAGGAATCCAATAGGGTAGTGAGAAGTAGGCTTGATAGAACCGATAGGGTTCTATCGAGCGTCCACTCGTAGGATCCTATCGGGTTCTATGGAGTGGACGCTCGATAGAATCCTATCGGGTTCTATCGAGTGAACGCTCGATAGAATCCTATCGGGTTCTATCGTGTGGACGCTCGATAGAATCCTATCGGGTTCTATCGAGTGGACGCTCGATAGAATCCTATCGGGTTCTATCGAGTGGACGCTCGATAGAATCCTATCGGGTTCTACGAGTGGACGCTCGATAGAATCCTATCGGGTTCTACGAGTGGACACCCGATAGAACCCTAGCGGGTTGGAGGAACTATACCCGATAGAAATCAAACGGGTGTTAGGTGGTAGACCCGATAGAAATCAAACGGGTGTTAGGTGGTAGACCCGATAGAAATCAAACGGGTGTTAGGTGGTATACCCGATAGAAATCAAACGGGTTATGGGTAGAATACCCGATAGAACACAAGCGGGTGTTGAGAATGGTACCCGATAGGGCCCAAACGGGTATTCACGAATACCCGCTAGGAATCCCTTAAAATTACCCGATAGGAACAGCATGGACGTACAAGGATTACCCGATTGTGTTCAATTTTTCGCCCGATAGGAAACCAAACGGGTGTTTTTTTACAGCACGTCCGGCTGCCATCGGGTATCCCAGCACGTACGTGCTGTGATTACCCGATAGGGTCTTATCATTAAATTCCTATCGGGCATTTCCTGCACAAATTACCCGATAGGAGCTGCACTAAAAGCCCGTTTGCAGGGATGCCCTTGTGGGTACCCGATAGAGTTTTTCCCTAACGGGTTTTTTTTCATTCCTATCGGGTACGCCTAATCCCTAGCGGGTTTTTTTCAAAGTTTTCACCGGCCTGCGAGCACCACGAGGTGGTAAAACATTGCGTTTTTTCTCTCGGTGCATAGAAGTGATTATAACACGTTTTTTAGTAGTATTTCATTCATAGCGTTTCAACGGATGGACAGATTCAAATGCGGATTTTTCATAAACCTTCCCAGATAAATTCTGCGTCAAATGGTACCAGCCGCAACTTTCTACAATCGGATTTACCTCCAACCGTTCAAAGTTATTATAAGCATAAACGTCCTCATAGAAGTGATTATAACACGTTTTTTAGTAGTATTTCATTCATAGCGTTTCAACGGATGGACAGATTCAAATGCGGATTTTTCATAAACCTTCCCAGATAAATTCTGCGTCAAATGGTACCAGCCGCAACTTTCTACAATCGGATTTACGTCCAACCGTTCAAAGTTATTATAAGCATAAACGTCCTCATAGAAGTGATTATAACACGTTTTTTAGTAGTATTTCATTCATAGCGTTTCAACGGATGGACAGATTCAAATGCGGATTTTTCATAAACCTTCCCAGATAAATTCTGCGTCAAATGGTACCAGCCGCAACTTTCTACGTTCAGCCGATCTCAATTGATGCCGAGACAAACAAACAAACAAACAGACAGACACTGTTTTATTATATGTATAGATTATGTTAATATAAACTTATTGTTACTGTTGACGTAGATCTTTATGTTGATTCGATTAGAGTATGCTGTTGGTGCTGTATTGATAGATCACGCACTGTGTTCACCAGGTTACCAGATCCCAGTACGTCATCAGCAAGACTGGCAGGGAAACTGAATTCATTACCCTGATCGACATTCAGCAGCTATAGGTTTCATCGCCTGTTATGAGTGGATTTTTACGTACAGCTCTGCGTTGTGTTTAGTTGTATTCCACAAGCTAATGATTATGGTAGGTGTATTACCTACCAGTGAATAGCCAATTGTTTATTATTGGATGACAATACTCCAAAGGTTTAGGGGTAGGCCAGTTGAGCCCTCTGTTAACACAAGGCAAACAGAGGAGGAGGAACTGCGGTCAGAATTGAAATTATAGCCGGCATTGTAAGGAAGTGATTATGCCCCGCAGGTATGAAGAGTGTAAACATCTGTGGTAGCGACTTGATGACGGATGTTAGATGTTACTTACCTCAGTACCTCACGCAATCAGTTTCAGCGGACATTGAGGGGATGAAAGCGGGTCCGGTACCCCAAGCCAGGCTCCGGTAAATAGATCCGGGTCTCTCCAGGGAACCTTTAAGTAAAGAGGGCTCTATCGGACCCCCTGACGGAGAAGTCAATTTCAAAGGCTCTGAAAGGAGCGCCTAAAGCTGTTAGCTTTCGTCTTAATTCATCAATCTTGTTGTCCAAACAAGCGTCCGCTGGATGGGGCTGTTGCCACTTCCTCGGGACGGGCTTACTACTGCTTCGCTCTCTCCCGCCGCGGATGTCGACTAGCTTATGGATAAATTCCCTTTTCAAACAAATTACGAGCTAAAATGAATTGTGTCAACAAACTCATTGAAACTGGAATGAATGAGAATTCCGTAGACGTACAACAAATCGGGAAAAAGAAGAATCTCTTTAGCCGATCGGTGTGGTGGCTTAAGCTGCATTTTTTTTTTCTCACTGTATGTTTGCTCCACGAAGAACGACTCCTGATGGAGCTTAGGACTTGAAATCGTAGGTTATTATATCCGTTAGACCATCGGAGTTTGCTCTATAGTTTCAATCGATTGCGAGGAAAAATCCAAGCGTCAGATCGTATAGCTGTTTACGGTACAGGTAGGAGGTACGCAGTGGACCGCCAGAGTTCGTTATAAGCGAAGTTTTGGGTTTTAGCGTCTCCACTAAACGCAAAAATGATGAGATTTCAAGGGTATAGGTAGGTACTCGTTGGACAGCCAGAGAACCTGTGCATTTTCATTTCCAGTGGCACTGCTAAATGCAAGTAGGTAATAGCTATTTAGATTTTTAGAACTTGAAATTATAGGTCATACTCGTGGAGCAATCAGAAATATTTCTGTATAGGGTTTGGAACCTTGGAGCGGTGCAATGGCGCCAACGAAACTCGCTGGTGTCTTACGATTTATTTCTTCGGTATACGTACTTTTGAACCCATTGGCATTTGCTGAACAAGTTTTTATGCAATACGAAGCCTGTGAACGGCGCCAAAGAGCCGCCAACGGCGCCGTTAAATGCAAAAAGGATGAAGCCTGTATACCTCAGCGCCACCACTTGCCCCAATAGGAAGTGTTTGGTATTTTCTTTACTTCGTTGTCAGCAGATAATGATATATTTTCCTTTCTTGAAAAGGATTTTGAAAGTGGCAGTTGTTGCTCATGGTGTAGACCAGTTATTTTTATTGTTATTATTGTTTTTATTGCACAACCTTAACAAGGTATTACAACGCCGTGACACACAAGTAAGCATACAATTTACTGCAATACAATTTACTACACACAATTTTAAAAAACGCTGCAAATCCCTGCACACCGGTTTATTATTTTATACAGACTACCCTTCTGTTACACATCAAAGCTCTCTGTATAGATAGATAACCCGTCTATATAATATAATATGTATACTATACATTTATGTAGATCGCAGCTCCTCCGTAGGTTAGTACCTAACCCCGTACTCGTTACTAGGTACCTACCTAAATCACGAGTTAAATGTTGCTAAAATAATTCTGTCGATGACAAACAGTACCTAAAATGGCAAAAAGAAATGCACATAATGAAGTTCAGGTGTGGAGTGAAAAAAGCTGCAAACGTACCTACCAACAAACTCCAGCCCCTTCTACGTAGATGGTATAATGAACCGTTGTGTAATAATTTACCCATCAATAATACTTCAACGATTGTTCAAGTTTCACTACCTATCAACAAACTCCAAAAGAGCCATCATTTTTCAAATGAAATAATATCAAAGAACAACCAACTCGACTTCATACTCCGTTATTATAATCAGGTGCTCCCTAGCAATGATGATCTCGGGCCAATTCCCGATTGTTAGCGCGTCCCTAGTGATGATATTTGGTCTGAATGTATACCATTTCATTCAACATCCTGTTGAAAATGCCTGTCGGTGCAAACTTCTGGGCATTACTGTGAACGAACGGCTGGACGTACAATGCTCCGGGTGGTCTTAAAAAACTCCCAAGTTCGAGAACTATTTAAAACCGTTAACAAATTCGAGAAAGCGACGTCCTGGAGACTTTAATTCCTATTTTTCACCCGTTAGGGATGACTGACATTAACGCCGAGCTTCGAGGACCAACTAGACCCCAAATGGGACCTATAAACCGAATTTCGTCAATTTTGGTTGCCGGTGTACGGCGGACGGTCAGAATTTTTTTTACTGCATTTTCGGATTCTACATACCTTGAAACAGAAACCATCAAATTTTGAGGGGGGTTGAACAATTTTTTTGTCGAGCTCGATTCCAAAAATTCATTATTGAAAATAATAAACCAAAAATAAATTTAAAATGCAGTTTAAAAAAAATAATATAATACAACATTCAGTAACGCTAGGAACCTAGGTACATACTTCTAGAATAGAGTATTGTTACCCAAAGATGGCAAAATAGTCCTCGATACTATATAACTCCTCACTGATCAATATATCATTCACCTTGCATCGGAAAATTGTTGGAGGAAGCTTCCTGATATCGTGTGGTAGGGTGTTGAAGAACCTGATACCAAATTGAACAGGTTCACAAGTAAGGGACTTGGTCAATATGCATTGATCCAAGTATGTACTCGTACTTCATTGCTATGGTAATTTGGAAATCGATGGTCGTTGATCGAGTTGAAAAACTAACCTCCCGTTGTGTATCTCGAAATTTCAGATGAAAAGTATTAGGTTTATAGAAGCAACGAACCATCCTTCCGGTTGGGCGATTTGAGGCTGACAAAGTTAAAATTAAGTTGTTTATTCTCTGATCTCAGGTCTTTTCTGATATGTCTAGCGTGAAGACCTGAACTTCGTTTGAGTGAATATGTAAATATCCTTTAGGGAGCCTTTTCTTTTTAAGTGCTCCCGAGACTTAACAAGTTAAGGGGGACTTGTTGTTGGTAGGTGCTTATCAAAACTTGCGTTCCCATCGGCGGCTCCTTATTCAAATCTCGGCACCTCCCCTCCGCAGCCTTTTACCCCTTTTGCGTCCAAGTAAACGCCAGCGTTGCCTTGGGTTGATTGCAGCCTCTCATTACTCTGGCACTGGTTTTCCAGTTCTGTTCGGCGCGAACCGCAGTCCCCTTGGAGCCGGGTTTCGGGGCTTATCTCGAGTTCTTGGAGTTAATTCACTGCCTATGTCCGGGTGGTTTGCAAGGAAACTCTAACCCTTTCAACTCGTCTTCCGTCGTCCCCTCCTTAATGTTTATTACTCGCACGCGCCACCAGCTCGGCTTCCCTTCTCATTTAAACGGCATGTTTCGCGTAATAGCATCCGGTGGCCTTCCCAGCAGCTGCATTCATTGATCACTCGTGATATATCTGCCACACAATGCCATTTACTTCATGTTGCATATTTTTCTTTGTCGGTTTGGCATTTTCATTGTAACGTGGGATAAACTCAAAATAAATGCACCTTTAGCTTACCACTAATTTATTTATTAAATACACGAAGATTTTCACTCAACTTCTGAGCATCATCAGATAAACTCACATAAACACAGATCAATTGATGATTTTCATTGTAACTTCATGAATGACTTCTCCTACTATTTTAAGTGACTCAACCCTGTAAGATGGATTGAATGGTCCTAAAATGAAGACTTGGTACAGAAAGCAACGAAGTTATTGATAAGGCGTATGAGCAGCTGAATTTAAATTGTAGGAAGATCTCGTGTGTGAAATTGTATGCAATCCTTAAGATCTTAATCTGGACCGGGACGAACATGTAAATGTCCTACATTGTCCAAAGTAATACACAGGTATTTTCGTTAAGGTTTTCTGGTGGCACGGAAATGTTCGACATGATGGATAGGGGCAACAAATAACTTGAAGCTACATCTGCTACTTAGCAGGTGCTTTGAACTAGGTACCTATAGAAAGTTTTCAACCGAAAACTTAAAATTCATTATTAATTCTGTTTTCTCTGCTCGTATTTTATACCCTAGGTATAATATCATTATTGGGCCTAGCAGAATTATTCCTATTTTCTCTCCCATAATCTAGTGGCCAAATCGTACTGGTTTTTTTTTTAAAATCAGTTATATTGTTTATGAAGTAGCATTTTCTTTTCAATAAACATTAAAGCCTAAAGGAAATTTATTCTGCTTCTTGTTCTGCTTGTTTATTCTGTTTTTTCTTCCTTCGCACTGTATCGGACTCCGGAAAGTAGTGGAAAACCTGTCTTCCGAATTCAAGCTAATTCAAAGCTTTACGTCATCGACCCCACCACGACTGCCTGGAACCTCCAAGCATCCTGAATACCAAAATGGCAGATTTCTCAGCTGATAACAGGCACACATCTACATTTTACTAAATTCAGTACTGTGATGACAAAAGAAAACAGCATTTCAAACCCGCTGTATTCAAAGAAAAACGGAGTTATTGAAAAATAGTCTATTTCCACTAATACACAAAAAACGCAAAAAACACTGTTATACCGGTTTCGGTGATCAAACCATCGTCAGTAACACACAATAACGAGGGATAATGAGGGTTATTGTGTGTTACTGACGATGGTTTGATCACCGAAACCGGTATAACAGTGTTTTTTGCGTTTTTTGTGTATTAGTGGAAATAGACTATTTTTCAATAACTCCGTTTTTCTTTGAAATGGGTTTCCACGATTTCGTCGCGAGTTATTTAGTCCGCTGTATTCCTTCGTCTTCTTCTTCTTTGTATGAGACGATTTTAGAAAAAACATTCCGTTAGGGTCTCGTGTATATAAGTGGCCTCAATGCCAATATCAATATCAAAACATAGTGTTCCAGGTAAAATATATTTAGGAAAATCAAGCATAAACTAGCTCGAATTATGAAGATTACAACATTCTCACTCAAATGCTGTTGAAATTGTAATCTCGATCGTCCACTGCGTCCACTCTTGGTCGAGTGGAAAGTGTCGGCTACCAGTTTGGTCCCAAACCCCCAAACTTGAACTGGCCACAATGTAAATGATTGTTGATTACAGTAGATTCTAAAGGTGTTGTGAAACCAATTTGATAAATTTTAAAAGAAAAAAAAGTAGCGCTCATAGTTTTCCAATCATAAACAAATGTTCCAGACATAAGCTTTTTAGAGAAATAAAAATTTGTGGCTATTGAAATAGCATGTGCCTCAAATCACCATTCTGTCACGGGTCACCGTTTTACGTGTTTTGAGTGATTTTTATATCAAGTTTTTGCGGTTTATAGCCATTCACCTGAATTTTGGTTTGAAAATTGTAGATTTTTGAACTCATCCTTTCGTGAGATGTAAAATGTTGAGATCAAGGGATAGGTTCAAAATGCCCTGATTCGTGGAGTTGAAAAATTGGGCCCGTAGCAGTAGCGTATTCTTGTAATTCGCTAATGACCAGTTGTCATAATATATTTATGATTTAATACTCTCATAAATGTCGATGATTTGGAAGAATTTGTAGTGTGATTCTTGTTCGGGTACGTTGTATTACCTCTACAAATCTATTCGGTTGTTCGGGACATTGTGGCCATTATCGACCCGGTACTCCAGCTGAGTGCTGCTCTCAAAAACCTCCCTCCGGATATCGGACATTTACTGCCACAGACGTTCTAAAAATCATCGCTGAAAATGATGAGCTTCTCCATCCCGCCCGTCGTTACGGCAAATTTATTCCGGATTATTATCGCATTTTCCGGAAAAACTCTTCCTCACGACCCGCATCGAACTGGAATTGGGAACAGCAATAAATCTTGCGTCTCTTAAACAAATTGCAGTGACCCTTCCCCCCCTTTGGTTTATTCGACCAGAAAATGACAGTACCCGGCGAACGCGAATTATACGAAAGCGATGAAAAATTCCTAGCGCTTCTTGTACAACAGGGGTTTTCCTTATGTTTCTGACGCAACGTTTCCCATCCATCTTGATTTGTCGAGCCTTGAATGTCTGGTTTATTTCGCGATGAAATGTTTCTCGTCAAGGGGGCAACGGCGGATTTACGGTGGCGTTGCAAAGGAATGAGGTCATTGTCTTATGATTTACACTCTCAAGTTTATATAAAGCGACTGGAACGTGCATCGAATACCTCTTGCTAACTGAATTATTAGAAGTCTCAACAAGTTGGTGGCAAGAAAAAATTTCCCTCTCTGCCTTCGGACTTGCTCTTGAATATTTGTCATTTTCGCTCGCCTACCCTCACCGTCGTTTATCATATAGATGAACATTATACCCTGTTGAATTTTAATTATTTAATTCGCGCGTTCTTCTAATAAATTAAAGTCGGTACAGCTCGGAATAATTTGAGATATGAGAGCTGAATGGTTAGGTCTTTGTTTCTCGTTTTGTACTTGTCAGTACCTGACCTGCTAGGTAGTGATCATTTGGGTCACTTGGAGAAAATTCAATCCTGGTTACTACAAACAGGCATGTGTTGCGAGTCCCTACACTAGAAAACTTAGCCTAACTGTAGCTTTTTCAAGGGAAATTCATAATTTCTTCAAACAATTTCATACTTTCTCTGACCAATTTTATAAGTGATCAATCAAATTCACTCTTTTAGTTATGTATGAATTGAGTTGAAGAAATTCGTGAAGTGTTTTTGCAAGAGCAATAAGTAGCGTTTTAATCAACTTCAAAATGTGGCACATTTCCTCCTCTCGCAGCAGGTCCTTATATTCAGCTCCACGTACTTCCCACGCATTCCCCTGGTGAGGGTTTATAACGTGAACGATTTAGGGGTTTTGATTGACTCGGATTTCTCGTTCTCGTCTCACATCCTTAACATAGTCTCCAGGGCTTCAGACAGCTTGGTTTCCTTTATCGTACTTGGCGGTCGTTCAAGGCTGGCTGCGATGAAGGTATTGTACTACTCCCTGGTGCGGAGCCGTGCAGAGTTCGCCTCAGTGGTATGGAATCCGGCATATTCCGTCTTTGGAGCGGCTGCAGCACAGATTTCATTAATTTTCGTAGAACAAATGAAATTATTTTGTAAAAGTATGAAAATCAATTCAATTCATATCAATTCAATATTTTATTTTAAATACTTTACACAACAAAAATAATGATTTTTAGAGAGTCTATAAATATACGTAATACAACTTCTAAACTTATGTTGGTTTATGAGCCTAAGGTCAATGACCCGTCCAGGCTCGTCTGTTCCACCGCTATTTATTATTAGTTACGTACGTATTTATCAGCAGTTTCATTGACAAAGCACACCATAAGTGTTTGGAGAATGAGTTACATTGATCAAGAAAGAACAAACAGTATTTACAGGTTATTCCTAAGTAGTTAGTAAATACACTTAATTTATAATCAATATTATTCAGTTTAAAAAAAAGTATAGCTGCGAAGGCTGATTTGTATTTTTATCCTAAATTAAACTTGTTTATAACAACGCTTCCGTTATTTTCAAGTTCAAAATATTCTAGAATTCGTTTTTTAAATTTTCCTGTTGATGTTGAAGGAGCAGTAACTGTTCATATAGGGCTGGAGCTAGCCATGGAAATTGTCGAGTGTAGAAATCATTATGTGCCTGTGGTATGTGGAGGACATAGTTGGCATTTGTTCGCGTCGGTCTAATCACCGCTTGCTTAGTAAATAAATGCAGGTGTTTGTGCACATATAAAACAGTTCAGTGAATACTAGCCATGGCTGGAAATGGCTGGAAAAAGTGGGATTTTGGTTCAAGAAATTATGAATTTCACTTAATAAAGCTATATGTGGCTATTAATGGTGGCTGGTTCATAAAATCCAAAACTTTCTCAGAACTACCTGCCTACGTGTTCGCCTGTTGATCCCGAGTCTGTTTTTGTCAAGTTTCCCTCAAGTTTTGTGTGGCATTTAAATAGAATTCAAGCCAGTAAACCGGATCATCTGGAATAAATTATAATGTAATATTATGATCACTCACCCGTGCTTGTGTGTCAGCTTAATGGGCCTAAGCTCAGCTGTTACACATTTAATATACGGAGATCGAAAAAAATCGTCTGAACAGTCTAGTGAGGCCCACATAGTTTATATGAGCTTAGGAACCTGAACTCCATCAATCATATTGAAAAAGATGGTAAAAACCATCTAAACAACTTCTGACGTCCCAAAACTTATTGTTAGAGGCATTTCAGTTAGACATAGTGAAGCAGGTAATCAGAAGGTCGTATCAAGAAGTTGGTTGGTTATTATTGATAGGTACCTACACTGCTGTAGGAATGAACCAATGTGATTTCATACAGGAGTCACTAAACTTGTAAATAGTTGTCCAACTATTGTCTCGGACGTCTGCCAAGGTGTTGTATCAAAGTTTTATTGTCTACATAATATGATCATAAATACTTACAATCGGAGGGAGTCGGCTGCCGAGCTGAAGGCCATTGCCTTGGAGACCATGCACACCCGCTTTCCTGAATACGAATGGCTGCGGGTGTTTACTGACGGTTCAGCAGCTGGAGGAAGGCGGAATGGAGGCGCTGGAGTGTACTCGGCAATAAGATCAATTTTGCCGCACCAGTTGGTGCACTTGCCAGCAATTTTGATGGAGAGATTCGCGCCGTGGTCCTTGCTCTTGACATGCTTCTGTCGATGGAGTTTGCCCGTGCTGTCATCCTGTGTGACTCCCAGGCAGCCATAGTCAGCCTCTGCACCAATAGCCGGACAGACTCCCGGGATGTGTTGGAGGGAAGGCGCCTGGTGGAGCGGTTGCTGGCAATGGGAGCTACTGTGGCTATACAGTGGATCCCGTCTCACGTTGGAATCTGGGGAAATGAACGTGCAGATGCGTTAGCCGTGGAAGGCTCCCAGATGCCCATGCCAGATGCACCAGTCAGCTTTGTCGCAGCCAGATCTTTAATTAAATCCTGCATTAACGACAAAATTCGGCAGGGCCACGAGCGTTCGGCGGAGTGCAAGCAATGGGCTGCTCTCCTCAGTCCGACCGATCGTATTCCACCCGACCTCCCCCGTCATGAATCGGTAGCAGCCTCAGATCCATCACTGGCCATGACTACCTGAACTCTCACCTCCACAGACTTCGGATGAGGGATGACCCGTCCTGCTCTCTATGCAGCACACCCGAGCCCATGACTTCCACCCACCTTTTTGACTGTCCACAACTCGAGGACATACGACTTGCTTTTACTGCTGACGACACCAACTGGTCGAAAATTGCAAAATTATATTGGGCTGCCAGAAGTCAACTAATGGCTCAAGAGCCGTGACTGATCGGCGTAGGGTAAAAAAAAACAAAAAACAAAAAACATTCTATACATTAAATTTGTGTTTGTGTATGCTCCTTCTGTATTGAGCAACAGTTGAGGCACAAAGGTGGCCCAACCCGCACCTACCCTCTAAATCTCAGCTCGTTGCGACAATTCTTTCGCGTAGTTACTCGGAAATGCGGACACAGACGGGTCAGGCATACTACCGAATTTGTTCAGAAGGGTCTAAAACGTAAAACGCGATTGTAGAATTATAGATTTTGGAAGACAACCTTTTTTTTCCCATCCCGAAAGTGATCTCAAGGCTTCCGCCACCTTAGCAGACCCGGAAGCAGTAATGCTAATGCTATACCCGCGTACGTCATGAGCCACAGGCAATTCCTAGGCGAGTTTTCCAAGTCCCGTAGGACATTACTATTCAATTTTCACCGAACATTCTCATCGGTATGGAGGATTTCCATGAATGTATAAGAAATGCTTCCCTCGCTCGTCTCTGAGCTTAGGAATTTACATCTTACCCTGAAACTTCGGCTGTGGTGTGGTGGAGGTCGATTCTCATTGGACCGAAATTAAGTAACTGTCAAATAATTCATATAACTAAAAAAGTTCTGTGCTGGGAAATTGGAAATTCGGTTTGCCAAATTTCGACATTCTTTATCTGTCTCAACCCACTAAAATCATAAAACTTGATGAGTCCCTATCAGTTGTTGGTGGATTTTAGACATTTTCACCAGTTGTTGACCAAAACTCAAAGGCCCAATTTTGGGTTTCGGACATTTCTCATTTCTGAACTCATTATTTTGTTTGCCATTATAAACATTTTGGTGAAATGTAGAATTTTATATCGTAGCCAAAGTCCTACCCACACATATACCTAATATTACATTATATATCCCGATTTGCGAAATGGTCTGTTCTGTGATTTCATCCTTTGGCCCGGATGTCAGAATTTATGCTGCACTCAATCAATTCTATGAAACAGTCCTCGGTACGAATGAGGTAATAAGAGCGAGCAGCAACCATGGCGATAAATAGACTCAAGAAGGGAGTTGAAATGCCCTTCGGCAGTGCCCTTAGGGCGATGTTTGGATGACACTTGGGGAAGAAGCTCTCCTTTGGACTGTCCAGATCTCCACTCAGCTCTTGTAAACAAGTTAAGTGCATGTCCTCGAGTTGCGTGTTTCTGAGGGCCTGTCCACTTTTGAAACTCCTTGCCTGTGGGGTCATTTCGAGTAAACAGAACCGAGCGCCAAGAGGTTTTTTGGAAAGTTTGAGGATGAGTCACTGCGTTCATTTTTTCGTTTGATCGTTTCGGCGAACCCTTAACGCTTCCTTGATAAGTGGTGGTGCTGGAATATAATTTGTCGAGTTTTCTGTCAGTGATCTGAAGTGTGGTCCTTGACTCGTGGATCTTAAACTCGCGATAGTTGGTTTCCCGCCGAATAGGTAGGTTCCTGCGTATATAAGGTCCACTTGAATTTCGGATGGGTATTCGAAGTGCCAAAATGTTTTTCATGACAAACAAATAGATGGGTTCGAAGGTAGGATTTTTGAATTGTAAAAAGGGGGTCAAATTTGGGTTTTTGGGTTAAAAATAGCTACAATCACCACAAACTAAACTATTTAATGGCAACTGAAGGCATGAAAATAGTCAATAGTCGAAACTGTTCGTGGTTGGAGTGGTCATAATTATTCGAGTTCTAGGGGTCGAAATTGGCAAAAACCTCCAAAAAATATTATAAATTACAGTACAGAATGTTTCCTTGAGACGTGAAAAGACTATTTCAATAGTTAGAAATAATTTATATAGTTTTTCAAATGAAAGTGGGTTAAATTCAAATGGGCGAGGGGGGGGGGGTCAAAAAGCTTTAATTGTCAAGAGACATCTTAAAAAATTCATCTTAAAATAGACATTTTACTAATTTTTTATTAGTAGTTCATTTTTTATTACAAGTGTTTTATTATTAGTTTATTACTGTAGTCATTTTTTATTACTGTGATCCTTTATATGATTACGCTTTAAAAAAACTCATATAAGGCCACTCATGTAGTGTTTTTGTAAAGCTCAACCTGAAATCTTATATTTGGAAAAGAGTGTGATCACATTGGAATAAGTGTCTACCTAGTATTTACTGCAACTAATCAGTAGTGTTATTTGTATAGTATTATTAGTATTGAATTTATTTCGGTTGTGGTCGGAAGATATCACGATGATAATTCACGATAATTCTTCAGCGAAATCGCTGTTAAGGGTCGTGCAAGAATTTTCTTTTTGATTGAAGTTTATGAGATGCGACAGGATCAATCACTTAACCCCCCCTTGTTATGCGGCCTTGCAGGTACCGACTTGAAGTTATTTGTTTTAATCGTCCAGCAAGCTTGAGATATTAACCCTGGAAGCCTCTTCCGTGACCCGACTGAACTCCATTGAGATTGATTACATCCAACCATCAATTCTACCGGCTGACCTCTCACCCATCGTCGATAACCTTCATCTTCAATATCGACGGTGGCAGCTTCTCGTTATTTCAGAATAAGTTACTTCGGGGCGCAACTCTCATATTCAGTCACCGGCAACAGTTCGTAACTTACTCGGGAACCATTTGTTTTAATTTTAAAAATTTTAAACTTTTTCATTGAATTAATCAACAATCGGATCAAACAACGTCGTTTTGTTGATATTCTAAACACTCGGTTTCTACACGTGCCCAAACGCTATCTCCCAAATTCGTCCGGTTTATCGCTGTGTAAGTGCACACCTTCTGTCTTTCCCCACATGTTTCTGAAACATCCATAATTGTTTCACAAAGGAAGAAGGGTTGTAGTAAGTATATGATTTTACTTGTAGTAGATACGTTTCGCTGAACCATCGTTGTCATTTGACTTTTGTGGAAACATCTGCCTGTCAGGGAAAAATATTATATATGGATTGAATAACACTCACTACCCATCAGCACCTTATTAAGTTAGATGTGTTTGTTGAAGAGTCTGGCTTTCCAAACTCAAGAGTAATTCCCTTGTAAATTCCAACGCTAAAACGTTCAAATTTACTGAGAAATTCGAAATTTAGAGTAATTTTAAGTGGTTGAATGATGTAGTTCCTCAGTGTTTCTCAGTTATTGCTTTCATTTTTGTACCTAACAGCTTGGTTCCTTCCGTCCTTTCTACTCTGATAAATCCCTTTCACTTCGCCCCTCCCTTTCACATTGGTTTCTCCCACTTCTACAGCCAATCACAATCAATCAAACCTCCTTTCTCGGGACTGCAAAGCTCACCTCTCCTCTGTGTGCTTTCAGTTATCGATTGTTACCGACGGTGTTTTGATCACCGAAACCGATTTAATAGTGTATTTTGTTGTAGTGGTGTATTGGTGTATCTTTCACTCAAAAGTGCTTTAACACTGCTGACTAACATATTTTCTTCTCTCTTCTTTTTGATTCCCGGACCCCACGTACTTATGTATGTATGAACTTTTTGTTTTTGCTCGATTTAGTTCATTAACGAACATGATGAACCAAAATTGGAACCGTAACTGAAAATCGGCCGAGTCCGTTGACTGGAAAAATTATTTTTAATGAGAATTCCGAATAAAACCGAATCTGAGTGGAAACCATTTCTTTCGTGAATAGTTCCTCGTGGAACAATCATGGTGCTGCAGTCGGACTTATGTCCACTTATCAACAAATCGGTCAGTGTAGAGCATTCATTACCTAACATGTAGCTCGACGAAACCCCGAACCTAACTGGTTATCTAATTAACACTCTGTATCTGCCGTTGTTGTTGTTGTATTGTTCGTATTTAAATGCGCGTTCCCACTGTCACTAATATTTTGTGGACAGCCAGGATGATGATTAGAAAAAGAGCCTGCTGGACGATTTTATGGTGGTATTCGTTGCCAACGCCAAGCCAGTTTTATGGGTTGGTGAACATACTGCACCTGACTCGACGATTTACTGGTTCTGTTGCAACTGACTCAGCAGGCGTGCGTGATGTAAGTGCAAATGGTGCCTTCGTTGTTGACTGCAGGGCAACTTATGTTGTGTACTTTAATGAATTTGTGAGACCTATTTTGTGTTATCGACGCTCTTTATGTTGGTTTTCAAGGACTTCGTTGCTCTGTTCACTCACTTTCCACAGGTGTGGTCTTGAAAATCGATCACCACTCGTTGGAAAGCTCTGTTTATCTCAAAACCCCCATATCCCATTTTCTAATTACATCGTAATTTCGGCATTTTCATTCACCCCTCCTTGATGATTATTGCCGCGCTGTGCTACCTTTTTGATTCGGAAATTATTATGTCCAGTAATTATTCGAAAGGGGGAAGCGTGGATCGGGACGGGATTGTAATTTTTGACACGGAATATTATGTTTTTGCCATTGCACCTCATTCGGTTGAACTCGTTCGCATTTCCTTGCGCTGGGTCCATGGAATTGATAATCTCTGACCTCTGTGCAAACACAGACAACACTAATTCATGAAATTTAAACTTCAGTGCATCAACAGCCTCTCTGGTAGGTACATGAATATACGTCTTCCATGTATATGTAATTTAATGTAAAAATTAACGTTGAAATGTCTATCTTACCTATATATGCATGTTCCCATTAATCCCAACAAATAAAAAATAATATAACGTATCTTATGTGCGCATCAACAACCTCTCTGTTACACCAGTATACCTCTTCCACGTATATATAATTCAGTGTCGAAATTGACGTTGAAATGTCTATCTTACCTATATATGCATGTCCCCATACTTCCAACAAATAAATAACACCATAACCTATTTTATCTATGCATCAATAACCTCTCAGTAACGTCAGTATACCTCTTCCATGTATTATATAATTCAATGTAGAAATTAACTCGTGTCTGTCGTACCTATACGTGCTTCTTCCCAGTAATCCCAACAAATAAATAATATAACCCATTTTGTGTTTCTGTTACAGGTAATCAATTGAGTTGCACAACACATATTCAACGGCATTGAAGATGGTCATTGGAGGTTGCTTACTTATCTTCCTGGCTATTCAACTGGCGTATTTTTCAGGTATCTATGCCAGAGTTCTTCAAATTTCCGTCTTGATTAAGTTTGGAGGTTTATTAAGTAGGTTTCGTAATTGTTCACGACCGAATCAGGTATTTTCCGTCGACTACTCAAAAAGTAACGCCCACCTCAAGAAAACAAAGTTGGAATAACCAATATCCAATCATCGTTCCAATCTACCGTCTATCGGAGGTTTCGTTACGGATTTGATTATTTCAACTTCTAAAACTCTATAACTTAGAGCCTGGTTTAATAAGATCCGATTTGCGTATAGATGTTTCCATCTTTATGCTGATTAGATACCGCCGAGGGAAGAAAAAAGTTCGGGGAAAAAATCCCTGTTAGATGCTGCAACAGAACTGGACTGTAGTGTTTGGAGGGGGTTGAGAACTGTTGTTATCCGCTTATCCAGGATGTTACTTTGCATGTAGAGTGGGTTCGCCGCTGAGAGCTAGAGAGAAGGGGCCGTGCCCTTTCGCCTATTTAATTGAGGATTACAAGACCGCATCTGAGCCTACACTCCCTTCCCATCCCTTGATATGCTGCTTCTATTCGACAGAACCCCCCTCTCCCGATTTATCAAAGGTTTCCGGGAGTCATTAACATAACTTTCACGGAGTTCCCCTGCCGGCCTTCGTTCATTTTTCGTCAGGCTCGATATAAAAAAACTTGAAAAAAGGGGAAATTTATCAGCCTTCTGATGTTGGGATTATCTGGCTTCAAAGTGTAGATTCTCTACAGAATTTTTACAAATAAATAAGTCTGCAAAGTGAGTGAGCACTGTCCTCTCATAGTTGGACTGAGGACGTGAGGATGGAGTTTTATTAGCTCAGTAGTAAACTCCACCTTATTTTTGTTTTATAAAATCCACCTTGTTTGTTAAATGAAGAATCTTTATTAGAAATCAGATATTGCCCAGATGTCGAATAGCAAGTTTTTGAACGCTCACTTCTTCAAGTTAGCTCCTTCCCTCTTTATTTCCTCCTCCTCCTTCTCCTTCTTATATCTCTGCTTTTGTTTCTTTTTTTTTTCTTTTTCCAAAAAACGGCTTATTCCACAGTTTACAGTGAAAACAGACCGATCAATAGGTGTAGATAATATGGTTTTATTGACATACCTACCGACGATTGAGAGGAAGAAGGGCCAGTCTAAGTAATTTCCAATCTAGACCTCATTTTGTTTTTTCATTGTTAATAAATTCCGAATAGAAACAAGATAGACTTTGTTTCTTTCTAGATTTCATTCAGATTAAGATAGCATTTATAGATCCCGAAATAAAACGGATTTCTTCTCTGATCGATGGATCAGAAGAATCGGATTAAGTTGTGCTGTGAATCCCATTACCGCCCACGATGTTCGACGTTTTAGAGATTGTAGGAAAAACGTCTGCCAAGTTGGGTGGGCATTATAGCTTCATGACTTAATGTAACATGGACGTACCTATGGAATCAGTTGGTAAAACATCTATTGGTAAAATATCGATTTTTGATTATCTCTATCGTAGAACGAAAATGTGACTTTCGCGTAGGTAGTTAGAAGCGTTACAAGAACATGATCAATATGTTATGTTCGCGCATGCGCTGACGAAAGTTACTGTACGATTCCCATGAAATCGGTATGGAACTATCAAAGTATTATTCCTGATCGACCCTCCAAGTTTGAACTCATTTCAAGGATATTAAAGGTAGTTAAGGGCATTTCACGTTTGCGCATGCGCAGGAGAAAGTTACAGTACGATGTCAGAGATTTTTATAAGGACCATTTGCGATCCAACCCGCGTGTGCCCTCAAAATTTCAGCTCTCTACGACTATTTTTCGCGTGGTTAGAAGTGTTACAAGAAAAGTGTCAACATTTCATGTTCGCGCGTGCGCAGACGAATGACAGTGCGACTCCAATGAAATTCATATGGAATATTATCAAAGTATTATTCCTGGTCGACCTTGCAAGTTTGAGCTCATTCCAACGATATTATTTAATGTAGGTATTTATGGGCGTTCCAATTATTTCACGTTTCTCATGCGCAGACGAAAGTTACAGTACTTTTTCAATGATTTTGGTATGGGTCCATCTGTGGCCCAACCCGCACCTATCCTCCAAATTTCAGCCCATTTCGGCCATTATTTCGGGTAGTTATGGGCGTTACAAGGAATACACCACAGGCAGACTCAGAACCAAAAATGTTCCTTGATGTCTGAAACGCAAAATGGTAGTAGTAATTTTCATTATTCAACCGCGAAGCTTCCGGTAGTGAGGAAGCAAAAATTTGGTTCTCTACAAAATTTATAAAGTTTACAAAATAATATGGTGATCGACAACTCCTAAATCCGAGATACACAGCTTGGATAGAAATAGGTGTGCGACCCATACATCAGTCCTCAGCTACTTAAAATTCACAAAATTGAAGTACATGGTTTCTAAAGTGTTTGCAAAAAAACTTAAGAATATCTAAAGGTATGTTTTCCATGTGTTATTTTTGTAGAAGCCTGGGTAGACCGCTCTGTTGATTAGTTGTCAATAAAGTGGCTTATAATGCATATTTATGCCGTCTTTACCGCCTTTATTTTATGTACGTGTAAAATACAATCTGATTAATGTTAAAAGCTCAAAACAATGGAGGGGTTCAGATTATTTTACCAGGCAAACCACATTATACGACCTCGTGCCGTAAATCAGATGAGTGATATACGAGGCGAGGTTTCACAATTCAGTTTTGCCTTGTAAAATACTCGTAATCTGAATTCACTGTGCAACTTTTCTAATAAATTATAATCAACGACTAGTAATTAATGCGGTGGCTACGTTGATTTCGAATCGGGATTATGAAAAAAATGATAAAGCGTAAGTGTGAATATGTGAGCTTCACTAACTGAATTAGCGCCGAGCCAAAATTTTTCATGAAGCGACGAGAGGAAAGACGTCCCATGAGACGCGGCAGAACCGTTTGTCATACACGTAAGGGGACAAATGGGGTGATTATTCAATAACAGCGAGATCCATCATCGTAGCAGCTCCCCACCTGGGGACCTTCCAAAGTGGTTTTAAACAAGAGGGGAGAGTGTGATAGGGATGCTCCGGCCTCAGCATTAAAGACTTGGGAGTCCTGGAATGACTTTCTAGACCTTACGTTAATTGTTATTGCGTCGGAAGACTCTCCGAGACGGTTCCATCGGAGAATGGGTTGTCCCTGTAGGTGGCTTTCAGGACCTCAGGGTGGCATTTAGGTCCGACCAACACGCCCCATGTACATAACAATAAATCCAATCAGCTTTAACTAAGAACCATCAAACTCCCCTGCGCCTACTGCCTGATTATGCTGTGCACTTAGGGAAACTTCGAAGTCTCTTCGACTGCTTCATTGGAATTGTAAAAATATTGACGCTGCTCAGCTGCACACTAATGAGGCCGATATTCTGTGCTTCTATTAATGACCAATCAACGGAAAGCGTGTAGTATGCAATATTGTCCTGATGATGTATCAATTGATGCTGCTGAACGTTCTTACTTGTTCCAAATCATTGTTGAGTTGGTGTTCAAATAGTTACCACTAATTTTACTTTTCCATTTACCTACTCGTGTCTTTCCATATAATTTTTACTGAGTTGAAATTAGAAATGTGATTGGACAAGTAAAAGTTAGAGGGAAAGAAACCAATACGAGGAACGGAAAATATCAAAATAATTGAGGCAGGCGGTGATACTATGAATAATTTTCACTCACCTTCATTTTTATGGCCTGACAGCGGGTCAGTTCTGAATTTTCGAAGTTGCAGTAGGCAGTGGATTTGATGGTCAGTTATATAGTGAAGACGGAACTCCGTCTCCTGCCTTTATTAATTTGTAGAGTGTCGAGGTTGAATTGTTCTGCTCGTTAGCTGTTTGTCATTCATCTCAAGAGTCCCCGAATTCGCTATTAATTGCGGCC
Source organism: Leptopterna dolabrata (assembly GCA_954871275.1). NCBI lineage: Eukaryota > Metazoa > Arthropoda > Insecta > Hemiptera > Miridae > Leptopterna > Leptopterna dolabrata. The sequence goes on from OX940981.1 coordinate 43,305,293, forward strand.
TCAAGTTCGGCCACATCACACAACCCACAGGGGCAATTGCACCATAAAAAGAACTCGCCGCACTCTATCCATCCACTCTTTTGCCACTCTCGTCAACAGAATCGTTGGTGGAATGAGTGTTGTTGGGGTTGAGGGGGGCTTTTCAATATCTCGCAAACGAGTATTCGAAAGGTTTTCTCCCAAAGTGTTTTCGAAACTGTTGGCCGAAAACCTCCCCATTCGAACGTGGAAAATCTCCCGGACGCCGGCACAGAACACATCGTTGCCCCGCTACCGCTCAGTAATTTGATTTTGGGGTGGATTCATTCTCGTGCACCGAAAGCTCCAGTGTTCCCCAACTGTATTCGGGTCCTCAGAAGGATGATCTTTTCATCCACGAATTTCATCCGTCTAAACCCTCGCGCTGAATTAACCGCAATTTTTAATTCAGTCGGCAGAAACGGTCGCATGTATTCAATTCAGAAAAACGAGGCACAATTGTATGCAAAGTCAGTTAAAGTTAGTCATCACATCCTACAATTACCTTTCCAACGTTGACTTGGCAACAAATTCCCATTTTACTTGTTTTTTTTGTTTTTTTCTGTGTCAAAAATTTCCATTTCCAACCACTTGATTATGCTCGTATATGTTGCTTTGTGCCCTTTTAAAGCCCCTGCTGCAACGACCACGTTACTCACGAACCAGGATCTCTGTGACCACCCTGATAATCCTGATGTTTTCTAAAGGGACGAGGGGAGCTAGGTAATTAAATCTTCAAGTATTCCGTATGCAATCTTCACATTAACCATTTGATTTTGCTTCAGTAACCATATAATATAGTACGGATACCGGAGGCAGTACTTGTGGTTCAGTTATTGGATAAGTAGAAGTGTAGACCTGTATTGCTTTATTTGTGTTGTGGTGTACTTTAGCTTGAAACGCTTGGGTAGTACTGAGTTGGTAGGAGGGATACTGTGCAATATACTGCAATATTCGATCTCGTAGTGACTGTTCACTGACATCGATTTAGTACCATCTTCCCACATGTTGTGATCCATACTCGAGCTGCTCTCAGGACTAAAAACGCTGCAAAGTCCTTGTCACATGTCCGTTGTTCATTTATTGTTTCTTTCATGTCCACTAATTGAAATATCTATTTTTTAATGGTTTCCACCTAACTGGGCTCCATTTTTTTTACTAATTATCTTTTATCATTGATAGTGCCATTTAATTGTCTTGATTCGCTTGTTGATACTACTTCTTGTGTTATTTATGGTGATTACCCGACTATTTCCAAGGTTTTTGATTTATAAAAAATGTATTTTGCGAGCTGAAATTTCGTTGAAACCTGTAACAGTGTAGGCTGTTCTCGATACATTTTTTTCTTCCGGTGGAGACAGGGTCGCTTGGCGGAAGCCTAATCGATATCCCTTCTTGACCGGTGATAATCTCGCTGGTCTAGGAGGGGTACTCTCGAGGGTCTACCCCCCACTGTTACACTCTGCCACATGGTAGCAGAGCGTGGTTCGGTAGTATGCGCTGAGCACTTCACCATTCTCCTTGTTCACCATATATATAGATATATGTATAATATATACGTATTTAGGAGACATCCTCAAACAAGATCTGTTCACGAACTAAATCATTCGCGAAGAAATCGTGGAAACCCATTTCAAAGAAAAACGGAGTTATTGAAAAAATAGTCTATTTCCACTGATACATGAAAAACGCAAAAAACACACAATGTGTGTTACTGGCGATGGTTTGATCACCGAAACCGGTAGAACAGTGTTTTTTGCGTTTTTCGTCATTAGTGGAAATATACTATTTTTTCAATAACTCCGTTTTTCTTTGAGATCTGTTCATTTCTCTAAATTTACAAAATAAGTTCAAACTGAAAAAAATTATAGGAAGTAATTCCCTATATGGGTAAGCTCGTGTTAGGGAAAGAGCTTGGTAATATAATGCGCTGCCGAACGATAACCTGTCTTGTCACAGCACCAATCACAACACCAATCACAGCACCAACAACAAAGATTTGATGGAAATGAGTTTTTAGTAGCTCATTATTTTTGTTTTTGCCCGTGTTCAACAATAAGAGTGTTTTTAAGAGAATCAGGAAGAAAAACAGGGTTATTGAAAAAAATAGTTTATTTCCACTAATACACGCAAAAACCCGAAAAACGCTGTTTGTTATACCGATTTCGGTGATCAAACCATCGTCACTAACAGACAAAATTTTGTTAGTGTTGTTAGTGGTTTTGTTTTGTTTGTGTTTTGTTAGTGTTGTTTGATCACCGAAACCGGTGTAACAGTGTTTTTCGTCGTGTATTACTGGACTATTTTTTTCAATAACTCCGTTTTTCTTTGAAATGGGTTTACACGATTTCTTCGTGAGTGATTTAGTTCATAATCGTAGCAATTTCGAACTGCCGTTGATCGATACAATGGGACAGTCATAATAATAATTATGACTGCTTGTTTGGGAATTATCAGCTCCCATAAGTTGAATAAGAAAGGCTTTCGTTGTTATTACTTCCTGAATCAGTGACGATTCGTGTTGTGATTGGTGCAGTGATAAGACAGCTTATCACGTTCGGCAGCGCATTATATTACCAACTTAAATCGTCCGGGAGCTGTTGGAGATAAAAATGTGTCGCTCCCAAGAGGGTCAGAATCCTCCCTTGTTTTTACAAGTCTAATGAAGGCGACAGGGTGTGGGAAGTTGGGCCTTGTTTGGGAAGCTTCCACCGAAGTACACAGCTATTTCTTGAAGGGGCGTCGAGACTTACTGTTAGTTGAGGCTGATTGGATTTATTGTTATGTATATGGGAGAGGGTGCACTAAGTAAGAGCAATTCTTATGGCTTTCCAGTAACCCCACGGAATACTCAATTGCTCGACTTAACTGCACCGTTTACGGCTTCTCAACTATAATCAAGTTTTGGGGAAGTTGGAAGTTTCATCGTCACCGAAGTAATTGAATACCAAGTCGATATCTGTGGGTTCTTTACAGTATAAGATTGGTGAAAAAGATGAAATTTATGGTATTTGCTAGTTGGGCGAAATTGAAAGCGAGCAAGGATAAAGTGAGCAGAGGTACCATTTCTAACACTAGCGATATACACTGGGTACACGATGGTTATAGGGACCGATTATAGGGACACATGTGAGATAAGATTTGTCGGATATTTTTGAAAGACAGGGGGATAGGGCCAGCTGAAAGCCTAAAACGTCAGTGTATATTTCTAACACTAGAGACATACACTGGGTACACGATGATTATATTGTTACCGATTATAGGTACAAATATGAGAAAAGATTTGTCGGATAGTTTTGAAACACAGGAGGAAAGGGCCAGCTGAGAGCCTAAACGTCAGTGTATATTTCTAACGGTAGAGATATACACTGGGTACACGATGGTTATAGGGACCGATTATAGGGACAAATGTGAGAAAAGATTTGTCGGATTTTTGTTGTTGTTGAAACGCAGGGGGAAAAGGCCAGCTGAAAGCCTAAACGTCAGTGTATATTTCTAACGGTAGAGATATACACTGGGTACACGATGGTTATAGTTACCAATTATAGGGACAAATATGAGAAAAGATTTGTCGGATATTTTTAAAACACAGGGGGAAAGGGCCAGCTGAAAGCCTAAACGTCATTGTATATTTCTAACGCTAGAGATATACACTGGGTACACGATGGTTATATTGTTACCGATTATAGGTACAAATATGAGAAAAGATTTGTCGGATTTTTGTTGTTGTTGAAACGCAGGGGGAAAAGGCCAGCTGAAAGCCTAAACGTCAGTGTATATTTCTAACGCTAGAGATATACACTGGGTACACGATGGTTATAGTTACCAATTATAGGGACAAATATGAGAAAAGATTTGTCGGATATTTTTAAAACACAGGGGGAAAGGGCCAGCTGAAAGCCTAAACGTCATTGTATATTTCTAACGCTAGAGATATACACTGGGTACACGATGGTTATATTTTTACCGATTATAGGTACAAATATGAGAAAAGATTTGTCGGATTTTTGTTGTTGTTGAAACGCAGGGGGAAAAGGCCAGCTGAAAGCCTAAACGTCAGTGTATATTTCTAACGCTAGAGATATACACTGGGTACACGATGGTTATATTGTTACCGATTATAGGGACAAATGTGAGAAAAGATTTGTCGGATTTTTGTTGTTGTTGAAACGCAGGGGGAAAAGGCCAGCTGAAAGCCTAAACGTCAGTGTATATTTCTAACGGTAGAGATATACACTGGGTACACGATGGTTATAGTTACCAATTATAGGGACAAATATGAGAAAAGATTTGTCGGATATTTTTAAAACACAGGGGGAGAGGGCCAGCTGAAAGCCTAAACGTCATTGTATATTTCTAACGCTAGAGATATACACTGGGTACACGATGGTTATATTTTTACCGATTATAGGTACAAATATGAGAAAAGATTTGTCGGATTTTTGTTGTTGTTGAAACGCAGGGGGAAAAGGCCAGCTGAAAGCCTAAACGTCAGTGTATATTTCTAACGCTAGAGATATACACTGGGTACACGATGGTTATATTGTTACCGATTATAGGGACAAATGTGAGAAAAGATTTGTCGGATTTTTGTTGTTGTTGAAACGCAGGGGGAAAAGGCCAGCTGAAAGCCTAAACGTCAGTGTATATTTCTAACGGTAGAGATATACACTGGGTACACGATGGTTATAGTTACCAATTATAGGGACAAATATGAGAAAAGATTTGTCGGATATTTTTAAAACACAGGGGGAAAGGGCCAGCTGAAAGCCTAAACGTCATTGTATATTTCTAACGCTAGAGATATACACTGGGTACACGATGGTTATAGTTACCAATTATAGGGACACATGTGAGATAAGATTTGTCGGATATTTTTGAAAGACAGGGGGATAGGGCCAGCTGAAAGCCTAAAACGTCAGTGTATATTTCTAACACTAGAGACATACACTGGGTACACGATGATTATATTGTTACCGATTATAGGTACAAATATGAGAAAAGATTTGTCGGATAGTTTTGAAACACAGGAGGAAAGGGCCAGCTGAGAGCCTAAACGTCAGTGTATATTTCTAACGGTAGAGATATACACTGGGTACACGATGGTTATAGGGACCGATTATAGGGACAAATGTGAGAAAAGATTTGTCGGATTTTTGTTGTTGTTGAAACGCAGGGGGAAAAGGCCAGCTGAAAGCCTAAACGTCAGTGTATATTTCTAACGGTAGAGATATACACTGGGTACACGATGGTTATAGTTACCAATTATAGGGACAAATATGAGAAAAGATTTGTCGGATATTTTTAAAACACAGGGGGAAAGGGCCAGCTGAAAGCCTAAACGTCATTGTATATTTCTAACGCTAGAGATATACACTGGGTACACGATGGTTATAGGGACCGATTATAGGGACAAATGTGAGAAAAGATTTGTCGGATTTTTGTTGTTGTTGAAACGCAGGGGGATAGGGCAGCTGAAAGCCTAAACGTCAATGAATAGGGCAAAAATTATAAGAGTGCTTGCCCACTTGTTTATCATATAAACCTGCTTGCGAGTTCCTGTTGCGGGTGGAAAATAAAACAAAGTACCCACCTGTCCATTGCAAGGTTCCTGGTAACGAATTCTGAATGCCCCTATAACGACTGATACCTCTCCGACTAAATAGACGAGCTATTAACACAACAGCAAATTCATTAACAATAACAGTGAACAATCCTGCTCCGCCCTTCTGAACTCAGACACTGGGGTAGGCGAGTTTACAGTATTTATGATTCCCGAAGTCTCGAACTTGAATTGAACCATTCTGACTTCAATTGCATTGATAGTTAGTCCTGTTGAACTCCCATTCTTCCTCCAAACTAAAATCGGTTGCTCCACCCAGAAATCACAGTGGAAAATTTCGGTGGATATTGTTGAACTTGTTGCTGACTGACGCGAGGGAATTGAATCACCATAAGAGCAAGCTCCTAACTTTCCTCCCTAATAACAACAGGGGGTACTCCCCTGTTGAAATTATTTCAGTAGAACCAATGGCCCTACCCTATACTTGCTCACCATCAAACGAATGTTTCGACTTAGGTTACCTACACCCAAATTTCAAACGTTAAAATTTATGTGGTTGTTATTCTTATAAACCGTCATTCGGTAATAATTATTCGTTTCACGGTTTCCTAATTACGAGGGCAGTCGGAGCGCTTTTGCCGCCATCTTAGCAGTGGACCCATCTGGTAAAATTGGACTCGTAGTTAGCTTGTGCGAATTAATCGGGTTTGGGGTGTGTTTACCTCGGTTTCTGTATTCTTTATAGGTAGGCTTTCCATTATTTCTAAGCTCAAGTACAAATAAGCCCGACGCACACCGTACTCACCCACTAAATGTATTTATTCACTTGGGTAATTAGGCTTTTGAGGCTCAGCTGTAAGAAGGTTGGATACGTGTCGACCTAGTTCATATTATGGTTGCTTATTTGTTTATTTCAATAACACGGGCGGAAGCGCAATTGCAATAGATGATCTTTGAATCATGAGTGTGTGTGTGTGTGTGTGTGTGTTGTATATAGTAGTTGGAATCAATAAAATCTATTCAATTTTTTTTTAAATATAATAACTTTATTGTAATTATATATTACAGTATAGTTTAGCATAATAGTGAACATTAGAGAGGTTGCCCTCGTAAACATGATGCAAGTTACTGCCCAGTGACAGCCCTTGCTAAATGTATGCGTTATCAAAGAACAATATTAAGAGAGTTATAAACACAATATGTGTTAACGAGTTCGGTTTAACAAGGTTTAACGAGTGAATATAGGAACAAGTTCGTAGTAGCTAGCTGTATGATGAGTATCAGTGCCATTCAAAGGAAGTCCGGAGGCCTCTTCTATTCAATTACCTTTCAAAAATCGTTATGTACCCCTACTCAAGTCAATGGCAATAATAAAACTCATTTGCTGAGAAAATTCCTGCAGTTGGAACCAGCATGTTGAACTGTCGCAAATTCCATCTCATCAAACGCAGTACATACATTTAGTGCGCAACTATTCCGTACAATAAGCCTATGTTTCGGTGCGGCGGAGGGGGTGTGGTCCTCTTCTTAGGCCCTGTGAAGGTCTAAATCTACTGCCTGCTAAAATCAGGTGGGTATGTTTCTCAAAATTTTAAATTTTAAATTTTTGTCTCAAAACTTTGTTGGTTTATTATTCTGTGAATAATACACCTATGTAATCGCTCAGCAAAAAATTTTTATAACACCCCCTCAAACTTTTTTCTTTTCCGTTTCAAGGTGTGTAGATTCAAAAAATGCAATGTCCGTCCGCCGTCCGCCGTACGCCGTACGCCGTCCGCCGTATCACGTGTACAGGCTTCATTTTCGATCTAAAAAAGTCGTTCTTTCGCACACATGCTCCATTTGGGCCCTAGTTGTGTCCCGAAACTTTTCAGCCCGATCGGAATATACCCAGGGGTGTTATGAGTGAAAATGTGTGTGAAAATAGGTACTTTTTGCGTTTTAGCAACATTTTGGTAACATGAGCTTTTGAGGTATCGTTTTCCATGTTTTTGGGGACGAGAAGATCGAATATGAAGTCGATTTTGGCCAAGGAGTGGAAAATTGAGGTTGTACCAGATGTTCAGCTCCCAAAATTGATTTTTTATGAGTCAAATACCTGCGAAATCGTCTGAAATCACCATCAATTTGTAGAATAACACTAGAAAAAGTGTCAACACGTGGATCAAGACGATTAAATGATGGCACTACCAATGATCAAAGATAATTTGAAAAAAAAAAAAAAGATCGTACCTACCTAATTTGTGTTTTGGGGGCCAAAATTGGTGGAAACCATCAGAAATAGCTATTTCAATTATTTCACATGAAACAAACAATAAATGTACAGCCAACATTTCTGTAGAATAATAAACCCCATGTGACAAGGACTTTGCAGCGTTTTTTTAGTTCAGTGAATATCAAAGATAACCATTATGATGAGAGGGAAATTTTTGTTGAAAAATAATTACTAATTAATAAAATTTGGTGTTGTTGGACTGTCAGTGTGCCCTACAGTACCGAATTCCCCCAACAACGTGTAAACCAATTCAAATTCTGGTTTCCCGAGGTGGGTTCCAAGCGCAAACTACCGTTTATTTGAGTTTAATCCAAAGCGAGGAGGAAATTCTTGCTGTTTGGAAAAAGGTAGGATCATAATGTTTATGGTTTACTGATTTGTGATTTATACGATGTTCCTCACTCTGGGAAGTGATGATGTGTTGTTGCCGCGTGACAAGATCCGCTAGATCCTTGATGATCACGTCTATAGAAAACTGGCCACACGCGTTAAACTGAAGTAAGTGCACAATCAAACACACTCACCGTAGGTGATATACAAATATTATAGAATCGTTTGTCAAATTATCACCATGAAGCTGTAATTATGTGAACTTCGGAGTCCTCTGTGGAGTTGTACGGGTTTCCTTTGCTCCTATCAGAAGTGAGGTGCCTGCGTAATTACCAACTTCTCTCTAATGAACGTTTTGTGGAAAATACAAATATATTGCCCAGTTTTTCTTTGAGCAATACAAACACAAACTAAGGGCCTGGCAAAGCGCTTGTATAAATGAGGAACTTATGGCGTGGAATATTATGTCAATACGTTATGCGCATTATAGCTCCTATATACGCATGGCGTGTAGTCCTTAAAATATTCGTTAGGATCGTTAAAGCGTTCGGAATTCAATAGGATTCAGTAGCGTCGTCAAGATTCGTTAGGATCTATCAAGAGCGTTGAGTACCATCCGGAGACGGGAGTGTGCTTCATGGATTCGTACTTTGGTAAATGATGAGATTATGATGTGATATTTGAGTAATGGTCGTATAGTACATAGTAGTACCGAGAGAGATGGGACCCGCCTCGAAACACCGTAATGAGGAAATACTCGAGAAAGGGAAAATGCGGGCGTTGAAAGGTCCCTTTGAAGTTCATACAGCAAAAAGGGTTGGTAGGGCTGACGGTGGAAGCATAACTATAGACGCCGAAGCAATTTATAGTCAGCGCCCCCTTAGGTGTCATAAAAAGGGCGTACACAAGGTGATCACGAGGAAAGGTTACCTTCGCACACCCTTTCTCGGAGTTTAAATATTAATATTTACTGTGGGAAAACGTACTGAGGGCCTTCGGGGGGGGTCCATTAGACGTAATTATTAACGAGGTTGAAAATTCCGGTTGGGAAAAGCAGTGGGGGTTTTGAATTATGGCGATTGTCAATATGAAGGGGAGGAGGTTTAATGAGCCGTGCGCTGCCCAGGGACCGACGCTTCCCATCAGTGGGAACAAGGATTATTTAGCACGGGCAGAAAGGGCCGTAGCGGCGGTGTGAAGGGTTGTGACGTTTTCGACTCAGCGAGACTGATAATGATTGATGATGTTTGGACGGAACCGGTGGAAAGTTCGATTTGGTCGGACCGCTTCAGATTGGGTTTGGAGAAACAGTGGTTCGAGAGGTCGGCGTGCACTTTAAAATATTTATTGCGGAAAAATCCCGATCCAATATCCATTAGGTTTGATCCACTGTATTGCGTCCCAAGAAGCTCAAAATAATAACCAGTGTGATATGGGCCACAGAAATTCCAGCCACAGATTCCGAGCGCTGTCTAGACTCACCCGCAACACACCGATCCAAGACAATATAACAATATTATATTATATGATTAATATAAATTATTATGTAAGTAGGTGTAAAAGGACAGAGCGGCAACTCCGGCCCTTTAGCCCTTCCAAAAGGGCTTGAAAAAAATACGGTTGGATAGAGGATGAACTGGTTCAGGGTGGGGGTAAAGTCAAAATCAGGGTCAGCCCTTTAGGGACGGCAGGAAAAATCGGTGAAGTTGGTGTTGGGAGGGGAAAAATTGAAAGGGGGGGTATTAGTGGAAAGGTGAGTGGTGCAATCGATAGGGGACGGGTGAAAAAAGAATCGAGCAAAATTTTAATGAAATTGGTGCAAAGGGTAAGGGCGGGTAAGGGAGGGAAGTATTCGTTAGCCCTATAAATGGGGGAAAATGGTGTTTCTAGATGTTTGAATAGACATTTCTGAACGGCGGTGTGGAATGAAGAGAGTTTCGTTGTCGTTCAAATAGTCCTTTAAATAGGAGAAAAATGGCCGCTCAAAGGGCGTTAATATTAATGATCCGACAACTGGTAATAAGATAGGTAGGTACCAGTACCCTTCTTTGTCTGTGCAAACAAACTCGTGATCATATTCCGCAGTATCACGTAAATTTCAAATTGAAATTATCTCTCGTGGCCGCATAAATGTGAAGGTACATACGAAGTGAAGTTCGGTTTTTCGCAGAGAAGACGCAATTATCGAAATGCAGTGTACCGGGTTCCGCTCAAGGTCGCAGGAAGCGAGGTGATGCGTTAATGACGCGAGGAAAAAACTACAGTTGCAATCAATTCTTATCTACTACATAGTTAATTGCTTATTATAGACAGTGTGCAGTGGGTGCAACCTTCAAATGAAACGAAAACTGGAACTGGAAGAAATCGCTTCGAAACGAAGAAAATTGGAATACATGGAACATGCAGCTTCCTTAAAAGAGGAATACAAAGAAATGCAGGAGAAAGAGAAAATTATTAGAGAGACAAGAGAGAGGATGGTCTCATATTTTAACAAGACTTGGAAGAATTTGGATATACATGCAGACTATCAGGTTTCCGCATTTACCGTTAACACTAAAGCTAAATACGCCTTTGTTGGGATACTTGCAGAAACAGATGGGAATAAAAGTGTTTACTTCTTTAAAGGAAAGTACAAATCGTGGCTAATGGAGGTCTACAACGACAGACAAAACTTAACAAAAGAGGGATTTGTCTTAACCTCCCACAGCGACCTGGACATTGTGCATTTAGCGACAGAAGAACCAATTTTTACATTTACAACAAACGGACTTACCAGTTTTAATAAACATTCTTTTGCGAAGATAGAGCATCTTAAACTACTAACAGATGCATGGAAAAAACCAGAAGATTTCCCCTACAACCAGGACGAAGTGGAGCAAGTATCCACCCTTGGCATGCAAGAAATAAAAGGCAAAGTATGTCCAAGAAAGTGCCGTCGGCTGGAAGAGCTGGAAGAAGGGGCAGAATTAGTAGTGTGTGGAATCAAACAAATTGATTACAGAAATAAGTTTCGTTATATTTTACAGTTCCAAAATCTAGATGGATTGTATGTATCGAATTATTGGTTGGAAAGAGAAATAAAGGAGCTAAATGTAGATTTAAACTATAAATTCAATGTTAAATTGGACAAGATAAAAACCACTCCAACTAAACACAAACTTAGAGTTGTTTTCTGTGCATGTAATTAAAAATAAATAAAGAAATGTTTTAAAAATAACATTATTTGTAATTTGTTACCTCCCTTCCATCATATAGGTAAGAAATCACCTTACCTTACCTTTCGGCGAAGCAATTTCAGCGACCCCCACTCCTTCTTGCCGATCTCTCATTAAGATAAGAAAATGGTTTGTATTGTAGTATGTAATGTTGCGCATGCGCAATGAGTGATCGGCAAGAAGGAGTGGGGGTCGCTGAAATTGCTTCGCCGAAAGGTAAGGTAAGGTGATTTCTTACCTATATGACTTGGATAAATACTAATGCTAGAGTTAAAATCTATAATAAGTTTATATGCCAAATAACTTCTCCGGGTGTTAACAAGCAGCTTGGTAATCACATTGTCGATTTTATCGCTTGTCCCGACCATCGATTAAGGGAAACTTTTACTTCCAACTTAGCGAAAACTCATGGTATTACAAGATTGGAGGCAACAATTTATAATTATAACATTGGAAGTTACTCTAACCAACACCATTTTAACCCAGTTAAAGATTGCAAGTCGATACTAAACTCTAGTAAAATGTATTTCCAAAATGCCCCAATATATTCGGTATCCATACCTAAAATGTGGACAAAGTTGGCAGATACTTTACAGAATAGTGTTTGCCTTGTGTTTAAGAATCTTTTGCAGTATGTTTATTGGGGAAATGGCCACACCAAAAAACTGACTGGGATGCAAATAAATTTACCAACTGATTCGAAGTCTCGTAGTAAAATAATTTCTTACGTAATCTCTGCATATGGCTTTAACTGTTTACCAATCAATTACGTGGAAATCGTGGAGGATACGGAGAACAAAGATGTTGTTAAATTTATCCAAAAGTGTTATATTAAATGTGGCGAGACATTTTTCTCTAAATCACATACGCCTTTCTCACCCATCTGCAAAGAGATAAATCTAGAAGAGCTTGGGCTTGTATCGGCAACTAATTTGATTCCTCAAATTCTACGGAAAAGAACTAATAAACTTGTTCCGTGCCAAGTAAAAGAGATAGAACCACTCGGTCGAATTAGTGTATTGTCTGCTAAAAAACGTAAACTAGAGATGGAAGAAATGGACATAAAACGAAGAAGGCTAGAATTTTTAAATGAGAAGGAAGCTTTTAAAAAACAGCACCAACACGTGCAACAATTTGAGCAGGAAATAGCAGAGTTGAGAGAGCAGCTTGTGCCCTATTTTGGCTCTCACTGGAAAAATTTTGACACTAGTGGGGAGTATACGGTTACTGCATTTACCGTTAATAATAAAGGAAAATACCCATATGTTGGAGTTTTGGCGGAGAAAGAGGGGTCTAAAGGCGTGTATTACATTAAAGGCTTCCACAAAAATGTGTTTATAAATGCGAACAAATCCAGAGAAGATCTTAAGAAACAAGGATATATTATAATTCCATACGATGGCGATATGGATTTGTTTTGTTTACCAAGAGAAGAACCTATTTGTATTATAAAAACTGATGGTTTAACAAGTTACAAGGACAACTGGTTTCCGAAGATAGATGAACTAGAATTTCTATCTGGAGTCTGGAGAAATTTGGAGGATTCTCTTTTTACCCAAAAAGAAGTCCAACAATTTAATAATATTACAATGTTGGAAATAAAAGGAAAAGTCAAAGTTGGTCAGTGTCGAAAATTGGAGGAGTTGGAGGAAGGGGCAGAATTAGTTGTTGTAGCGATTAAAGAGATAATATATAGAAGTAAGACACGTTACATTTTGCAATTCGAGAACCTAGAGTCTTTATATGTGTCAAATTATTGGTTGGAAAGAGAATTGGAAGCCTCTAATATAGATTTAAATTATAAGATAAAAATAAAATTTGACGTTCTAAAACATACACCTATTAGACATAAAGAAAGAGTTGTATTTTGTGTATGAACTATATAATATGTATTTTCTGCTAATTTATATAATTAAATATATTTGTTTAATAGATATAAAAAGTGCGTTATTTGTTATAGAACCCGAATCCCTTAGATATACCATTAAGATAAGAAAATGGTTTGTATTGTAGTATGTAATGTTGCGCATGCGCAATGAGTGATCGGCAAGAAGGAGTGGGGGTCGCTGAAATTGCTTCGCCGAAAGGTAAGGTAAGGTGATTTCTTACCTATATGAATTTATAGTTTAAATCTACATTTAGCTCCTTTATTTCTCTTTCCAACCAATAATTCGATACATACAATCCATCTAGATTTTGGAACTGTAAAATATAACGAAACTTATTTCTGTAATCAATTTGTTTGATTCCACACACTACTAATTCTGCCCCTTCTTCCAGCTCTTCCAGCCGACGGCACTTTCTTGGACAAACTTTGCCTTTTATTTCTTGCATGCCAAGGGTGGATACTTGCTCCACTTCGTCCTGGTTGTAGGGGAAATCTTCTGGTTTTTTCCATGCATCTGTTAGTAGTTTAAGATGCTCTATCTTCGCAAAAGAATGTTTATTAAAGCTGGTAAGTCCGTTTGTTGTAAATGTAAAAATTGGTTCTTCTGTCGCTAAATGCGCAATGTCCAGGTCGCTGTGGGAGGTTAAGACAAATCCCTCTTTTGTTAAGTTTTGTCTGTCGTTGTAGACCTCCATTAGCCACGATTTGTACTTTCCTTTAAAGAAGTAAACACTTTTATTCCCATCTGTTTCTGCAAGTATCCCAACAAAGGCGTATTTAGCTTTAGTGTTAACGGTAAATGCGGAAACCTGGTAGTCTGCATGTATATCCAAATTCTTCCAAGTCTTGTTAAAATATGAGACCATCCTCTCTCTTGTCTCTCTAATAATTTTCTCTTTCTCCTGCATTTCTTTGTATTCCTCTTTTAAGGAAGCTGCATGTTCCATGTATTCCAATTTTCTTCGTTTCGAAGCGATTTCTTCCAGTTCCAGTTTTCGTTTCATTTGAAGGTTGCACCCACTGCACACTGTCTATAATAAGCAATTAACTATGTAGTAGATAAGAATTGATTGCAACTGTAGTTTTTTCCTCGCGTCATTAACGCATCACCTCGCTTCCTGCGACCTTGAGCGGAACCCGGTACACTGCATTTCGATAATTGCGTCTTCTCTGCGAAAAACCGAACTTCACTTCGTATGTACCTTCACATTTATGCGGCCACGAGAGATAATTTCAATTTGAAATTTACGTGATACTGCGGAATATGATCACGAGTTTGTTTGCACAGACAAAGAAGGGTACTGGTACCTACCTATCTTATTACCAGTTGTCGGATCATTAATATTAACGCCCTTTGAGCGGCCATTTTTCTCCTATTTAAAGGACTATTTGAACGACAACGAAACTCTCTTCATTCCACACCGCCGTTCAGAAATGTCTATTCAAACATCTAGAAACACCATTTTCCCCCATTTATAGGGCTAACGAATACTTCCCTCCCTTACCCGCCCTTACCCTTTGCACCAATTTCATTAAAATTTTGCTCGATTCTTTTTTCACCCGTCCCCTATCGATTGCACCACTCACCTTTCCACTAATACCCCCCCTTTCAATTTTTCCCCTCCCAACACCAACTTCACCGATTTTTCCTGCCGTCCCTAAAGGGCTGACCCTGATTTTGACTTTACCCCCACCCTGAACCAGTTCATCCTCTATCCAACCGTATTTTTTTCAAGCCCTTTTGGAAGGGCTAAAGGGCCGGAGTTGCCGCTCTGTCCTTTTACACCTACTTATGTAGATACCTAGTGTAATCAATAACTGGATAATATTGTTATTATTTGCTTTTATCATAATTATATATAATGTAATAATATTACATTTAATTATTGTATACTTGTTATTATTTCCAATAGTCCAACAGGTAGGTAGTATCGATGTATTGGTTTTTTTGTTTTCTGGATTTTTGGGTCTCATTCATTTCATTGAATTCGATAACATAATTGAAGTTTTTCTGTTCTGTGCATACCTGAGGCTCCTGATCAGCAGACCCCCCCTCCCCACCACCACCGCTATTTTGACAACCAGTTCAGTAGGAGAATTATAATCCTAGCATTTGGTATTGCATACGTCAGGAATAATTATTCCAATATGCGCTCGTTTCTGACTCTATGAATTTCAATCGTAAGTATCGCAGGATGTGCTGCAACACGCGTAGATACCAAATAGACAAAACTTAATATCGTTTCGGTCATCAATTATCTACTGTACTGTTAGTTATGACACAAGAAGTAATCAGATATGATTCAACAGATGTCAGTAAGAGTTGTTGAGGTGAGGTGGTGTTTTATACAGAAATTATCAAGCTGTTTCCGAAGAATTGGAGGATTTGCTTTACTTTTAGCGAATTTTCGAAGAAAAGGAAGCTATTGTTCTCGGTCCAAAATTTTTAAAATTCGAATTTCTGAAAGATTTTTATACCAAAATCCGTTTCAGACCATCCTGAATTCACTGCCGAAAGACACCAAAAATTATATGTATATATATATATATATATTTATATATTTATATATATATTTATATATTTATATATGTATGTGTCATTCCAGACGATAACTCTCGAAAGAATTGAGATAAAAAGTTCAAATTTGCACGAAAAATCTGTCTTGGCAATCGACAGGCTATGTTCGAAGATGGGCAGAATCGGGTCACTCTAAGGGGGAGTTTTGGGGAGTTTTAGGGGGGGGAAATTACCCATAAATTCCCAAAATGAAAAAGTCTGACAAGTGACACCTCATTTTAAAGGTTTTTGTACGCTGAACACGATGGTGAAATCAGAATTGCGATATCTCATTCCGTTCTCAAACTGGAGCACTTTGAAGATGAAGGAACGTGGTTATTTCTTGAGATGTTCTTCCTGGTTCGTCTGCTCTAATCTGATAAAGGAATGGGATATCGCAATTCTGACTTCACCATCGTGTTCAGCGTTGGAAAATCTACAAACCGAGGTGTTACTCGGCAAAAAAGGAACAAAAAATTTGTTACGTATCCAATACCTACTCTTCTGGTATTCAAAACATTTTTGATTTCCCCTCCTCCCCCTTCCACCCCAAATTTTACTTTGCGTAAAACTACTCCTGTTTTAATTTTGTATGGTATCAAGTTGGGAAAACATTGGCCGAAAATTAATTTTCAGAAAATTTTAGGCGGAGGAGGAAGATGCCGAAAACTTTGAAAATTCGCTCTTATAGCCATGCTGCATGACTGTGGTTTTTAAGAATTTGTTTGAGAAAATGAAGTCGAATAATTGCTGAAGCTGGCCTGGCTTTCCAAACCCTAAGTATTGTATACCTTTTTTTTTATCGTGATGAAAAATCTTCGAATCGAGATTGATCTCTCTGGAATAATCCCTCTTATCTTTCTCGCTTGGAAACTTCGTTGTTTCCACTTCATTATAGCTAATTTCGTCGACGCGATACTCTACTTCGGAAGCCCTTTCTTTTTTCAATTAAAGTCATTTTTTAATTGCCACCTAAACCCTTTTAGCTCCGAGCAATAACAATTTTCGTGAAAACTCTCTGTCCTTCTTCAGGAACGGAAAATAATTACTACAGTCGGGGATAAGAGGAACGTTTAAGAAATCGTTGAAAAACGGGAGCGCCCACCGTTTAATTTCACGTCAAGAACCGTAACCTCCGCTTAAAAGTTATTTTCCAACTAATTTGTCCCCCTCTGTCCCCCGCTACCTCAAGAAGCCCCTCTACCTAACAACTCCACCCCTTTCTTTTTGGTAAATAAATTCCGGCAAAGTTGCCGGTCGGAAAATAAATTTAATTACGTGCCATTTGGAAGAAGATCAAGCCCACTATTACTGAGGTGTAATGGCGAGTATAATTGCGTTTAAGAAATAATAGTGCGTAGGTACTTTCGTGCGAGAAGTTAGGGTTTCTGTACGGAACAGAAGTGATGAAGAGTATAGCAACAGGTTTGTATTTTCTAACCCAGTGAAGGCACTAAGAGAATACTTAGTAATCGTCTGCTGTTTTGGGGTGAGGCATTGCCAAATAATACCTGGTGTTAGATTATTCAGCAGAAGTTATAGAGTATGGTTTCGAGCTTCTTACTGTAGAGAACGAACGTCGAGCCTGTGTAATTTCTCATCACTTCTTAGCTAACCTTTTCACCTGTCAAACATTTTATACGTCTACACGTTTGAGGTGTTGGGTTAGGCGGATTTTTCTAAAAGATTTTAGATGTGTATCGAATAAAAACTCGTCTGCTTAACATTGAATAGGTACTTAATAATATGACAACACTATAAGTGAGTGATAGTCAAATACATTTTGCCACGTTAGTTGTCTCTAAGTGTTGAATAATGAGGGCTGCAATTTTCAAAACGCCAATGGTAGCTGTGCAAAACATTTGTGAGTTTAGGCAAAGAAATACGCCCTAAACTGTACTTTTTTCGCATTGAATCGATTTTTTTAAAGAAAAAAAAAACAGGATTTAACGGATTTAACTGGATTTAATGGAACTTCTTGACTCTAACGCTATATAAGGCACTACTTGTTATTATTTAACCATTAGTCCTTACTTCATTTTATTTATTTTTAGTAAATAATGGTCGTTTTACTCGAAAATTATACGAATTATTATGAATATATTCGGTTGTCTTTTGTATACAGCCAAAATGCAGGAAGTGTGTACTTACACCTACTTAAAAACGCTGCAAAGTCCTTGTCACATGGGTTTATTATTCTATTATTTTATTGGTCTAAAGAAATGCCGGCTGTTTATTTATTGTTTCTTTCATGTAAATTAATTCAAATGGCTATTTCTGGTGGTTTCCACAAATTTTGGCCCCCAGAACTTGAATTAGGTACTACGCTCCTTTTTTTTTCTTCAATTTCCCTTGATCATTGGTAGTACCATTTAATCGTCTTGATCCACGTGTTGACACTTTTTCTAGTGTTATTATACAAATTGATGGTGATTTCAGACGATTTCGCAGGTTTTTAACTCATAAAAAATCAATTTTGGGAGCTGAACATCTGGTACAACCTCAATTTTCCACTCCTTGGTCAAAATCGACTTCATATTCGGTCTTCTCGTCCCCAAAAACATGGAATACTATACCTCAAAAGCTCATTTTACTAACATGTTACTAAAACACAAAAAGTACCTATTTTTATACACATTTTCCCTCATAAATCCCCTGGATATATTCCGATCGGGCTGAAAAGTTTCGGCACACAACTAGGGCCCAAATGGAGCATGTGTGCGAAAGAACGATTTTTTTAAACCGAAAATGAAGCCTGTAGACGTGATACGGCGTACGGCGGACGGCGGACGGACATTGCATTTTTGGAATCTACACACCTTGAAACGGAAAAGAAAAAATTTTGAGGGGGTGTTATAAAAATGTTTTGCTGAGCGAATACATAGGTGTATTATTCACAGAATAATAAACAAAAAAACTTGGTTGAATGACGAAAAATACAAAATAGATTGTTAAAATTTGGGGTTTCATCGTTTAATTCAATGAAATATTGCAGTAGGAATGTTGAAGGTGTTTCAACCATGTGGTACATAGGTACCTCAAAAGTTCGGTTTAGTCAAGTAGTGCTCTCATTGTTATTTGGTCATGCTGACTGCCTGGATTCAATCAGCATTGCATACAGATAATACTAGGTATTTGTATTGTCGTGAGTCCCTCCCGGAACTACTCCTAGCAGATTTAAGTTCTCACAAATATTTCATAAGCCAACTTTAGTTCTTACCAAATAAACCATACGAGTGGGGAAAAAGCCGCAGGAGTCAGAGCACAACCTGGGTCCCCACCATCCCCCCTACCAAATAGGGGATGGAGGGAGACGACTCCCAGTAACGTAAATACTCGCCTCCTTCGACTTTTCATTCATTCGACGCTTCCTCTAGCCGCTGGCTACTCTCTCTTCTCCTACCCTGCTCTCCAACCAATCCATAAAAGATCCTAGATGACGGTGGTGATTCGCTGATAACCGCCTAGGCAAATTCAACCACACACCTCTCACCTCTCCAAAAAGATCTCAGATGTCGGTGGTGACTCGCTCATAACCGCCTGAGCAAATCCTCACACCACCGTGATGAATGTAAGCCAATTTTAAATTCATCACATTTATCTTTATTAAATTAATGTTCCTCTATTTGCATTATAACCGAATAATTTCCTCCAGCGCCAGCCACCCTTTTGGACCTACTACAATATTTGAAATGCGAGCCAATCTGTCCCTACACTTTGATTTTAACTGGTTTAAATTATCGTAAACTCACAGTTATTTAAATCACGATTCTCCCCTCCCGTTCGAAACATTTTATCCTAAGGGTTTCTAGTGAATTTTACGTGCGTGTGCGGAGGAAGTAATAAAATTAGCCAATTCGCGTTTGGAAGTGAATACACCCGACCTGACTCCGTTTGATGTTTTAAGCCCCTGCGGCTAGAACGGTGGGGATTTCGTGTAAAAAAATACACTCGTTCGGCAAAAGAATATAATTTTTTTTAAATTGTTATGAACGGGCTAATTTAATGATTATTCCGTACAAAGGCTCCTGGGTTTCACGACGCGTAATGAAGAGCGCTGGGGTGAGTTTTTTCAAAATGCAAACCCACTTAAAAACTGCGTTCTGGTGAGGGTGGTGATGGGGTATTAATATTAATGGGAGGACCTTTTGTAGAACTTCAACTCATGCTCGTAATATAGATTTTTTTAAATGAAAGGGGGATATAAGAAGTTGAACGAGGGAGTGACGGAACATTTTCCTTAACTTCAAAGACACTTCAGACGCGTGTCTGGTATTGAAGTTGGCTTGGTGAACTCATTTTGGCAAGATCCTTGTGTAATTCTATCCGCGAATCACTTACTGAACCTATGGCGATTTCAGCTGGAGAAAATTCGAAAAATGAAAAATTAGTTACAGGTGGTATTTCACGAATACGCAACATTAAGAGAATGCACTCCGTCCTCAAAGGGCACCAAGTAAACAAACCGCTTGTTTGAAGGTAAAAATGGGACCAGTGTCAGGTTGTCCAGCAATATTCATTCAGTATGGGCCTTCACGTTATTTTAAAGCTAAACAGTAAAGGTGGATGGATAATATTACCACAAGAATTTCAACAATGATTAACCGGAAAGGGTTCAGGTGTTTAAGTAAACAGAATTGTTAGATTTTAAAATAACCGTAATGTAAAGAAGCTCTAGGTTGTGGGGAACCTGATGGAACGTGAGAACTCATAATTGCCGGGTTCAGGAACACTCATAGGAACCTCATGTTCAGGAACACACCAACTCCCACCAATAGCTCTGGTCAAAATCCGTCGAATCCTGACAACGAGTGCGGAAATCCGTTTTTGTTTATTATTTTCAATAATGAGCCTTTGGAAACAAACATAAAATTTGATTTAACCCCTCCTCAAAATTTGATGGTTTAGTACGTTTCAAGGTAACTACGTAGAATCCGAAAATCGAATAAAAAAATTTCTGTCCGTCCGCCGTACTGCGCTCTTTTCTTAGTTAACCATGAACCAAAATTAATGAAATTTGGTTTGTAGATCTCGTTTGGTCTAGTTGGTCCTCGAAGCTCAGCGTTACTGTCAGTCATCTCTAAGGGGTGAAAAATAGAGGTTGACATTTTCAGAACGCCGTAGCTCGAAAACTTTCAATGGAAGGGTATGGTTTTTTTACGTTTTTGAATAATTGATCTTAAAATAAAGAAGTTTTTGCCGTTCGGTTATTCCGAAAAGCTTCGCAAACATGATGGTGAATCAATCTGTATAAATCCGGCCCAGATATCATCGCTAGGGAGCTCCTGATTATAATCACAGATGGCTGTATGAAGTCGAATTGGTTGTTCTGTGATACTGTTTCATATCATATTTCATATACTTTCATATGAAATGAGATGGATCTTTTGGATTTTGTTGATAGGTACTTCTGCAACTTGAAACGTCGAAATATTATTGGGCAAATTGTTACACAATGGTAAATTATTAAACAACAGTTTATTATACTATCTACGCAGAAGGGGCATCTATACAGGCAAATTATTAAACAACGGTTTATTGTTTACATTATGCTTCATTATTACATTAATCGTTGAATTATCGAATCCCGCGCTTTTGAATGAAACTTTAATTCTCGGGCCGGCTCCAGTAATCCATTTAGGGCTTCCCTGGGAGGATGGACTCCGATTCTGAGGTCAAAAGCAGCAAATTCAGACCCAACTCCATTCCTCGTTTTCGATTTCAGGAAGATTCGTCGCAATCAATTGACGCAACTTGCTCAATTATCCTCTGTCGAAGGGCAGTGCTGATTTACGTTCGACATAATCATTTACGTTTATTTTTCATGTATAATTAACCATTTCTGTAGAAATTACCCACGCAAATTGGGTTGATTCCATGATTTTTTTTAGAAGTTAGATTCTACTCAGCTACTAGGTAGTATGCTGTCCAGAGTGATTATACTACTAGTATGCTCTCCAAAATGATGATCAATCAATCAGTCAATCACATGTGTACTTGAAATAACATAAATACATTTTACAATAAATGGAAAGACCAAGACATGATACGGCTATGGTAAAAACCGTCAGCGGAAGTTCCGTTAACATAAATACATCATCTTATTTTCTTATATTTATTATATGCTTATACCCTTTTTTTTCTAAAGATCCCAAATGTTAAAATGATAATTCTATAACTATTTTCATTTTTTTTACAGTTCTTATTAGGTAAATTAGGTATCGTAATTAAATTCTGCGATGAGATCCTCTCTGTAACGCCTGGCGACTTTATAGTAGGAGCCCAGCCCTCCTCCCCGTTGATGAGCGCATCTAACAGTGTTCACCTCTGGAGAGCTCATCCTTAACGCAACTTGCTGGATTATCCGCTGTCAAAGATCAGTGCTTATTTACGTTCGACATAATCATTTACGTTTATTTTCCATATATAATTTGCTATGTCCGTAGAAATTACCCACACAAATTGGTTTGATTCCATGATTTTTTTAAAATTATGTTTCTGCTCAGTTGCTAGTAGTATGCTGTCCAAAGTGATAATACTGCTTATCAACATAATAACTATTCATCAACTGAATAATATTCCCTTATTTTTTGTCGATAACTTGGATAATTGTTGGTGATCAATCGATTGAAAATTTAATTATCTATGCAACTTTTCTGTTGGTTAGAAAAATGTTCGAACGGTTACTTAATGGTGTTCCAAAATGAAAACGCATGGAAAAACATGTGTTTTCTAGGTTTTTTGAGGTAAAAGACGAATTGAGACCCACGTTAGGTTTCGAAATATGTGGTTTATTTGGGAGCAGCATATAAACTCCAACTAGAATCGAGTTTCGGTCGGCTGTGTGTCAGAGGTAGCCAAAACGCCATTCTCTTCTTGCGGTTGCGGCCTTTTGGCTCGTCTGTGGGAGGATGTCCGACCGTCGCGTCGCGTCGGTCCCTGGCAAAACCACACGACAAGTCTGGTTGCATCGTTTCCCCCTTCTCGTGACCAAGTTGTACCGTGCGTGGTGCTGTCATGCCAGCTTATTCTTCTTTCTCTCAATTTCGGGTCCGTCTGCGGTAGACATGAGATGTTTTACGTCATTTTATCAATATCTACCTGTAACTAGTTCCATAAAGTCAGAGTGCGAAGAAACTTGGTCGGGGTGGGTATTATGTTCTGTCTTATAACGGCACAAGATGATGAACTATCATAAACGTTGGAAGGACGCAATAACCTTCCAAACTGGAGGAGGCAAGCGTAAGTGTAATGTGGTGTAAAAACACCAAGGTCCCAAATACGTGAAATCTATCGAGTGTGCAGTCCAACCTTACGAGCTAATTTTCAAAGTACCGTTCTGTAACATTTTTGGTTATCAGTAACAGTTGTTATTACCTATTATAAGCCAGTTTTTACCCAAGTCAACATTTCTGCTGGCAACTCCATACGCCATACAACCACCGGTGAGAAGGCCATACCTAGGTGTTGTGGCTCTCACAAAACGTGAAACTACACTTCCCTCGAGTCCCCTTCGCTCTCTGTTGTGGAAGAATGTGGTTCCAACCTTCTCAGTTGTCCAATCATTTCCGACCGAACAGCTTCCCTATTGAGGTTCCCTCCCTCGAGGTGGCCCTGCCTGTTAAAGCTCCACTTGCTCCTGACGTCTTTTCCGCTCTTTTTCGAAGCCTTCGTATTGCGGGTTTTGTTGAATTGGCGAAAACCCGTTCGGCCACCCTTTCAAGCGACTTTTTACGTCTCGGAATCGCTGACTTTACAGCTTGTTTGAAATCACTTCTGTCTTGAAACCAACATCCATCATCCCAAATAGGTACGTTCCTACCTTGGAAAAATCTCCTTCAATTTCTCTCGTATCTTCATTCACTCCCTTCCCCCTTCCAGACGATTCTCAAATAACACTTCAAAGACGCTATATCGTTGAGCTAAAGTTGACAAACCTCTAGACCTCCTTGGGACGAATCTCTTAGACTGTTTTAAATAAAAAATTGCTTATTATTCGTGATTGATGTCTTGCCTTGAATTGCGGTATTTTTCACAGTTTCACAGGTCTGAAGCTTTCAGTAGAATGGAAAAGGAAAAACGCTGCAAATTTTTCCACAGCGGTTTATTATTTTCTGAATTGGCTGCCCTTCTGCCTAGGTCATACATCGCCGTATGTAGTAGGCTACCCAATAAAATTCCCCCTCATTCATACAGTCCCATATTCCTGCAAAGCATGTGCAGTTTTGCAGGAATATGGAACTCGACGAAAAGTTAAATCCATTGGCTGTAGTAAGTACAACAATGTACGAACTAAATCACTCGCGACGAAATCGTGGAAACCCATTTTAAAGAAAAACGGATTTATTGAAAAAAAAAAAATAGTCTATTTCCACTAATACGCGAAAAAACGCGAAAAGCACTGTTATACCGGTTCCGGTAATCAAACCATCGTCAGTAACAAACAATAACTTATAACAAACAATAAGTTATTGTTTGTTACTGACGATGGTTTGATCACCAAAACCGGTATAACAGTGTTATTCGCGTTTTTTCGTGTATTAGTAGAAATAGACTATTTTTTTCCAGTAACTCTGTTTTTATGTACAACAGTGTTATTTCCGCTTGCGGTTACGATGAAAGTACCCGGCGGGAAATACTAAAACGCGCGACCGTGCGGCCATGCGTTTCGTTGTTTACCTGTTTGCGCCTGATTGTACGCCCAAGCGCTCACTAAAGCTTATCTCGTCCCCTGAAAGGCGGAATATCGTAAGCGCCATTTTTTGCGATTTTGAGTTATTTTAACCGTTGGATTCGCCTTAAAAAGGCGCACCTGTCTAGCTACTTATGTTAAGCGACTTACTTCTCTAAGGCATTCAAAATCAGCCTCAAACTCTTCGAATCGTAACCACCAGTTTGGTGAAATATCGTGTCCACCATTCATTTAGAACGTAAGGGCAGCAAATGTAAATACCGAGGTAAAAATTGTCCACTGTCGTAAGTGCACTGTGCCGTGCGATAAAATGGCAGTATGTTAATATTATGCCATTTGTCGTAAGCGTCAGGGGCCAGCTGCGTATCGAATTTGAGCAAAGTATCGCGCGAGTGGAGATACTCTACTTATCCAAATAATTCTTCTAATTCTACTAATCCAAATAATCCTAATAATTCCTAATCCTAATAATTCTATTCTACTAATCCAAATATTCTACTTATCCAAATAATTCATCAAGATTGCCGTAAGTGCTTAAATGTGTATTCTCCCAGTTCCTCCAAATAGCAAGAATAGCGTAAACGCCTGTTTCTCGAGAAAAAAAATACTATTTCCCAGGGCTTTTATGATTTTTTGTTTTGATTTTTAATAAATCGACAGAAAACGCCAATTTACGCTAAAATGTCAAGTTTTAACGGTTAGGCAACGAAAAGATCCTTCCACTATTTTTCGTCGCTCCTGTAAAATTCGGGCTTACGATATTCAGGGGACGATTTATTTATGTAGCAATGCGATAATGAAGTACTATTTGAAAAAATAAGTGGTATTTCTATAAAATTATGGTTCCTACCATTGGTTCATATTAGTGTAGTAGGTGTATCACAAATATCGAATGTAATGACGTGGGTCAAACTGTTTCCTTTCTGGATGTGAGGCCTATGAGCCCCCCCCCTCCCCCACAGTGTCTGATTTTCATAGTATACCACTTCTTCGGAAGAGGCCGGTTCGGCTCCCGTTCGTCCGCTTTGGCTCCCACATCCCAAGTAAGAGGATCCGTTTCGGCTCCCGGTCAACATTTTCCTTCCCATTTAACAGGCTTAGGACTGTCTAGAGTTTAATTGGGTTGTAGGCATGGTTAAAAATTATTGTGGGCGCAAAAACTGCGTCTTGTCATGAGCATGCAAAAAACTCAAAAGTGTGGCCTCAATTTGAACGAAACTTTTTTCACGTACTTTAGTCGTGAAATACGTCTTTGTGCGAAATTTTCCATGAGTCCCTGAATCAAGCTACAAACTTTTTGCTGATTCTTTGACTTCCTTCTTGTGTTCTTACTACGGAGCTTGATGTACGTGTCACCCTGAATCTGTTTCAAAATTTCCATAAAATTGTACATGTGAGTGTGTGCAGCCGTGAACTCAGCGTTGAATTTGGCGTGGAAAGATTCGGAGCAGTTCGTGGTGCGAGGTCCACCACTGGAAAAATCAGCCCACATTTCAGGGGGGAAGTGTGTATCGCATAAATAGTTGTCACAGATATAATAAAAAAATCGGTCGACTTTTTCATTATTTGGTATGAGTTCGTACAATTCCTCGGTGAAACAATCCTCGACCTGATCTGGAGGAAGCATTGGTAAACCGAAGAACGTTCTCAAAATACTTCCCACTTCTGATTCCTCGTCCTTAAATTCTTGCGATAGACCAAGTTGTTGTATTTTCACCACGGGCCAAGTAGGTATAGGTACGTGTAGGTAAGGGAGCCGATACGGACATGACACAGAACCAAGGTTCACAAATCCGGTAGCCCATACGGACTCATTATCTCCTCATCGGAGCCGATGCGGTATCATCCCACTTTTTCAACGTACTGAATTACCTACTGGTCCATCTCACTTTCTTGCTGTACCGTATGAAAAGATTTAATTTCGAATTTATGACCTAC
The DNA here is from genome assembly GCA_954871275.1 of Leptopterna dolabrata. Lineage (NCBI taxonomy): Eukaryota > Metazoa > Arthropoda > Insecta > Hemiptera > Miridae > Leptopterna > Leptopterna dolabrata. The sequence goes on from OX940981.1 coordinate 43,331,769, forward strand.
TGCAACTAACCTTCTGTTGATGCTACAAACTACGTCACTAATAAGTTCCAAGCATACAGAGGAAAGCTCGGCAGTTTGGATGGGTTGTAGGATGATATAAGTTATAGATTATACGACCATCCCCTCAGGCAGAGAGATTTCTGATTAGGGTGGACACGAACTGTTAACTGCAAAATCTGCGGGACTCCTTCGTCACGGCATCCGATAATTAATAGAGGGATCCCCAGACCCTCTCAGTGGCCCCTGATTTGATTTTCGGGCCATTCTCCACGATGCGCGCCCTTCTTTCAAACAGCTCTCTGTATCAGCTCACGCTATAATCCTACAGGTTCGGTTTGCTGCTGAATCCACTCACGCGGCGTTGTCGAAAAACGATCTAGATGTGTGATGTTTTTTCCACCATTACCCATATCACGAGAGTCGTTAGCTGCATCGTAAATCATTAGGTATTTCCACCTAAACCGCCTCATCTTTACGGAATGAGACACTAGGTCGAGCCCTAATGGCTACGTGTCAGGCGAATTGTCCGTTTGGGATCCCACTAGCGCGATAAATGGCTCAGCAGGTATAAATCGTTGCCGTGCTCACTGTATGTAAAATGAAAGCGTACATTACTTTCACGAATAGTTTGTCCCCGTTATGTATGTAGGTTTTAACTAAAATCCCACAATAAATAAACGACATACCTACCAACAAACATGATACCTTTCACAATTCATATGATGGAATTTCGAATTGGTTTGAATGGAATTTCGAATGGTTTGAATGGAATGGAATTTCGAATTGGAAACATTGAGGTGAAATACCAAAATGAGAGGAAATACCAATTCATATGATGGAATTTCGAATTTTTTTTAATGAATTTCGAATGGTTTGAATGGAATGGAATTTCGAATCGAAACCATTGAAATGTTATACCAAAATGAGATGAAATATCAATTCATATGATGGAATTTCGAATTGGTTTGAATGGAATTTCGAATGGTTTGAATGGAATGGAATTTCGAATTGGAACCATTGAGATGAAATATCAAAATGAGATATCAAAATGAGATGAAATACCGAGTCATATAATGGAATTTCGAATTGGAACCATTGAGATGAAATACCAAAATAAGATGAAATACCACTTTGTATGATGGAATTTCGAATTTGTTTGAATAGAATTTCAAATGGTTTGAATGGAATGGAATTATGGAATTTCGAATTGGTTTGAATGGAATTTCAAACGGTTTAAATGGAATGGAATTTCGAATTGGAACCATTGAGATTAAATACCAAAATGAGATGAAATACCATTTCATGATGACATTTCGATTTGGTTTGAATTGAATTTCGAATAGTTTGAATGGAATGGAATTTCCAATTGGAACAATTTATTGAGATGAAATATCAAAATGATGTAAAATACCAATTCATATGATGGAATTTCGAATTGGTTTGAATGGAATTTTCAATTGGAACCATTGAGATGAAATACTAAAATGAGATGAAATACCAATTCATGTGACGAAATTTCGATTTGGTTTGAATGGAATTTCGAATGGTTTGAATGGAATGGAATTTCGAATTGGAAACATTGAGATGTTATACCAAAATACAGCCCCAGCTCTATGATAACAGCCTTCAGCGGCGTGCATCCTAATTCGTCAAAGGCAGTTCGTTTATTCAGCGCTATCGCTCCTGGCTGTCTTTCCAAATTCTAGAATTTATTTTAGGTGTTATTAGGCTTTTATTAGGTGTTATTCCCGAATGGGATGGGTAGGCCTATCTGTTATTCATAATAACATACCATTTCATAAAAATTTCCGCTGGATTGCCATGCAAATCACTCTGGGACACTTATAGTACGATTCTTCGTAGACCTACTGGTTGGTTATAAGCTCCCGTCAATCTCCGTATGATCCAGCAGCTCAGGATAGGTACCTACCTACCTAACAAATTATGTTAGTTGGGCGCATCTTCTGATGTTAGCGGTTGGGAACCGAATCAACCAATAGTCCAATACATCAAAACCAGAAAAAATGAGTTGGAAATCATAGTAAAAAGGTAATCTTGAATTTATTTATTTATTCATTTATTTGCATCCGTACCCGAGCTTCTCCATTAGAAAGCATGCTGGGCGATTGGTGGAATAACCATCGTGTCTGGTTTTGGTCGAAATTTGAATTTACTGATTTGGAAAATGTGACAACTTTTTACATACTCTTAACTGCCCAGACCTTAATTTTAAAGAGTGGTGCGAGATTTGATCAGAGATTTCCTGGTCAATCAAGAAAACTCGATATTAATGTTGACTGATGATGACATAATCATTTGAAAAAACTTGCATAATTTTATAATAATCATGAGGAAGAGTTCTTACTTATAGACTTGGTTTGTTGACACAGTTCGTACTTCTGGTATTCGTTTGTTGACACAATAATCCCATCACAGAGTGAGAAAAAGTAGGAAAAGGAAAGCGAATATCAACCAACGACGTTACCCATAATAAATGGGTTAGCCTACTGTAAATAAGGAACTACCGACAATTTAGGGAGAAGAGTTTTGCGGTAAGATGTATGATCATCGAACGCCCTGAGGGATCGGGGAAATTGCTTTCTTATAGTCCCGACTTACGTAGGGGAAACGGCGGTAGACGATTCCCTTACCCCGGTAATACACCGGAAAAATATTGGTTGTTGTGCCGAGCTGGTGGAATTTACATAGGTACATCCATAATACATCAACCAGGTTATCGCAATTTGCGGCATTATTTATGTAGGTAGGTACCTGTGCGTTACGAATTGCTGTGGAGTCGGAAGTATGAATCGTAAACCTACCGTGGTGGACGACATCTTTGAATTAGTTTATCCAGACGAGACGTTTGACAAAAGTGATATAAATACATGCCACACCCACGTAACTAGAGTCCGACGTCAATTCTCAGATCATTTGCTTCATCAACTGTTGTGACTGAAAGAGGCGTATTAAATAATCAACCACTAGCAAGTATTTGGTTGAACTGCTCTCTTTTGGTTTATTATTCTCTGAATAATACACCTATATATTCAGTTCGGAAATTTTTTTGTTCAACACCCCCTCAAAATGTTCTTGGTGTGTAGATTCCAGAAATTCACTGCGTTTCTGTGTGTTTCAAGGTGTTTAGATTTCAGAAATGCAGTGCGTTTCAAGATGTGTAGATTCGAGAAATTTACTGCGTTTCTGTGAGTTTCAAGGTGTTTAGATTTCAGAAATGCAGTGCGTTTCAAGATGTGTAGATTCGAGAAATTTACTGCGTTTCTGTGTGTTTCAAGGTGTTTAGATTTCAGAAATGCAGTGCGTTTCAAGGTGTGTAGATTCGAGAAACTTACTGCGTTTCTGTGTGTTTCAAGGTGTTTAGATTTCAGAAATGCAGTGCGTTTCAAGGTGTGTAGAATCGAAAAATTTACTGCGTTTCTGTGTGTTTCAAGGTGTTTAGATTTCAGAAATGCAGTGCGTTTCAAGATGTGTAGATTCGAGAAATTTACTGCGTTTCTGTGTGTTTCAAGGTGTTTAGATTTCAGAAATGCAGTGCGTTTCAAGGTGTGTAGATTCGAGAAACTTACTGCGTTTCTGTGTGTTTCAAGGTGTTTAGATTTCAGAATTGCAGTGCGTTTCAAGGTGTGTAGAATCGAAAAATTTACTGCGTTTCTGTGTGTTTCAAGGTGTGTAGGTTCCAGAAATGCAGTGCGTTTCTGTGAGTTTCAAGGTGTGTAGATTTCAGAAATGCAGTGCGTTTCAAGGTGTGTAGGTTCCAGAAATGCAGTGCGTTTCTGTGAGTTTCAAGGTGTGTAGATTTCAGAAATGCAGTGCGTTTCAAGGTGTGTAGATTCGAGAAACTTACTGCGTTTCTGTGTGTTTCAAGGTGTTTAGATTTCAGAAATGCAGTGCGTTTCAAGGTGTGTAGATTCGAGAAACTTACTGCGTTTCTGTGTGTTTCAAGGTGTTTAGATTTCAGAATTGCAGTGCGTTTCAAGGTGTGTAGAATCGAAAAATTTACTGCGTTTCTGTGTGTTTCAAGGTGTGTAGGTTCCAGAAATGCAGTGCGTTTCTGTGAGTTTCAAGGTGTGTAGATTTCAGAAATGCAGTGCGTTTCAAGGTGTGTAGGTTCCAGAAATGCAGTGCGTTTCTGTGAGTTTCAAGGTGTGTAGATTTCAGAAATGCAGTGCGTTTCAAGGTGTGTAGATTCGAGAAACTTACTGCGTTTCTGTGTGTTTCAAGGTGTTTAGATTTCAGAATTGCAGTGCGTTTCAAGATGTGTAGATTCGAGAAACTTACTGCGTTTCTGTGTGTTTCAAGGTGTTTAGATTTCAGAATTGCAGTGCGTTTCAAGGTGTGTAGAATCGAAAAATTTACTGCGTTTCTGTGTGTTTCAAGGTGTGTAGGTTCCAGAAATGCAGTGCGTTTCTGTGAGTTTCAAGGTGTGTAGATTTCAGAAATGCAGTGCGTTTCAAGGTGTGTAGGTTCCAGAAATGCAGTGCGTTTCTGTGAGTTTCAAGGTGTGTAGATTTCAGAAATGCAGTGCGTTTTAAGGTGTGTAGGTTCCAGAAATGCAGTGCGTTTCTGTGAGTTTCAAGGTGTGTAGATTCCAGAAATGCAATGTCCATCCGCTAACCGCCGTGTCATCGATATCTACCTTAATTTTTGGTCTAAAGAACTGTTCTTTCCCACACAGGCTCCATTTGGGCTCCAGATATGTTTCCTATCTCGGCAGCCTGATCAGAAAACACCCAGGGATTTTGTGTGTGAAAAATGGATGAAAAATTATGTATTCTTGAGGTTTTAGTGAACTTGGGCTTGTAAGTTAGGTATCGTTTCCCATGTTTTTTTTTCTCTTTTTTTTATTTTTTATTTTTTAATGGTGAGGAGACCAAATATGGAGTTGATTATGATCTCTGAGTGAAGGGTTGAGGTTCTAACTGTTCTCAAAATTTAATATTCATGGATCAAAAACCTATGAAAATGGCTGTAATTACCAGAAAAATGTATAATAACAGAGAAGGTAGTTTTAGCAAGTGAATCAAGACAATTCAATGACAGTTTCACTGATAGAAAGTAATTTTTCAGAAATATAGCAGACTAATATTCGAATTTAAAACCTTCAAATATAGCTTTGTGGATCGCTTCACTCAGGTCCCAATCATGCTGTATTCAGTTGAGAATAATAAACTAAATAATAATACTAAATAATATGATAACGTCCACAGTGGATCAGTGATAAGCCCTAAGTCATCTGCGTGTGTTAGAAACGAGCCAGTCGTCTCTATATTGAACAAGTCACGTTTTTCAGGAACAATATACGGATTGAAACAGAACCTTTTGGGACCCCATTTGCAGGTATATGGACCACGGTTCTACATCGAAACAGCCAACGTTTGGCATATTAAAATTATGTAAGAGAGGCACTAACGGTGAAGTGAGGACTAAGATTCAACGTACACGATACCGCGGTACCGAAGTACCACCAATTTCTCTGTGAAATAGAAGAATTTTTAGGTTTCTCATACTCATGCACCCTTTAATATGACGAAGAATTTTGTCATCTTATGTAAAAGGCAGCATCAAAACACTGCGGCCGTTTGGGCATAGACAGTGACAGTCGCTATCTTGGCTGTATAATATACTCGTAGTAAGACTAGATTGGATGAGTAAGCCTAATGTAGAAAAACTCATCAAAAACGCTGCAAATACCTGCACAACGGTTTGTTATTTTGTACAGAACACCCTTCTGTTACAGTTCACAGCTCTGCGTATAGATAACCCTTCTGTATAATATATTTACTATTCTGTACTATGCAGCTCGCATATATTATGTAGATCGCAGACCCTCCGTAGCATAGTACCTAACCCCGTAGTGTTAAATGTTGCTAAAATATTCTGTCGATGACAAACAGTAGCTAAAATGGCAAAAATAAAAACAAATAATGGAGTTCTGAAGGGAAATTGTTGATGTTGATTGAAAAAATATTCAGTCCCGGTAGGGTTTCGATCTCCGGAACTTTAGCGTATCATTTCGTTAGGTAGACTACTGCCTACTGACTATGTCGCCCAGCTAGCCGGGAGACCAGTGATGTGCGCTCTCAACACAGCTTGATGCCTGCATAAACCCTGCTGTTTACGGTAAATTATATAGCGAATTTTATGGCAACATCGTATATTGCTTCGGATGGTCTCAGAAATTCAGAAGAAATTAGACTATTTGAAAATGCGAGAAAACCCACACCTCAAAATACAGTTTTCCGAGATAGGGATACTTTGGATATTACAACCCCTATTTTTCACACCTTAGAGTTGATTGACAGTAACGCCGAGCTTTGAGGACCAATTAGACCCCAGATGGGACCTACAAATCAAATTTTTTATTTTAGTTGATGGGAACTAAGGAAAAAGCCAGAACTAAGGAAAGCGGACGGACGGTAATTTTTTCTTCGATATTCGTATTATATGTCCCTTGAAACGTAAACCATCAAATTTTATGGTGGGTGCGGGGGGGTTATCAATTTTTGTGTTCATGGTGGATTCCAAAGGCTTATTACTTAAAATAATAAACCACGACCGTTTCATATTGGATGTGAAATCAAGCACCCAAGTACCACCAAGCTAAATCTTGTAGTTCATTTGAGGAGTCTCTTCTCGTTGTATATTGTAGGTGCGTTTTTCTTTCTAGTGAATGATGTTTTGAAATGAAATTCAGTCGGTTATAAATAAACATTCCAGACATTTTAAGTAATGTTTGAACTCGATAGCAATCGAATTATATGAGCTTAGCTTTGTGCCATGAAAGTCTGAACGCCAGTGAATCTGGAGGGAATTGAATTTCGCTGTAATGGACTGTAACCTGCGCTGGCTCTGAACAGTGAATTTGTGAAATCAAGCACTCGAGATCCATCGCACCTTTTCGTTATTCCGTTTTCTGTTGAGTCGTCGCGTTCGTGTTGATGATTGTCTTTATTCAGACGCCTCCCCCTTCCCGTTAAGGGATTTCACATATTTATACTCGAGTCGACGCCTTGATTGTTTCTCACCCTTCGGCCCCGAGAAGCCGTTTATGCATCGTTCCTTCCTAATATCCCCGTATTAGCCCTTCCAGTCGAGTTATCGCGTATAACAATAACCGTAAGCTTCCTTCCACCGTCATCCGCGCCCTAAAGCTCTATTATTGCGCGGAAGCAACCTCCCCCTTCGGTTCGGATGATACTCGTCTTTCGAGCCGTGGTGGAGGGGAAAATGCGCTTTTGCCTGCTCGGCTCGCCTGAAACCGCCTCCTTAAGCCACTCTGGCGGTTAATGGCCCTTGAACCGTTTTTACTTCGAAGCCCCCTCCGCACAAGCTTTTCCGTCAGTTTGGGACTGGGAGCCGAATTTCCCGACCATTCCAAGACAGGATTGTCGCCATCCCACCTCGTCTTCACGACAGACCTTCTCGAGGAACCACAATAATGAACTCTCACTACAAAAGATCCTCTGACATTCCCTCCCTCTCGCCTTCGTTAGCCCGACCGATTCGTTTCTACGGTAGATTAATTTCATTCAAGTGCCAGGCATTCCTCGTGTTGCCTGTTGTGTTGGGCTCATCCCTTTATTTATATCTCGTGAGTTAGACACCAAATGCATTTTCCATTAATCCACCCGGCCGTTTCCGAAATTCTGGAATCGTGGAATCACCCGTGTGAACTTCATGCAATGGAGTAGCTGGAACCATCTTCTCGTTATAGGAATTTTGTCGTTCAATAACGCGCGTGGCGAGGATTGGTGAACAGACAGGAGCTGCGGACGCGACTATAAAATTTGAGTTTGGAGGACGAAAATCGTTTTCCTCCCAAAACCGCTACTTTGATATACCTACTGATATGCTCAATCTCAACTTGTAGAGCATCAAATTCTGCGTTCAAAGCACCCCTATTTTATTTAAATATTCAGTTTAAAATTGCAAGTTTTTAGTTATATTTCGGTAGGTAGGGATCTGTTAACAAGTGGCAGCAGCTCTTTTCTGCGCTTAGAACAACCTAGTTTGAAGGTAAAAAGACGAAATTTTCCGTCTGTTATGTTTTACGTCTCTTTTCAGTTAATTAACATTTTAAATTGAATGTTTAATAAAATTGGGAGCGCTCTGAACGCAGAATTTGATGCTCTACAACTTTACTTATATTTCTCATTTGTAATAACCGTTTTCTAGTTACAGGCGTGTGAAACTGAGCATAACATCACTTTACAGTCAATTTCAGAAAATTTGCCTGTTTTTAACTGCCGATTCGGACCAAACCGCTGAACCAAATTTAACTTTTAAAAATAATAATCATTCAACGCATAAGTTATCGATCTACAACTTCTCTGTCACACGTTTTGTCGATTGTCCATCAACTTTTCGAGATCTTGTCGAAAAACCAAAAAGTCCGAATTTTTCTCACGTTTTATACTACCCTGAAATTAGCTCACTTTTTGTTCATCTGGACAAAGAAATATTACAAAAAACGTTTCTTTACTTCCAAATAGAAAGTCCTCGGGGAATGAGGTAATACCGAACTTGTTCAGTTGTGACTGTATGGATTCAAGATCTGACTCGTCTCCAATCGATATCTGACAGAAAATGCAAAAACATCGATCCTTGCGGATTAATTCATGGGTTTTGCTTATGGAACGTTGATTAAATACGAGGGTTCCCTCACCTAAAAACATTAGGTACCTTTTCGGAGGACTTAGCAGCGTTTTCTCCCGAGAGGGATATCACAAGTATAATATCAAGATCATTAACAACAATGTCAATCAGACTGATTCCCACAAAACTCACCATTTCTCCTGGTTTCTGTATATTTTCCACCGACATGCAGTTCTATCAGTTGTCGTGCTCTAACTATAATCAACTTCCTATAATTGTTCTCCGGATCCATCAGCATCCACTTCGGCCCCGCTTCCGGCCGTTGTGCGTGGGCAATTCGGCTGACCGTCCACCCTCGCACAAGTTGATTATCCCGCTCGTAACACAACTTCCCTTGCAGCGGTCATATCCGGCCCTATGATCTACCAACTCGTCCCTTGTGATTCGAATCATCGATTTTTGCCCGAGGGTAATTTAAATAAGTGTTATTCAAACTGACTTATCAGCCGTTGGTCAGCTTCGGACTTCCACCCTGTTGGTATTTTTTTTCCGATTTTGAACGCGCGCCCCCCCCCCCTCCACTCTACCACCACCCTTTTCGAAAACCGTAAATTAAAAACATTTATTCTGAATTCATTAGGGAGCCCGCGGCCTGCGGTACTGTGGGTCCCCCTTTGGGCGTACTTTCATTCAGAACAATTGACGAGTTTTTTGAAGGCACTTCCTGAATCTCTCGTATTACTTACCCCTTCGTATTTCCTGTGTTTACCTTTTTTAGCTCCCAAACTGCGGGACCCCAAATGGGAACTGGCAAAGCAAAGCCGGTCCTTTTCAAAGACAAATATCAAACGATTTTTCTCCCCCTTTATTCTTTCACCTCGTCACAGGGTGGAGTTAACTAACTGAAAATTTTTGATGAAAAACGAAATCCCAGAGGCCTTTGTGTTCTGATGAGGACGCGAGCTTTGTTCTTCTGTTTCTTGTAATCGTGCGTTACTCTTTTTCAGACCTCTCTACCATTCTACAAAATAGAATTTATTTTCAGACTAAAACTACTTATTTAACAATATTTCAAAGTGGGCTACACGCTGTAAGTGGGCATCTGCTGTTTTGCATCCGGTTTTTATTGGTAGTTTCACTTTTAGTGGTATAAGTATGGGTTTCAAGATTTTTTCATTGTCAAACGTCCGTCTAAAATTTTCTCATGAGATCTATAACTAAAGGTTATGGGAAATGCAATGCAAATTATTTCACTATAACCTAAAAAACATTTATTAAAGAGGTGTACATGTTGAGGGAAGAGTTGATGATTTCGTATTTCGTTCGAAACTCAAAATACGTTGTTACAAGTGGGGTTTTCACGAATTTTAATAATTGGAAAGGTATTTTATTGTTCTGAAATTGATTCAGTTTGATTTTTCTCGTATTGATTATTTTGATGAATTATTTTGAAATGAAGCCGATTGAGTTTTGTTGAAATTTTCTACAGTGGGAACCCAGCACGATGGAGATGTTCGTAATAATTTATTTATTTACGGGTAAGCCCAATTACATGGTGAAATTACAAAATAGATGAATCAAGAAAGAAAATAAAAACATTTTGAAAATGATACTTGATGAAAACAATACTGCAGGTTAATAAACTTATTAATAAAATGAATAAATGTCCATGTTCAATATTAATTACAAAAAACATCCGGCGAGGAAAATATTAATCGTTTTAAGGAAGCCAGTGAGTCAGTGAGTGAGAGTAGCAAGTTGGCCGTGCGGGGAAGTCGAATGAGAGGGCGGTGCAGCAAATAATTCGTCGCAGAAAATGGAATATGAAATAGGGACGGGCAGAAAACCGTGGCAACTGGAAAAGGATCCCTGCGAGCAGCTCCGGGCAGTCCAGACAGGCATTCAACAATTCATGCAGGAAAGTGAGGTCAGCAGCACATCTTCTCATAGTCAGCGGAACCAGCTGACACTTAGCCAACAGACGGTCATAATCGACTTCCGAACCTGGAACGCCGTATTTGAAGGCCGCATAGCGCAAAAATTTGTGCTGCACCCTCTCAAGCCTGTGACGGTGAATAGCGTAAAATGGGGACCAAACTGGAGAAGGATACTCGAGAATGGGCAGAACGAGGGACTTGTAAAGCAGGACAATAGCGAGTATACTTGTGAAGTCCCTCGTGTTACGCTTTAAAAACCCCAAGGCTCTCATGGCCATATTAGCAGTGTCTGAGATGTGGCTTGTAAAGGTCAGTTGTTCGTCCAGCATGACACCGAGATCCCTCAACTCAGTCGATCTTTTCAAAGGTTTTTGGTCGAGGGAATAGTCATAGTTGACACGGTTCCGAGCCCTAGAGAAAGAAATGACTGAGGACTTGGACGGGTTTAAAAACAGATTGCTACTTACACACCAGCGGTCCAAATCAGCCAACGCACTCTGGAGCACTTCACAGTCATGAACCGACCCGATATGGCAGAACAATTTGAGGTCATCCGCAAAAAGTAAGCATCGCACCCCTCGAGCAAGGCACGACACCACATCGTTGATCATGAGCATAAAACATAAAGGTCCCAGGTGACTTCCCTGCGGAATACCAGAGGTTGCGGCAAATCGGGAGGATACTCGTAAGGCGCCACGCAGCCGGACCGTAAGTCTCCGTCCACCGAGGTAGCTAGCCAGCCACTTGAGAAAAAGGCTGCAAAGTCCTTGTCACATGGGTTTATTATTCTATTGGACAAACCTACAGAAATGTTGGCTGTTCATTTATTGCTTCTTTCGCGTGAAATAATTCTAATAGCCATTTCTGATGGTTTCCACCAATTTTGGCCCCCAAAACACGAATTAGGTACGCTCCTTTTTTTCTTTTTTTTTTTCAAATTATTTTTGACCATTGTGCCATTTAATCGTCTTGATCGACATTTTGAAACTTTTTCTACTGTTATTATACAAACTGATTGTGATTTCAGTCGATTTCCCAGGTTTTTGACTCACGAAAAATCAATTTTGGGAGCTGAACAGTTGGTAGAACCTCAATTATCCACTCTTTGGTCAAAATCGACTTCATATTCGGTCTTCTCGTCCCAAAAACATGGAAAACGATACCTCAAAAGCTCATTTTACTAACATGTTGCTAAAACGCAAAAAGTACCTATTTTTACACACATTTTCACTCATAACACCCCTGGGTATCTTCCGATCGGGCTGAAAAGTTTCAGGACACAACTAGGGCCCAAATGGAGCATGTGTGCGAAAGAACGATTTTTTTAGACCGAAAATGAAGCCGGTACACGTGATACGGCGTACGGCGGACGGCCTTTGCATTTTTGGAATCTTCGCACCTTGAAACGGAAAAGAAAACGCTGCAAAGTCCTTGTCACATGGGTTTATTATTCTATTGGACATAGCTACAGAAATGTTGGCTGTTCATTTATTGCTTCTTTCATGCGTTATAATCGAAATAGCTATTTCTGATAGTTTCCATTAATTTTGGCCCCTAAAACACAAATTAGGTACTTTTTTTTTAACTATCTTTGATCATTGGTAGTGCCATTTAATCGTCTTGATCCACGTGTTGACACTTTTTCCAGGGTTATTATACAAACAGATGGTGATTTCAGACGATTTCCCAGGTTTTTCACCCATAAAAATCAATTTTGGGAGCTGAACATTTGGTAGAACTCAAGTTTCCCCTCTTTGGTCAAAATCGACTTCATATTCGGTCTTCTCGTCCAAATAAACATGGAAGCCGATATCTCAAAAGCTCATGTTACCAACATGTTGCTAAAACGCAAAAACGCTGCAAAGTCCTTGTCACATGGGGTTTATTATTCTACAGAAATGTTGGATGTACATTTATTGTTTGTTTCATGTGAAATAATTGAAATAACTATTTCTGATGGTTTCCACCAATTTTGGCCCCCAAAACACAAATTAGGTAGGTACGATCTTTTTTTTTCAAATTAACTTTGATCATTGGTAGTGCCATTTAATCGTCTTGATCCACGTGTTGACACTTTTTCTAGTGTTATTCTACAAACTGATGGTGATTTCAGACGATTTCGCAGGTTTTTGACTCATACAAAATCAATTTTGGGAGCTGAACATCTGGTACAACCTCAATTTTCCACTCCTTGGCCAAAATCGACCTCATATTCGATCTTCTCGTCCCCAAAAACATGGAAAACGATACCTCAAAAGCTCATGTTACCAACATGTTGCTAAAACGCAAAAAGTACCTATTTTTACACACATTTTCACTCACAACACCCCTGGGAATATTCCGATCGGGCTGAAAAGTTTCAGGACACAACTAGGGCCCAAATGGAGCATGTGTGCGAAAGAACGACTTTTTTAGACCGAAAATGAAGCCGGTACACGTGATACGGCGTACGGCGTACGGACATTGTATTTTTTGAATCTAGGCACCTTGAAACGGAAAACAAAAAATTTTGAGGGGGTGTTATAAAAATTTTTTGCTGAGCGAATACATAGGTGTATTATTCACAGAATAATAAACCAAAAGGCCATTTATTCCTAAGGACTCGAGCAACGAGAGCAGATGCTTGATAATGAGCAGTACTTACCAATTGAGAATGAACAGAAAGGATACAGAAGTGGTTACTGTACGAATATTTATACTTAGGTACCCTCCCTGCATCGTGGTATGTACTGCAAATTCAACCCCGCCCCTGATACTTGAGTGGTCCCATATTCCTCTACTTCCCCATGCCAGTTTGTATGATGATTGTGGCCAACGTTCCCTTCGGAGTCATATTTCGCTGACTTTCAAACTGCGAAACTCAGGAACACGTCAACCCACGAACGCGACAGTTGGAAACCTAGTTTCGAGTTTTATGTTTCATAACGCGTCCACGTCGAAGGAAGACAAAAAAAATATAAAAAAATAGGTGGTGGAGGGGGCGGGGGAACGCTCTAGCGTTTAATATCGCCTGCCCGCACAAAACCCAGGTAGTTGACGTTATTGTCAGAGCTCTGAGAGAGATGAAACTCTCCTATTATTCCGCTTCCGACGACTTTCAAGCCCATTCCGCCAACTTTCAATTTAACCTTCCGATAGGGTGCGGGTAGCGACCATAATTCAAGAAAGTTTCCATTGTCTTCCTGACCCCTCCACCGCACTGCCCGCGCTCTTCTTTCTGTTCATCTAACGATTCTCCTAGTTCAGTAACCGGATCGTAACTCTTTTCCCATTCCAGTTTTGAAGTGGCGATTTTACTGAAAAGAAAAAAAAAATTATTCTGTTTGTGACTTTTTTAATTTTTTTTTTTTTTTTTTACTGAGGCTTCTGTGGGGGGATTAATCGTTTCGATTCAACAGCCCATGCTGGCAGCGCGCCAATTCAAACAAAGTTGCCAGAAAATGCCGGTTAGGTATGAATCACAGTTGTTTGTTTCTCAACATTTTATTTTTATATTTCTGTTTTCATTCTCATCATCATGATCTTTGCTGTAACGTTGGTTGTGACAGAGTGTGACAGTGGTGATGGACCCTCGAGAGTCCCCCTCCTAGACCAGCGAGATTATCACCAGTTAAGAAGGGATATCGATTAGGCTTCCGCCAAGTGACCTCGTCTCCACCGGACCAAAAAACTACTCGAGAACAGCCAGTACTGACACACTCCTCCCCACATGACATACTTCTGGGTAGCAGAAGTATGAGAGGGAAAAAGGGGGAATGAAAAGTAGTAGGAAGTTCTGGTTCAGGAAACGACATCTGAACAACTTCAAGGTGACTAACCTTCATCGTAATGGTACTACCTCAATAATATTTTACTGGTGGAGAACAAAGCTCCTGCATACGAGTATTGGCGGATAATGTTGTCAGAGGCTGTTGTCCAGTGAATTGTGCTCATCTGGGCAACCTCTAGGTGATCTACTTCCATCGTTAGGATGGAACAACTATTGGGACATAGCATCAATAGCCTTCAAATGAGCTCAGTATATTTTAATTATGCTGAGACTCTAAAGGGGGATAGGTGGTGGGGAAGCCAATAGATGTATGTATTATCAAAGGGACAGCTTGTTATTAAAGGAATCCTTTTGGGAAACCTTTGAGCTTATCCTTCTGGTAAGCCCACAAAAAGTGGATGGAGTATGGTGAATTGCTCAGCGTTCACTACCGAACCACGCTCTGCTACCATGTGACAGAGTGTGACAGTGGTGGCGGACCCTCGAGAGTCCCCCTTCTAGACCAGCGAGATTATCACCGGTTAAGAAGGGATATCGATTAGGCTTCCGCCAAGCGACCCTGTCTCCACCGGACCAAAAAACTACTCGAGAACAGCCAGTACTGTCACATGTTACATGACATGAAGAATTGTTACTTGAAATATTCTCAGCAATTTTGTGTAAGGGTTACATAAATAAATTGTACTATATAAGCCACACGTACAGAAATTTCCTCGCATGTAGCTGCATTCTAATATTTATATTCATAAAATTCTTCTGGGTATTACTCCGATAAACAAAGGAGGAGGAATTGTTACTTGAATTACTGATATCATGGTATGAATGATATCGTAACATAAAGGTTGATTTGAGACAACCCGTTATTAATTATTGAATTTGATTTGGTTCATCGTCCGTAACTTCGAAATATTCCGTTACAGTCGGTTGAATAAAATGAAAATATAGGCGTCACAAGTATATTTTGATATAATGAGTACCTGCCTGTGTACTCACCACCTGTTTCTTTCTCATCTTATCATTCTCTAAAAACATTTCTGTTAAAACATTCATGAAGTGGGGGAGTTGCCCTGAGTTGGGATTCCTTCTTGCGCGTTCCTAGACGCTACTGTTCAAATTCTTACCTTTGGACAATCAGTAAACTTGCCATCTGCTCCAAATTTGAGCTTGTTTGACAAAAGTTGATTGAGTTTTTCTCTTTGAATTAACGTATTTGCAAGGATGTGAACCAGGGTACCGAAACTTGTAGCAAATGCTTCAAAATGTATTTGCAGCACCGGCCGCTTTTGTTTTCTGCTTACAAGCAGACTCCAAGCAGATGTTGATATTTGATTCCTGATGCTGATATGTTGTGTAATACGACCATATTCTTCGTAGTCATAAGAGACCTCTCAGTTGAGAGGAAATGAATTCACCTGAGACCTTCACCTAACTTTCGTCATCAGTTGATCGGGTTGGCTAACATTTTCTTCTGATTTTGAAGAAATCGTTTGGGGCCACTCTGTGTTGAATTGTTTTAACTTGATGGTGGAAGAATCTGTGGGTCTTCACTCATTCATTGGGTACGGACGACGCAGATTTTCATGACACCTGTATAATATAAATACAAAATCCGGGAATCACTCCACCTCATTCGAAGGGATGTCGCTTAGAAATGTGCATCAATACCGTTGCCGCTGATTCCCATCTCCTGGTGGGAAATCAGGCAGGAGACCAATTAGTATTTCAATCCGTCAAGGCGGAAAGGCGCGTTCTCTGGAAACTGGGAAAAGCTCGGGAGATTATTCGTCCTCATCCCTAGATTTCCCACTCCCTAACGTCCTCTGATCCTTTGAGCAAGTGGCTCAGGGTGGAATCAAGTAAGGGAGTGGCAGCATTGAACGAAAAAACGGGAATGATGAAAAACTCTGAACCCTGGAGGGTGTTTCGACTGTTTTTTTCACTTGGAGACCCCAGGTGGAAGTTGTATGGACTTGGGTTGGACAGACAGGCTTAAATCCCTGAGGAGGCTGGTCACCCTCGATCATGCTTTCCGACGAGTTCACTTCTTTAGCCGCCGCTTTCAATTCAGTGGCAGAAGGGGCTGTGGGAGTTTCGTCATTAGGTCGATTGAGTAACCACCATTTTCCTACGAACTCACTGTGGAGTTGTGATGAGGGATTCGAGTGTGATTCGAGGGATCATACGTGCTTATTTTGGCAGAAAAGTGAAAGCCAGAAATAAGTAGTGATTCACAAGCTACCTGTCTAATGCACCTTCCCAAAAATATTCCATAATTTTGTCGACAACTAGCTGGAAGACTGGTTGGATGCACTACTTATAATAGTAATCATCAGTTTTGGTTTTATTGATAATTTATGTATATGAATTATAGTATTAGTATGGTGGGCTATTGAGGAGCCGCTGCTGAATCATATTCTCAAAATCCCGATGGTCCACAAGTGAAGTTGCTAATACATCGGGCAAAAATTTACCAATTTAGGTATCGCTTCTGTTTTCTTAGTGATCTTGGCCCGATACTTGACTCATTTCAAGAACCATGTGACTCACAAATTAATGTTTATTGACAATCACAGTACACCCACATATCGATGTTTTGTCAGCGAATACCTGCCAATTTACTATTTTTGGTTTATTATTCTGTTAATAATACACCTATGTAATCGCTCAGAAAAAAATTTTTAAATTTTTGGTTTATTATTCTCTGAATAACACCTATGTAATCGCTCAGCAAAAAATTTTTATAACCCCCCCTCAAACTTTTTTCTTTTCCATTTCAAGGTGCGTAGATTCAAAAAATGCAATGTCCGTCCGCCGTCCGCCGTCCGCCGTATCACGTGTACAGGCTTCATTTTCGGTCTAAAAAAGTCGTTCTTTCGCACACATGCTCCATTTGGGCCCTAGTTGTGTCCCGAAACTTTTCAGCCCGATCGGAATATTCCCAGGGGTGTTGTGAGTGAAAATGTGTGTAAAAATAGGTACTTTTTGCGTTTTAGCAACATGTTGGTAACATGAGCTTTTGAGGTATCGTTTTCCATGTTTTTGGGGACGAGAAGATCGAATATGAGGTCGATTTTGGCCAAGGAGTGGAAAATTGAGGTTGTACCAGATGTTCAGCTCCCAAAATTGATTTTGTATGAGTCAAAAACCTGCGAAATCGTCTGAAATCACCATCAGTTTGTAGAATAACACTAGAAAAAGTGTCAACACGTGGATCAAGACGATTAAATGGCACTACCAATGATCAAAGTTAATTTGAAAAAAAAAAAGATCGTACCTACCTAATTTGTGTTTTGGGGGCCAAAATTGGTGGAAACCATCAGAAATAGTTATTTCAATTATTTCACATGAAACAAACAATAAATGTACAGCCAACATTTCTGTAGAATAATAAACCCCATGTGACAAGGACTTTGCAGCGTTTTTCTTTTACGTTTCAATGTGCGTAGATTCCTAAAATGCAATGTCCGTCCGCCGTACGCCGTCCGCCGTATCACGTGTACCGGCTTCATTTTTGGTCTAAAAAAGTCGTTCTTTCGCACACATGCTCTATTTGGGCCCTAGTTGTGTCCCGAAACTTTTCAGCCCGATCGGAATATTCCCAGGGGTGTTATGATGAAAATGTGCACAAAAATAGGTACTTTTTGTGTTTTAGTATATTAGTAACATGAGCTTTTGAGGTAATCGTTTTCCATGTTTTCGGGGACGAGAATACCGAATATGAAGTCGATTTTGACCAAAGAGTGGAAAATCGAGGTTCTACCAAATGTTCAGCTCCCGAAATTGATTTTTTATGAGCCAGAAACCTGGGAAATCGTCTGAAATCACCATCAATTTGTATAATAACAGTAGAAGAAGTGTCAACGCGTGGATCAAGACGATTAAATGGCACTACCAATGATCAAAGATAAATTGAAAAAAAAAGAGCGTACCTAATTCGTGTTTTAGGGGCCAAAAATGATGGATAACGTCAAAAATATCTATTTAAATTATTTCACATGAAAGTAACAATAAATGAACAGCCGACATTTCTTTAGTCCAGTAGAATAATAAACCCATGTGACAAGGACTTTGCAGCGTTTTTTCACTGTGCATTTTAGAAACGCTCAAGGCCTCGCGGATAAGCTGTAACGAAAAGAGCGTTAGCATGAGGGGCTTTTAATGTCGAAACCCAGGAATTTAGGCCCTTTTAACAAAAACCCGAGAAGGGAATGAAGGGATAATAGGTTCGCTTCATCAGCGCTTTGTTCCCCACGCTTTCAAGGGATGACGCGCTCAAAGAGTACGAAATATTATTCAAGAGGCTGTTTGCCATTTACCCGCGCATAATCGCGATACCTTTCCCCGTATTAGGGATTAAAGCGCGCGCCAGTATTTTCTCCTTAGAGCTTGATCTTCGGGAATAAACCATTCTTAGCGAAAAGCGGCGAATTAATATGAAAATTCAAGATGGGAGTCCGCTCCGTCTCGCGCGTTATTTTCAGTCAGTTGATCCTTCGGAGGGGAACATTATATTGTTGCTCCTACTCCCTTCAATACGGACTGTTCGCAAGGTTATGGTTCTAGTCGTTTGCGAGGGTTGAATTCATTATCTAAGAATGCGAATATACCTATAGAAAGGAGGAAATTTATAAATTTACTATGAAAGAGCAAAATAAAAACGCCCTAACGAGCTACACAATATCAAATCAATCGTGAGTTCCACCTAGAATTGCATGTTTTAAACCCATAAACTGGTATTGATCGTAGATAACGTGATGTGCCTGATGGCTGAAAATAACCCGTCCCACACTTAGAAAATAATTGTTATCTTTTGCACATAGGCGGAGCACGGCGACCGGTTTAATCATGGATCAATAAATAATTATTCACCCACTGCTAATAAATTCACATTTTCACGTAATTCAACCCGTCACGATTCAGCTGCACATCAGGATGTGGAACTATCTTGAAAATCCCTCAGTAAAAATTAATGATAACCTGGGTTGTCTGAGCTTCATAAATTTAATTCGCAAAATTGAAGTAAATCAAATAAACGAAGAGTAATATGTAAAACGCTCCAGTCCTACAGCATGGCCGTATAAGTGAATTTTGAAAGTTGGTAACTTCAAGCTGTTTGTGACAATGTTTAGCGAATTTTGACCCCCAAAAATTCGAATCCGACCAACTTTTTTAGATTAATTTTTTTTTGTCTATTGAAATTCATGAATTTCATGTCTTGAGTCACAACTCTAAACCAATTTTCGTGAATAATTTATAACATTGTTTAGTTATTTTATCCATTTTTACATTTTTAGATATTATTGACCCGCAAAAACTCACATTTTGGTTTATTATTCTGTGAATAATACACCTATGTATTCGCTCAGCAAAAAATTTTTATAACACCCCCTCAAACTTTTTTCTTTTACGTTTCAAGGTGCATAGATTCCAAAAATGCAATGTCCGTCCGCCGTACGCCGTCCGCCGTCCGCCGTATCACGTGTACAGGCTTCATTTTCGGTCTAAAAAAATCGTTCTTTCGCACACATGCTCCATTTGGGCCCTAGTTGTGTCCCGAAACTTTTCAGCCCGATCGGAATATACCCAGGGGTGTTATGAGTGAAAATGTGTGTAAAAATAGGTACTTTTTACGTTTTAGCAACATATTGGTAACATGAGCTTCTGAGATATCGTTTTCTATGTTTTTGGGGACGAGAAGTCCGAATATGAAGTCGATTTTGACCAAAGAGTGGAAAATTGAGTTCTACCAAATGTTCAGCTCCCAGAATTGATTTTTTAGGAGTGAAAAACCTGGGAAATCGTCTGAAATCACCATCAGTTTGTATAATAACACTGGAAAAAGTGTCAAGACGTGGTTCAGGACGATTAAATGGCACTACCAATGATCAAAGATAGTTTAAAAAAAAAAAGAAAAAAAAGAGCGTAGGTACCTAATTTGTGTTTTGGGGGCCAAAATTAATGGAAAACATCAGAAGTAGCTATTTCGATTATTACGCATGAAAGAAACAATTAATGAACAGCCAACCTTTCTGTAGGTATGTCCAATAGAATAATAAACCCATGTGACAAGGACTTTGCAGCGTTTTCATCTTGTAGCCGAGGTCAGATCTGGAGTACCTCATGAACATATATCACAAAATGTTGAAATCTAGGGATGGATTTACCTAGAGTGCTCTGATACGAAAAACAAAACTGTTTTCTCTTCCAATACTCGCTAAAATGGTTTTGTTTGAAATTGAAAATGTAAGTAACCCAGTGTAATTATCTTCGCAAGTGGTGGAAAAAAACATGAAAAAACTGCAAGTAAATTTTCATAGAATAAACTCACCATTATCAGTCTTTACAGGCGTCGGTTATTGCGACTATCGGCTAATACGACCACATTTGTTTGGGACGAACTAAATCACTCTTCAAACGGGGTAATTGTCATTAATATCATTACCTGTTGCAACTGATGGAAACAACTCATTTCCAACGATTGTAGTTCAAAAAACGCTGCAAAGTCCTTGTCACATGGGTTTATTATTCTATTATTTTATTGGTCTATAGTTCTGTTTATTTATTGTTTCTTTCATGTAAAATAATTGAAATAGCTATTTCTGGTGGTTTCCACAAATTTTGGCCCCCAAAACTTGAATTAGGTACTACGCTCCTTTTTTTTTTTTTTTTTTTTTCAAATTACCTTTGATCATTGATTGTACCATTTAATCGTCTTGATCCACGTGTTGACACTTTTTCTAGTGTTATTATACAAATTGATGGTGATTTCAGACGATTTCGCATGTTTTGACTCATAAAAAATCAATTTTGGTAGCTGAACATCTGGTACAACCTCAATTTTCCACTCCTTGGTCAAAATCGACTTCATATTCGGTCTTCTCGTCCCCAAAAACATGGAAAAAGATACCTCAAAAGCTCATTTTACTACTATGTTACTAAAACACAAAAAGTACCTATTATTATACACATTTTCACTCATAACTCCCCTGGATATATTCCGATCGGGCTGAAAAGTTTCGGGACACAACTAGGGCCCAAATGGAGCATGTGTGCGAAAGAACGAATTTTTTAGACCTAAAATGAAGCCTGTACACGTGATACGGCGTACGGCGGACGGCGGACGGACATTGCA
The DNA here is from genome assembly GCA_954871275.1 of Leptopterna dolabrata. Classification (NCBI taxonomy): domain Eukaryota; kingdom Metazoa; phylum Arthropoda; class Insecta; order Hemiptera; family Miridae; genus Leptopterna; species Leptopterna dolabrata. The sequence goes on from OX940981.1 coordinate 43,353,223, forward strand.
TTTTTGGAATCTACGCACCTTGAAACGGAAAAGAAAAAATTTTGAGGGGGTGTTATAAAAATTTTTTGCTGAGCGAATACATAGGTGTATTATTCACAGAATAGTAAACCAAAATTTGTCTGGTCCTTTCGATTTCACTGTAGTTGGGGATCTCGAACCTCGAAACTAAGAGGTTTCGTAAAGACAAGACAAAAGCGACTGATGGACTCGGCTGCGGTTGGCGTAAATCACAAAAATGCAATCCGTCTCGACGCCCGCCAGCGTTCCACAAGCCCTCACTAGCATATCTTGCATTATTGAAGCTCGGTTTTCCTGCCTTCTCCTGCCCCTTCAAGTCACGTATCGAATTTACGCCTACGACCTTTTCCCATCCCCCCTTCCCTCTCCCTCCATTACGGAACGTGATACGGCTGTTTCAGTGTCTAGCGAATCCCAAGTTAGGTTCAGGTGCAAGCGGCCTCTCGCAAAGAAAGGGAGGAGCCTCACATTCACAGAGAATACCTAATCAAAGGCGTAGTGCCCCTAGATCATTGGCAACCCCAAAATTACACCGGCCCGCACTTTCTGCGGCGTACTGTATGCCCTCTGTCTTCTTGGCTTTATGTTTTATTACAACCATAAATAATCCTTTATTCGTGCTCTTTCTGTGTGTGAATGAGAAGTTTATGAAAGTAGGTCACCTTGCTCTCAAACTGTCAAATTTTTAAGATGACTTGGTTTTATTATTTTCAGTAATGAACCTTTGGAATCGAGCATGATAAAATAAATTTAACCCCCCACCCTCAAAATTTGATGGTTTACGTTTCAAAGTATGTGGAATCCGAAAATGCAATAAAAAATTGCTGTCAAAAAAAAAGTTAACGCCCCCTCAAAATTTGATGGTTTCCGTTACAAGGTAGGTACGTAGAATCCGAAAATGGAATAAATTTATGTCCATCCGCCGTACGCCGTACGGAAAATGGAGTTTAACAAACGCTGCAAACTATTACACGGTTCTATTACACCGAACAAACGGTTCATTATTTGCCCGTAAAGATTCTTCTGCGTAGACCACTGTATTGTGTGGTCAGTACCTTCCCTTGAGATCCCCCCAAGAAAGCCCTAAATCGAGTACTGAAGCCGGCATGTTGACTGAGCTTGTCGGTGCAAACGAGCTGCTGGACGTACAATGGCTCCGGGTGGTCTCAGAAAATTATTTAGTTCGAGATCAATTTATAAACGTTAAAAAAACCATACCCTTCTATTGATTGTGTTCGAGCTACTTCGTTCTGGAAATTTCAACCCCTATTTTTCACCCCTTAGGTATGACTGAGAGTAACGCCGAGCTTTGCGGACCAACTAGACCCCAAATGGGACCTACAAACCAGATATCATTATTTTTGGTTCATGGTAACTAAGGAAAATGCGAAGCTAGACGAACGGCGGACGGACAGAAATTTTTTTATTCCATTTTCGGATTCTACTAACCTTAAAACGGAAACCTTCAAATTTTGAGAGGGTTTTTTCTTTCTTTTTTTGGTTTATTATTTTCAATAATGAACCATTGGAATCGAGCATGAAAAAAAAAATTCTTACCCCCCTCAAAATTTGATGGTTTACGTTTCAAGGTATGTAGAATCCAAAACTGCAATAAAAATATTTCTGTCTGTCCGCCGTACGCCGTACGGGCCACTTTTCTTAGTTACCATGAAAAAAAATTGATGAAATTCGGGTTATAGGTTCCGTTCGGCGTCTAGTTGGTCCTCGAAGCTCGACGTTACTGTGAGTCATCTCTAAGGGGTTCAAAATAGGGGTTGAAATTTTCAAAACGCCTATACCATTTTTTTACGTAAATATTTTTACGGTTTTAAATAGTTCTTGAACTTGCGAGTTTTTTAAGACCATCCGGAGCATCGTACGTCCAGCCGTTCGTTCACAGTAAGGCCCCGAAGTTTGCACCGACAGGCATTTTCGACTCCAGTATAATGAAATTGTATACAATCCAAACCAAATCTCGTAACCAGAGACGCGCCCACAATAGGAATTTGTGAATACGTCCAATCATTGGTAGGGATCACCTGATTATATTGGCGGAGTATGAAGTCGAGTTGGTTGTTCTGTGATATTATTTAATTTGAAAAATGATGGCTCTATTGGAGTTTGTTGGTAGGTAGTGAAACTTGAACAAACGTTGAAGTATTATTGATGGGTAAATTATTACTACGGTAAATCATTACTCAACGGTAAATTATTACACAACGGTTCATTATACCATCTACGTAGAAGGTGCTGGAGTTTGTTGGTAGGTACTTTTGCAACTTTTTTCACTCCTCATCAACAATTTCTTTTCAGAACTTGATTATGTGTGTTTCTTTTTGTTAGGTACTGTTTGTCATCGGCAGAATTATTTTAGCAACATTTAACTCGTGATTTAGGTAGGTACCTAGTAACGAGTACGGGGTTAGGTACTAACCTACGGAGGGTCTGCGATCTACATAATATGTGTAGAATAGTGCATATCATATTATATAGACGGGTTATCTATACATAGAGCTGTGATCTGTAACAGAAGGGTATTCTATACAAAATAATAAACCGTTGTGCAGGGATTTGCAGCGTTTTTCATACTCGATTCCAAATGTTCATTATTGAAAATAACAAACCAAACGGTCTGTCCTTACGCCATACTTCGCACCTTTCTTAGTTACCGTGTACCAAAATTAATGAAATTTGGTTTGTAGGGCCATAAATCTTCAAACTCGTCTACCCAATATGTCTGCACGTAACCGATATCCTTCGTGTCACCAAAGCAAACTTGATTCCCACTAAACTCATGCCTCTATGTAATTTTTATAGTTTCTGTGCCAATTTGATCCATTTTCTCAGTCAATGTCATTTCATCTGTATACGCCGCGAGAAACCATTACATCAGCATCAGTTTGGTTAATTAATGAATTTCCAGTAGGTACTTAGTAGTTTGGCGAAAAATTAGGGTGGAAAAAATGTTGAAATTTCCTAAAGGTCAAGCGTGTCCCTGGTGAGAGTGGCCGAAATTTTACTAATCATAGTAAAACATACAAATACATTTGCATTGCTTCGATAGAATTGTTGGAAGTAAGATCCAAATAAATTCTTCCAATGAATCCAAACTGGTATTTAACTAATATTTGTGGAATATATATTATAGAGTAGTGTCCATCAACGACTTTCAATGTTTTCCATACCTTTCGTTATTTATAGAGATTCAGGATGTAACCAGCTTCATAATTACGAGTATTATAAATACCTACTTCGAAGCGTCAAGATTGGCGTCAAGTTCATTAGCAAGAAGCTAATCAATTATCCCTACGATCAATTTCACCCCAGTTTGAGGCATTTATTGATGTGTTTAATGTTTCAATCAGTACCCTCAAGAGAAATATTAGGTCGATTTTAATTTTATAAATAACCTCTAGCTTTCATTCCAGTACGTCACACTCGCAGCGTTTTCGTTATTTTTTGTTATATTGTAATCTGCCGTCAAAACTCATAAAGCTGGGTTCACATGGACGCGTAGTCGACGTAAAACGCGCAAAACTCAAACGCATAATTGGATTTGATTGACTCATCAGGTTTACATCCAAGATCCAAAAAATCTAGATATTTACACGCTAAAGCTTGTAAATCTGCGCTTGGGTTCTGCGCAGGTGGTATCTAGCGTTGTCCATGTGAACGGCTTGACGTTTTTGCGCGCTTTACCCAGCTTTATTGGCATGGCTTTTCGTATGTATCTCACCAGCTAACAACTGGTTCATTAAAAGCAATTATGTTGATATATATTGGATTCCCATTATTTCTTTGATGTGTTTGTAATACTGATGTAACATAGATGATTGGCGGGTGAAGTTGAGACACAGGTGGTAAAAAACCGCCCCGTTGAAGGGCTCCGACAGTTAAAAACAGTTGAATTCGCTCGGATATTGTTCTTCGTTGTGCATGTTGCACTCACTACTCGTGAAAATATTATATTTCTACGTATATTTCTGTAATTCTACCTAAAATCGTACTTTCAAGTTGTAAAAATGCTATGAACCAGAAAAAACTCGCCGTTTAAAATAACGAAAGAACAGCTAAATGGAAATTGCTTGTTTCATAAAGTTTTGTGTAAATAGACGGGTTATGGAGGGAGGACTACTCAAAGTTTTCCCCTCGCCCCTTCTTCGTCTGATTTATCCTTTTTCCATGTCTTTATCCGCCGTTTGCCGGGCTACCCAGGCCCGAACCCGTCGGAGGTTTTCTTTTGGCAGTGAAAGTGAGATGTTCGAAACAAGTTTCCGATAGGGAAAAACGCCGAGCCAAAGATCCCTTGTACTTGTTGAAGGGCCATTAAAAGTTGGGTTCATTCCTTTTTCGAACCTTTGCATCTTATTAAATGTAGCGGGAGCCGCCTCTCGATCCCGGTGTTTTTCTCAATTTGCCTCCATCTCCGTCCGACGTTATATTTGAAAACGGTTCGCCTCTTTTTTCATCCTCTCCAAAAGTTTGTTTGAAGTAAATGGGAATTCGAAGCTTTGACTCGAAAACCGCTCAACGGTATTCTTAGCCCATTCTTAACTCTTTGTAAACGTAATTCTTGAGGCAGAAACGTAATTCGGGTTGTCAAAGTGAATTTAAAGAGAGGTGAGAGACGCCTGGTTCCATGTGGGCTTCAGAACTGTAATCCGGCGTATTATATATGAAGAGCGAATTCGTAGATTTGAAAGCAAATGACGTGACGATTCGTAAAAACAATATAAACTTAAATAAAAAGTTTATTGGGGAGAACGGGAAAGAAAAATGTCGTGATGGTGGATGCCATTATATATTTTTTAAATTGTAATAGTATGCAAAAGATGAAATTAGATAATACAAATTAAATAAACAGTAAAGTAACAACTTCTTACTCTATTAAAAAAGAACGGTCAGCTTGCATCAGTAACGAACAACCTAATGCATAGGTGCACCAATAATTAGAATCTACTGGCCTGTAGAAGAAAAACGGAGTTATTGAAAAATAGTCTATTTCCACTAATACAACTATACATAATACCTACATGTATTAGTGGAAATAGACTATTGCTTCCGAGTCTGCGAAGCAGCGGAAGCCTTGTGTTCACTTTCGTGAGCCAAAAAATTTTTGTCTTCAGAAATCAAAATTTCCACTTGCATTTTGCGTTTCAAAGCCTACTGAACAAATTTGGTTCCGTGTCTGTCGGTCTGTGAGTCTGTGAGTCTCTGAGTCTGTGAGTCTGTGAATCTGTGAGTCTGTGAGTCTGTCCGCATTTCCTTGTTACAGCCATAACTTCCACGATTTTGAATTGATTCAGCTCAAATTTTGAGGGATGGTGCGGATAAGGCCCCTTGAGGTCCCATACAAATTTCAACATGATTGATCCAGCGGTACGCCCTGAGCATGCGCTAACGTTAAATTCAACAAACACGCATAACTTTCACAATTTTGATTCAATTTCGCTCAAATTTTCAAGGGTTGTTTGGACAAGGCCTAGTGAGTTCCAGTATGAATTTCAGCATGATCGGACCCTCGGTGCGCTCTGCGCATGCGCTGGCGTGAAATAGATTCAATTTCCTTGTTACAGCCGTAGTAACCAAAGATTTCACCCAATTTCAATGTAATTCTCAGGGATTAAGCGGGTAGGGCCCATTGAGGTCCCATATAAATTTCAACATGATAGAGCCAGCGGTTCGCCCTGCGCATGCGCTCTGTCTGTCTGTCTGTCCTTCTATGCACGGCCAAACGGCTCGACGGATATCGACCAAATTTGGCACGAATATCCAGTAGGCTCCCAAGTTGTGCAACGTCGCATTTTTAATTCCCTGACCATAGCGGAACTATGGTCGACCATGGTCAACTCCTGAATGGCTTGATGGATATCGACCAAATTTGGCACGAATATCCAGTAGGCTCCCAAGTTGTGCAACGTCGCATTTTTAATTCCCTGACCATAGCGGAACTATTGTCGGCCATGGTCAACTTCGTTAATTGAAATGGTAACCCCTATTTTTTATCGCGTATTCGTAATCTACGTGAAATTCTATCTACGATCGACCCTTCGGACTACCCCCGCGGTCGACCATAGCGCATCCATGGGCCCCTCCATGGTCGAATCCCGAATTGCTCAACGGATATCGACCAAATTTGGCACGAATATCCAGTAGGCTCCCAAGTTGTGCAACGTCGCATTTTTAATTCCCTCACCATAGCGGAACTATGGTCGACCATGGTCAACTTCGTTAATTGAAATGGTAACCCCTATTTTTTATCGCGTATTCGTAATCTACGTGAAATTCTATCTACGATCGACCCTTCGGACTACCCCCGCGGTCGACCATAGCGCATCCATGGGCCCCTCCATGGTCGAATCCCGAATTGCTCAACGGATATCGACCAAATTTGGCACGAATATCCAGTAGGCTCCCAAGTTGTGCAACGTCGCATTTATAATTCCCTGACCATAGCGGAACTATGGTCGACCATGGTCAACTCCTGAATGGCTTGACGGATTTTGATAAAATTGGGCACAAATACCCGGTAGGGTATGGGATTTTTCCGTCGTTTGTTGGTTCCACGATACTGCGTACAGCGAATCTCGGATAGCGAGCGAAGCGAGCGGTCAGGCTAGTTATGTATAATGGACGTAATGTATTATGGAAGTCATGTTATGTATAATATGTATATTTCATGTAATGTTATGTAATGTTATGTTATGTAATATGTATATTTAACGTTATGTAATGTTATGTAATATTATGTAATGTAATGTAATGTTATGTTATTTTGCTTCCGAGTCTGTTCTATTTTATAATGGGTCACTCTGATTGTGACGAGGAAGCTCCTGTGCCATCACCTTGGCAGTGTATTTTTCAATGGCTCTGTTTTTCTTTGAAATAGGTTTCCACGATTTTTTCGCGAGCGATTTAGTTCGTGGCCTGTAGAACTTAGAAAGAGGCTTTGAAATAATTTATCATATAATATATGTATTATGCGGGATTATCAAAAAGTTGACAAACGTTTTGGAATAGATAATTCAATCAGTCTTGAAGACAGTTTTGTGAGGTATGCCACCACGCGGTTAGATCCTCCTATTTCATTACTGTCTCCAGACTTGTGCATAGTTTTCTCTTCGAACACCTACTCACCTGAGTTTAGCATCAAAGTATTTCGAACTTGCTGAAACAGGCGGTCGCGACGTAAAGTTGAGAGGAATCCGGAAGCCAAAACTGATGAACTTCTTAAAATGACTCCAAACGCGTTAGGTAGTTTTTTGTGGCTTTTACTGGTTTTATCGTGGTGGATTTGTTATTCATCAGTTGGTCGTAGAAATTATTTGAAATTGTACTTAATTAACCGTACTAGGTAGCCGTTTCCTAGCCAAGTTCGTATAAATATTTCCCTCTCCCCTCCCTTCGCCCACTCATATTACTCTATGTCTTGCACCAAACGAGTTGATGGTGACGATGGCCCCTTGGGTATTTTGGTATATTATTCTGTGAAAAATATTGGTTTATTACACTTATGTATTCGCTCAGCAAAAAATTTTCGAACGCCCCCTCACAAATTTTTCTTTTACGTTTCAAGGTACGTAGATTCGTCCTTCGTAGGTATCATCAATATTTTAGCTAAGTACTTCATCTTCGGTATAAAAAATTCGTTCTTTCGCACAAATGCCCCATTTAGGGCCAGTTGTATCTGGAAATTTTGCAGCCAGATCGGAATATACCCAAGGGTGTTATGGGTGGAAAATGGGTGTATAATTATGGGTTTTCGTGGATGTTTGAGGTTTTAATGAACATGATCTTGTGAGCTATCGTTTTCCACGTTTTTTAGGGCAAGAAGACGAATACGAAGTTGATTTTCACCAAGTGAAGAATTCAGGTTGTAACGAAGGTTCAGCTCTCAAAAATTCATTTTTTGTGAGTCAAAAACCTTGGAAATTGTCTCATATCACCATAAATTTGTATAATAACATTATGTATTTATAGATTGATCAAGACAGTTAAATTGCACTGTCATTGATCAGAGATAATTTATCAAAAACAGGAGCCTAATTCATGTTTTTGGGGGCCCATATTTGTGGAAACCGTCAAAAATAACTAACTGCGTATGAAAGAAACAATAAACGAACAGCCAACATTTCTATAGGTATGTCCAGTAGAATAATAAATCGTTCTGATTTTAGCACTGGTGATCACCTGAATGGCTTATGGTTATGATCACTTTGTAATAACTAGGATTTTGTCGTCGATGGTTTAACCATAGGCCATTCTACCCTGGACGTCCATTCACCTATGTAAACTAGGTAACTACGAGTATTATATTTCCAGAGGTGAGTACTGGATTCATATATACAAACTGTACTGTATTTCTGTATGTAAACTGTATGTGTGTATTTCTAATATGGATTAGAGTGAATGAATATTTCAAATTAATGTGAATTTAATTTATATGCATGTGCAAATATATAGGAAGAATAGTGGAATTCATTGGGGAAGGCTATATATAATTGATCGAAAATAATAAATCTTTGTGTAGTAATATTTCGTAGGATCATTTTTGATGGATTGGAAAAATCTCATCGTTGCGAATCTAAGGGATAGAGACGGATTGTTGGTATAGCTTTCTCCTGGAAAAACGGATAACTTTTTCAAGGAGATCTCGTCTGTCTATCATAACGAATTAAACGGCCGAGAAAAAAAAAACCCTACGCAGAACAACATAAAAAGAAAGAAGGCATGGAAAACAGTAGGGAAATCCCTGGGGATTTTTTTAGTAATTGCTTTCCAATCTGTCTGTGGGCTGTACGCCCACTCTGGGCTGGTTCGGCCGGAAAGTAAACGGAAATTAACGGTGGTGGTGGTTGGAGAGGGGTTGAAAAAGTGAGGTAGGGATTGAATTACAACTCAGCCAAACCCGTTCCAATGGGCAAATGAACTCGAAACAACGCGATCTGGCGGACAGAGTGGTAAAAGTGCGCCATCGCCGGTGAGATGAGAAGGGGAAAACAAGCGTTCGAGGCTCATTAGCCACGCAGTTGTCCATTGTGTCCAACTTTTGTCCCCTCATTTCGTCACGGTTAGCTCCCACGAGGCTGTGCACAGTTCGACACGTATTTTCCGTTTTTATCTTCCGGGGCTCTCCCCTCCATTTTCGACGCCTTATCCATTCAAATTCATACGTGTTTACCTACAATTTATAAGGGTTGGGACTGCACGGAACGAGGGGATGCAGTCATCTGTCGGGGGCAGTGGTCTTTTGTCTGGCGAGCCTCGTTCCCCGAAATGCGGATATTCTATTCATTCATCTCGATACCCTGCGTTCTTTCGATCAGTTTTTTCTCCCATCCCCCTGTTATGCGTGCGTATGACAAGCTCACGTTGCCCTATAATATTCTTTTATTTTTATTGAAAGCAACTGGAAACGGGTTTGTGCGATGATTACAACCGCTCAAGCGCAGAGATGATTACTGGATGCACAAAAACAAATAAAAGCTCACTTCACATCCAATTTTATTGAAGATGATAACCAGTGTATGTCGACTTTTGTTGTCTTTCAACTTTTACAAACCGGGAAAAAGAATCACGTTACTCGAAATTTTTTTACAATTTTTACATTTACAATTTTACATTTTTTTTACAATTTTTACATTACAATTTTACAATTTCCAATTTTTACAATTTTTACATTTACAACTTTTACAATTCGAACATCCGAGTCGCGGAATGGCCAGTTATCGCGTATCCACTAGAGCACTTTCGATACTTGTTGTGACTCCAAATGAGGGTAGGTAGGGAGGGTTCGAGGTTGAGAGGTTGGAGTGGGAGATGAGAGTGAGTGAGAAGATCGATGTGGTTGGATGGGCTCCTGTGGGATCTTTTGGCCAACTCCCCGCGGTTTTCACCAACAGCAGGAGTTAGTATGCTCCCCGCGGTTTTCACCAACAGCAAGAGCTCTTTTGGGATATGCTCCCCGCGGTTTTCACCAGCAGAAGGAGATCTTTTAGGATATGGGAGAGAGGATGAGAGAGTGGGATTCGAGCAAGAGAGAGTTTCGAGAGAGAAGTTGAGGGTAAGAGCGAGATCGGTCGAATGGCGAGCTGGGCCAGAAGGGCTAGTTTTATAAGGACTTTTCCACCCGTCTCCAGCCCACAATCGGCCGTTGCGACCGTTTCGGCGGTTGGCGGTTGTTTGTCTGGAAGGGTCCCCTCACCTACTTTCCCTTGGTGTCGCCCAGCTCAACATTGCCTTCGTTTACTTGGTTAAGTCTACAACTATTACAGGAATGATTTGAATGAGGGTATCACGACAGTACTGATTTTATAATTTTATCTTCCTCTAAGCATTGGAAAAAGGCGAAAGTTGATTGTTTTATGGATGAAGAAAAACACGTGATAGAAAAACGCTGCAGTCTTTGCCACATGGGTTTATTATTTTATTGGACAAACCTAAAGAAATTGGCTGTTCATTTACTGTTTGTTTCATGTGCAATAATTGAAATAGCTAATTTTGGTAGTTTCCACCAATTTTGCCCCCTAAAAACACGAATTAAGCTCCTATTTTTGGCGAATTATCTTTGATCGCTGATAGTGCCATTTAATTCTTGATTCACCTGCTGATGCCTAGTTGACACATGGTGTTATTCTACAATTTTATGGTGATTTCAGACAATTTCCCAAGCAGACAACTCATAAAAAATGAATTTTGGGAGCTGAACCTTCGTTACAACCTCAGTTCTTCACTCTTCGGTCAGAATCAACTTCATATTCGGACATCACGCCCTAAAAAACATGGGAAACGTCACAAGCTCATGTTCACTGAAACCTCAAAAAAACTGTTTTTACACCCGTTTTTCACCCATAACACCCATGGATGTGGTGTATTCCCATCGGGCTGCCGAGCTTCGGAGCACGGCGAGGACCCAAATGGAGCATGTGTGTGGAAGAGCAACGATTTTAGACAAAAATTTAACGTAAATTTAAGGCTGAAACTTCGTTAGAACCTCAATTCTTCGCACGTTGCTCAAAATTGACTTCATGTTCGGTATCCTCGCCCTAAAAAATATGGAATACGATATAGCTGATGCCAATAAAACACCAAAAAACTCTATTTTTACACCCGTTTTTCACCCATAACACCCCTGGGTATATTCCGATCGGGCTGGAAATTTCCTGCAATTAGGGCCCAAATGAAGCCTCTGTGCGAGAGAATGAATTTTTTAGACCATAAATAAAGTTGATATGGATGATACGGTACCGTGGCATACGGACATAGAATTTTTGTATCTACGCACCTTGAAACTTGAAAGAAACGGGAGTACGGTGGATGGACAGAAATTTTTTTTATCCCATTTTCGGGTTCTACGTACCTTGAAACTGAAACCATCAGATTTTGATGGTTGGTGAGGGGGGGTTAATTTTTTTCTATTTTTTTTTTTCATGCTTGATTCAAAGTTATGATTGAAAATAATAAAGCAAAAATGTTGAGGGGGTGCTATAAAAATGTTTGCTGAGCTAATACATAGGTGTATCATTCACAGAATAATAAACCAATAGGCGATTCGAAGAAGCTCGCTTACGGCACAGGGGCATCTGCTGCCACCGGGCAGCCAATCAGAACCCATATTGGTACAACGTCACAGGCATCAGCAGGGCCCCATTTCCTTGCCTCATTTTTGAAATCTCAAGGTTTGAAAGTCTGTCTCGCACCATAAACTATGGGGAAATATGCAAACAGAATTCATGATATTTGCCCATTTGGCAGCAGTTGGTTTCATCAGACACTAGCCACAGTGGTATTGAAACTATAATATTATAGCCACTAAAACAAAACAAATACGTAGATGGTATAATGAACCGTTGTGTAATAATTTACCGTTGAGTAATGATTTACCGTAGTAATAATTTACCCATCAATAATACTTCAACGTTTGTTCAAGTTTCACTACCTACCAACAAACTCCAAAAGAGCCATCATTTTTCAAATGAAATAATATCACAGAACAACCAACTCGACTTCATACTCCGCCAATAATCAGGTGATCCCTAGCAATGATTTCATCTCCGCCAAATTTCCTATTGTGGGCGCGTCTCTGGTTACGAGATTTGGTTTGAATTGTATACAATTTCATTCACACTGGAGTCGAAAATGCCTGTCGGTGCAAACTTCGTGGCCTTACTGTGAACGAACGGCTGGACGTACGACGCTCCGGATGGTCTTAAAAAACTCGCAAGTTCAAGAACTATTTAAAACCGTAAAAATATTCACGTAAAAAAATGGTATAGGCGTTTTGAAAATTTCAACCTCTATTTTGAACCCCTTAGAGATGACTCACAGTAACGTCGAGCTTCGAGGACCAACTAGACAGCGAACGGAACCTATAACCCGAATTTCATCAATTTTCTTTCATGGTAACTAAGAAAAGTGGCCCGTACGGCGTACGGCGGACAGACAGAAATATTTTGGTTTATTATTTTCAATAATGAACCATTGGAATCGAGCATGAAAAAAAAAATTCTTACCCCCCCTCAAAATTTGATGGTTTACGTTTCAAGATATGTAGAATCCAAAACTGCAATAAAAATATTTCTGTCTGTCCGCCGTACGCCGTACGCCGTACGCCGTACACCGTACGCCGTACGCCGTACGGGCCACTTTTCTTAGTTACCATGAAAAAAAATTGATGAAATTCGGGTTATAGGTTCCGTTCGGCGTCTAGTTGGTCCTCGAAGCTCGACGTTACTGTGAGTCATCTCTAAGGGGTTCAAAATAGGGGTTGAAATTTTCAAAACGCCTATACCATTTTTTTACGTAAATATTTTTACGGTTTTAAATAGTTCGTGAACTTGCGAGTTTTTTAAGACCATCCGGAGCATCGTACGTCCAGCCGTTCGTTCACAGTAAGGCCCCGAAGTTTGCACCGACAGGCATTTTCGACTCCAGTGTGAATGAAATTACGTATACAATTCAAACCAAATCTCGTAACCAGAGACGCGCCCACAATAGGAATTTGAGAATACGGCCAATCATTGGTAGGGATCACCTGATTATATTGGCGGAGTATGAAGTCGAGTTGGTTGTTCTGTGATATTATTTAATTTGAAAAATGATGGCTCTATTGGAGTTTGTTGGTAGGTAGTGAAACTTGAACAAACGTTGAAGTATTATTGATGGGTAAATTAGGTATTACTACGGTAAATCATTACTCAACGGTAAATTATTACACAACGGTTCATTATACCATCTACGTAGAAGGGGCTGGAGTTTGTTGGTAGGTACTTTCGCAACTTTTTTCACTCCTCATCAACAATTTCTTTTCAGAACTTCATTATGTGTGTTTCTTTTTGTTAGGTACTGTTTGTCATCGGCAGAATTATTTTAGCAACATTTAACTCGTGATTTAGGTAGGTACCTAGTAACGAGTACGGGGTTAGGTACTAACCTACGGAGTGTCTGCGATCTACATAATATGCATATAATAGAATAGTACATATCATATTATATAGACGGGTTATCTATACATAGAGCTGTGATCTGTAACAGAAGGGTATTCTATACAAAATAATAAACCGTTGTGCAGGGATTTGCAGCGTTTTATTGCAGTTTTGGATTCTACATACTTTGAAACGTAAACCATCAAATTTTGAGGGGGGGTAAGAATTTTTTTTTTTTCATGCTCGATTCCAATGGTTGATTATTGAAAATAATAAACCAAAACGCGTTCTTAAAACTTCAGTTTAGTGTCGTTGAATTATTTCAATGAAACTGAAATGAAATTGGAATGAAATGAAATTTCAATGAATTGAAATATTTCAATGACACGCAGTGAAAATTTGTCAAACATCTAAGTATATTTAAACCTAAATGGGCAATTCCAGTGGGCCTGTCGGGTCATAGTTTGGGGCACGTGGAATATTAAATAACGGTGTGAGTTGTTAGGATTTTCGGTTGGTGATAATGAAACATGAAAAATAAGAAAATCACGGGGGTAGGTAACAACTTTGGACGTCAACTCTTTGTTAGACCCGATAACTGCTGACGTCAAATTCTGGGAACATCCATTTTCCTCTCAAAATAATGAAGCTTTTTCCATTGAATGAACCTCATTTTCGTTAATCCCGAAGTAGACGTTGAAATGATGGAGGAAAAATTCCCTGGAATTGACGGTTGTATCATCAGAGAGGTCTGTCAGGATACAAAGTTCAAGGCTTTTTCGGTAATATAATTTTTCTTCGTTCTCTATGGGAGAATAAGAGTAAATGTTCTGGGGCTCATCGTTTGGTTCACTGTCCCATATCCAACTCAAGTTGTGAGCACGGGTCGCCGTTCAATTAGGTCAGACGCTCGGGTCGAATCACACCTGTGAAAATATCCAGGCCCTACGTCGTTCCAGTTCTCTTCTCCTTCTCTCTGAACACACCTGAGATGTTCAGCTTTCCTTCCCGTCCGCTTGAATGCTGCCTCGCTCTTAAAGTTCTACGTGGAAATACCGGCCTGTACACACGCCACGTGAACTCCGGCGGTATTTCTTCCTCAGTATCAGCCCTCAATAAGGAGAAGGTTCCCTTGGCGGGATATCCTTTAGTCTCAAGACTGGTCCTCCAACAGTAGACCGCACAGGAAGATACTTCGTTGGCTACAGTCGGCTCAGAACGGCTCTAATCTCGTGACAAAGAAGGAACCACAGTTTACACAGTTGTGTGCTCCATTTAACGAGTCTAACGATGTAGTCATACGTATAATTGGCAAATAAACAATTAGGAAAAGGAAGAAAAAAGTTTAAGGGGTGTTCAAAAATTTTTTTTGCCGAGCGAATACATAGGTGTATTATTCAAAATAAACCAAAACTAAAATCAGTAGGTACCTACATAAACGAAAATCACCCCTTATTTTTTTATTTTTTTATATATATTTTTTTAGGGTGAGAAGACCGAATATGAAGTTTGTAACGAAGGTTCAGCTCCCAAAATTCATTTTGTATGAGTCAAAAACTTTGGAAATGGTCTGAAATCACCATAAATTTTTGTAATAACAGTAAATGTAGGATCCAGGAGAATCAAGGCAATTAAGTGACACTATCGGTGATCAAAGATAATTTGTAAAAAAAAAAAATAGGAGCATATTTCGTGTTTTTGGCACCTCAATACTCCTAATGGTGTTATGGGTAAAAAACGCTGCAAATCCCTGCACAACGGTTTATTATTTTGTATAGAATACCCTTCTGTTACAGATCACAGCTCTATGTATAGATAACCCGTCTATATAATATGATATATACTATTCTATTATATACATATTATGTAGATCGCAGACCCTCCTTAGGTTAGTACCTAACCCCGTACTCGTTACTAGGTACCTACCTAAATCACGAGTTAAATGTTGCTAAAATAATTCTGCCGATGACAAACAGTACCTAACAAAAAGAAACACACATAATGAAGTTCTGAAAAGAAATTGTTGATGAGGAGTGAAAAAAGTTGCGAAAGTACCTACCAACAAACTCCAGCCCCTTCTACGTAGATGGTATAATGAACCGTTGTGTAATAATTTACCGTTGAGTAATGATTTACCGTAGTAATAATTTACCCATCAATAATACTTCAACGTTTGTTCAAGTTTCACTACCTACCAACAAACTCCAAAAGAGCCATCATTTTTCAAATGAAATAATATCACAGAACAACCAACTCGACTTCATACTCCGCCAATATAATCAGGTGGCCCCTAGCAATGATTTTATCTTCGCCAATTTTCCTCTTGTGGGCGCGTCTCTGGTTACGAGATTTGGTTTGAATTGTATACAATTTCATTCACACTGGAGTCGAAAATGCCTGTCGGTGCAAACTTCGAGGCCTTACTGTGAACGAACGGCTGGACGTACGACGCTCCGGATGGTCTTAAAAAACTCGCAAGTTCAAGAACTATTTGAAACCGTAAAAATATTCACGTAAAAAAATGGTATAGGCGTTTTGAAAATTTCAACCCCTATTTTGAACCCCTTAGAGATGACTCACAGTAACGTCGAGCTTCGAGGACCAACTAGACAGCGAACGGAACCTATAACCCGAATTTCATCAATTTTCTTTCATGGTAACTAAGAAAAGTGGCCCGTACGGCGTACGGCGGACAGACAGAAATATTTTTATTGCAGTTTTGGATTCTACATACCTTGAAACGTAAACCATCAAATTTTGAGGGGGGGTAAGAATTTTTTTTTTCATGCTCGATTCCAATGGTTCATTATTGAAAATAATAAACCAAAATCGGTGTAAAAATAGGGTTTTGGAGGTTTTTTTGAGGTTTTAGTGAATATGAGCTTGTGAGGTATAGTTTTCCATGTTTTAAATTGATCTCGAACTTGAAAACTTTTTGAGACCACCCGGAGCATTGTACGTCCAGCCGTTCGTTTGCACCGAAAGGTTTCGTCAACATGATCGTGAATGAAACGGTATAAATCCAGACCATACATCATTGCTAGGAACACCTTATTATAATCACATGGCTGTATGAAATCGAGATGGTTGTCCCTTAATATTATTTAATTTGAAGAGTGATGATTATTTTCGATTTTGTTGATAGGTGCTTTTGAACTTGAAAAATCGTTATGCTTCTTGAATAACAATAAATAATCGATGATAGTTGAATCCACTGTCATTCTCCGACCGACTCCAGTACTCAATTTAGGGCTTTCCTTGGAGGGAGCTTGAGGGTATTGACCACAGAAAACACTGATCTACACAGAAGGGGCATCTGTAGGTAAATAATAAACCGTTGTCCTATCAGTACGTACCAGATCCCAGAGCACCGAACGGTTGTCTATAAGAAATCCTTCTTAGTAAAATCAATCAATATCTACAACGATCATTCAGATATTTTTCAACGCTGTGCATAACGCTTAAGTCATTTAAGAAAGAATTTAAAAATATATTACTAAAAAAAAAAAAAATGAATAGAAAAGAGCTCCACGTCAACATATTACGTTTATAAAAATAAAAATAACATGCCTCGAATATAACATGTTCTTTTTCATTTAGTGTAGTAGTGGTAGGATTTCTTTTTATTTATTGTAGTGCATATAAAGCCTGACAATTTATTAAAAAATAAATTAGGATATATCTGTCCATTTTGTAAGGGTGGGCCACTAGGCCTGAAATCTGTACAGATTATATAATAAACACAGTCAGTCAGTAGTTAAATACCGTAAGTGCCTATTTCGTCCCGAAAAAATGTTCAGTACTGCTATAATCATTGCAAACAAACAAAATAACGTTACCTGCCTGTGCGTTATCTCTCCTTTCCCTAACGCAGATCTATCCATTTATCGCCCAGCAATCATCTTATCCCTTCTACTCATCGCTGTTTTGTACCTTCAAACGGTCATGTAGATGCGAGCGGCAAAAATATCCCCCAAACCCTTTCAAAGAATATATAATAGTTGATGGACGAATACATCGGGATATTGGCAATGAGAAGTAGGTAAGTGAATTCGATGAACGAGTGGTCAGAAATACGGCGTATTTTTTTATGAAAGGAGATGTGGGGCGTTTGTAATGTTTAAATACCTATAAAGAATTAATTCTAGACCATACATTAACAAAAAAAAACCCATTACGGGTAATTTGGAAGGGCGAGAAAGTGGTTGGAATGGATGTTGGAAGGAGGGGTAGGTTTAATGCATAATCCGAAACAAGGTTTCCATATCATCAGCCCGTCGTAGCTGAAGAATTCTGTTATGTCGAGCACCGGATTTTTCATTTCGTTCGTGAAACATCGACATTTCGTTTTATGAGCCGTTATTCGACCTTACAGTTAGTGTCCCGAAGTACTCGTATCATCGCTATGCAAATTAGAGGCAGTAGAAGGGCATCTGCATACCACTGTAGAACCCTCGTTAAATTCGAATGCTTCTCAGATATGGCCCTTTCGCTTGAGCCGACTTCGTAGCCTTCATAGAAAGTAACGACGAAATTCTCTGCAAGTTTATTGACACTTCAGTTTACGTAACGGTTCGACCTGAGCAAGTTGTCATCGTAGCTTTTATAACCATAAACCATAACGTGATGTTGTACTAAGTTGAAATGAATTAATGAATAAGGCTTTGGATGTATAAAATTGCCCAGGTACAAAAGTTTTAGTAGGAAAGAGACTGTTTGACTGTTTTCATTTATTAATGTGGTACAATTAGGACCATTAGGTCCTCTCTTACATCATACCACAAAACTTAAATTTCTTCTTTACAGTACATCAGTCAGACTTCAGGCATTTATAATCAGTATTGGTTAGTAGAAGTGTGGGAGTGTGCGGTAACAGCTTACTAAAGGAAATAAAGAAAGCATAAAAAGGAAATTAAATACGTCTTGTGACACGATCAAGGTTCATTCTGTAGCTTCATACAATTTTAGAAATTTAGCTTTAAGCTCTCTTTTAAATATGGCCACCGAATTTCGAGCGTCAAACATTTCTGGATTGGCGTTGAAAATTGTTACGGCTTGAACATGAAGATTCGGTTCTATGCATTGGGACCTGTAATAAATGCTTAGCATTCCTCGTACGAAAAGAATGTATGCTCGACATCATTTCAAATTTGCATCTTAAATAGCAAGGGATTCCAGACTTTAATATTTTGAACAGCATTACCCCTATCCGAAACGTTCTCCACTAATTTTCAACCAACCTACTTTTCGGAAATAAGGGGTTACGTGCTCATATCTAGGAAAATTGTAAATAAATCTGAGACAAGCGTTTTGGGCGCGCTCTAACTTCCTTGTGTTTTCAGCGGACAAATCACAATATGCGATTGCACCGTAATCTATAATCGGAAATAATAGCGATTGAACTAAGTTAGATTTGACCTGTTGGGGTAGATGATAAGCTAATCTTCTAAATTGGTAAAGAGAGGAAGGGAGATACTGAGAAGAAGAAGTTTATTAACAGGAGAAAAAATTCAAAATTAAATAAATAACAACATTAATAATAAAGTGAACTGACATCTTGCATGAGGTAATACCTGTAATATTTATATAATATAGAAGGAAAAGGACGATTTATCCAGTAGGTAGTAGGTAGGTTCCATTTGTCGTTGAGAGGCCGTTGGTCAGCATTGTAGCTAAGAGGACTAGGGATACCGGACAACCTGATGATACTACAACCGTGTTCACTTGGTAGTAAATCTGAAGAGTCATTTCCGTTAGTACACATTAGAAGTAAAATTACATACCTTCCGGAGAAATCCTTCTTCACTGGTTGAGTACAAGCGCTTTCGATGTGTAAGGACATCATCGTCAGGGCGAGTTGGTGGGACAATTTCTGATCCACCTGAAAGGACAGCCGATCACGTCTGCGACGACAGTGCGACAATTGCACATCAAGCGAAGCCGTTCACTATTTTGCTATTTACTGCTCTGCTTCAACTTTTTATATGACACATATCAGTTTTATTATTTAAAACTAAGTATTTCAGTAATTTAAAGTCCAAAATGTTTCAGCTGATTTCTGGATTGAATGAGTGTAATTTTGAAATCTTATCTACTTATAATTTTAGCGGGTTGAACGTTGGAGGTGGATGTGAATAATTACACAAATGCAAATGGGACTTAGTTAATCGGTTCGGTGACTTAGGGGCCGAGACATTTTCTGATTTTGAAAAAAAATATAAATCAGCTTTCAGAGACCATTGACTGTTTGCTGTTTATTTCTACCACCTTAAATTTTCGTCAAATAAAATACTCAGAGGGCTTTCTGTTTTGAGGCCGAGTGATTCAGGGGAATTGCAAACATTCGTTGTGCTGTAGCCGAAGTGTAATCCGGTCGTCAGCTGAATACCATCTCGACGAGTCTTCTAATGAAGAGCAGACTCCCAGGATTCAGCCGAGGTGATGAGTACGGATTTGTCAGAAAAGAGGTAGACACAATCGTCCGTTTAGCTGAAGGCGAAGGCTGATTGGCATGCAAGAAGAATAAACTCGGTCTTGATTACGCCAAATTCGTTAGGTACTCATTGAACTAACAGCGGCCATTGCCTCTGAGGTGCGGTCTAAGGAAAAGATGAACCTTTGTGGGGTGAAACGCAAATTGGCGCAGTGACTCACCCTTTGCGTCACGTTGAACGATTCGAACGGATACATTCGAAAGAACCAGAAAGAACGGTAGTCTACAGGTTCTACAGATATTTATTTATTTATGTGGTTCGGTACGGTACTGACGCACCTAATACAATATAAAAAGAGCAAATGGAAAACTATTTAGTTGCCTCGCAGGGCTCGTAAAGTAAAGGAAAGTATTTTCTATCGCAAAGTGAAGGATTCAGCTTGACGAAGAGTGGAGTCACAGTGAGGAAAGAGTAGTCGTTTGAAGATCTGGACGTTGGAGCAGTATCATAACTTGATTAAGAACTTGAGAGCAGGCAGTGATGAGGAGAAGAAATCGATATTCTGAGGTTATTGTGCACACAACATTTTCCCTCTCATTTTATGCAGACTTGGGACTGCCAGAACAAGATCTGGTATGATTAAAAATGCTGTGTTCCGAGTATCAATTCGATAATCGGGTTTGTAAATTAATTTTGTAAATATAACGACACCGCTTTTCGTAATCGTTCAGTAAAAATATTACGACACCGCTTTTGTAACGGGACCTTTAAAGCGGTGTCGCTGAGCGTATTTCAAGGATTATTCTACTCGTGAACAGAAGAAAAACAGTCTTATTCCAGTGGCCAAACTTCAATAATGATGAAAACCAATTCAAAGTTTCTATCACCTTTCATTCTTAATTATGGAGTATCGACGGGCAGAATAAAAAGGAGTAGTTAACGACTAAACGAGGGAAGTCTTCTCACTGGTTACTTTAGGCACTGGATTTGCTCTACAGGGACGAACCATTTTCCCCTGGAATCGTTTTTCGTACTCTTAACTAATGATGAAATTCCAAATAGTCTGGAGAAATCACCCACCCATTTACTTGGTTTATGTACTGTTATGGATGTAGGAACCATCACACGGTAAAGTGGTTCCTCCACGCTGAACTTTGTATCCTAAAACATAACTTTCAGCTGGTTTCAACGACTTTTCTTCATTCTTCTTGAGAAAAATATTATAACCGATATCCGCCCGATTAAAACGCTCCTAACGTTATTATCTGTGATAAAAATTAACTTCAACCAGTAACATGGATACTTGGATAATCCTGCCTCAACCGAGTCACGAATTATATTTGCCGAATATCAACCACTGGCAGGTAGTCACGTTATGAATTTTTAGTAAAATAAAACCCAGAATATGTACGATCTATTCTCAGTCTAGGTACTTTCAAATGAAAAATTATTTAAAAAATAATAATAATGAATAAATAATTTAAAAAAATACTATATGAGAGGGGCGATTGATCGTGCGGTGAACTGGTGTTTCTGGCAACATTGAAAGTTAATTATGATTTTCAACCTTTTTATATTAGCTTTAATATGCGTACACGAATCGATTCGTCAGTAGGGCTTATGGACTTTCATATATATCCTTTGTTTTCGTTTATATACCTACCGCTTTATCCATCTTCTGTTTTCATTTTTTTCCCCCATTTATTTGCCGTGGATATTCTTTTTAGGGATACTTCATTTTTCCCTCTTCTCCCCCTTCAACCCTTCGTAAATCCCCTGGAGAGGTAAACGCTGAAGAGTTTTCGACCTGGTCCGCACTCTGTTTCTGACAGTGCCAACGGGGTTCCTGAAAAGGAGGGAGAGGTATTTTCGAATCAGAACCTGAGCATCCGTAATAAGGTCTGCTCAAACTTCAATTTCCATAGGGGCATCCCTTCCCTACAACTTTTTCGTTTTGTGGCGGAGTGATCCTCTCGCGTTTTTCTTTTCGTTTTATATTCAAACGGTTGAACGCTTAGTTCGGATCGCCCGAAACAATACATCGAGTCTGTTCAGTGACTCGCATTCATCACAGCACGGTTGTCATTTTTCAAAATAATATTACATCCTCTGTCTCAATGTATTTACGATATTTTTTTTTAACAATATTTCTCCTCGTTTGTCACATCAATAGCCTTTGTTTTCATTCGTTCTCAATACAGTTGTTTCCGGTTGATAACTCCGTGTAACTGTGTAGCCATTAAAAAACGTTATATGAAACGTATTTGTATCTCGTTGCTTCCATACTGCCAATGGTAGGGAAAGCTTTGTATTTTATTTCGTCCGCCGCATCTTTCAGTACCACAGGGAAAATACACTGCCAAGGTGATGGCACAGGAGCTTCCTCGTCACAATCAGAGTGACCCATTATAAAATAGAACAGACTCGGAAGCAAAATAACATAACATTACATTACATTACATTACATAGCATTACATTACATAGCATAACATAACATTACATTACATTACATAACATTACATTACATAACATTACATAACGTGAAATATACATATTACATAGCATTTCATTACATTACATAACATTACATAACATTACATGAAATATACATATTACATAACATTACGTCCATAATACATTACGTCCATTATACATAATTGCGAAAGTTATGCGTGTTTGAAAAATTTCACGTTAGCGCATGCGCAGGGCGAACCGCTGGCTCTATCATGTTGAAATTTATATGGGACCTCAATGGGCCCTACCCGCTTAATCCCTGAGAATTGCATTGAAATTGGGTGAAATCTTTGGTTACTACGGCTGTAACAAGGAAATTGAATCTATTTCACGCCAGCGCATGCGCAGAGCGCACCGAGGGTCCGATCATGCTGAAATTCATACTGGAACTCACTAGGCCTTGTCCAAACAACCCTTGAAAATTTGAGCGAAATTGAATCAAAATTGTGAATGTTGTGCGTGTTTGTTGAATTTAACGTTAGCGCATGCGCAGGGCGTACCGCTGGATCAATCATGTTGAAATTTGTATGGGACCTCAAGGGGCCTTATCCGCACCATCCCTCAAAATTTGAGCTGAATCAATTCAAAATCCTGGAAGTTATGGCTGTAACAAGGAAATGCGGACAGACTCACAGACTCACAGACCCACAGACACGGAACCAAATTTGTTCAGTAGGCTTTGAAACGCAAAATGCAAGTGGAAATTTTGATTTCTGAAGACAAAAATTTTTTGGCTCACAAAAGTGAACACAAGGCTTCCGCTGCTTCGCAGACTCGGAAGCAAAAAACTCTTTCCCGTTGTTAGCTGCAGCCTGTGTTCATCTCAAAATAATTACCCATTCCCATTATGTAGGTAGTTCGTTGTGTATTTTCTATTCATTGCTTACACTGGGTTAGTCAACGTTTCATGCAATGTAGAAAAAAATACCTCATTTCGTATAATATTGACTCATCACGGTAATAGTGGTGGTGGATCATATCACTGTGATGATGAAGTTTAAAAACGCTGCATATAAAACACGGTTACCTGGATAGAGTAGTTCACTGTTACGATCACTGTTACCTTCTGCATAGATCACTGTTTTAAACCTCGTGCCCCCTCCCACCACCAGGAAATCACTAAATTATCGAGTACTAGAGCCGGCCGAGCAGTTACATTCGTTAATATGCGGTGGGTCCAAGAATTCTATCATTCTATCAGTTGTTGTTATGAAGTATAACGTTTGTTCAATTTACGACTTGGTTTTGGTTATCTCTGTTGTAGAGCTACCATTGATCCGACGGCAGTGAAATTCATAGGAGGGCCGTCTAAGGGCCTTCACGCACAATCTCTGGGAATTTCACTAAAATTTGCCTAGTAGTTCTGGAGTTCTGCCTGTAAAAACAACTTCCGACACCTAACCCCCACCTAACCTCCGAATCTCAGCGCATTACGACAATTTCTAGGTTAATAAATTATTGGGCTCTGCTAGTATTTCACGTTTGCGCAGCGTAGACGAAAGTTACTGTACTGTACCCCACATACCCTCCAAAACTCATCGCTTCACAAAGATTTATATAGTAATAATTACCCTTATAATTGCCCACAATTATTGTGGGCTCTAGGCGAATTTCACGTTGGCTCATGCACAGACGAAAGTTACAGCTTTCAGTTAATTTGATATGAGGCCAACTGTGCTCCAGCCCGCGCCCACCCTCCAAATTTCAACTCACTACAACTATTTTTCGGATAGTTATGGGCGTTACATTTCGTTTTTACGCATGCCCATCCGAATGTTACTGTCCGAATTTGATGAAATTGATGTGGAACCATCAGGGCATCTTTCAGCTCTTTTCGACGATTTCTAGGGTAGTTATGAGCTTTGAACGGATTTCACGTTTGCGCATGCGCAGGCGAATGGGACGATCTGTGGCCAAACCCGCACCTAGCTTCCGAATTTCAACTCATTACGACCATTATTTCGTGTAGTTTTGCTCGGGACAAGGAATTGACCACAGACAGACAGACACGGAAGAAATATGTTCCTTGATGTCTGAAACGTAAAATGCGAGTGGAAATTTTCATTTTGGAGAATTCTTCTTTCCTGAAACCTTCTTTCCCACCACACGGAACTTATAACTCTATTTTCTCCCCTTCCTACTGACGTAGGTTTTTGAAAAGTTTATAGCTTTATTGTCGGCCGTAACAGTTTTCACACAACTACCGAATTCTCAAGTGCTGTATTATTATATGGAACATGGAGAAAAAGTTCAAATAGAAATCCTCGTCCTAAAAGTTTCACGCTCGTGTTCATGATAGAATTTATCTGAATCGATCATTACCATCGTTTTATTTAAGGCGTATCCACGCTCTGGTGGACGACGCCGACATCGCGTATATTGCACTGCATTCCTAGATCTTTATTGTGTAGTAATACGAGTAGGTAGATCGTCTTCCTTCTGTTCTCTACTAATTTTCCTGAAACCTTATCGATCTGTCTCGCTGTTCCAGGTGTTGTTTGCCACGAGCCCGAGCTGACGATACTCCCCTCTTCGGCGACACTCATAAAACCCATAGGACACCAGACCCTTGTCACCTGCCGGCCAGTTGGCGGAGACATTAACCTCATAAGCAACATCAGGTGGCTGGACACCAAAAACAGGACTATCGAGCCGACTAAGTCGTAAGTTTCCAGACCTCAGTACCCCAGTTATCACCTCGTAGGTCCCACTTCATGATGACACTCTATCTCCATTGTATGAGCCTTAATTTTGAAGAAACGAAAATTAGATGACTGTTCGCATTTCCAATGAAAATCCACTGAATGCGGTTTGTACGTGTGAAAAACGGCAGTAGCCGAATGAAATCTATTCAGTACAATTAAGCTACTATTACTATGCCATAATAGTAGGCCAGTGCCGTTTTTCACACGATGGAGAATGTATCAAACAATCATTGTTAATACCGCTTCGCGAGTTAACATCTTTGTTGATTCAAAATTTCAACTGCATCATTTAGATTTATATTATCTCTACTACTCTACATCACAACATCGAACAATAAAACCAATAAATACGTTGAATGATTACTTGTAACATTTTAGATCATTTAGGATGTTGTCCTAACCCCTCATCCGTTGATAACCTCCTATTCGTTGTTGAATGGTCTTGATAGAAAACGCTGCAATTCCCTGCACAACGGTTTATTATTTTGTACAGAATATCCTTCTTTTACAGATCACAGCTCTCTGTATAGATAACCCGTCTAATGTACTAGTCTACACATATTATGTAGATCGCAGACCCTCCTTAGGTTAGTACCTAACCCCGTACTCGTTACTAGGTACCTACCTAAATCACGAGGTAAATGTTGCTAAAATAAATCTTTCGATGACAAACAGTAACTAAAATGGCGAAAAGAAACGCAAATAATAATGAATTTTTGAAGGAAAATTGTTGATGTGGAGTGAAATAGATGCCCCTTCTGCGTAGATCACTGTTTTCTGTGGTCAGTACCTACCCCTCTGGTCAAGTATAATGGACCGTTGTGTAATAACTTGCCCATCAATAATACTTCAACGGTTGGTCAAGTTGCAAAAGTACCGATCAACAAAATCCAGCCCCTTCTTGGTAGATGAACCGTTTTGTAATAATTTACCGTTCTGTAACAATTTACCTGTAGTGATTAAGGATGGAACAGACGAGGCCGAAAGTTAGCTTGAGAATGGTTATGTATTTGTTGGCCCCTCGGCTCTTTATTGGCCCCTGACATGATCAGAGGGGGGTCGGGGGGTCGCCACTCTGAGGTACAACATGTATGTACATTACATTGGTTGTGTAGGAGCAGCCGATCACAACACTGCTCCCCCCGGAATTTAAGTAACGCATTTAGTTAAATTTTGTTCTGTTGCGGTGGCGGTTGTCGGACGTGGGAGGTGCGTGTGCTGGTTGCGGTGGTTGCGGTGGTCCGCTGTGGCTGTCCGGGTCGGTGTCGTTGGGGGCGGTACGTTTGCGACGTATGAAGAGCCGGGATGTAGGTTGAGTGCGTGGGTACGGCCGCGGTGGCTGTTGTTGCGGGCGCCAGGTACATGGGGTGCGGCGTTTTTGTACTCGGGGGTCCCATGTGCGGCGGTAGAAACACGAGCCGCTCGTCGCGCTGCGTGTGGTCGGTCGGGGCTGCGTCGGCGGTCGCTGTTGTCGTCTGTTCGAATCACACGAACCTCTTCGGTGACGGTAGCCACTCGAGGAGGGGGAGCGAAGGGTATGAGGCGATGGGCGAGAGCAGCGAGTTTCGTGACGTCGGGTTCGTCGCGCGCCGCTATGTGAAGGCGAATGCTGTCTGGAAGGGCGCGTGTGAAAAGCTGCCGAACGAGCGGGGTCGGTGTGTCGGCCGGGAGTGCTCGAGTGAGTCGGCGGGCGAGGACTGACGGTAGTTCGTCGTCGGAAGTCGGTTGAGTAAGGCGGTGAGCCGGGAGCCGTCGGACGGTGCGTGCGTGGCGAAAAGGCGAGTTGTCAACGTCTGGTAGCTGCTGGCGTTCGATGGTGCCAGCCGCTAGTAATTCGCCGAAATGGGCCGACGCTTTCGCGTTGAGGTCCGGTAATATTCGGCGAAGTTTCGCGTGGCATGGAGGTCCCTTCGTGACGATTTGATGTTCTACGCGTTGCGGTGTGTCGGCCGGGAGGGCTCTACGGAGTCGGCGGGCGTGGACTGACGGATTCTCGTGCTCGGAAGTCGGTTGGGGTCGTCGTAGAGGTCCGCTTGTCGGGGCTCGAAGGCGCGGGCGAATTTAGCATGCGGCGTCGTGAGGCCTTCGTGAGTCAATGTGATCTCGAGTTGGGCGAATCAGACGTGCGGGAATGCGGGGTCGTACGGCCGGAGCTGGAGCGTTGATGTCGGTGGAGTCGTTTCTGCGGGTGTCGGTGGTTTCGGGTCCGTGTTCTCGTTGTAGGCGCCAGTCCCGGAGAGGTGTCGTCTGGAAGTGTCAGCAGGAAGTGTGCGAGGCGCCGGCGTCCGTTTCCTTATATAGGAATCGGATGGTGGGGCGAAGTAGCGGGGGGCCGCTGCGTTGGGCGTCGGAGTGGGGCGCCGCTATGTGGCGTCGGTGGGGGCGGCGCTGTGGGGCGTCGGAGTGGGGTGCGTGTGCCGGGCGTAGTGCTGCGGAGGTGGGGCTCGTCGCAGACGGTCGGCGGGCGCTGAGCGGCGTTGTTCGTCGTTGCTAGGCGCTGTCGTCGCTGTCGTTGCACCGCGGTCGCAGACGGCGGGCGGAGGCTGCGTGTCACCACTCGGGGTCACCAGTGTAGTGAATAAGGATGGAACAGACGAGGCCGAAAGTTAGCTTGAGAATGGTTATGTATTTGTTGGCCCCTCGGCTCTTTATTGGCCCCTGACATGATCAGAGGTGGGTCGGGGGGTCCCCACTCTTAGGTACAACATGTATGTACATTACATTGGTTGTGGAGGAGCAGCCGATCACAACATTACCATTGTGTAATAATTTACCGTTGTGTAATAATTTACCGTTGCGTAATAATTTACCCATCAATAATACTTTAAAGTTTGTTCAAGTTTCACAAGTACCTACCAACAAAATCCAATATTCCATCGCTTATCAAATGAAATAATATCGCAGAACAACCAACTCGACTTCATACAACCATCCTTGATTATAATCAGGTGCTCCTTAGTGATGAAATCCCGGCCGGATTTATACCGTTTGATTCACAATCGTGTTGACAAAGCTTTTTGGTGCACACGAACGGCTGGACGTACGGCGCTCCGGGTGGTCTTAAAAACTCCCAAGTTCGAGACAAATTTAAAACCGTAAAAAAAATCACGTAAAACAAAGATATAAGGCTTTCTGAACATTTCAACCCCTATTTTGAACCCCTTAGAGATGACTGGCAGTAACGTCTAGCTTCGAGGACCAACTAGACCCCGAACGGAACCTATAACCCGAATTTCATCAATTTTTATTCATGGTAACTAAGAAAAGTGGCCCGTACGGCGGACAGACAGAAATATTTTATTGCATTTTCGGATTCTACATACCTTGAAACGTAAACCATCAAATTTTGAGGGGGGTTAGAATTTTTTTTTTTTTTTTTACATGCTCGATTCCAATGGTTCATTATTGAAAATAATAAACCAAAATACGAAATGCGGCCATTGGCCTACTATTATGGCTTAGTAATAGTGGCTTAGTGGATGGATTTCATTCGGCCACTGCCGTTTTTCACACGTACAAACCGTATTCAGTGGATTTCTATTGGAAATGAAAAGTTAACAGTCATCGTAACTTTCGTTCAAGACCATTCAATAACGAATAGGAGGTTATCAACGGATGAGGGGCTATGAGAAACGTACGCATGGTCTAAAATGTTACAAGTAATTGTTCAACATGTTTATTTGTTTTATTGTTCGATGTTGTGATAACTGAAGTAAATTAAAACTAGATGTAGAGTAGTAGAGATATAAATCTAAATGATGCAGTTGAAATTTTGAATCAACAGAGATGTTAACTCGCGAAGTGGTATCGACAGTGATTGTTTGATACATTCTCCATTACGCTCAATAAAACTACGAAGTTTTATATCAGAATTCGTTCAACGAGACATTGGGTATTTCGAATGAAAGGATGAGCAGAGAAGGTACATACAAGTAGATGGACTGGAAGGGAGAGGCACCCTCGAGAAAAGACACACTTGAGCGCGTATCGAAAATTGATGACGCCAGGCTGATAGTATTACCAGGGCGATAACACAAGTAAAAGGTGTCGGTGAAAGAGTGCAGGAGAAGAATAAATAATGGGGGAGGAAATATCCCAAAATACACTTGCTACGTCACTTTCAATAATTTTTGCAATATTACTGTTAGGTATTTGGTATAGATGCGGTTTCTTTGGAGAACTATGGGTATGTCGATATTTTAACATGTTCCTTTGCAGATCATATTGATCAACATAACCTTATTTGGCCATTCAGGACACATAATTTATCCCTCGTTTATATTCATTCCCTACGTTCGTGTTCACGTGTTTATATTCAACACATGAAAATACCTGCACACCGCCGCTGCTGCTTCTTTGTTGAATTCAGCTGCTGCTTCTTACCACTGCATCTGGTTGGCTGTTTCATACTGCCTCAGTAACGGCGACACCTCCAGTCACTCTACCAGCAGAAAATTAGGAATGTAGTCAGTTATAATTTATTGAATGGCATTCTGATAGCAGAAATAATATTGATAGTTTGCCGATGGTGCAGAGGGTATATAAATCCAACTCTGCGATACAAATTCTTTATTATTAATTATTAAATTAGTTATTATTCATTTATTATGTTACCCATTGATTATCAAATTAATTTAATTATTAATTCTTTATTAATGTTATTGAAACTGGTTCTACATAAGTATATGTATAGATTGATGATGGGTGAGATAGCCCGAAACTAGTTATAAATAGAGAATTTAAATTATCAGAGGATTTGTCATTCTCTATTATAGGTTATTAGAAATGATTTTAAAGGATTGCCCCTTGCTTGAACGGTGATGCCTTTCAGCCTGCAGCCGATAAGCTCTGGTCATCATTGAACCCTTTTGAATAAACATATAAATAAACATCATATAAATAAACTCATAGCAAAACCTGATATCGACTAGAAGGGCTGATATATTAGATTGGGGGAGGGGGGGGGGGCTAATGGAAGACCAGATCTGTGTTGGCTGGATGGAGTAGAAGAGGACTGTAGGAAAATTATGGTCTGAAATCGGCGAACTGCTTTCGCAGTTAAATAGGTATGGGGTCATGAAATATTCCCTGTCGAAGTCTAATAGGATCAAATTGTATTATAAGTGAGATTTCGTAGATCAACAGGGTGTGAATTTTATCCAGCTAAATTGGCTCAACTGTGCTTCTTTGCAAAGAAATCTCCGGCAGTGGAAGACAGCCTTGAGAATTCCATCAGTTTGCTTTTCCATGGTTCACCTAGAGAAATTTGAAACGTCTATTATTCAACAATGCTGAGCTATGCTCAGCCAGCTCCCTGAAGACCGTTTCTTCCTACCTCCATGTTTTTATTCTCTGCTCCGCGCAAATATTTTCATAACGCCTGCCCGGGTTTCGTCAACATTGTTATGCACCCCTTGAGAACGAAGCACTCTCCTTCCGCAAAAGGTGAAAGCAATGCTTTAATATTCCTCCTCATCCCCCGAACCAAGCGGTACCGTCACATTTAAATGATCTTCCAGAATTCCAGCGTCTCCCTGCATTAAATCATTGGCAAATGATGGTATAAACACACACCAACACCTTTTACCGAGGGTGCCCGCGTTCGCGACTCCAATTCTGTCAAGTTTGTCCATGATTTATCCTTATAATGTTTATGAAATTCTAAATAATAATTTAGCTTCGCCTGAGGTACCTTATGGCGCATTTGAGCTCCCTTATTTTATTCCTTCATGATGTTCATATTTTCCCCCAAGTTTCAACTGCCAAGTCTTGATTGAATATGTATGGACGACGTTTTCTGCGTCAGGTTTTCAAACAGGTAGGTAGATACTGCAGTTATCAGTCGATTTTAAAGAACATGATGTATGAACGAACAATAGCAACCAAGCGTTTGGCATGTGAAACAATGCATAGACTTGACTTAACTACGTACCTACATGATCATGCATCGCAGTAATAAAGTAGTTCTGCTATGTCATTTACCTCATCTAAGAAATCTTTTGGATTCCATGCTAACAGTATCTGGCAGCATGCCAGTTGCAGTGTCTGTGGCTAGGTACAACTTGTTTCAGATTTTATTTCAGCTGAACCTTTACTATGTAGATCATGTTGTCAGCAACATAATCTATAATTCATTCTTCGGCTGTGCTTCGTAGCAAATCTTACGAAATCAATTCATTTCATTTCCAGTGAGACGAAATCGAGGATTTCGGTGGAGGACATGCCACCAGACTCTCTGGCGCTCATAATTTCCTCGTTACAAGAAAATGACGCTGGGACGTACACATGCGTAGCTTCGTACGCAGGAAGCAAAATCCTATCAAAATCCGTTGAAATCCACACCATAGGTGAGCAAGTGCCAATTATTAATTTTTAAATTAAGTATAAGTACATTTTCGGTCCCAAAATGACCATGCGAGTTAAAAGTTTAAGCGTTGAGAAAGTGAATTTCACATAATCACATTCAGCTACGCCACAATAAAGGAATCATAAAGTTGATATGGAAAGTTTATTCAGAGCAGCCTAGTGGCAGAAGGTGATGCCGACTGTCTTGTTTGTTTGTTTACTGCAATATTTGTTCCTTGGAAAGTTTATTCAGAGCAGGCTAGTGGCAGAAGATGAAGCCGACTGTCTTGTTTGTTTGTTTACTGCAATATTTGTTCCTTCGAATTTCAAGTGGCGGTCACGTGGGTCGACGCACCCACAGAACAATATCCAGAGCTTGGGAAGGAGTACAAAGTGAGATGCAAAGTGACGGGCAAGCCGGCTCCCAGAGTCGAATGGCGGGTCAACGGAGTGACGCTGTCAGGCAACAACCGCCTTATCGCAGAGACTGATGGCCTCCTGATTCAGAACGTCGAAGTCACCGACGATGGGACCTACACCTGCAGAGCTTTTGTCTTCGACACCGGCGAACTCTCTGAAAGGCACATTAAAGTTGAGGTGAGCTGATGTTGTACACGTATGCATTGTATAACTTTGGAAATAATGCGGGATTAGGGTAATACAGGGTGTCCCATCTAAACGGGCCCATCGGGAAATTACAGCCTTACGGTGCGAGCTATCGAAAAATTGAACTGGACCTTTTTTATAGTATTTTAACTCAGCTTCACGATGCGGAAGTCCGATTTCCATTTTTCCATGTTTTAGGGTCTCAAATCATTGATTGAAACTTACGGTTTCCTCTTGACCCCCCCTTTTTTATTGCTTTTTTCGATTCTAGGTTGAATTTGGAACAGAAAATGCCTCTTTGAAATTTTTTTTGGGGGCTTCGTTTCTGAGTTATTCCACTTTTTGCGAAATACAGAAAATCGCCGATTCCTTTTAGACATTACCAACACTTTCTTACAATTTTTATCTTCAATTTTTGAGATGTTCACCACACTTTTGAAATCAGCATTAAACCATCTCTCATCAGACCCCAGCGTCCATAATCAACAATCACCATCAGGGGGATGACATTACAGTTCTCGCATCAAGTGGAGGGTAGGCCCCACCCCCCCCCCCCCCACCCCCCCAGTGGTGGGTGGGGGGTGGGGGTGGTGGGTGGGGGGGGGGGGGCGTTTAGATGGAACACCCTGTATACAGGACAAAACCTCGACATTCTCTTCAGTCGAAACTTTAAGACTACGCAACATTTCCTTATCAGTTACTAAACTATTTAAACCCGATAACAGTTCTTCTGTCCTCCACTTTTGGATTCTATATTGCTATTCCATTCGGTTTTGAGAACTATTGCTTCTCAACAATTTGGCTAAATTGATGGGCGCTAACCCCACTTCAAGATATAAAGACATAAGACCAAGTAGATGTTATAAATTATCTAATACTATTTGGGCCATCACTCTTGTTCGTAGGCAACGAAATTTGTGAGCAAGTACAAGTTGCATGGATTAAAAACGCTGCAAATTATTACATAACGGTTTATTATTTAGAACTTTCTGAGGGAACCAGGAAGTTCGAATTCTGAATAAAACCAGGTGATAGGATCCTGACCGCCTCCCAATATCCTATCACCTGGTTTTATTATTTAGCTGTATAGATGACCCTTCTGCGTGGATCACTGTTTTCTGTGGTCGAGGCACAGCTAAATCGAGTACTGCTCCTAGCCGGGCAATTAAAGTTTCATAAATATGCGGTGGATTCAAGAATTCTCTAATTAATAAATTATTTGTTGTTACCATTAAGCATAACGTTTGTTCAAGTTGAAAAAGTATGCATGTCATCAAAATTCAAAATAACTATCATTCTTCTTTCGTGATAAATTTGAGATAGCGGCGTCTTGGAAATTTGAACCCCTAATTTTCTTCCCTTAGAGATGACTGACAGTAACGCCGAGCTTCGCTTTAGAATTCTACGTAGGTACCTTGAAACACCATCAGTTTTTTTCTTCCGATTCCAAAGGTTCATTATTCAAAATAATAAACCAATAGTAGAAGCTTATAATTAAAATTATCGTATTAAGGTTGTCAGTGAAGGGAAAAATCATCATTCCTTACCTATCAAGGCCATACTAATGTGCTTGAAGGTTGAATACATAATGTATCACAAAGTGGTTCAAATTGTTCCTAGTGGACTGTATATGATACCGCTGTAGACTCAAACGTGGCAAATATAACAGCTGATTGTGCCTCACTGGTGTAGATAGTTTCATTCCTACTCGAGTATGTGCCAGTTTGGCCTTAGTTTATGGACGTGTTTCATCTTCAGAATTTGATGCCTTTTTGCCTGAAGAATTTCTTCGGAAACCAGACTCAAGATTTTGTAACTTTTCTTTCGTTATTGTCTTTGTATCATGTCCCTTGACTACCTCGTGAAGTATGCGTGCACAGTGTTTTGAAAGTTTTAGAGATACCTGCTTAATTTCAGTGGTACCTGTACACCCCTACATCAGTTGCCTTTGAGGCTAAGCCATTTATATTTTTAGTGTAGGTAGGAGGCATTCATGTTACTGTCCATTGCACAAAATATTCCTTCATGAGGTTGCAGGCGAATTTTAAGCCCAGCAATTTGCGAACAAGTTCTGGCAGCTATGGGTTCAAGAATATGCTCGTAGACCGACGTTGCTGCGAAATAGGTAGAGATATGCCTCGGAACTTAGGAACAAGGGTAGAAATTGTTGTTGGTAATAATTTGCCCATTGTAATAATTATTTAATTTTATTTCGTTACCTACCTGTTGATCGTTCAGAAGAATTTTACATTACGAAAAAAAAAACTAGTGTTAGTATTGGTGAACAATAAGACCTCAGGTGTGAGATAGGGTAGGGATTAAAAAATCGTCTTTAATTGATTGATTTTGTTAGGTTTCTAAATATTTCGAGAGCCTCAAACTGGGATGAAACATTCGTGATATTAGAACATTATTTGATCTCGGTGGAATCGCTCATGGGACCCAAGAAGGCGCAACATTTTCAAAATGACCCACATACATAATGTACACCCACCTAC
Source organism: Leptopterna dolabrata (assembly GCA_954871275.1). Taxonomy (NCBI): domain Eukaryota; kingdom Metazoa; phylum Arthropoda; class Insecta; order Hemiptera; family Miridae; genus Leptopterna; species Leptopterna dolabrata. Next base: position 43,387,767 of record OX940981.1, read on the forward strand.
CTACAAATTAGGCAACTTCTATTAAAGTTTGGACGATTTAGCAGACGATTTTATTTCTGGAAGATTTTGTTTCAGCTAAAGTTTGGAAGAGATTTTGGAATTTAGTTTCGGATTTATTTTAGAATTAGGAATAATTACCGGATGTCCGTTTGCATTATATATCCTGCATTTCTGTTACCTGGAATTTAGGTAGGCGCATAATCACCATATTTGTTATACTGATTTTGATCGGGTTAGTGGTTACTACTGGTATCCCATACTCTACGGTTATAGAGAATGTGGTCTGATAAACACGATTGAACTGAGTATAATCGGAGCTATGCTATCCCAATTACGCTGCTCTGTTGTAGAGCGTATTTAACGCATATTCCAAAGCCAATGTGTCATCGAATCTATGATATTTCACTTGCACAGTTCTACCGTTGCGGATGCCCCGTGAATTCCGCAACGTTGTGCAGCCCCCCTCTCAACAAAGGGAACGCTCGATCCGTTTACGACATAATATTGTATACACACAGTGCTATACATACATGTATATTGTTGTGGGAGAATCTCATATGCAGTAAAGACCATCGATGTTCCTTCGTGACGTTGGGACTTAGGTAGGTGAACAAAGTAAACGGCCCAAGTTTACCCTTCAACTAGACGGGAGAGGGTCTGTGATTTTAATAAATTATTTCCCGCTTTTCGTAGAGGTTGAGTTTGACCAGCGTTGAGCCGACTGGCTCTTCGTTACCAGGCGTTATCTCACCTTCTCCCATCGGGATTTCATTATACAAGATGAGTTTTAAGCAAACGTTTCCGTTGCATAGTGAATATTTTAGAAACATCTGCTTTTAGGGTCGGGAAATTTATTTGCTTTCCTTTTAGCGAATTTTCGAAGAAAAGGAAGCTATTGTTCTCGGTCCAAAATTTTTTAAACTCGCATTTCCGAAAGATTTTTATACCAAAATCCGTTTCAGACCATCCTGAATTCACTGCCGAAAGACACCAAAAATTATATGTATATATATAGATATATATATATATATTTATATATTTATATATGTATGTGTCATTCCAGACGATAACTCTCGAAAGAATTGAGATAAAAAGTTCAAATTTGCACGAAAAATCTGTCTTGGCAATCGACAGGCTAAGTTTGTAGATGGGCAGAATCGGGTCACTCTAAGGGGGAGTTTTAGGGGGGGGGGGGGGAAATTACCCATAAATTCCCAAAATGAAACAGTCTGACAAGTGACACCTCATTTTAAAGGTTTTTGTACGCTGAACACGATGGTGAAATCAGAATTGCGATATCTCATTCCGTTCTCAAACTGGAGCACTTTGAAGATGAAGGAACGTGGTTATTTCTTGAGATGTTCTTCCTGGTTCGTCTGCTCTAATCTGATAACGGAATGGGATATCGCAATTCTGACTTCACCATCGTGTTCAGCGTTGGAAAATCTACAAACCGAGGTGTTACTCGGCAAGAAATGGAACAAAAAATTTGTTACACCTGATGCATACCGAATTAACCGAATAGCGTCATACGTGAATACCTATAATTACTCAATAAGTTTAAGATTGCCCATATTTGAATGGGATATCCCAAACATCACATTTTACATAAAATCAGTTATTTCTTTGAAAATTCGCTCTTATAGCCATGCTGCATGACTGTGGTTTTTTATTTGATTTCGATTTATTTTTCAATACCCATTTGCTTTCTCTTTCCAAGTCATCTTCACCTCTTAATTAGTCTTGTTGCTGGTGATTTTGAGGGTTGAGGGCTGATTTGTCTTCAACTCATTAATTTCGCGAGTAACAGCATCGAGTTTTTGGTTGGCTTGTTTCAAATATTCGCGCAAGGAGATGATAGTGTTCTATAGCTCACCAAATTCAATGTTGACGTGCTCGTCCTGGATACGAAACGCCGCGGTACCAACTCGGTGTTGCTCGGTGCTGCTAGTTTTGTTTTGTCAAATTTTCGGTGATCCTCTTACCGTCCTCTTCTTCATCGTCCACCACTACCGTAAAATCATATTCGGTACATGATATAATTGCAAACCTTTTGTTTTTCTCGAGAACTCAGACCGTTGTTTCTCGCTCGGAGGATTGCGCGAGACTATTTAGTAAAACGCTGCAAATTATTACGCAACGGTTTATTATTTACCTGTACAGATGCTCCTTCTGCGTAGATGTCTGTTTTCTGTGGTCAATACGTACCCAGGAAAGCCCTAATGGAGTACCTACTGGAGCCGGCCCGGGAATTAAATTTTCATACAAACGCCCGGGATTCAATAATTAAATCATTAAATATTTGTACTTATTCATGAAGCATAAGGTAAATAATAAACCGTTGTGTAATAATTTACCTTCTGCGTAGATAATATAATAAACCGTTGTGTAATAATTTACCTTCTGCGTAGATAATATAATAAACCGTTGTGTAATAATTTACCCGATAATACTTCAACGTTTGTTCAAGTTGCAAAAGTACCTATCAACAAAATCCGAAAGCAATGATATATGGGCTCTGTAATAATTTGCAGCGTTTTTTATTGCATATTCGGATTCAACATTCCTTGAAACGGAAACCATCAAATTTTTTTTTGGGGGGGGGGGGGGGGGGGATAAGTTTTCTTTTTTTTTTCATGCTCAATTCCAAAGGTTCATTATTGAAAATAATAAACCAAAATAAGTGTAAACATGTGTTTTTTAAGGGTTGGGGGTGGGGCGAAAAATGCGTTTTAAGGATCTCTAATATTTATAGGAACATACCATGGTAAATCTCCTGTAAGGTTTTCGTATTTTTTGCCAAAAAAAATCTTTTTTGACCTCATTTTGCGCCGTGCTAAGCAGAAAAGCTGAAGTCTCACATATGGAGTTCGTGAAAACAGTTAACAATTTTCATTTTTATCGATTCAGTTTATTAATGCTATAGCAGAATGAGTTCATGTACGCCCCATTGTCGATACCACTAAGCTGATAATTTTGATTGTCTTGTAGATTTTCTGGCAGTCTTTATTGTTAGTTCCTGTGTTTATTGTGCCCCATCTTTGTCCTCAGGTTCACATCCCACCGAAGTTTGACGAGAATGAAATGAGAGACTCGATAGAATTCGTAGAAGGGGAATCCGCTAGTATCACTTGCAAAGCCGAGGGGAAGCCATCACCAACTTACAAATGGATCAGATCGTCAACTAAGGAAAATCTTGGAGTTTCTAGTGATAGGTAAGTTCTTCGAGGCAAAACGAGACACGAATAAGATAGGAGGAGATCCTCTTCTTACTGCCACTCATTATTATCTGCCATGTATTCTAGATATTAATTACGAATGTCTCTCCAGAGTACTTTAAAGCGCCATTAAAAATCTTGGGTTTCAACCCATTCAAATGATACCTGTGTTACACCCTATCACTAAAACTGCAATGCCTATGTTCTTTTTAGACATGAAGCCAGACCCTAAAAATGAGGAGGTATACAATATAACTCGGTTGTACCATTGCGTGGTTAAGGTTGAACCCCCACGCCCTAGACGTACTATGGTACAATGCACACGTTGCCAGGAATTCAATCATACCAAGAATTTTTGCCACAAGGCACCTAGGTGCGTAAAATGTGAACAGCCCCATTCCACTGAAAACTGCACCAAGCTTCCTACGGTATTACCCACGTGCACTAACTGTGGGGGGAATCACACAGCTAACTACAGGGGATGCCCTGTGGCAATGAAGCTTCAGAGAGTATCAAAACCGGTCATTCAAAACAACCCTTCAACTCTACCTTCACGAAATCAACCTACTCTATTGAATTCAAGTGCGCCAAATCAATGTCTCAGTCAGCGTTTTCCTTCTTACAGCCATGCTGCACGTAATGAAGCTAATGATAGTAGCAATCTTATTAACAACCTGGTATCGAAAATTGATTCACTCTTATCCACAATAACTCCTCTTCTGACCATGTTAAGTCAACTAATCCCTACACTGCTAAAAAAATGAATGTATTAAAAATTTGCACATGGAATTCGCAAGGCATTGCCCAAAAGCGGAATGAACTCGAATTGTTCCTAATACAGCATAATATTGATATCCTTATGGCGTCCGAAACTAAGTTGAAGTCTGATTTGAACTTTTATATTAAAAACTATAGTTGCTACAGAGCTGATCATCCGAGTGGTAGGAGAAAAGGTGGCTCGCTACTACTGGTACGTACGAAAATAAAACATACTGAGCTGCCACCAATGTGTGAGGATGAATTTCAGGTGGCAAGGGTTGAACTGCAGTTTGACAATAATAAATATCAGATAGGTTCATTCTACTCGGCTCCAGAGAACAGGCTCAGAGAGATTCACTTCTGGGGATTCCTACATGAAATGGGATTACACTTCCTTCTCGGTGGTGATTTTAACTCAAAACATCCAAGATGGGGATCAAATATTTCTAATCCCAGAGGGAAAATCTTACACGACGTCGGATCACGACACAAGCTGGAGTATATGCATCCTAATGAACCAACTCATTATCCTTATCGTGGTACAGTCCCTGATGTACTTGACTTCTTTGTTGGTAAAAATATTTGCAGCTTTTGTTCTAGTCCTACTGTGGTTCATGAAATGCACTCAGATCATTACCCTGTCGTTATGGAACTTGGTGTTTCGTGTTTGGATTTAACAGAAGCACCATCACTATTAAAGAAACCGTTTGACTGGGATGTTTACACGTCATGTATTGATGCTAACATCAACCCTAACATAAGCTTGAAAAATCCTGTTGAAATCAATAAGGCAGTCAGCACTATCACTCGGATTATCCAATGGGCGGCAAGCGAGGCGCACACGGCTGCGCTGGGGAAGGTTGGTGTGCGTAATAATGGATATAAAAGGCATCATAACTTGCCACCCCACATTCTTAACCTCCAGGGAGTAAAGCGCCAATGCAGAGCCCAGTGGGAGAGAACTCGTTACCCTTCGGACAAAGCCAAATATAACAAGGCCATTGAAGAACTGCGAGTGGCACTGAAACTGAACGAGGCAAACCTCCTGCAAAATAAGTTGCAACAACTTGATCCCCACGATGGCTCGTTATGGAAGACAACAAAAAACCTGATTAAAAAAGTTGAAAGAATCCCTCCTTTGAAGGTTAATAACCGATGGGTTACATCATCACATGATAAAGCTGAACTGTTTGCTGAGCATTTTCATAATCAATTTACTCCCAACCCACCAGGAAGTGACAATTTTTGTGAGAAAGTGGGAAATACCTTGGCTGAACCTCTGCAGCTATCACCTCTTCCTAAACTAATCACTCCCTCCGAAGTATGTGCTGCCATAAAGGGTTGTAGAGCAAGAAAGGCCCCTGGTCACGACTTGATAGTCCAACCGCTTCTACTGCATCTTCCACGAAAAGGCGTTGTTTATCTGACACAAATTTATAATGCTATCATCCGTACTACCTATTACCCTCAGCAGTGGAAGCACGCCCGTATCATCCTCATCCCTAAGCCCAATACACCCAGAAATAACCCAGCCAACTACCGCCCGATAAGTCTGTTAACTCTGAAAATCTTTGAAAAGCTTCTCATGCCCAGACTTCTGCAGCACTTGGAGCCGATTCTTCCATCCACTCAGTTTGGATTCAGACCCTTGCATTCATGTACACAGCAACTGCACAGAGTTGTTGACGAAATTCTCGACACGTACGAGGAGAAGAAAGTTTGCTTGGGAATGTTCTTGGATACTGAGAAGGCATTTGATAGAGTCTGGCACGACGGCCTCCTAGCTAAATTAAAGCACTACTTGCCAGACACTCTGCTCCTTATAATAGCCTCCTATCTGACCAATCGTACGTTCTCTGTCAAATATGAGGATGCAGAATCAAATTCCCACAGGATTAGAGCCGGTGTCCCCCAGGGCAGTGTTTTGGGGCCTTTCTTATACCTTGTCTACGTGCATGATTACCCGGATGGAGATGTGAAGATTGCACACTATGCAGATGACGTGGCTGCCTTAGCCAAGGGAGCCACAAATGAACAAGCTCACTCCAAGCTGCAGGAACTTGCTACTCAGGTTGATCAATGGTGCTCTGACTGGAGGGTTAAGGTGAACGGCTCAAAGTCGCACTTGGTACAGTTCACATATCGTAGGCACGTGGCACACTTACAACTAACCATTGGTGGTTGTACGGTGCCGTATTCCTCTGAAACGCGATACCTTGGTTTGCTATTGGATGCTAAGCTGACATGGGACGCCCATATTTCAACTATAGTTCAAAAAACCAGAGCTCGCATGCACACCCTGAAACATTTGCTAACTAGCCCGTCACTTAATCTACACTCCAAAAAGTTGATTTATCTCCTACTGCTTCGGCCTGTTTGGCAATATCGTGTTATCTGGGGATCAGCTTCCAATTCACAAATAAAAAGAGTCCAAACAATCCAAAACAGGATTCTCAGACTAATTACAGGAGCTCCCTGGTATGTAAAAAACAGTATATTGCACAATGACCTGGGCATTCCGGAGGTAAAAGAGGTCGTCAAAAGTAATTATGAGCGTCACCACGAGCGACTGAGGAGCCACTCCAACGAGCTCCTTTCAGGAATAATTGAAAACCCTCCCCTACCTCGCAATGAACGACGACTGAAGAGAAAACGGCATTCCGACTTGGCTCCTACCTAACATATACACTGTAATGCTGTAATTCAGATTTCAACTTTATTGAGTATTCTCTAATTCTATAGATTGTTTGTTGTACCTTTGTAGTCCCAAGTTTTGTTGAAGTGGATCACCGCTGGGTGGAATCCTCTGTACATGTTTCAAGTTATTTATATATACAATTCTAGCAAAACTGTAATGTACCTTTGTACAAAAAGTTAATGAACTAAAAAAAAAAAAAAAAAAAAAAAAAAAAAAAAAAAAAAAAAAAAAAAAAAGCGCCATGTCCCAAAAGAAAAGGTAGATTTTTTCCAACTATAATGATCGGTAACTTGGCCTAACATAAATTCTGCTCAATAAAAACGTCAAGTCAACCCCATAAACATGTGAAGCAAATTCCGAGGACAAAGAGGAAATAAAAACCAAACGACACAACATAAACGACCCCCTCAATCTCTTAGGCGCTAAACTTCGCGTGCCAGTCGCTGCCATCTGATACGCTACTACCTTATTTTTTTATCACTCAAGTGCCCGTGTTTACGGCATCCACCTTATTTTTCTACGTAACTTAAAAGGCACCAGATCATTTAGGAGACGCAACAGTCTGTAATTCAGTATACAAATCCCGACCAAGTCCTCTTTGATCTCCCATTGTGCTTACTACTGGTGCTACCTTACCATACCTATTATAATGTCAGTTGTGTTTTTTCTGTATAATAATGATTATGGTAATTCACACAGGTAAATTTTGGTGTAATAACTAGGTAAAATCAAACTTCGATCTCTTGTGAGAATAAAATTGTAGAAATAGAGAATAGTTTAAGTATTGCTTAGTCAGACGAAAGCTTGTCGCTAATCTCTAGTGAAACTGGTCGTTTCATTGGAGACGTGTCGACCAATGAAACTGCTCTACTGTTAACCAATGGAACGCTGTTAACCAGTGAAACAACTGGAACTCCTCCGCTGTTTTCATGATCCTTAATTCAAACTGTTTTATGAACCTTAATTCGTTGAATTACGGTATGATCTGTGTATCTTACTGAAAATCAACATACCTACCTACAACTCCCGCCACTCTTCTTTATTCCATATGCAGTTTGCCCCTACTAACTACATGACCACCAACCCCTAAATCGACTCCCGCGGTTGGCGAATTTCCTCATAGACGTGCCCCCTGACGCTGACTTCTTCTGCAGTTCCCTACGTTCCTTCAGGACTAACGTAAAATCCGCCTTAAGAAATAATGTTAGCATTTAATCTTGGAAATATCGATTTCTTTTGTTAATTTTCACATACTAATTTTAAATGCCACTCATTTCAAAAACTTTCCTTGTTAACGAGGACATTGTACAATGTCTTTTACTTTTGCGTTTTTGTATGTATGGCCAGCTGATAACTTTCTGTTTTATTTTAGTTTTTATTAGTACCAACATTACTGTCTTTCATTGTATTTTTGTATTGGGCAATCGCCCGTAATCAACGAACAAATAAATAAATAAAATAAATAAAATGTGGATCGTTATTTTTAGGTTTTCAGTTAACGAGCATACTGGAGTTCTGCAGATCAACAAGGTGACTCGAGACGACAACGGGGACTTTGTCTGTTTCGCGAGCAACGGTGCGGGAAGCGTCGAACATCCTGTGAGAGTGACGGTCATCATCAAACCTCATGTTCTGGAAATCAAAAACATCTCCGTCCCGGTCGGACAAGAGGGCGTCCTCGAATGCAGGGCCACCGGCAACCCGCTCCCTGTTGTTACTTTCAGGTCAGGCAATAGTTCAGTAAGGGTTCCTTTAGGTACTGAATTTCCGAGAGTGAAATCAACAGTGTCTGCCGTATAAAGGAAGAACGCCTCATCCCTTAAAAATCACATTTTTCAGGAGAGCACTTAAAGTTTTTACCCTCGTCTTAACTTCTCTCCAGTTTGTCATAAAAACAAAATTTCTTCACACCACGATACATCAATGTTTGATGGTTATATCGATACCAAATTATACCCAAACTAATCGATATTTCTAATCGATTCTCCTTATACGGCGTTTCGTATAGGTTTTGACGGAGTTTTCGACACTGGAGTCCAAGGAGAAACTCCTTGAGGCGTATACCTACCTAATAAATCGGTATATTTTTTGTTTGTGCGATTGGACGTAATAAAGAATAGGAAAGGAGAAACATTTTTTGCTTCTATTGACTTTTTTAAAGATATATCTACTTCCCCTATTTTCATTTGTTCAATTTTATATTTTAAATTTTTTGTCGAAAATCTGAAATAAGGCGCTTACCAGTGAAATGTGCAACTAACACCAAAATATTCGTTTAGCTTTATGCAAAATGAAACACTTTCAAATATTTTTTTTCTCTATATTTCTTTCAAATAATATATTTATATTTTCTTCAAATAGATATTCCCCAGGAAAAAAAATCACTAAACAAAATAGCTGTGCAAACAAAATATGAAGAAAAAAACTGTAACAAAATGAATTAAATACTACTCAGTTGATGCTGATTGGCAGTGTTTGTTTACACTATAATTTTATTAATAGAAATGTAAGTTATTTTATTTTTGTTAACATTTTTAAATCATTTTCTTCAACTACGTACTAAATCTTTTCAACTGGAAGCGATTCTCCAAAACTTTTCCTGCTTTCTGGCATGAGGCGACAAAATTGTTCGATTATTTCCGTCTTCTTATTACTAAGTGGAATATCACGCGAAGAACACCTCAGTGTGGGCTCAGCTGCTATAATAATCAGAGGAAGAACGCCTCGGTCATCTGACGATAAATGGCGGGATCCAGTAATTAAGCCTCATCTCGATTGTCACCGACTTGAAATGTTTCTCCTCAAAATCTAGGATTAGAATAAATTATTTGAGGCGTTTATGTTGCCGTACTTGAGTCGTTCTACCTTTGTCTTGAATGAGATGAGGCGTTTTTCCTTTTAACATCACAATTTTCTAGTTTTGCAGGTGAAAATTTCGACGCTTTCCAATTTGCATTTTCAATTTTTGACTTCATCAATGAAAAGAGCATGTCAAATTTTGGGGAGGTGGGGGGGGGGGGGGTACATGAAAACCCAATTTTCGGAAGTTTTTGAGATGAGGCGTCCTTCCTTTTGACGGCAGAATAGCTTTAGTATGAACCTTGCTTCATAAACACATTTATTGCCATGGGCCAGGAATCACCTTGAAAGAAAAACTGAGTTATTGAAAAAATACTCTATTTCTACTAATACACGAAAAACGCAAAAACACTTATACCCAGGGGCGCCATTTCACCAAACTGTTGGGGGGGGCAAACACCAGGGGGTATGGGGGTATGATATATCTACTAAGGAAAGGGGTTCCAGGGTTTTTTCCCCCGCAAATTTGTTTAAATTAATATTACATTTAGACGTAGGCTAATTTTATGCTTCCTTTTACATATTTAAAGTTTCAATAAAAGAATAAATACAAACAAAATCAAAGTACCCTTTTTCAATTCATTAAATTAGCATTGCTACATTCCAATAATATTCATTCAAAATATTCCTTTTTAAAAGAATAACTTTTTAAAAGAAGGCTATGATATTCTAGATAACTCCAGTAGTCATTTTCATTATTTATCAATTCCTTGGGGGGGGGGGGGCCTAGGCCCCCCCCCCTGCCCCCCTTAAATGGCGCCCCTGCTTATACCGGTTTCGGTGATCAAACCATCGTCAGTAACTTGTTATTGTGTGTTACTGACGATGGTTTGATCACCGAAACCGGTATAACAGTGTTTTTGCGTTTTTCTTGTATTAGTGGAAATAGAGTATTTTTTCAATAACTCCGTTTTTCTTTGAAATGGGTTTCCACGATTTCTTCGCGAGTGATTTAGTTCGAATCACCTTGAGGTAAACTGCTCTGCAATTGCTTGGAATGAGTGGTGGTTTAGGGAATGAGGGGGACCTCTGCAACCACTCGTGCATTCTGTTACAGCACGTGTATCCGTAACGAGGCAGAATTGGTTTCGTAGTCGTCGCAGCAGACGAGTCGAACGTGATGGTTCCTGCAGTTAGTCTCAAAAACAATTCAAAACACTGATTTGCATGACAATGAGGGGGCCTTTATGACGAAAACCTCAGAGGTTGATTGATGAACGGCGCAAGAAAGATAAACGCCAGCCTCCGAGCGCGGCATTCACGCTTCCCGGCCTCCCGTACCCCCGCACCGGGCTCCGAACAAACAGGGGGAAATCCTGGTGACTGTTGAGTCAGGACCGCTTCATCATATTCAATCATCCGTCTCCGCGGGTTGACAAGGGAGAAACGCCTGTGACTTCGGCTTTACATTGTACACTGGCAGCCTCCAGCAAATGCCTTCGTTTTAACTACCTACAGCTGAGGGGCAGACGATTTTTGTCCGAGTGCCCACCTCTTTGTAGGTCCCATCTTGTCGACTTGGAAAGCAATGATGGATCGGTGTCGATAGGGGCACAGTTGTAAATGGAACGCCGTCTTGCTGAAATGCATTTCAGGTTCGCCAGCATACAACGATAATGACTCCCACCCCACAGTTTCTTGTTAAAGCCTTTCATTCATTAATCGATTAATGACAGCAGAAAAGCTTCTTAGATACTCCTTTCTGTCACTTGTTACGGTGTAGTTGATCTTTTCTGCTTTCATTGCGGACGCCCTTTCTAACAGTACCAGCGTCATCGGTCATGTCGTCAAACCAGCCCACCCATTGCGAATAAAGTAGTCGTGAAACATTCATTGCTTACTTCTTGAAAAGACTGCCAACTCGAGCTTATAGGTGGGAGTCTGCTGTTATTTATTGGTCATTACAACCTACAAAAAATACTTCCGAAACCACCTACGTCTGTAGCTCTGCTGCTTATCCCTCCTTTCAACATCCCCACAGCGGTGGGTAGGTCATATCGGAATGTACTCTTTGTTGGCTATTGGTTTATTATTCTGTGAATAATACACCTATGTAATCGCTCAGCAAAAAAATTTTATAACACCCCCTCAAAATTTTTCTTTTACGTTTCAAGGTGCGTAGGTTCCAAAAATGCAATGTCCGTCTGCCGTACGTCGCATAACGCGTATTTACTCTAATTTTGGTCACACAATCTCCATTTGGGCCCTAGTTGTGTCCTGAAACTATTTCAGTTATTGCGCATGAAAGAAACAATGAACGAACAGCAACATGTCTGTAGGTATGTCCGATAGAATAATAAACCCAAGTGACAAGGACTTTGCAGCTTTTTTGTTACAGTTAGCCTTCTTGGGCCCTCTTAGTGTGTAGGTGACGTTGAAAAAATAACAGAAGCAGAAATCAACCAACAGGAACAGAAATCAACCAAGGGATTGAGGTTCTAGATTTATCTGCAGTCCTATAGTTACCTTATATGAATAATGGTAGAAATATTATAGTGAGGCTGGGCCTTAACCCCGAGGTAATTTTAACAAGCGTTTTGTATAAGAATTACAGGTATCCCGGCAGAATCCTGGGGGGTCAATAAATTTCGTGTCTCGCTAACTTTTCTGTCGTTTTACAGGAAACTGTCGTCTGAAACTCCCATGATCGCTGGACTTCAACCGAACGACGAGAGGATCATTGTGCATCAGAGGGAAGATCGTGAAAAGCAACAGGCCATCGGCACACTTGCCATCGCTCCACTGAAAACCACAGATGATGGACTGTACGAATGTATTGCTAGAAATAAGGTAAAATTACTCTCACAGTGACTCCGTTCACATTCGCCAACTTTTAAAGATCGACAGACATCTCATTGGTATCTTTTCAATACTTTGTATTTTCGTTTTCCAGGGTGGAAACGTTACAAGCAATGGACACATCACCGTTGAATTCCCTCCGAGCTTTGCAAACACTCCGATGAACATTTCGTGGACGTGGGAGATTAGGCCTGTGAACCTCACGTGTATAGCTGAATCCATTCCTAATGCAACCATAACGTGGCATTTGAACGAAAGACTGATTCAGAGAGATCCGAACTTCGTTATATTCAATAAAGGACCACAGAGCTCGATACTGGTGAGCCTCAAGTCTAAATTGGTTCTTCTGTTTTTTAAACTGCGGATTTGTTCATTGACGTGAAGGAGTCTCAATAGCGCAGTCAGGTTTTTTCTCTAACTCATTTGTGTCCAAAATGACCAAAAAAGGTATGTCCTCCAAAATGAAAATTTCCACTCGCGTTTTACGTTTAAGACAACAAGGAACGTTTTTGGTTCCGTGCCTGTCCGTCTGTATGTCTGTGGTCAATTCCTTGTAACGCCCGTAAGTACCCGAAGTAATGGTCGAAGTGGGCTGAAATTTGGAGGGTATGTGGGGATTGGGCCACAGATGGTCCAATACCAAAATCAATGAAAAATGTGAAATACTTGAGACGCCCATTGCTACCTTAAGTATCGTTGAAATGAGTTCAAACTTGGAGGGTCGATCAGGAATCGTACTTTGATAGTTCCATATGAATTTCATTGGAATCGTACTGTAACTTTCGTCTGCGCATGCGCGAACCTAAAATATTGACCATTTCATTGTAACGCTTCTAACTACGCGAAAATAGTCGTAGAGAGCTGAAATTTTGAGGGTACACGCGTGTTGGATCCAGATGGTCCCATATCAAAATCATTTGTAGTGTACGGTAGTCATCCTACCGTAACTCGTCTGCTCATGCGCAACCGTTGGATCCTCGTACTCTGCAAATAATCGTAAAGAGGTGAAATTTGGAAGGTAGAAGGAGGTGAGGTGTTGGATGGTCTTAAATGCATGTAACCCATGCATGTATACTCAACTATCCACTGAATGAACGCTCCCAACTATTATATACGTTTATGTGATTCATGAGGAAGGTATACTACCTACACGAATTGGCAGACGTTTTTTCCATTTTGTTGGGAGTTAACCCCTACGATGTAGTGGTGAGTTGTGGAAGCCTTTTTCAATTCAGTTTTTCAAGCTGTCAGCGGCCAAGTGTGTTCTGCCTGTTGAAACCTTCTGATGGTGAAGGATTTTTTGTATTGTATTGAGAGCCTCCCAGGGTAGGGTCCAAGCCTGTGTACTCTTTTTGTGACCTGTCGGTTTTTTGGGTCATCCCAGAAAGTGTTATTTTCGGGAGAGTTTTTCATTTCTGAAAAAATGTAAATTACTCATAAGTCTCGCCGCTACCTTTTTCTTAGTGCCAGGAAAAAGGTATTTGATGGCAATCGGTTTTTTACATTTAGCCTGTCTCGGAAATTACGATTTTTCAAAACCTTGACGATCACACATAAATTTTTCTCTTGCCTGAGGAAGGGAACAAGCACTACCGAAAGCGCTTGCAAACAACATGAATACCTATATAGTTTAAAGAGGAAAAAATCTGACCTCGTTTTTGAGCCTCCTTCACGTCAATGAATACTGAGTATTGTGAATAATGAATACTGTATTTAAAATTTATTAATCGCAGAACTTGCTAATAAGTAATATTTTTCCAGGTAACGCCCACGGATAAGAGATTTTACGGGTCGTATACATGCTTAGCCAGAAACATCCACGGTGAGGCAAGGCATGATATCAGGCTCATGGAAGCCCGTCGTCCCGCAGAAGTTCAACAAGCTAAATTCGAAGTCATTACCGGTAAGGACGTCACCTCTATTAGCAAAGCGTGAGCTTGTCAAATAATCTTTCTTCGTGTTTAAATTTTTTTTTTATGTATTTCTTTTTTTTTCTCAGCGACAACAGTCAAGTTCAGTTTTGTGGAACCAAGAAGTGACGGAGGTCGCCCGATCAAGGCTTACGTTGCGCAGTACAAACTCGAAAACCAGAACTGGAATGAGGCTTTGAACAAGACTTGGCCCATCGGTAAACAATATTCTTCATTTCTGTACTGCATTTTGAAAAGGAACCTCCTTGACAGAAATTATTTAATACCTTTATCCCGATAAAGCTATTAAAGCTGTAGCTTTAATATTATATTTAATTATGCATTGTACCTATAAATACTTAATTATGTAAACATATATTCGCCTAACACATACAACCATCAGCTAACTATCTAATTAGTACAATATTATCTCGTCGTTTTGCTACTCTCTTACCTACCTACGTCCTCTGAGGTGTCCCAGGGTGACGGTGTGGAACAGAGTTTGTCCATAAATATCGAACATAAACAACAATATCGTTAGAATTTGACTACTAAATAATTGAAACATAGTGGAGGCATTCTATTCCTGAGATTACTCGAAATTGAAATTAGATAGGACTAAAGTGGCACACCATTAAATACCACACAAAACATGTGGTCTAGAGTGATCTATGGGTTACATGGGGGGGGGGGGGGGGTACCTTGGTACTGTGGGTGGAATTAAATTCTCCGTGTTCTTAGTTGTCTATTTTGTAGGATATTTTCTAAGATAGTTCGAAAGAGAGGATTTTCACGTTTGCGCATGCGCAGTCTCTACTACTGATACGAATGCGACGAAATTCATATGGGACCAACTAGGAAGTAGGTAACCCTGAACTAACATAAAAATTTGAGCCAGTTTGGACCACTGGGTTTCATGTGGATTCGACGTTTTTCTCTTTTGCGCATGTGCAGTCTCTACTACTGATACGAATGCGACGAAATTCATATGGGACCAACAAGGAACTAGGTAACCCTGAACTACCCTCAAAATTTGAGCCAATTTGGACCACCGCGTTTTATGTGGGTTTGACGTTTTTCACGTTTGCGCATGTGCAGTCTCTACTACTGATACGAATGCGACGAAATTCATATGGGACCAACTAGGACGTAGGTAACCCTGAGCTACCTTCAAAATTTGAGCTAATTTGGACCACTGGGTTTCATGTGGATTCGACGTTTTTCTCTTTTACGCATGTGCAGTCTCTACTACTGATACGAATGCGACGAAATTCATATGGGACCAACAAGGAACTAGGTAACCCTGAACTACCCTCAAAATTTGAGCCAATTTGGACCACCGCGTTTTATGTGGGTTTGACGTTTTTCACGTTTGCGCATGTGCAGTCTCTACTACTGATACGAATGCGACGAAATTCATATGGGACCAACTAGGACGTAGGTAACCCTGAGCTACCTTCAAAATTTGAGCTAATTTGGACCACTGGGTTTCATGTGGATTCGACGTTTTTCTCTTTTACGCATGTGCAGTCTCTACTATTGATACGAATGCGACGAAATTCATATGGGACCAACAAGGAACTAGGTAACCCTGAACTACCCTCAAAATTTGAGCCAATTTGGACCACCGCGTTTTATGTGGGTTTGACGTTTTTCACGTTTGCGCATGTGCAGTCTCTACTACTGATACGAATGCGACGAAATTCATATGGGACCAACTAGGACGTAGGTAACCCTGAGCTACCTTCAAAATTTGAGCTAATTTGGACCACTGGGTTTCATGTGGATTCGACGTTTTTCTCTTTTACGCATGTGCAGTCTCTACTATTGATACGAATGCGACGAAATTCATATGGGACCAACAAGGAACTAGGTAACCCTGAACTACCCTCAAAATTTGAGCCAATTTGGACCACCGCGTTTTATGTGGGTTTGACGTTTTTCACGTTTGCGCATGTGCAGTCTCTACTACTGATACGAATGCGACGAAATTCATATGGGACCAACTAGGACGTAGGTAACCCTGAGCTACCTTCAAAATTTGAGCCAATTTGGACCACTGGGTTTTATGTGGATTTGACGTTTTTCACGTTTGCGCATGTGCAGTCGCTAGTAGTGATCGAATGCGACGAAGCTCATATGAGACCAGCTACCACCTAACCCTCAACTACCATCAAAATTTGAGCCCATTTGGTCCTTTCAATCGTATGTGCGTCACATATATTATTATCTGCTACCTACCTAAAGAAGCTGAAATTTTCCCTTTTTTCGGTGGATTCTTGTTCTGCGTGATCGAAAATGGGGAAATCCGCTTTTCGCCCCTCACAATAATGAAAATTGTCTAAACAGAGTAAAAAACGAAAACATGAGGCCACTTCTGGGGGGCAAGACTAAAAATTCCTGTGACCTACTGCCACATGCCTTGAAGACATGTAGTTAGCAATAAATAAGTAGGTATCTAATACAGTTGTGTTTTTAGACGCTGCATACATCATAGAACACCTGCAGCCTCAGGCTACCTACCACTTCAGGTTCGCTGCATTGAACGAAGTTGGATTCAGCTCTTGGGCTTCTCCTCTTCACACGACGATGCCCCGACGTTCCAACCCCGAGGAACCCGCAATCCTCAATCTCGTGATGCCGCCCAACCGATTCGCTGAAAGCTCGTACGGTGATCGGTTCGAAATCAGGTGGAAGAAACCCGCCGACAATGGCGAATACATTGACCGATACGATCTCGAGTACTGCATTGTAAGTTCGACTCATCGTCTGCTCATTGGCTACATTAGTTTAATCAAAGATGCGTTTCGATAGGTTGTGGTTGAGTGGTATCGAGCAGTTCGATCATGAACTGTTCGTGGTAAAAAGACAAGTGGTAGAAGTGGAATTACCGTAACTCCCGAAGGAATCCGTCGTCACTAGCAAGTCGAGTACTGGAGGCGAGCTGATGCTGCTGACGGCTAATTCCTCTAGAAGATAATTTATGTCGTTTCTCGTTCAATTGCTAGAAACGAGTATCCTAGGATCTATCTTTGTCGTGGGCGTAAAATCTTGGACGGCCTGCCGGTGTAAAACATGCCTCGTGTAATGGTGGGAGTGGTATTTCGTTTCCACTATACTTAGCAGGTGTTGTGGAGAAATCGTGCACTTCTGGGTTATCCAAGCGCTAACCCACCACGGTTTGATCTTTGCTAAGATCAACCCACATACGACTGAATGAATAGGAGTTACTCGAGTGATTCAGTCAATTTTCTTTACATTTAAATAGGTCATTTCTTTTTCTGGTAACTATTCCTGATATTAATGGCTTTTTATTTCTTTTCAGTTTACCGGACCCATCAGCGAGGTATGCGTACATACATTAATCCTGTCTCACAATCATACTAGTCTAGCCTCTGTTCATTTACGACATAATAGAGAAACTAATCTAGAAATAAAAACGCTGCAAATTATTACACAACGGTTGATTATTTACCTGTATAGATGCCCCTTCTGCGTAGATCACTGTTTTCTGTGGTCATTACCCTCGAGCTCCCCCAGGAAAGCCCTAAATCGAGTATTGGAGCCGGCCCGGGAATTTCAGTTTCATAAAAATGCGAGGGATTCAATAATTATTTGTTGTTATTCATGAAGCATAAGGTAAATAATAAACCGTTGTGTAATAATTTACCCGCATAGATGCCCCTTCTGCGTAGATCACTGTTTTCTGTGGTCAGTACCCTTGAGCTCCCCCCCAGGAAAGCCCTAAATCGAGTACTGGAGCCGGCCTGGGAATTACTTTTCATAAAAATGAGCGGGACTCAATGCTCCGGGTGGTCTCAAAATATTATTTAGGTCAAGATCAATTTAAAAACGAAAAAAACCATTCCCTTCTATCAAAAGTTTTCGAACTACGGCGTTCTGAAAATTTCAACCCCTATTTTTCACCCCTTAGAGATGACTGACAGTAACGCCGAGCTTCGTGGACCAACTAGCTCCCAAACGGGACCTACAAACCAAATATCATTAATTTTGGTTCACGGTAACTAAGAAACATGCGAAGTACGGCGTACGGACAGAAATTTTGTAGTGTTTTCGGATTCTGCATACCTTGAAACAGAAACCATCAAATTTTGAGAGGGGTTGTTAAATTTGTTTTCTTCTTTTTTTTCATGCTCGATTCCAAAAGTTCATTATTGAAAATCATAAACCGAAAATAAAAAATAAAATAAAATAAAATATGTAGATGACCAATCAAATCTTAAAATTGAACTAAACCATGTTTTATTTTTGTACAGGTGAAACGTGCTGATGGAGATTCATTCAAAGAAAATGCTTCTTACAAGGTGCATTATTCTTCCTTATAACACCTTCTTTTTTTTCAGATGATTTTATTTTTTCTGCATTATAGAGTACCTAACAGTAAGGTGTGTGGGTTCGTAGGTAGGGACTTACGAGTTTGAATGTTATAGGGCATTTGTTCTTGA
Source organism: Leptopterna dolabrata (assembly GCA_954871275.1). NCBI lineage: Eukaryota > Metazoa > Arthropoda > Insecta > Hemiptera > Miridae > Leptopterna > Leptopterna dolabrata. The sequence continues at coordinate 43,406,476 of OX940981.1, forward strand.
AGTGGTCTGCAAAGAAAATCCAAGGTTTGAGATGGGAGAGGTTCTCCAAGTTTGTATGGAGGGTTTGCAGTAACGACACATTCAGGTTCACGGTACCTATTACGGGGCGCGAGCCAAGTGGGCCGGTAATTAGATGAGAGGAGTCCTTATCGCACCGTCAAGTGGGCCGCAAGGGTCACTATGGTGAAGTGGTCCGCTCTCGGGTTGAGGTTGTTTATTGTTGTTTACCTAGGATACCTCTGGGTTTACCTAGGATACGGCACTTCTCATGCTTAAGGCTTTTATTTCTTGACAGGAAACCAGCTGGTGGTGTACGAGGGTTATAAATATCGTGAAGTTGACGAAAATGCGCAAGGGTGGAAATGGCCGCCGTGCATGCAATGCGAAATTTTACTTGAATGATTCGGCGACCGTCATATTAGCAACACAGTTGTCGCACAGCCATCCTCCTCCACAAAACTTAGCCAGACAAATGATTTCAAACAGTGTTTAACGAAAGGCTGTGTCGTGAGTCCCTCCCGGAACCACTCCTAGTAGACTTAAGTTCTCACAAATATTTCAATAGCCAACTTTAGTTCCTGTTAATAAACGGTACGAGTGGGGACACAAGCCGCAGGACCCGGTGCACAACCTGGAGCCCCTCCATCCTCTCCCAACAAGGAAGTTGGAAGGAGAAGGCTTCCGGGTCTATAAAACCCCGGATCCTGCGACTTTTTACTCATTCTACGCTTCCTCTAGCCGCTGGCTACTCTCTCTCTCTCCTTACCATGTCTCTCTCCTACTCCCAAAAGATCCAGCCGATGGTGGAGGTATCACCCTTAACCAGAACTGGCAAATTCCCTAAAAGATCGGTGGAGGTCCGCCCTTAACCGCACACATATCCAAAAAGATCCAGCCGATGGTGGAGGTATCGCCCTTAACCAGAACTGGCAAATTCCCCCCTCGCCTCTCGTGGTGAATTTTACGCCAATTTAAATTCATCACAGGCTGTACAAAATGTTTCTGAAGGACCACGTAAGCTGTTAAGAGTGGACATTTGGCGGAGTAGGAATTCGGAGTACATTAATCATAACATGTACAGAGCTCGCCGAAAAGACCGACCCAGGCTGCCAGGGAACATTGACCATGTCCATTCGGTACTCACCGCACTTGAAACTCAATTGTAAAGATGAAGATCTTCTGCATATGAACGACGATCAACACCGTAATATAATTGTATTGTGTTTTGGGATTCGCTGACGAAAGAGGCGAGAACAGAAGAGATGGGAGAGTAAAATGACCAAAGAGAGGGAGAATGAGGTTGACAGGTTTTAGGAAACCACCGGCCATGGTTATGTACCACTATTACGATGCTCCAGCAACACCTGAAAAAGCAGTCATCTTATTTTAGAGTCTTACTTGAATGCATAACTGGTGGAGATTATTATGGTGTCAGATATAATTACATATTACAGATATAGTACTTATAAGTGGAAAATGAAAAATTATGCAAATTATTTCACAACTGTTTATTCTTTCCCCGTACAGATACCCGTTTCTGCGTAGATCACTGTTTTCTGTGTACCCTCGACGTCAATAATGAACCCGTTCATTTTCGCAATACTGATGGTCTCTAAACCCAAGTAGAACCCTCGGCATATTCCCAAATTGTCGCCTAATTTGTATGATTAGGTCGGCGGTGAACAAAAAACTTCCACCTATCCAAAAATGGGTAAAAAAGTACCTAGGTATCAACAAAATCCAAAATAACCATCTTTCTTCAAATTAAGTAAAATCGCGGAACAAAGAACTCGATTTCATAAAGCCATGCGTGGATTATAATCATGTGTTCCGTATCAGTGAAATAAGGGCTGGGTATGTACCGCATGGTTAACATTCGTGTTGACGAAGCTTTTCGATCCAAACTTCAGGGCTCTGCTATGAACGAACGGCTGGACGTACAATGCTCTGGGTGGTCAAAAAATCCTCAAGTTCGGAATAAATTTAAAACAGTTTAAAAACCATACATACTACCCTTCTGTTTAAAATGTTGGAGCTACGGCGTTTTGAAAATTGCATGCCCTGTTTTTCACCCCTTAGAACTGACAGTAACGCCGGGCTACAAGGACCAACTAGACCCAAAATAAGAACTACAAACCAAATTTTAATCTTTTCTTCCAATTCTGGTTCATGTAACTAAGGAAACTGCCCAGTGCGGCGGATGGACAGCTATTTTGGTTTATTATTTTCAATAATGAAACTTGGAATCGAGCATTGAAAAAAAGAAAAAAGTTTACCCCCCCTCAAAATTTGATGGTTTCCGTTTCAAGGTATGTAGAATCCGAAAATCGAATTTAAAAAATTTCTGTCGGCCCGCCATACGCCGTACTTCGCACTTTCCTTAGTTACGATGAACCAAAATTATTGAAATTTGGTTTGTAGGTTGGCGTTACTTTCAGTCATCTCTAAGGGGTGAAAAATAGGGGCTGCATTTCCAGGACGCCATTATCTCGAATTTTTTAAAAACGTTTTTCAATAGTTCTCGGATGTTAGTTTTTTACGTTTCAATAGTTTTTCAACAACATAGTCCCCAATATTGGTAATGAGGGTTTAATGGGCCCCAATATTCCCCCCCCCCCCTTTCATTGTTCCATTGCTCCGGAAGCAGGGGCGTTGTGTCCAAAAGGCCACTGGGGCCACTGCCCCGGTACCCAAAAACACTAGGAGTAAAAAAAACTCCATTGTTCAGCTGAAATTTGAATTTCCCTCCGTACACTGTACCTAGCATTTTTCACAAAGTTCAACAGCGACTCGCCAGATTTCTCTGGCTACGGAATGGAAATTCTATGGATATTCAATATTCTAGTAGAGCATCCATGGTGGGTTCCGTAGACCAAGCATGTTATCCGAATGAAGCGACAGTAATCGGTGTCCTGCAATCGAAATCGAAACCTAGGCTCGTGAAACTGGCAGGTAGGTTCTGGGTCCTGGAACCTTAGTGTCGCCATGGCAGCTGAGAAAAGTGGCCCGTCCATGCATGCTCAGTCGAGTAAAAATATTGTTCGCCACGTCCGCTTGGGGCCTGTGCCTAAAATCTGATTTCTACTCCAAAATCGTTCGTTTTCATAATCGATAAGATCCCTTTTCAATTTTTCATCTTGATACGAGATGCCTCTTCGTCTTCTGATTTGTTTTTGTTGTCTCGTGAATTATATTCGCTTTCTCTGTTGAGTCAGCAGTCAGTTTTTAATATTTTGCGTAAAATTGTGTGCATTTTGCGTTCTGATGACAGATTTGTATTCGTGGTACATACTTGCATTTTGTCCTGTTTGCTGTTTGTGGTCTTGTGGATTGATCGGCGTCCAACACACAGATAACTACCCAGCTTCAAGTCAATAGCTTCTCCATTCAAGTCGTACTGGCCGACACATACATATTCGGTCAGCTGTTATACATATTTCAATTTACTATATTTTTATAACACATGAATTCGGTGGCTAATTTGCAGTAGAAATTCTGGACGTTTTCGTACGACGATAAAGTGTTGATTGAAAGAGAAAAGCTTTGCAGAATATCACTCAGTCAGTAAGTAAGGGAAGGGTGTTGTTGCCTTGGGGTATTTTGTAGACAGATCTGTTGGTTTTGTGTTCTGGTTTGGTGCCCTACCGTTTTCAGAGCCCATGCGCCGCTGCTGTCTGGAACACCTGATTATAGTCACGGATGACTGTATGAAGTAGAGTTGGCTGTTCTGTGATATTATTTCATTTGAAGATGGCTGTTCAGGATTTTGTTGATAGGTACTTTCATAACTTAAATAAACGTTATGCTTCGTGAATAACAACAAATAACTAATGATCGGATTATTGAATCCCGTGCATTTTTATGAAACTATAATTACCGGACCGGCTTCAGTACTCGATTTAGGGCTTTCCTGGGCGGAGCTGGAGGGTATTGACCATAGAAAACAGTTATCTACGGAGAAGGGGCATCTATACAGATAAATAATAAACCTTTGCGTAATAATTTGCAATGTTTTTCATTCCCTTTTCAGATTCTACGTATCTTGAAACTCAAATCACCAAATTTTGGGGTTTCCAAAGGTTGATTATTGAAATAATAAACCATTTGTAGCTGACTCTTGAAGGAAGCTGTTTGATGTTGCTGGATAGGTACTTGTTTGGTTGGGGGGGGTCTACTTCATCAAACTTGTTCCATAGAAGAAATGTGTTCCTCCTGTAATAAATCTCGATTATGCGTACACTAAAAATAAGTTGTTAAAATACTGTTGTGCACGCTCTCACCACTCTACACATTGTCAACCGTTGCTCTCTCCTTGCAGACTTCCAGATCGAACGACGTCATTGCGAACGAAGTGAAAGACTGTAAAAAGCTGGAAATTCGAAATATGGAGCAAACTTCCTATTCCCTCGAGCAACTCGAGCCACAGACGCTTTACAAAATCGAGCTGAGGGCTCACAACGCCATCGGTTTCAGCACGCCTGGTCAAATCCTCTTCCGAACCGCTCGAGGTAAGTTTCCACCCTCCTTAATCCTTGAAACTTTCCCGCCTTCTGTTCTCTAGTCAATCTTCAGTGTAGTAGGTTTAAAACAGCGTAAGCTCCTTGCTTTTGGTAGGTATGACCCTTGACTTCATGTGTTTGATCATTTATCAACTATTTTGTTACTGTGTAGTAGTTTTTCTTGTGTAAACTACAAATTTCTTCTTTCGTTCACTGCTGCTTTTGGTGCCCTTCTTTGTAATTTATTTCGTTCTATCAACGTCGGCTCGACAAAGGAGTAAAACGAATGAAACCAAATTGTTTTTCGTCCCCCTAAACGTTTAGTGCTTGATCAAAAGTTATCCGAGCTGATGTATTTCTGGGGTTTATCTAACAACCTAAACAAGGTACCTGAACTAACGTTTAACTTTTATATGGGATCATTTTTATTCCATACAGCATTGGGAAATGGGCAAATCACTTGCAGTTGCATAATTTATTCCTTAGTCATTAGTTGGCCACACTCTGCACCTAGCTGAAAGCAAAGATTCGTGGAGGCATAGTATTTTATACAAGCACTTATTATTGGTGTGGATTTGAAGTAATTTTGAGTCGAGAATTTTGATTTTGGCTCTTTTTATCGTGTGCTAACACCCGTGAAGAATAATCCAATAAAATGTGGTACTTTATTAGTGATTTCTTCATGGATTTCTTACTACTTCGGAATCGATTAACATCCCAAGCCAGATACGCGGTTCTGGTTTCGTCTTTGCTTATCACTAATAATCTTGCAGAACATAGTAACATAGTTACGCATCCGTAAAAATGTTATATCTTATTTCAGTTTTGAGATAATTTTGGATACAACCGCATCCATCTTCGATTAAATTATGTATGATAATATCGTAACTTCCTATTAGGTACCTACCTAATAATTAAGTCAGCTTCATAGGGACAAAGGAAATTTTAGCGTCTTCATACAGATTTATTATTGAATTTCGTTTCGCAATTTCCGAAATTTAGAGCTTCGAAAGCGAAGATCGTTCGTAAGGAATGGCACTTATACCCTACTTTTTCGCCCAAGCTCTTTTTCGTCCTGTCAGTGCCTTATGGAAACTATAGTATATCTATAGTCGTTTCCAAAACCCATGCGAAGGAGACCTAATCTGTATTAACCAGTTCACAATATTTCGTAACTACCTACCTATAATTATGCTGGTTCCGGTGCTCCATTATTGCTTCCTGTTTGCGCAAAATGCCGAACTGGGTGGATGGGGAGGGTCGCAGAATGTTTCAATTTGTACTTTCCGCTATAAGACCGAATTTTTATTTATTTTATGGTTTTCTCCCGCATTTGTCATTGTTGTGAGCTTGTGACTGTCCAGTGCCTGCTACGTTTTAGGTTGGTACAGTTCTAGAAATTACCTTTTTCTTACTTTCGGCTTCTTAATTGGCGATTGTTCAAGTTCTCCTTTCAAAATTTTTTGTAGTAGTGTGTTTTTTGCTGGTTTTCAAACAGTTTTTTTTTCTTCCTACTTCGTATTTGTTGACATTTCCTTTGTCTAAATTTTCTTCACAACCAACGTCCCTCTAATCGCCATAAAGGACTCACGAGGAGAATGTTACATAGGTAATGATTTATATGAAAACAGGGATTAGTTTAAATTTCACACTGTATATTGTCATCTTTAGATGGATCACCAGAACAAGAAGGCTACGGGGCTCCGGGTTCGTCTGCCTTTCAAGCTACGTTTATAAGTTACGTACTTTTAGTCCCCTCACTCCTCATAACGATACTTTGAGGTTAGCTGGAAATTATAGTTGTTGCCTGTGCACAGACGTGTCTAAAACAAGAGTATTGTAGGTGTAAATATATGTAAATTAAAACTAGTCTTTTTTTTCTGTTTCTCCGTTCATTTGAACCTGGTGTACTCACATAACCAGAGGGCGTGTTCTGTAAAACTTGTTTTGGGTTTCTTATAAATATTGATATTCGGGTTTTAAAATTCCGAGTTTGATAACCTACAGTTATCGTGGATAAATGAATAGCATTTACTATTTTTTCGATCTACTAATTTCCAGTGAACTTCGAAAAGTGACTGCAAATATTAATCATGTAGGTTATGGTTTCAAGGAAAACCACCTTGTAGAAGCCCAAGTTTTCATTTGTCGGCTGATAAAAAATTCGACTCATAAAAACTTTGGCTTCTGCAAGGTGGTTTTCCTTGAAACCAGAACCTACATGATGAACACTCAAAATCAGCCGGGAATTAATCCCTGAACCTTCAACTGTATTGATGCAAATATTAAGGTGTACTTACGCAATGAAAAACGGAGTTAATGAAAAATAGTCGATTTCCAGTAATACACGAAAAAACGCGAAAAATACACTGTTATACCAGGTTCGGTGATCAAACCATCTTCAGTAACAAATAATAACTTTTGGGACCTTATAAATAGTCCCAAAAGGTAAATGTGGTCGATTGGGATTGGTTGTGAAGAAGAATGGTGAAGGGAACGAAGGAAGGGGGATCGATTCTGGTTGGCCTTGGAAGATAATGCCAAAAACTGAAAGGAGGGTAGGGAGGAAAGGGGGAGGGAGGGGAGGAACCAAGCTGTTACAGAAATGAACCCAATAATGGAGAAAAACTTGAAGGAATTACGTCATTCAAAGATTTAACCAACCTGTCACTCTTAATATTTTCGAATTTTTCCAGTACATTCAACATGTTCCCTTTTGGAAGAAATGAATAATCTCAGATCTTCATTAAGTTCAGTTAAGATAAAATGAATGTTCAAGATAAAAGTTGTGTTTATAAATTAAAGTGTTCTTGTGGTCTTTAAATTAAACTATTGTGCTCAAACTGGTAGGAGAGAAGGAATAAAGGAACATGAAAAAGATTTCAGGGATGATAAAGTGATTCGGCCTTTCCACGTCACTTGAATGAATCCATTCATGGCTTCAATTTTGATCTTACAGACAGACAATTATTTGTTGAATGTCTTCATTTCTGTCCAAAAGGGAACATGTCAATTTTGATCTTACAGGGAGCATGTTGGGTAAGTTTACTTGAAAAATTCGAAATTATTAAGAGTGATAGTTGGGTAAATCTTTGAATGACTTAATTCCTTCAAGTTTTTCTCCATTATTGCGTTCATTTCTGTAACAGCTTGGTTCCTCCCCTCCCTCTCCCTTTCCTCCCTACCGTCCTTTCACTTTTTGGCATTCTCCTCCAGGGCCAATCAGGATCGACCCTCCTTCCTTCGTTCCCTTCACCATTCTTCTTCACAGCCAATCCCAATCGACCACATTTCACTTTTGGGACTATTTATAAGGTCACCTCTCCAAAGTGCCTTGAAGTTAATGTTTGTTACGATGGTTTGATCACTGAAACCGGTATAACAGTGTATTTTTCGTGTTTTTCATGAACTCCGTTTTTCTTTGAAATGGGTTCTCACGATTTCTTCGCTAGTGATTTAGTTCGTATACTTACGCCTTGTTATCAAGCTGTAAACATCTAGGTACCGGTTTGTTTGAATAATATTTGCTTTTTTCTTCTCACAATCACGAGATTCCTTTTTTCCCGAGTCAATAATAAAACATTTTAGACAGAATTTTTTTCCACTGCATTGGTTGACTCCGAAGCAAATAGTTAGGCAGGTACCCAACAAGTTTTGCAAACCACTCTCTGGTCCAGGGTATATGATTTCACATCAACTTTTTAATTTAAAATTAGAAACTACTTACGTAGCCCACTAAACAGATTCCTTTTGCAATATTTTAAAACAAAAGTTGGCATCGGTACATTTTTTGGTGCCGGAATTTGTGATAACACTCAAATGTTTAAATAATATATAGGTGGGGAAGTTTCAGTGCCTCAACCTTAAAAGGTCAAAAGATATTAAAATTGTGCCAACATTTATGAATTATCATTCGTTTTACTTAGGCACTCAAATAAATTCTAAAACTTTCTGTTCCAGTCTTAATTGCCTATTAATTTCCAACTTTGTATTAATTGTCCATGAATATAAATTGTAGGTAGGTATGTCATGTGTTGTAGGTACCTATTACCTAATTTATACCCCGAGTGACTTACCCTTGCGTAAATTTTTTTTAACCAACATGATTATTTTTGTGTCCGTTTAACAATCTTATTTATTCTCACGTTGAGGCAGATTTATCTTGCAACAGGTTTTATTAGTATTGCTAAGGCTGTGGTTATGTGTAAACCAATAAGTAGGTCCTAATGCTGTGAATCAGAAAGGTATGAATCAATCTTGAAGTTACGTTCACTTACTGGATTGAGAAAAAGTCGGCTAAAATATTAGGTATCCAATTTAAATTGCCGATGACATTATCAAATAACCTTGTTTTATTGATTGGATAAAATGTTTCACTTTCTTTAGGAGGTATCGTTTAGTTTAATGCAATTTTCACCACATTATCATAGCAGTTGCAATGTAGGTATATTTATTATTAAATTTCATCATTCAGAATTTGTTTTTGCATGTTAATACTTTACCTACCTAAGTAGGTCCCCATATTTTTCGTTCAACTTATATTTAAAATTCTTTAGTTTTGTGTACTGAGAACGCAATACAGTTAGGTTCGCTATACAGGTAGGAGATATCAGTTAAATGTATTTAAAACTCTTCATTTAGGGATGGGCTGTTGTTGTTGGTCCTTCCGATCTGTCAAATTTTATATGATCTGATTACTAACTGAAAGAATACAGTGATGAAACTGCCTTAAAATCATATGAATCTTTGAAACTTTAAACAGTTTGTTTATTTTTAATTAAATATGATTTGTCAAGAGTTTAATCCCTGCGGTAGACGTCCATATGCCTAGTGCATTTTATCCCCTCATCAATTTGGAAATATCTAATAAGCAGAACACTTCCTATCTTGATATCTTTGTATATTAAGCTTCAGTTAAGAATGCATAATTCGTTTTTTTCCTTTCTTCATTGCTAATCTGCCTGCACATTTGTGTATTAGATCTTAAGTTTAGCTATAGCCCTTACTTTACATTTATCGTCGTTCCCACTTGTTCTCCAGTCGTTTTTAAATTTCTTATGTTTAGAAGGTCAACTTTTTTGATTATTCAATATTCTACGAGTAAATAATATTATGATGCTGTCAATCCGAAAACTACAATGAGTACTTACTAAAGATCAAAACGTAATACTATATAATAATAATATACATATTAGCGTATAAGGTAATTTAGTTTATAAAATTGGTTGATGCGAACTATTTTTTTTTTCTTTCTATTTTCCTGTTCGTATTTTGTTAAAGATGATCTAACTAGTAGTTTATAAAATCTGTACGTGCGGTTGTGCTACATATACTTACATATTTTCAATATTTATCGTCTTCTTAAACCAACTGATTATACATTCAACGACTAAAGCAGAATCTGCCAACCAGCATTTTGGTCTCCACCTTCTTGATAACGCAGTCTGCTTCGCTTTGTACAAAAATGAATTGGATAATTAAAATTCTACTATTCCATTTATGTCGTACACGAAACCGTCAGGAGCTTGCGAGAATTTTATTATTTAGATCTGCGCTATATTATTTGTACCTATAGGTTTGTGTTGTTGCGAGTGCCCCATGTTAGTGGTAAAATACCAATATTCCAATGTAGGTACCTTGTACATTGCCTTTAATTGTACAAAAATGGATGTAAAAGTTTGATGAAAATATATTTTCAATTTTTCCGTACAACGTTGTTTTCGGTGCTCTATCCTCAATCTGTCGTATTTTCTAGGACTTGAGTCAAATAAGATTTGGTACCGATGTAAGAATAGTGAAAGTTAACGCATTGGCATCGTACAGTAATAAGTTGCAATTATTGAATTAATACCTAACAGGTAGGTATCAAAGTTTAATATTAGTATGAGATAATAAGAATATTTTTGTGCTCAAGAAAAAAAGTGTGTCTTGAAAACTGGAGACATTGGTTCAAGTAGGTATTTTTAATTATGGTTAAAGAAATTTTCAAGTTTAGTATGTTGGTAATTATTTTATTACCTAATATGTAAGTTGTAGATCGGTACTAGATGACAATTTAAAAAATAATCATAACGTAGGAGCATGAAGTACTATGGTGCATCGGTACTTCTGATATTATGACAAGCAATACCTCTATAAAAATCCCTCATGAACGTTCAAGCTTCAAGTCCCCGAGTTGTGTTATAAGTACTACTCTGTTTATACTTACAAACTTCATAAGTATTTGAACCAATGTATGTCCAGCCAATTATGTTCTTCAATTGCTTTGTAAAACTGAACTTTTTTCGAAGGACACTCCAATAATGTGGAAGTGGTTTTAAAGTTTAGTTGGTATCATGCTCGTTTGTTAAGTGCATGATTATGATACAATTTTCTGGAACCTACGACATTGTTTTGTGTATCTGATCAAAATTTTGTTTACTGAATTGAAAACCCCAAACGGTTCCAGCCATTTTGAACTCTCAGGGAAAATCTCGGGCAGACAGAATTGTAGGTAAACATTTTTCTTTATAGTTTTCCTGCAATACTTTCATAGAACCTAAATATTATGGTAGCAATTTAACGTTCTCGTCTTCCGTATTAACCTATGTCATGTCTGGAACGGTTCTAATCTCGCTTGTGTTTTACGCTTGAAGCTTGCTTTACCGCTTTTGTGAACGTTGGGGAGCATGGGATGATTATTTTCGTTGTTGCTGCACAAAGCATGGTTGCTTACTATCACAATGTAATATTTAGCGCTTATAGTTTGTAGATCATGTCCCATCCCTTATAATTAGGTTAAGAGCAATCTTTATATTCTGCTGGGAAACCGAGGGATTGAAATTCCTTACCTACCCCTAGAAATTACATCCATCCATGTAGGTAATCATCAGAGACACTTTCTCGCGTGGCATTTTCAGTTTCTTTGCAAATAGCGCAGAATTCGTGAGGTACTGTACTCATGTAATCAACCCATTCTGTTACTTAGAACTCGTATTTAGATATGAGCCTCGTGTCATTAATTTGAACTCCCTCATGTGCAATACTTCAGTTTTCATATTATCGTACTTAGATTCTACCAGAATGTGGCGTACTTCTCATAGATAATGTCAACGTAATATATAGAACTTTATTCTATATACCTATTCGATTCATAGGTACCTACCTACTTGTATATTTCGGCCAATTTACTTAAAGCTACACCAAACATGTCATAGCTTAGCAAAATGCAAAATAATTTAGGGCCCTAGGTATAATTTTAAACGATAGGCACCACGTGGCACGACAAGTCACCTACAGCATGTTAGTGACACTACAATGCACTCACACCTACATTCTCAAACTGCACAACCGTATAATATCGAAAATCCTTTGCTTCTCCGTAAGAATATTGTTACTGGTGAAGGACTTAACGCTGGCAAAATAATTAATCCATAATTTTATCTGTAACTAAGTCACCAATAAGCTGTTGGGTTTTTTTTAAACACTTCGGAGGTTGAGGTAACAATTACCTACTGTTGAATACCAATGTGTTATCTCTGTATTACAACTGGGGGTCTACCTATCAGTTTGTGGAGACCATTGAGATTAACAAGACAGTAATCCCAATCAAATCCCCCCGAATATCATCGATTGATACAGATCAGTAGGAGTCCTTATCATAGCTACTAATCTGATCTATTTGAATTAGCAAAGGAGTTACGGATCCTAGGTACTTTAACATACCTACCTGTTTAGTGGTTGGATATTCCTTCTCGTGTTATCTTTCAGTCACTTCGATTTAGCAACATGATTGTCAAAAAGATCGTATAACGTATCATAGCAGGTAGAAAAATTGTTATATTGCTGTCTATTATGAAATCAAGGTAGACTTCCTACCAGAAAGTCTTCAATTCTGCCCACACTTACAAAACCTCTTGACAAGTTTTCAGTTAACAGTTCGAAACGACCATAATATTATTTGCCACAGCCAACCCGACAAGTATTTATTCTTAATTGAGATAGTTATTACTGAGTCAATAAATAATTCGTTAATTTCTCTCACACTCTAGGTGTTTATTTTTCAGGAGATGGCCCCAAATACCACAGAACGGCAGATGGTCCGATCACAACAGCTATGCTGATTGCGTTTGTCGTCGCAGCTTTATTCATCATTCTTCTCATTGTTGATGTATCATGTTTCTTCGTTAATGATACAGGTACTGGTTAATTATAATTATAGCTAGATAAATAAAGGAATAGCCGATAATGTAGACCCCTTCGCTGTATTCGACCTTATGGAAAAATTGGTTTCATTGTAAACCCAAATATAACGATGATTCCACTTTCTTATGGGTGGGGTTCCGTGAATAGGTACTTGTGTACTTTCATTGGAAACTTGAAATGGTTGTTTATATAGTTTTAATGTGAGAATTTATTTATTATGGCATTGACTTCTCTGATCATGGAATTTTCCATCCACTTAGGAATAATCTGGCTCGCTTGTGGAAAGAAGAGCTCTCGCACTCCACGGGATGAAGAGACGAAGCTCGGAAGGTGTGTATTTCTTGAATGGAAATGTTCTTGTATAACGCTGATAAAATTTTTGATTTGTTAGTTGAATTTCGCGCATTTATTGTGTACAAAATAGACCCTCCTTAAGTAGATAATAATGTCCAGTACCGTAAACCTTGCCAGCTAATACTTAACTCCAACTTTCATGGGTTGCCATGTTTGTTAGCGTATTACCCACCCTAACGATTTTTTTTTAAATTTTTTTCTGGCTTCCTTAAGGGTGAATGTCACGACGTTTTGGTGAGAATCTGTGATAAGAGATGGCAGCACCATCGGGGCCAAATTTCGTCTACTTCTCATTTGAGAACGGAGCGTGATATTTCAATTCGGAAAACGGATTTCTCATCAATATTCACTTAGAATTCCGGGTAATTGGTTCAAAAAGTGTGCAAAGTTTTTCGCTCACCGTTCCAAAAAATGTTGTTCAAATTTAATATTTTCAAAAAGTGGCTTAATAGGCACTTGTATTGGACTCTAGAGAATGCAGATCCGTTTTCAGAATTTTTCTAAATTGACTGTAGCCATCGGATTCTCGTTTCCAGGATTTGGGGACAAGGGTCAAGATCGGTAGCTTCGGACTGTGTGGTGGTAGAGGGATCTTGGCCACCTCAAACCTTCCCATTTTTCAACTAATAATCATTTTAGTACCTTTCATAATTCGTATTGTAGAAGCTGGTTACTTGTTTACTGCCTCCTTTCCAGTATGTTCAAAAATGTTCAAAATTTGTGCAAATGTCTTACGGATATTGGAAAAGAGGGCAACAAGTTTGTTGTTGTTTTCGAACCAGCTAATTCAAAGAACGCAACGTGCTACGAATTACTAGGTAATAAGGTAATAATGACGAGGCATAAGGTAATTTTCCAACAACCAGCACTGCCTTCATCCCTTAGCTTTTAAATATCGGGCAAAAATGTGCACACTTCGAATCAACTCGTTCAACTGTAAAAACAAGGTACAGGGTAATTTTTTAATACTGTTCAAACTTCCAACATATTAGCTATACGTTTTTGGAACGGTGGACAGAAATATACCCACTTCCTGTGCCAATTTACTTATACGTCCTATTCTTTCAATGTCAGGACAGGGGAGTAGAAAAATGGGAATGTCTTGAGGTGGCCAAGAACTCTCTACCCCCACACACAGTCAGAAGCTCCCGATCTTGACCCTAGTCCCCAAAATCCTGGAAACGAGAACCCGACGGCTAGTTTCGAAAAACTCTGAAAACTGATTTGTATTCTCTAGAGTCCAATGCAAATACCTATTAAGCCACTTCATGAAAATGTTCAAAATGTGGACAACATAGTTTTGGAACAGTGATCAAAAACATTTTGCACACTTTTTGAACCAATTACCCGGAATTCTGCGTTAATATTGATGAGAAATCTGTTTTCCGAATTGAAATATCTCGCTCTGTTCTCAAATGAGAAGTAGAATACAATGGATTCATTTTGGTGCATGGTGGTGGATTTTGCAACTAAACTCGTTGCATTTAGCCTTAAGGTTTCTCCGGAGGTAGAAAGCCTCGATTCCCAACCATTATCAAACGCTTATTAAGGTGGCATTGGATCATGGATGATTTCTTACGGTTTTCTAGGAGTCAGCTAACCGTCAGAAATGCGAACAAAGCTATCGTTTCTATCGGTAGTAGATATGAATTCTCCGTATGCCCAGGTGCCCTCTGGTGAATTCCGTTGGAACCTACTTGAGGAGTTTAGGATGAAGTTTTTATTTTGCTATTTTTAGATTTTAATTAACAAAAGATTTATAATGGCGGAAGTAAAAAACTTCATCAGGTTATGGGGCCCAGTTGTACAACAATGAAAACCGACAAAGTGGTATAGCCGGCAGGGTGGTTGTATATTGTTTTTTGTCAGCTTTGTTCGCGATGTCTCAGACAAAGGGATTGTTGGATCTGAGTTCCATTCGGATCGAGAAGCTCAAGGGTTCCTCGAACAATCCACTTTGGAAAAAGATAATTTTTGAGGTACCACATTGTCAGCTACAATATGTGTTCAAAATCAACCCGAGTTTATGAGTAGGTAGTTAAGTAAAATATTTTTTGGTTCATTTGTTAGAGCTGTTGATGCGAATTTTCTTCTTGATTTTCAACAATAATCACGATATTATTCCGTGCTAACGGCGTCGACGGGATTGTGAACGGGGCTCTAAAACACGAACATAATACGACTGCCAAAGATATCGCGACTTGGAAATTTGAATGATGCCAAAGCGTAACAAGCTATTTTATCTACGATTGAATAGAAGAATTAAAAGGAAGACATGCAGTTTAAATTGTAGCACCGCACTTCTCATGAAATTTTCTCAGGCACTAAAGATGAACCGATCTCATCTGCTTGACGAGTTTTTTCGTTATCATCACGACGGACGTTCGGACATAACACATATCTCTAAGCTGGAAAGTCTCGCTTTTCTTATTAACGTAGTCAAAAACGATTCGATTGAGAAGATGCCTTAATATCAAAAATTCGTGTAAGATATTTCCCAACGGTTACAAACACTTCGGAGTAGACCACGAAAAGTGATCGCACGCTCACGAACCTTAACAACCCGCCTGTTAACGGAAGGATCGTGTAAATATAAAAGAGATGATAAAATTGAAAAACCCGTCACTTTTCAAGTCGAAAATAAAAATAAGAAACATTTTAAAAATCGTAAACACTATCCGTTCATGCCCAGTATGTTGGAGAGAGATTATAGTTGTGAAATACACGATTTGTTAAGACCCACCATTTCTTTTTCGAAATTAACCACTTTAAATTAGTCCTGAACAGCTCTTTGTGTAGCTAGGTAATTAATTTATTTTCTATTAGGTAAGTTACGTTGTTGATATCAGGTAGGTCATTTCATTCTCAGTTGTCCTCGATGATTTCTTCGTAGCTACTTTTCGTTTGTGTTTTGCCCTTGTGTTATTCTGTCTCGTTTACTTATCAAATTATCTGTCATGTTCTTCGAACACCAACTCTCATATCACCTTCCACTATTCTACTTCTCTAGCCAACCTGAATCGTCTAATATTAATGTCATGATTTCGGAACTGTCAATCCTTTATTCGCTTAATTTCAAAAATTATTTCCCTCTCGTCGAAACCTCCGTAAAAACATTGGGACTCCCCGTGACTTTTTTCAGCCTGTATAGCTGGCGGTTCCCTTTGCCATATTGCAGCAATAAAGATACGTCGTCCAATGAGAGCGGTAGCCCCGGAAATTCAGGAAGCGATGCCGTCAAAGTTCCACTTCCGGACATGAATTTCGTGTTGTAAGGCCCATCCTATGAGAATGGATTCAGATTTATCAATTTATATATTTGTTGTTGTCTTGTGCTTTATTTTTGAGGCTTGCCAGTCGCATGTAGGACGCTTCCGTAAGAGTAAATAAAAGCACCTTACAAAGCCTGTTCTTGTAGCTCATACTTTTTTGCTCAGATTTTGACAAAAATAATCATGAGAACGCATTTTAGCGTTTTTTGTTTTTAGCCGTCCTAGCTACTTCTTAACCCTAGTAGTTAAAATGTGCTACTACTTCACAGTTAAATTTGCCCACGTCGCCTTACTACTTATGGTACAAATTGTATCAGCGAGTGGTTTATTATTTTGTTTTGACTGTACATTCTGCGAGGCGAAATACACGGAAACCTACTCCGTCAATATGTGCGATACTTTCATATTTACTTTTGAGATTGAATATTTGTCAAAAGTAGAGTAAAAAGGTCGCTTATGGCACCCCACTGTTGGAGCTACCTTCTCCGGGTGTCCTTCATTACAGTTATGCCAGGGCGCTATCTCCATTATCTTTGGTGTCTGTAGATGAGAGAATGTGTGCCATCTTCACAGTCAAACGGCAGAACAAATTGTCTGGTAGAGTCTACCACAGTAGAGAAAAAACGCTGCTAAGTCCTTGTCATATGGGTTTATTATTCTATTCGACATACCTGAAGAAATGATGGCTGTTCAATTATTGTTTCTTTCTTGTACAATAATTGAAATAGCTATTTTTTATGGTTTCCACCTATTTTGGCCCCCAAAAACACGAATTAGACTCCCATTTTTTGCAAGTTTATTGATAGTGTCATTTAATTGTCTTGATTCACCTATTGAAACTACTTCTAGTGTTATTATACAAATTTATTGTGATTTCAGACAATTTCCCAGGTTTTTGACTCATGAAAAATGAATTTTGGGAGCTGAACCTTCGTTACAACCTCAACTCTTCACTCTTTGGTCAAAATCAACTTCTAATTCTGTCTTATCACTATAAAAAACATGAAAAACGATACCCCACAAGCTCATGTTACTAAAACACCAAAAAACCCTAATTTTACACCCATTTTTCACCCTTGGGTATATTCCGATCGGGCTGCAAAGTTTTGGGACAAACTAGGGCCCAAAGGAGCCTGTGTGCGAAAGAGCGAATTTTTTTAGACCGAAATTGGAGTAGATGCATGATACAGCGTACGGCGGACGGACATTGCATTTTAGGAATCTATGCACCTTGAAACGTTTAAGAAAAAGTTCGGGGGGGGGGGGGGGGGGGGGGGTCAAAATTTGTTTTTGTTTTTTTTTTGCTGAGCGAATACATAGGTGTGTTATTTGCAGAATAATAAACCAAAAGGAGAGTACAGTGACTTTCGTCCTTCAAGGGCTGAAATTTTGGGTTGGGCCAGCGCTTGGTTCAGAAAGGGTATGTGTGTACAAAATTTGAGCCAGGCCCTACAATATATCAGGGCGGCGTGGAGTATACGGAGGCGTTCACTTCGATCTAGTTGGGAACGTGTGGGTTTTTTCCCTGCCTATAAATTAAAATTGTTTAAATGATCCTTGGATGGTATACTTACTACTTAGTACTGGCTGACACTTGAAAATGAATGTAGGTTGCAGAAAGTTGTGCAAATGTCATAATAACGGAACGATTGTGGCCGCCTTCCAAAGCGTCTTATCATTTTCTTGTGATGGTGAAGGACAACGCATTAGCCTCGGAAATTGAATTAGCGGGGCCGGTGGACCGCGGGAGCAAAGCCTAAGCCTAGCCCAGCTGAGCTGTGAAAGTAGTTAGTGCAGTCCAGGGCCCCGTTCAATAAAACTACAACTACAATTTAACAATTTCACAAGTACAGGGACCTGTAATGCCAAGTGTAGAAGTACAAGCGTTTTTCATCAAACTACAACTACAAGTAAACAATTAAACAAGTCCTGTAGTTTTACGGGCCTGTAATAACAAGTAAACAAGTACAGGCGTTTTATAAAACATTGTTATACAATTCAACAAGTGTACAATTGTACAGGCGAAAGTTACAATGTATCCTTCCCTTGGAGGTTACAGGTTATGTTCGGATTCGGCGACCGTCGTCCATCGAACGTTCGAACGTCTAGTCTAGTCGAAGTTTTGTGTTGTTACCTATTCAATTTTTACTTATACATCGTTTTGAAATGAATAAGAGAGAAGGTAAGGTCGAGTTGCTGAAAATTTGTATTAATACGTGGTCGGAAAATGCGACGTCGACGCCTCCTCACAACTACAGTTTCCTCATCGGATGAAGTATCCCACATCATGACACAAATAAATGAATAAAACGGGGACAAAAACAACAGCAACTCGGACTAATCGCGATTGCAGGCTCACTTGTTAGCTTTTAACAGGAGAATGGAGCTATGTTAAATTGTAGTCCGTTTTTACAATTGTACATTTGTAAACTTGTTAGAAATTTGATGAACGCCTGTAGAACAGGCGAAATCTACCTGTAGAATTGTTAAAATTCACCTGCACTTACAAGTCCACAATTGTAGTTTCGATGAACGCTTGTACCTCTCATTTTTAACATTTGTTAAAAAATATCCCTGTAAATTGTGAATTGTAGTTTTATTGAACGGGGCCCAGAACGCATAAAGCTGTCAACGTATTTTATACACCAAAAATGTCCATGTTTGATTCTAGATAACAAAAATTCATCATACCTATTCTAAAACGAGATTTAGGTACTTTATTGAAGAAGGAGACTACCTGCCTACACAGGAGGCGGGATTTACACATCTGAGAGCAGTTTTGATGATTTCTGGAAGTTCAATGAATATGTTAAATGATAATATGATCTACGCACAATGGGCCCCACTAGCCACAACTTGGACCAAATAGGTATGGTTCTAGGTGGACAAAATTATTTTGTGGGCAATTCTTATGGGAAATTGTGCGCTGATTCGGAATATACCCCTTTTTCTTATACCTAAAATAGCTCCTTAACGCAGTTTTCTTGAACAAACCTCGAAAAACTATGTTTTTTAACACATTAGCCTAATTTTCTCTACTACGATGAATTTGAAACGATTGAGTTCTGTGTCGATTGGTTACCAGCGAAAGCAAAATACGTCGTAAAATGAAAAATTCGAAATGTGTCGAAAAACGTGGATTTCCAAGGTTTTTTCTGAAAAGAAAAAAAATCAAAAACTACCTACCTTATATGCAAAAAATCGCAAAACATTTTTTGAGTGACATCGAATGGTATGTCATTGGGTGAAAAAAGAAACAAGAATCATCTTAGATGCCTTATACCTATCCAACTTTTTGCTGTCGCAAAAACTGTAGGTACATATTTGGAGTAAAAATTTAAAAAAATGCATTATGCAATTAATTTGTACCCATGATTTTACGAGAATGACACAATGTTCGGAAGGTTTGCAATACCTGTAATACACAAGAACATAATAAATTTAAAAAATAAATAAATAAATAAAATGAAATGAAATAGTAAATAGATTAAATCAAATAGGTATTGCCTTATTCAAAATGAGGGCAGAGTTCGCCGAATTTGTAGCACTATTTAAACTTGTTTTCTAAACGACCCATTGTGCTAGGGTAGAATACTGGTCAAACGGTTCAGCCATTTGACTGTGATAATCCCAAACATTCTCTGATCTACTGACACCAAAGATAATACAGATAACTCTCT
Source organism: Leptopterna dolabrata (assembly GCA_954871275.1). Classification (NCBI taxonomy): domain Eukaryota; kingdom Metazoa; phylum Arthropoda; class Insecta; order Hemiptera; family Miridae; genus Leptopterna; species Leptopterna dolabrata. The sequence goes on from OX940981.1 coordinate 43,426,465, forward strand.
GGCGTCTGGTGGTGGATCGCTTCGAGAGTGCTGTGCGTGGCTGCGGCCTTTTTACCCTGCTCTCAGTAAACTATACTTTTTAACCCATAATCCCCTCAATGTCCTCTTCCATTTGAAAAAATATTCATCAAATTCTCTTTCTTTTTTAAAAAAAAGGTTAATTTAAAATTTAAAAGGGGGGAGGGAGTCGAATTGAGAACTTCCTTTTTTTTCTTAGGAATTACTTGGTAATTCTTAGGGGTTACTTTCATTTGAAAACGGGAAAGTGATAGAAACAGAAGTATGTTCACAGTCACTTGGTGTATGTTCACAGTCAAACATTTTAGTCAAATTTGGTCAATCATCATTTGAAAAAGTCGGTGATTAGATTATTCCGGGATCGTCTCATTCAAGAATTCGCCTCAACATGCCTTCAAAAACGGGATAAGTAGTATGCTTATGTGAAAACGAAATTATTGTGACTTCGTGTAGGTATGTAACTGTTGTGTACCTACTGAAGATGATGCCCAGTTACAAGCGATACGTCCAGTACTAACCATTCCAATGTCCACAACACGCGGAGGGACGGCAGAATTAGACCACTATTACAGTTAGACCATTGCAACCGATTCTATTATAAACAATTTTAACTGTAAGTACCTAACAATAGTTAGCTTAGGTACTTAGGTAGGTTACCTACTTCTTCGACTTCTGCTTTTGACTCGCCTTCCGCTCTCAACAAAACCCTCGATGCTGCAAACCAGGGATTTTTTGGTACTTCATTATCACTTGGGTAGAAGCAATCTTTGATGCTTGGTGTGTGCGTTTTCTCGAGTTGCGTGCCTAATGATAGATTTGATTCAAAATATTGGTGGTTGATTTGTTCTGTACTTTTTATTACAGCGAAGGGAAAGAGCTTCTCAATAACGGTCACAGAGACGGCAAGATCCGAATAGAGAGCAAGCCTATGATTGATGACGGGTAAGATCTTATGCTTTGAACCTTCCTTATATATATATAACCTACTTTACTCACTCGGTAACATAACTACGGCTTTATCGGTAAATGATTCCCAACCACACTTCGTTCCTTCAAACCATCTGCGCAAACTCTACCGCTTGCAGTTTAATCTTTCCTCCTCATAATCGGCTTATTATACGTGGATTTCCATTTACTGAGTTCTGTATATATTCTGAAATAAAGAAGTTGTGTCAAGTTCTGGAATCTGCATCAAGAAAATGAAAATATGCAATAAACGCACAGCATTGAACGAATATTTTAGATCAGTTATAAAAACAAAAGTTCCAGTCATGGAACTTGAGCTAATCTCCAAATTCGCTCACTCAGTTTTTTTGACGATTTTTTAATCCCCAAAAACTCGAATTTGATAAACCTCTATTTTTTATTTTTCAGATAAACTATTTTTGGCACGTGAAATAGTTTTTTCTTTTGTCGTCACCTTTCTATACCGCTTTTGGTGAATTGATATCATTGTTGATGATTTTTAGCTTTCATAATGACGGTTTTCACTGACTTCATCGGTTTTTCACCCACAAAACCTCTAATTTGACCAACTTCGTTTTCCAATTATTGCTCATCTTTCAGTTCATTTTGTTTGCCATTACCAATGTTTTGGCGAAATTTGGAATTTTTTGTCTCATAGCGTTTATTGTCTTTCTCTGTCTCAAGTATCCATTTTATTATCATTACGTATCCATTAAGTATTCATTTTACTTGGGGTGAATTTACATCACTGCTTGTGATTTAGCAATTTCAAATTTGATCCACTTCTTGTTTATCAAAAATTGCTCATCATTTTGTTTGCTATTACATTTGGGCGAAATTTGTCGTAGCCAAATGTCAAAAACCTGTTGTCAGGAGTGTCACATAAATACCTAATATACATTTTCATATTGGATTTCATATTTGAAATGCTCTAAAACGTATAACTGGTATCTGAAGAAATTTTAATATTTGATGTAGTTACTGAAAATGTTGGATCCATCGCAGTATCTTGGTATTTTCTTCAAAATTCGCTATTTTTGAGGCCAATGTGCAAATAACGCCTTCGTTTTTCTCATTGGTCCTCGTTCTTAATTTTTTCCAGGTACAAGAAGGACACGACAGTTGAATACGACATGAAAAAGTCAATTTCCCGAACGAGTTTCGTCGGCAAAGATTCCGCAGTTTAAAATGACGTCTGAAGCGGCGATATTGAATGCTTTGAACAAGGAGGGACAGGAACCCTGTATTTTGGCCATCCGACGGTGGCCACGTCGCCTTAAATATTCGTTCGCAAATAATTAATTTCAAACAAAAAGACTTCCCGTTCATTTCTCATTGATTTTTTTTGTTCCATCATTTTCTAGCTGTAGATCCGAAGAGCTACTGTTTCGTATCACGTTTATGTTTGTTTCTGTTTCTTTCTTTTTTACTTTTCAAAAATCGAGGGACCTTGTACAAATAATTTTAGTATTCCCTGAGTTTTCGTTGCTTGTATACTACGTCTCATGCGTTTGCCCCAAATATCCTCTGAGATAGATTATCTAGCGTAGTAACCTTTCGGTGAAACATTCGGTAGACATGATTACCGACTGGCATGTTTTGTGTGTTGATGAAATTATTAAGAAGAAAAATGGATGTTGCTTCGCGAGCCTAGCACAAAGCTGTGCTACCCATTTGATAAGAAATTTAAAACATCTCCGCTCTCTCGACAAGGAAAGAACCCTTGAAAATTATTTTAGTTTCGTCTCAGAGAGTTTATTGTAAATATATTTTATAACTCAATTTTTATATGTACCTATTTGTAAACGTGTAACTTGACATGACATCTTTGAACATTACCCCATGTTCCCGCAACTTGATGTAAGATGACAAGAGATATATTCCAAAGATTACTTCTTGTGTTGGAATTTTAAATTGTGATATTTAATCATTTAATTCACTAGTATTTCCTTGAAGAAAAAAAATCATCTTTTGATTGTATAGTTCATAATTTACTTGAATAAAAAATTGATGTTACTAAAATTAGGTTTTCCTCATTGACATGGTACTTGTGACTTTTCTCATGAGGTATTGATGTTTCAAATATTCTTTATCGATAATATTTTGACTGTGCATCGTTATAAGAGAAAAGTGAGTGTACTGTACATAAACTTACTTACTAAGGAAATATTCTTATTTTACTTCATTATTTTCTAAATAGCCATGAATGTTTGCCTGCGTTTCGCTTTGACAGCATCTATTTATGGTTTCATTTACCCATTTCATGCATATTGTAAAACCAATCCAAATTTATATACCTAAGACTGCCAACTTTTAACATACGACAATAATGTTCCTATTACGGAATTTATGTACTTAACGCGGTTTTCAGAATCGCTTTTTGATGACAACCTAATAGCTTAATAGGAACTGCATTTGTTCAGACCCATCACAGTTTAATGATTTCACATCACAGTTATTCAATCATGAGTTGTTGTTTTTTTAAATATATATTCCCAGCACTTCACCTCTCACTTCCCGTTTCCTGAGTTTTGTATCGTGTAAAAATAATGTACTAATGTAAAATAAGAGTTGGAACAGAGATCAAATTTGGATTTGCGATGTAACTGGTCAGAGCGCAGAAAAATGTATATGAGTATAGGGATAATATTCAGCTCTGTTGATGCTGCATTTGTGAGTTATAGTGCGCTTCCATGTTTGCAAAATTTATCTTTTATGTATTTTTAATAAAATGATTCGAAAACTGAGTGTAGCTCAATGGTTTTCTACATCACCCCAGTCCGTGTTGGCCTATAACAGCAGGTTATGAGTAGTCAGGGAGAAATTGACTGTCAGATCTTAATTCAATGATTGCCAGGATGGGGCAAATCTTGAACGACCATCATTTAAATATCTGCTGGTAAACACCCTCCCATGTTGCAATGCGTCCACATCGGCCTTGCATGATCTGTTGTAAATCAACACATTCCTTTCCCCCCTCGTAGAGGGCAGGATTGGTCTTATTGTTGTTCGGTGATGGTCCGGTGCAGGCTTTGTATAAAGCGCCTTTGTAGCTAACACTGATTGAAGTCAAATTACATTGGAGGCACAAACTCACAAAGGACTGGTGTTAAGTTGCTGATGGATTTTGCATTTCGATGCCCGGCAAAAACGTTGCCAGTTCATTTCAGTTTTGATATAAAACTTTGTCCTCGGAAGCTGAATAGCTGTTCTAGATCATTACACTGAAAGCACCTAAAATCGAAATTCATGTCCAGTCGTTGTTTTATTACACTAACTGATAAAAAATGGTGGGTAGACATCAGGTAGAAGGTCGTAGAAGGTCATATCAGGTAGAAGGTCATCAGGTAGAAGGTCATATCAGGTAGAACGTCATCAGGTAGAAGGTCATATCAGGTAGAAGGTCATATAAGGTAGAAGGTCATATCAGGTAGAACGTCATCAGGTAGAAGGTCACATCAGGTAGAACGTCATCAGGCAGAACGTCATATCAGGAAGAAGGTCATCAGGTAGAAGGTCATATATAAGGTAGGTCACATCAGGAAGTAGGTCATATCAGGTAGAAGGTCATATCAGGAAGAAGGTCATCAGGTAGAAGATCATATGAGTTAGAGAAGGTCATCAGGTAGAAGGTCATATCAATCGCCACGAGTTGGAGTTAATGACGAAATCCTCATGATTGCTTACCTACTCCAAGCTCAGACCCCGTAGCACGAAACATGATGACATTTTTACACACATTATTGCAGCTTTAAAGTCCATTTTGCTGCCAAGAGAATCAATGTTGGGGAAGGCTTGTAATCAATTTTGGAGTCAAAAAAGTTTTCTTCCTCAAATCGAGTACCCACTCGCATATTGAGTTTTAAAGTGAACAAATTCCATCTTGTGTCTGTCTGCCTGTGTTCGAAAATTCTTGTTCAAGGCACAACACCCCAGGTCATATCACCCCCCCCCCCCCCCCGACACACAGTTTTCATCCGATTTTGATTAAATTTTCAGGGATTGTGCAGGCTAGGCTGTATATGATCCCCTGTGAAATCCTTCTAACACGCTTGCCAACCACACATGACGGTTTTGACCGAAGCGTTTACCAATAGAAAAATCGAGCCTGGGGGTCGTTCGTGTTTTGAACGGTGGTGACAGACGTAGTGGTGCTACGACCCCCCCCCCCCCCCCCCCCACGACTCGGCTTTTGCCTGGCGGTCAAATTCCTTTACCTGAAATGTCTTTCGTATTCAGTTCGTACATTTGTTAGTTCACATTAAACTGTGAATTTTCACTTTGGGCATTTACTTTTTTTGTACTACGCTCATTGTAGGTATTTTATAATGCTGGATTTTTTTGCAAATTTCTTTGTACTCGCTATATTTGCTTTATATTTCTTTTTTCTTTTTTTACATTTATTTTACCATCCGGCCACATTTTCGTTTAAAAAGCAACGAAAAACGTCTGACAAGTTGGGCGGGCAGCATAGCTTCCTCACTGAACATAATTATGGACGTGTAGAATCAGTTGGTAAAAAAACTGTGAGTTCAAATGATTGAATAGCAATAAATCTAACAGTAATAAATTTACCTAACTGCTCAATAGGATTAAACATTTCAACATTTTTTCATGTGCATGTTCACACATGCGCAGACGGAAGTTACAGTATGATTCCAAAGAAATTCCTATGGAACTATCCAAGTACTATTCCCGATCGACCCTCGAAGTTTGAACTCATTTCAACGATATTTAAGGTAGTTACGGGCGTTTCAAGTATTTCACTTCTGCGCATGCGTAGACGAAAGTCACGGTACGATTTCAATGATTTTGATAAGGGACCATCTGCGATCCAACCCGCGTGTACCCTCAAAACGTCAGCCCATTTCGGGTAGTTATGGGCGTTACAAGGAATTGACCACAGACAGACAGACACGGAACCAAAAATGTTCCTTGATGTCTGAAACGCAAAATGGTAGAGGAAATTTTCAGTTTGGAGGACATACTTTTTTTTTAAACTTGATCACGAATCTAAGGCTTCTCTGCCTTCGGTAGTGAGGAACCAAAATGGCAATTTAATTGAGTGACTTATCTGTGATAATCATTATTATTGTTGCACGTACGCAAGCGTTATCGCGAGAAATTGACTAATGAACCGACTCGTCAAAACCGCGGTGTCTGTCAACCACAAGGAACCGACGCGATAAAAGCTCCGGTTAAAACCCCCCACGGGTGGCATTAGCCTAACTCCCTCAATTTTCGTTTGTTATTCTGTGAATAATAAATGCACCTATGTATTCGCTCAGCCAAAAAAAAAGTATAACACGTATAATTATAAAAAATATAAAAAGTATAACTTAAAATTACACGTTCCCAACTAGATCGAAGTGAACGCCTCCGTATACTCCACGCCGCCCTGATTATTGTAGGGCCTGGCTCAAATTTTGTACACACATACCCTTTCTGAACCAAGCGCTGGCCCAACCCGAAATTTCAGCCCTTGAAGGACGAAAGTCACTGTACTCTCCTTTTGGTTTATTATTCTGCAAATAACACACCTATGTATTCGCTCAGCAAAAAAAAAATAATAAAAATTCGACCCCCCCCCTCCAACTTTTTCTTAAACGTTTCAAGGTGCATAGATTCCTAAAATGCAATGTCCGTCCGCCGTACGCTGTATCATGCATATCTACTCCAAAAAAAAAACCCTAAAAAAATTCCTTCATTCGCACACAGGCTCCATTTGGGCCCTAGCTGTGTCCCGAAACTTTTCAGCCCGATCGGAATATACCCAAGGGTGTTATGGGGTGAAAAATGGGGGTAAAAATGGGGTTTTTCAGTGTTCTAGTAACATGAGCTTGTGAGGTATTGTTTTCCATGTTTTTTAGGACGAGGAGACCGAATATGAAGTCGATTTTGACCAAAGAGTGGAAAATTGAGGTTCTAACGAAGTTTCATCCTTAAATTTATGTCAAAATTTAGTATAAAATCGTCGTTCTTCCGCAAACGGTTTGGGTCCCCATTTGGGAACACATTTGGGTCCTAGTTGTGCTCCGAAGCTCGGCAGCTCGGTCGGAATACATCCAGGGTGTTATGGGTGAAAAATGGGTGTAAAAATAGGGGTTTTCGAGGGTTTTTTTTTTGAGGTTTTGGTAACATGAGCTTGTGAGGTATCGTTTTCCATGTTTTTTAGGGCAAGAAGACCGAATATGCAGTTGATTTTGACCCAAGAGTGAAGAGTTGAGGTTATAAAGAAGGTTCAGATCCCAAAATTCATTTTTTCTGGGAAATTGTCTGAAATCACCACCAATTTGTATAATAACACTAGAAGTAGTATCAACAGGTGAATCAAGACAGTTAAGTGGCACTATCAATGATCGAAGATAAATTGTCAAAAAAAGGAGTTTATATCTGTTTTTGAGGGCCAAAACCATCAACAATAGCTACCTACCTATTTCAGTAATTGCACTTGAAAGAAACAAGAAATGTGTTTCCAACCAATAGAATAATAAACCCATGTGTGACTTTGCAGCGCTTTATCTAATGTTTGATTTCCAGGGAGTGTGTAGGTAAGGCCCCAGATGGTCCCGTATGAATTCCGATTTTGCTCAAACTTGGGTGGTAGTTGGGGATTGAACTGTAAATGGTCCTCTATGAATTTCATCACATTCCAATCATCAGCGGTAACCAAAGGTAGCGCAAACGTTAAATCTTCGAAACCTCGATTCCTCACGTCCTAATTTTATGGTCCGATTTCGCACCAGCAACATTGTAGGTACGCAGCTGGGCCGGCTGAGCTCGCATTTTCCTGTCGGGGAACGAGTTAGATAGGTACTTCATTAATTTTAGTCGGTAACCTACAAGGACTTCTGCCGTTCTTTATCATTGGGTTACACAAAGAACGATAATTCGTACCATTCCAGTGTTTCGAGTTCGAAAGCCAGTCTATCGATCTTATTATGTTCCAATAATTTCTCGTAAGCGCTTGCTCGATCAAAATGTGCAATGGGATTTTGATTAATCTGAATTTTGAAGGGAGGATTTCAGTTTAGATTTTTCTTTCGTTGAGATAGTTTGTTAACCACGTGGAAGTGGGTACCTACTTACAGACACGTTCGACTGATTTTGGAGTGAACAGGGCCTAGGAATATTTTATCGTCATAAAGTAAGTAGCCGTTCGTTGAAACTTCTGATCGTTAACTACTTCTAGGTAATGGACACAGCGAATAACCTTGGTTCTAAGCTGTTAAGGAGAGTACAGATTGAAACTATTTGGCGCCCTGGAAGCTGATGATCAAATCCCAAAGCGATTAAACCAAAAGACAGGACACCACTTTTGGTTTATTATTCTGTGAATAATACACCTATGTATTCGCTCGGCAAACCATTTTTATAACACCCCCTCAAAATTTTTTCTTTTCCGTTTCAAGGAGCGTAGATTCCAAAAATGCAATGTCCGTCCGCCTTATCATGCATACCGGCTTCATTTTCGGTCTAAAAAATTCGTTCTTTCGCACACAGGCTCCGTTTGGGCCCTAGTTGTGTCCCGAAACTTTGCAGCCGAATCGGAATATAGCCAGGGGTTTTATGGGTGAAAATGGGTGTAAAAATAGGTATTTGTTGTGTTTTATAGTAACATGAGCTTTTGAGGTATCGGTTTCCATGTTTTTTGGGACGAGAAGACCGAATATGAAGTCAATTTTGACCAAACAAAGAAAATTGAGGTTCTACCAAAGGTTATGCTCCCAAAATTGATTTTTTTATGAGTCAAAAACCTGGGGAATTGTGTGAAATCACCATCAATTTGTATAATAACACTAGAAAAAGTGTCAACAGGTGAATCAAGACAATTAAACGGCACCGCCAATGATCAAAGTTAATTTGAGAAAGAAAAAACCACAGTCCTGCAGCATGGCTATAAGAGCGAATTTTCGAAGAAATAACCACGTTCCTTCATCTTCAAAGTGCTCCAGTTTGAGAACGGAATGAGATATCGCAATTCTGATTTCACCATCTTGTTCAGCGTACAAAAACCTTTAAAATGAGGTGTCACTTGTCAGACTGTTTCATTTTGGGAATTTATGGGTAATTTTCCCCCCCTAAAACTCCCCAAAACTCCCCCTTAGAGTGACCCGATTCTGCCCATCTACGAACTTAGCCTGTCGATTGCCAAGATAGATGTTTCGTGCAAATTTGAACTTTTTATCTCAATTCTTTCGAGAGTTATCGTCTGGAATGACACATACATATATAAATATATATATAAATATACCTATAAATATATAAATATATATATATATATACATATAATTTTTGGTGTCTTTCGGCAGTGAATTCAGGATGGTCTGAAACGGATTTTGGTATAAAAATCTTTCGGAAATTCGAGTTTTAAAAATTTTGGACCGAGAACAATAGCTTCCTTTTCTTCGAAAATTCGCTAAAAAAAGGCGCGTACTTACCTATTTGTGTTTTGGGAGCCTAAATTGGTGAAAAAAAATCGGAAATAGTTTTTTCAATTATTTCACACGAAAGAAACAATAAATGAACAGCCAACATTTCTGTAGATGTGTCCAGTAGAATAGTAAACTCATGTGACAAGGACTTTGCAGCGTTTTTGGTTTATTATTCTGTGAATAATACACTTATGTATTCGCTCAGCAAAAAATTTTTATAACACCCCCTCAAAATTTTTTCTTTTCCGTTTCAAGGTGCGTAGATTCCAAAAATGCAATGCCCATCCGCATCACGCATACCGGCTTCATTTTCGGTAAAAAAAATTCGCTCTTTCGCACACATGCTCCATTTGGGCCCTAGTTGTGTCCCGAAACTTTTCAGCCCGATCGGAATATACCCAAGGGTGTTATGGGGTGAAAATTTGTATAAAAATAGGCACTTTTTGTGTTTTCGTAACATGTTAGTAACATGAGCGTTTGAAGTGTCGTTTTCCATGTTTTTGGGGACGAGAAGACCGAGTATGAAGTCGATTTTGACCAAAGAGTGGAAAATTGAGGTTCCACCAAATGGTCACCTGCCAAAATTGATTTTTTTATGATTCAAAAACCTGGAAAATCCTCTAAAATCACCATCAGTTTGTATAATTAACTAGAAAAAGTGTCAACCCGTGAATCAAGACGATTAAATGGCTCTACCAATGGTCAAAGGTAATTTTGAAGAAAAAAAAATGAGCGCACCTAATTCGTGTTTTGCGGGCCAAAATTGGTGGAAACCATCAGAAATAGCTATTTCAATTATTTCACATGAAACAAACAATAAATGTACAGCCAACTGTATGTCTGTCCAATAGAATAATAAACCCATGTGACAAGGACTTTGCAGCGTTTTTTCAGAACTGGTCCCAGTCTGAGCAGTCCGGTGGCCACGACAGGGAAAAATCTGGTCCAGATCACGCAGTCTTCTAAATCTAAGCTCTTCGTGAATATGTTAGTTTTCGAGGTTGAAGCAAGTAATACGGGTTATTCCGTAACAGCTCTCCAATTCCGTGGAGAATAATTGCAGGGAAGGGAAGGGCACGTTTCTCCCACCATCGGGACGTCCGTCGTCGGCGAATCGTGTCGCGGGTCAAACGCGCCTTTGGCAACTGCTCGGCAGGTACTTGACGCGGCGTTCACCAGATTCGTGAATCAGAATACAATTTTCATCGGGAATTTGGATTTCAGTGTGTATTACGATCGTCGTCTAAACCTCATGCGACAATGCTGAGTTCTAAGTAAGTCTTCTTCCTCATTTTCCCTCATAAACTAATTCCTAATCTCTGTAGCTACCACATAAATATGAATTTCAAAGAATTAATTTTAATTCGTTTATCAATGAATTGAATGGTAATGAGCTCGTCCACGTTTTTCAACAACCTAAAATACATAAAACACGGTTGAATACCAAGTAGGTACGTACCTACCAAAACAAAATCAATATGAAATGTTGCTCATTGTATTTTCTGGAAGGTACTCAAGTACCCAATAGTTTGGGAACTCAGGTTTCTGGATGAAAGGTGTTGTATTATTTTCGATTTTGATTGCCAGAGGACCATACCATAATCCGAATGAAAAACGCTGCAAAGTCCTTGTCACATGAGTTTACTATTCTACTGGACACATCTACAGAAATGTTGGCCGTTCATTTATTGTTTCATTCATGTGGAATTATTGAAGTGGCTATTTTTGATGGTGTCCACCAATTTTGGCCCAAAAACACGAATTAGGCTCGGTTTTTTTTAAAAAGGTTATCTTTGATCGTTGATAATACCATTTAATTGTATTGATCCACCTTCTGATACTACTTGTAGTGTTATTATACAAATTTATGGTGATTAAAGACAATTTCCCAGGTTTTTGACTCATAAAAAATGAATTTCGGGAGCTTAACCTTCGTTACAACCTCAATTCTTCTTTCTTCGGTCAAAATCAATTTAATATTCAGTCTTCTTGCCCTAAAAAACATGGAAAACGATACCTCACAAGCTCATGTTCACTAAAACCTCAAAACTCCCTCGAAAGCGCCTATTTTTACGTACACACATTTTTCTCCCGTAACACCCCTGGATGTATACCGATCGGGCTGCCGAGCTTCGGAGCACAACTAGCAAACTGTGAGCGGAAGAACGACGATTTTATAGCAAAATTTAACGTGAATTTGAGGCTGAAACTTCGTTAGAACCTCAATTTTCCACTCTTTGATCAAAATCGACTTCTTATTCGGTCTTCTCGTCCCAATAACATGGAAGACGACACCTCAAGCTCATGTTACTAAAACACAAAAAATATCTATTTTTATACCCGTATTCACTCAAGGCACCCTTGGGTATATTGCGATCGGGCTGCAAGGTTTCGGGACACAACTAGGGCCCAAATGGAGCCTGTGTACGAAAGAACGATTTTTTTAGACCGAAAATGAAGCCGGTATGCATGATAGGCGTACGGTGGACGGACATTGCATTTTTTGAATCTACGCACCTTGAAACTTAAAAGAAAAAATTTTGAGGGGGTGTTATACAATTTTTTTGCTGAGCGAATACACAGGTGTATTATTCATAAAATAATAAACCAAAATTCACATTAAAAATAATCCCATTCTGAAATTTATTACAGTGTACTGGGGATTTAAGCCCTCAATAATAATCAGACTTGAATGCATTCATAAATAAGCGTCTATTTACATTTACATTTATAAAATGTTATCTAAACTGGGTGGGTCAAGGTGAAATTCTCGGTGTGAGTACATGTTATGGAAGATGATTTCTGGCCGTCCTTGTTGGGCCTTGAGCCTCTTCATTCAATAAATTGTTTGTTCGCTGGTGATAACTCCAGCTAACCACAATCGCAACTGATAATGAAACTCCATGAAAATGTCAACTAATTCACCTGCTATTCAGTAGGACAGTAGAACTCTGACAACCCAGATTTTAACCTTAAGAGTATAACAGTAGTTAAGTAAGTTTAGTTCACTATAAGTAACTTCATCAAACTCCGAGCCAAAAGGCGATTTGAAAAAACTGACCAGCTTGTCCAATCCACAAATAAAAGGGCAGTAGTGAGACTAACGAACTGAGGACTACTTTGTTAACACCTAGTGATTCTTGGAATATTTCAGCTTGGGCTACTGATCGTGACCACCCTAACCCCTGCCATTCTCCATGTTTTGAAGAAAAAAGTAATAAATTCCTAATGATCACGATCCCCAGTAATATGGGATCGACTAGAAGAAGAGAAAGAAAAATTAAAGACTCTCATTAATTATAGGATATCCAAGAGTTTGGAATGAGAAAACATGGAGTTGGTGGATTAATTGTGAAGAGTACCTAATTAAATGAAAAATTAAAGAGTAGGTACCTAATTAAGACTATCTAAAGAGAATGTATTAGCCGTGGGTATTCAAGAGTCTGGAATGAGAAAACAAGGATTTGGTGGATTAATTGTGAAGAGTACGTAGTTGAATGAAAAATTAAAGACTAAAGAGATAGGAAAATTAAAGACTCTCATTAATGATAGGGTATTCAAGAGTTTGGAATAAGAAAACGTGGAGCAGCGTGAATTAATTGTGAAGAGTAGGTACCTACTAATAGTGGCGTAGGTACCTAGGTACTAACATCCCGGCTATCTTCGTTCTAAGTTTCCCCTAATTTGCTTTTGGGCAAGTTCCTCCTGATGATTTAGGAATGAATTAGCACCCACCTATCGGTCTAACATTGATTTTGTCCCTATATTTTTTTATGCTATTATACCTCTCGAACCGATCAACATAGGGTACTCGTAATATGCTGCTAGCTCCACAACACAAGCATTGTTACGTACAAAAACAGAGAATCAATGGCAACTCTAGCCCTCCACCTCTCTCTCGAGTAGGGGAGACTGGGGAAAGACGAATCAAAAATTGTTCAAATTGAGTTTTTGGTCATATGACTTGATTTGATACTATTACCAAGCATGGCGTCTTTAACTACAACTAATCACCTACACCATCCATTCAGTAATTTTTCGAAAACGCCATTGAAGAGTTACTTATTTCAAATCAATAAAAATTTTTATCATATGGCTCATTTTGCCCTGGATCCGGGGCAAAATGCACCACACCTGGGGCAAGATGAATCAACTACAATTTAGTGTTGTACAGAATATTTTATTTTCGTATAAAAAATGTCTTTTAAAAATCACATTTAGTCAATAGTAAAAAAAAGTAACATTACACAACTACCTAACTAGACAGTTTTCTCTCTCTCAGGTTTAGAGATCTTTAAGTAATTAGGTAGGTATATGTATTACATATCATTCAATAAAACTGCATGAATCATCTGTCATTACAAAGGAACCCATGTAGAAGAACTAGAAAAATTTGAGGTAGAAAAAGGTACCTACCAATTGAATTTTGATTGGCTCACATTTAAAGAATGATGATACGAACTGTCTAAGAATAAAAGCGAGGAGTCGATCCATATTGGACTACTTACAGGCCCAGTCATCAGAGACTTAGTACGCAGCAAACGTTCACAGCTAAAGCGGAGGCAATTCTGGAAGAGGAGGATTTGGACTTTGTCTCCCGCCAACCATTCCCAAGTGCAGCTAGTCTGCGACCGCTGATGACTGCTGAGCGCTATCTCGACCTGTTGCAACCAGGAAACAAGGACGACTACCTGCCTGTGGAACTGAGAGCCATTGCTCTTGAAACGATAGCCACTCGCTTCCCACTTCACAGCTGGCTCCATGTTTTTACGGATGGATCAGCAGCGGGAGCGAACAGCAATGCAGGAGCTGGAGTTTACTGCAGTGACTTCCAGATTTGCTGCCCAGTGGGACGCCTTGCTACAAACTTTGATGGCGAGATAAGAGCAATCCTTTTGGCATTAGAAAAAATCGCTGCCGTGGAGGCCCCAAACATTGCGATGCTGGTTGACTCCCAGGCTGCAATCTTGGCAGTGACCTCCAGTTCCTATACCGACTCTGAGGATGTGTTGAACTGCCGATCGCTCGTCCAAAGCGCTCTAATGCAAGGAAAGGTTATCGTCTTCCAGTGGATACCTTCCCACTGTGGAGTATATGGCAACGAGCGCGCTGACGATTTGGCCAGGAGAGGAGCCGGGATGGACCAGCCAACCCCTGCAGTAGCTTTCACCGCATCTAAAAGGATGATAAAGTCAAGACTCAGCCAGAAAACAAAAGCCATTTTGAGACGAGCCTCGGAGGGTAAGCAATGGGACATCCTTAACGATCCGAACCAGAGAGTCCCATTGGGCGCCTCTAGGGGGGTGTCGGTGGCATGTTTTCGAACTGCTACTGGACACGATTACCTGAGAAAGCATCTCCACCGCATTGGGCTGGCAGATGACCCACTGTGCCCCCTCTGTGATTCTGACGAAGAGATGACATCAACCCATCTCGAAACGTGCCCTGCCCTAGAAGATGCACGACTATCAATGCTGACGACTGAGTGCCGGTGGGAACGAACCGCTGCGCTCTACTGGGCTGCTCGAGAGCGCATGGCACAATTGCCGTGACCGCGCCGTGGCATAGTTAAAAAAAAAAAAACCAGTCATGCAGCATGACTTAATGAGCGAATTTTCAAAGAAATATTCGAATTAATGGCTATGGTTTTGAATAAAGGAAAACTTCGGTCTAAAATTTGGTTTTCTATGTATATTCTCTTCGTATTTATTTTAATTTGTACGTTTTGTCCATCCTGATTCTACCGTTTTGGGTTTTGGGTAGGTTTTGCGCACTTTAAATGCTCTAATTTAAGAACGGATTTAGATATCTAAAATCCGATTTCACCATCGTGTTCAGCGTGCAAAAACCTTTAAAATGAGGGGTCACTTGTTAGAAAATAACATTTTGGGGATTTTTGGGTAATTTTTGCGCACTTTAAATGCTCTAATTTGAGAACGGATCAAGATATCTAAAATCCGATTCCACCATCGTGTTCAGCGTGCAAAAACCTTTAAAATGAGGGGTCACTTGTTGGAAAATAACATTTTGGGGATTTTTGGGTAATTTTTGCGCACTTTAAATGCGCCAAAACCCTCCTTAGAGTAGGCCAATTTCGCCCATCTTCGAACTTAGCCTTTCGATTGCCAAGATAGATTTTTTGTGCAAATTTGAGCTGTTTATCTCAATTCTATCGAGAGTTATCGTCTGGAGTGACACATATATATATATAAATATATATATACATATAAAAAAGTGTTAAATTTCAGGAATCGTTTTAGAATGGTCTGAAACGGATTTCTATGAAGAAAATTTCCAAAAATTTATATTATTTAAATTTCGAAGCCATTGCAATAGCTTCATTTTCTTTGAAAATTCGCTAAAAGAAGAAGAAAAAAAATCAGTCATGCAGCATGACTTAATGAGCGAATTTTCAAAGAAATATTCGAATTAATGGCTATGGTTTTGAATAAAGGAAAACTTCGGTCTAAAATTTGGTTTTCTATGTATATTCTCTTCGTATTTATTTTAATTTGTACGTTTTGTCCATCCTGATTCTACCGTTTGTTTATTACGTAATTGTACTAAGTGCTTATTTATTTGATCGCTGTGGGTAAATTCAAGGAGTTGTACTAATCGTTTGCCTCCCCCTTTTTTGCTTCGAACTCTCGTCTTCAATTAATACTTCTCACATTTTTCAATCTGACCACTCTAAGGGGGTGGGGGTAAGAGTTTAAAGATTATCCTAGTTTTGGGTAATTTTTGCGCACTTTAAATGCTCTAATTTAAGAACGGATTTAGATATCTAAAATCCGATTTCACTATCGTGTTCAGCGTGCAAAAACCTTTAAAATGAGGGGTCACTTGTTAGAAAATAACATTTTGGGGATTTTTGGGTAATTTTTGCGCACTTTAAATGCTCTAATTTGAGAACGGATCAAGATATCTAAAATCCGATTCCACCATCGTGTTCAGCGTGCAAAAACCTTTAAAATGAGGGGTCACTTGTTGGAAAATAACATTTTGGGGATTTTTGGGTAATTTTTGCGCACTTTAAATGCTCTAATTTGAGAACGGATCAAGATATCTAAAATCCGATTCCACCATCGTGTTCAGCGTGCAAAAACCTTTAAAATGAGGGGTCACTTGTTAGAAAATAACATTTTGGGGATTTTTAGGTAATTTTTGCGCACTTTAAATGCTCTAATTTGAGAACGGATCAAGATATCTAAAATCCGATTCCACCATCGTGTTCAGCGTGCAAAAACCTTTAAAATGAGGGGTCACTTGTTGGAAAATAACATTTTGGGGATTTTTGGGTAATTTTTGCGCACTTTAAATGCGCCAAAACCCTCCTTAGAGTAGGCCAATTTCGCCCATCTTCGAACTTAGCCTTTCGATTGCCAAGATAGATTTTTTGTGCAAATTTGAGCTGTTTATCTCAATTCTATCGAGAGTTATCGTCTGGAGTGACACATATATAAATAAATATATATATATATATACATATAAAAAAGTGTTAAATTTCAGGAATCGTTTTAGAATGGTCTGAAACGGATTTCTATGAAGAAAATTTCCAAAAATTTATATTATTTAAATTTCGAAGCCATTGCAATAGCTTCATTTTCTTTGAAAATTCGCTAAAAGAATAAAATTACTAATGAACAATAAACTATTCCATCGAGATGAAGTAGAAATCATATCTCTCTTAAAAATGAAATTAAAGGCAGCTACCAGTGGAAAAACCCGATACAGTACTATGGGGCAAGAAGAACCACAGTAGGTATGGGGCAAGATGAACCATCTTTGCTTTGGGTCATCTTGCCCCAAATTGAGTGGTTCATCTTGCGCCTAATGCTAGGATTCTGGAAAAGTGGGGATAACATCATCTCGAAAACAATAGGCCAAAAATCGATAAACGCAATATGATCCTTGATTCATGGTTTATCATCACTGAAAATGCTGGTTTTGAAACTGAAAAAGTGTGAAAATAAAGAAGAGCCAAGGAGAAAATGGATAACCTACTTTGAGATTCCAAAACCTTTCCATCCCAATGGAGACTGGTGAACTGCTGCTTGTCCCCTATCAACAACTTTAGAAGGGAGAAATCAAATTTTCCTCTTTTCAAAAACTCAAAATGGCGGTTGATTCGTCTTGCCCTTGGTTGATGTTGCCCTGGTCTCCCCTATCTACCTACCTATTATAGCAGTTGTTTTGAAAATAACACCAAGAGATATGGAATAATGTGCCTGCATGAATTCAATGGTGCAATGACGATCGTGACCGTAATCAGTTATTCGTAATACCTACTCTCTTTGTTATGAAACGCAGATCGATTGTTCAGTTATACCTAAGTTACGTAGGTAACCATCAGGTGCAATGAATAATGTGTGTGTACCTACTGCATGTTTTAAGGGCGAATGGAAGCTGGGATGAAGAAGAATATGATGGACCATCAGCTACTATGCTCATCAACGGAGTGAAATACAAAGGTACGCAGACACACCTTCATATCTTCATGTTTGGGCCTCCCTTGAGTATTCATACACACGTGCATATTATGAATTAGCAATAACTACTATAATTATTATAGTATCATTATCGATTATTAGGGATTACGTGATAGATTACGTGTTGTGCCAAGCTAAGAGAGTTCTGGCTGATAACCAGGTGATTTTTGTATTTTAGGTAAAGTTAGTCTGTGAAGTCCTCTCCGCGAAACCAGGTATTACGGAGGTCAGTGTCAGTGGATACGCAGCAGATACGATCCATGATACAGTTGTTGCGGTTGACGGTCCATTTATACTTACAGTATTGGAAGTTTATTATCAAATAATATAATCAGTTTTGAATTATCCTAAACAGGTGAATAAATATCAATAAAAAATGTTTCGAAAAATTGTAGAGAAAATACACTGCCAAGGTGATGGCACAGGAGCTTCCTCGTCACAATCAGAGTGACCCATTATAAAATAGAACAGACTCGGAAGCAAAATAACATTACATTACATTACATAACATTACATAACATTACATTACATTACATTACATTACATTACATTACATAACATTACATAACATTACAAACCATTACATAACATTACATAACATTACATAACATTACATAACATTACATAACGTGAAATATACATATTAAGTACATAACATTACATTACATAACATTACATGAAATATACATATTACATAACATTACGTCCATTATACATAATTGCGAAAGTTATGCGTGTTTGAAAAATGTCACGTTAGCGCATGCGCAGGGCGAACCACTGGCTCTATCATGTTGAAATTTATATGGAACCTCAATGGGCCCTACCCGCTTAATCCCTGAGAATTACATTGAAATTGGGTGAAATCTTTGGTTACTACGGCTGTAACAAGGAAATTGAATCTATTTCACGCCAGCGCATGCGCAGAGCGCACCGAGGGTCCGATCATGCTGAAATTCATACTGGAACTCACTAGGCCTTGTCCAAACAACCCTTGAAAATTTGAGCGAAATTGAATCAAAATTGTGAAAGTTATGCGTGTTTGTTGAATTTAACGTTAGCGCATGCGCAGGGCGTACCGCTAGATCAATCATGTTGAAATTTGTATGGGACCTCAAGGGGCCTTATCTGCACCATCCCTCAAAATTTGAGCTGAATCAATTCAAAATCGTGGAAGTTATGGCTGTAACAAGGAAATGCGGACAGACTCACAGACTCACAGACTCACAGACCCACAGACCGACAGACACGGAACCAAATTTGTTCAGTAGGCTTTGAAACGCAAAATGCAAGTGGAAATTTTGATTTCTGAAGACAAAAATTTTTTGGCTCACGAAAGTGAACACAAGGCTTCCGCTGCTTCGCAGACTCGGAAGCAAAAACGCTGCAAATCCCTACACAACAGTTTATTATTTTGTATGTAACAACCTTCTGTTACAGATCACAGCTCTCTGTATAGATAACCCTTCTATATATAATATGTGTACTATTCTATACATATTATGTAGACATATTATGCAGACCCTTCGCACCTTAGTACCTAACCCCGTACTTGTTACTAGGCAGCCTAAATCGCGTGTTAAATGTTGCTAAAATAATTCTATCGATGACAAACAGTAGCTAAAATGGCAAAAAGAAACACAAATAATGAAGTTCTGAAGTGAAATTATTGTTGATGTGGAGTGAACAAATATTCAGTCCTGGATGGGTTTCGATGTTGGGAACTTCAACGTATCAATTCGTCAGTTAGACCACTGCGCTATACCGTCCAGCTAGCAGGAGACCAGTGATGTCTCTCAACACATCCCAGGGTGTATGCATGCCTGCATACACCCTGCTCTTTACGGCAAATTGTTTAGCAAATTTTATGGCAACATCAATGCTCCGGAAGGTCTCAAAAATTCAGAAAAAAATCAAACTATTTAAAAATGCGAGAAAACCCACACCTCAAAATACAGTTTTCCGGGATGGGGATACTCTGGACATTTCAACCCATGTTTTTCACCCCTTAGAGTTGAGTGAGAGTAACGCCGAACTTCGAGAACCGAGTAGAGCCCAAGCGGGACCCATAATACCAAATTTCGTGAATTTTGGTTCATGGGAACTAAGGAAAAAGTCGCGGACGGTGTACGGCGGACAGACGGAATTTTTTATTTATTCGATATTCATCTTCTACGACCGTTGAAACGTACTTAAACCATCAAAATTTGAGGGGGGCTAAACTTCTTTTTTTTTCATGGTCGATTCCAAAGATTTATTATTCAAAATAATAAACCAAAACGTTGCTGTGTGATGTCACTGTATGCCATTATGTATATGTTATAACAAACTAACTAGAGATAAGTAAGTTATTTATCCCGACTAACTGGGACTTCCTCGATGACCTATGGATACCTACTACCTACTTCTCATTCTTGTAATTGACGGTCAGTGGACAAACTACGTCGTCACTACACAGTGAACGGTTTTAATCATTATAATTATTATTAAACAAGGTTTCTCACAATCGCCAAGGTAATTAGCAACAAGAACTTGAGTCATTCCAGCAGACAGTTCTATTAATATAAAATTCCAGCAGATAGTTGTGTTAATATTATTATAAAAACAAAACCAGTTTTGTTCTGATGTTCTATCAGCCAAAATTCTTCTATTAATATTTTTATTAAATCGAAATAAATCTAATCCAAAAAATAAAATAATAATAAAAATATAAATTTAAAGTCTAAAAAAAATCTATAAAAAAATAAAATAATAAACCAAGTCCAAAATTCGTTCTATAAATCTAGTGTGGAATGCAGATGAGTTAAAAGGATAAACAGGATAGCAAGCAGCAAGTATTGATCCTACTCTGCATGAAAGTATTGATCCTACTCTACATGAAAAACCAAAAACTGTCCAGATCCAGTTGTAGGTACCTACCTAAAATAAATAGGTCTGAACCTCCCTAAGTTTCTGGGATTGTTGGGCAACCTGTTCCCCCCGTTGCCTTCACCTGTTGAATGCGTTTTGTGAGAATCGTTCTGTGTGCACCGTTGTTATAATTGTAGCAGTGAAATATTAAAAGCACTTAACCAAGAACGTGCCCTTGAGAAATCGAACCCAATAAGTCACCTCTGCCATACAAAGGGACTCACGGGAAACGTCTAAAAGGTACCCATTTTGTTAGCTTTTGGGAACTAATTCAACTCATACAACGAGTAAACTGAACATGCGTTCCACCAACTGTGTAATACAGTTACACATCCGTCATGGTACCCCTCTATAACACTCATGTGTAATGTACAAGTTTATCACTAATAAATAGAAGGAGAAAGTCGAGCTGTGCGACGCCTCGGTAGAAGCCTAAGGGGCTCTCCCTCCACTAACGCCCAACGGTCAGTGACGGCCGTTGGTAGTCGGGGGACGAGGTGGAGGCACCTTTATAAGGCGCCCTGCTCGCCCAGCTCTTCATTCGACTGACATCACTCTTACCTGCGACTTCTCTCTCTCACCTCACACCTCCTCGCTTTCACCCATCCCTCGCGTACTCGCTGTGGTGGTAACAACTCCGGGATGCTAGCCTTCATCCTCTAACGCTCGCTGTGGTGGTAACAACCCGGGGTGTTAGCTTCACCTAAAAGATCCAGCCTGGGCCCATCCTACACCCATGCTATCCATCTCTCTTAAGCTAGCCATCCTCACCTACCCTGTCACCACGTGCTCACCACAACATCTAACATATAGGTAGTAGGTACCATACCGGTACCTAATTAAAACCTTTGATGGCAATATGAATAAAGACCGAAAAAACTTGCATAACATTTGTACAACATTAAATACCATTCTTTCTAAAACCTGTGCATGGAATCAGGTAAGTCCATTTGGGTTCGATCCTGTAGTTCCTTCTGAAATATATGAACTTGAAGGTTGGCATTTGGGAAAGTATTCAAGGTCGCTGTGACACGTTTTAGCTACTTATTCTAGCCGAGTAGTTCAAAACAGAAACAATGACATGACACATTACATTACTCATTACATTGTCTCTAAGATGATTTAGGTCTGCTGGGAACTTCCCTAGGGAAATGAAACCAACAATAGACACTTTACTGTGGTGACCTCCGATTGCAGTTTGGACGTAATGAGCTTCAGCGGTTAAATACATGTTCGTGATATAGCTACGATAATTTTGTCACAAATGGGCAATGCCCATGGGTCGGAAACTGGCCAGTTTTGGTTTATTATTTTCAATATTGAACCATGCTGCAAAAGGTGGTGTAGAAGCTTTTATTTTTTTTTAACTTGCATAAATATGGGTACAAACATGTAGAAAATAAAAATGCTAACACGGGCGACCTCTGGACAACTTCTGGCAGACAAAAAACCTCGAAATCTTTGGAATGTCCAGTTTTTTTTGGCTTATCATCTAAACGTTGCATCTTAAAGAAAATTTTACTCATACCAGTTAAAGGGCATTAAATTCCGCGTGGAAGAACCTCCTTACACATTGAATTTGGTTCAACAGTTTCGTCGGAATCGGCAGTCAAAAATAGTCACATTTTTCAATTTTGACTGAAAAATGTATTATACTCAGTTGCACACGCCTGTAACTAAAAAACAGTTATTTCAAATGAAAAATGTCTATAACTTGAGTTGTAGAGTATAAAATCACCCTCATATAAAAATATTCAATTTAAAATTTTTCATTTAAAATCTATAAATTTTTATTAAATTTTAATAAAACTAGGTGTGCTCTGAACGCACAGTTTGATGCTCTACAACTTAATTACCTAATAAAATCTCTTAGGCGAAGTTTTTGAAATCCCCCCCACTCCTTCCCGTCAATTGTCCTGGATCCGCCCGTGGGTATTGCCCTTTATTCTAATTGTTGAAACTTAATGAAATCCCGGCTCAGATTATCTGTCCACTTAACTTTATTGAATATGTAGAGACAAGTGTGTTCCTGGGAAACAAAGTCTGCCAAGTATTTAGGCAGTATAGATTCTTCATGTCGATTCCACATTCATTTAGGTAGTTACAGTTCGTATGGACCACATACGAGTATTATTCCACATATTCTTGCCGGATGCCCACTAACAATGCCATGAAAATCTGTTCAATAGAATCAATATGTGAAGAACCTATTTCCAAGCTAGTGACAGTCAAATATTTTCTCGTCAAATCTGGTTTCATTGAAGGTGCATGCTGAACGACTGTAGTACAAAATTACAATATGAACCATTCAATTACGCTTCATCATTCGACATGAAATGTTTTCAGTGGGAAGAAATGTGCCGGCGAACGAGTCGTTGAACAAATTCTTAAGGCAGAGAGCCAATCTGCCCGGGACCAAGTTCATGTGCAAAGAGGGAGGATGCGGTGCTTGTATCGTCACTTTGTCGTCCACTGACCCAGTTACTGGCCAAGTCGTCAGCAAAGCTGTCAATTCTGTAAGTCATTCTACAAAATCTCAAGTGTTTGATGTTTCTTATTAAAAGTTCGGCATCAGGTATTTTGCTATAAGCCCTGTTGATCGTTATTACTACATATTTATATTATAATATTTGAGGTCCTGCAACCTCGCTCATTTTCATCTTCATCCGACATTAATGAATGTTAATGAGTAATCAATAATTATTAGATTCATTAATTTCCAGTCATTCCAGAACGGCCCAAAGGGGGTTTGCTGTCCCTATAAACAGGGTCACAATTTTTAAAAAATTTCTTGAGGTATAGATGAAATGAAATGAAAGGAAAGTTTATTTTCCCAAGCAGTTTTTCAAAAATATTACAATCTTTCTAATAGGTTATAGTTATATAATATAAAACGCTGCAAATCCCTGCACAACGGTTTATTATTTTGTATAGAATACCCTTCCGTTACAGATCACAGCTCTATGTATAGATAACCCGTCTATATAATATGATATGTACTATTCTATACATATTATGTAGATCGCAGACCCTCCGTAGGTTAGTACCTAACCCCGTACACGTTACTAGGTACCTACCTAAATCACGAAATAAATGTTGCTAAAATAATTCTGCCGATGAAAAACAGTACGTAACAAAAAGAAACACACATAATGAAGTTCTGAAAAGAAATTGTTGATGAGGAGTGAAAAAAGTTGCAAAAGTACCTACCAACAAACTCCAGCCCCTTCTACGTAGATGGTATAATGAACCGTTGTGTAATAATTTACCGTTGAGTAATGATTTACCGTAGTAATAATTTACCCATCAATAATACTTCAACGTTTGTTCAAGTTTCACTACCTACCAACAAACTCCAAAAGAGCCATCATTTTTCAAATGAAATAATATCACAGAACAACCAACTCGACTTCATACTCCGCCAATATAATCAGGTGGCCCCTAGCAATGATTTCATCTCCACCGAATTTCCTATTGTGGGCGCGTCTCTGGTTACGAGATTTGGTTTGAATTGTATACAATTTCATTCACACTGGAGTCGAAAATGCCTGTCGGTGCAAACTTCGGGGCCTTACTGTGAACGAACGGCTGGACGTACGATGCTCCGGATGGTCTTAAAAAACTCGCAAGTTCAAGAACTATTTAAAACCATAAAAATATTCACGTAAAAAAATGGTATAGGCGTTTTGAAAATTCCAACCCCTATTTTGAACCCCTTAGAGATGACTGACAGTAACGTCGAGCTTCGAGGACCAACTAGACCCCGAACGGAACCTATAACCCGAATTTCATCAATTTTCTTTCATGGTAACTAAGAAAAGTGGCTCGTACGGCGTACGGCGTACGGCGTACGGCGGACAGACAGAAATATTTTTATTGCAGTTTTGGATTCTACATACCTTGAAACGTA
Source organism: Leptopterna dolabrata (assembly GCA_954871275.1). Taxonomy (NCBI): domain Eukaryota; kingdom Metazoa; phylum Arthropoda; class Insecta; order Hemiptera; family Miridae; genus Leptopterna; species Leptopterna dolabrata. The sequence continues at coordinate 43,451,190 of OX940981.1, forward strand.
AACCATCAAATTTTGAGGGGGGGTAAGAATTTTTTTTTCATGCTCGATTCCAATGGTTCATTATTGAAAATAATAAACCAAAATGTAACTAAAAATAAAAATTAGTGACTGTGGAATCACAGTGCATAGGCGGAGCTGTGGCCCAGTGTGGAGTTGGTCTACGATGTGATTCGATTGGATTATTTTATTTGTGTGTCTCTTTTGCTATGAATACTGTTTGACGGTTAAGCATATTGTTTCTAATCTTATTTATTTATTTTTAATGCGTTATTCTTATCAATTTCGCGAAGTGAAATGATATTTATGTTTTATTAATTATTATATATATACTTCTTGATTTCATTTCTAAATTTAGTTTTTGTTGTTTCTACAAGTAAGTTATATATCTTATTAAAGTCTATTTATGATTGATTTCCCCTTTTGAGATCCATCCTCAATCCAGACCTCCAAATCTTGTTCCCGAATATCCACTGTTACTCTGTGGTTTCAGTGCCTTTATCCAGTGCACGCATGTCTCGGTAAGTCCATCACGACGGTGGAAGGTCTGGGGAACAAAGACGATGGCTACAATAAAGTACAAGCGGCTCTGGCGACGTTTTACGGGACACAGTGTGGCTATTGCAGCCCAGGCATGGTCATGAATATGTACAGGTTGGTACCTACCTATCGAGTAGTAATTTCTCTTCATCAATACAATCACTGTTGGTTATTATAATATGAGTAGGTACAGGTACGTAAATATGAACTTTCGATTGATGAAATCTATGCTCCCGTTCTGTTCTGTCCAGTTTACTTCTTGAAAATCCGAAATTAACGAGGGAAGAAGTGGAAAATTCATTCGGCGGTAACATCTGCAGATGCACTGGCTACCGGCCGATCCTGGATGCTTTCACTGCCTTGGCTTCTGACGCTCCACCAGAACTTACCAATAAACTCAAGGATATTGAGGTTGGAAGTTTTACTCAGTGAATAATATCCAGTAATAATCTGCTTGCTTGTTGGTTTTGATTGATTGAGATTTACGCGATGGGGCAGGTTGAACAACTTACAGGTTTTTGGACAACAACAGCCCTTTTCTACCACTGCGTGCCGCCCCGCAGCAACAGCTGCACATGCGTCCAGTCAATAGCCCAGTTAAAACCTCTTTTTATCATTTCAATATTCATTTCCACCCATTCCCCACTCACGCAAGCGTAACATTAGTACCTAAATAGGAAGAGTCGGGATTCATATGGAGAAAGACAGGCAAGGTGGGTAGAAACACGAACATCAAATAGGCAGGTAGGTACCAAGGTCCTTCAGTATGTACCTACAAGACTTGTAAGGTTCCGAAGTCAAAAACCAAACATTCATTGATTTGGAAAGGTGTAGGACTCAGTGTTATAAAAATACTGTTTGTCGTGAGTCCCTCCCGGAACTCCAACACGCTACAGTTAAGTTCTCGCCAAAAACAACCTGTTAAAATAAGGCTCTGGGAATAAACGGTAAGAGTGGGGCAACGGACGCAGGACCCGGGACTCAACCTGAAACCCCACCACCAGGGTGGGGACTTCAGGGACTATATAACCCCGGATCCTGCGCCATTTTCGCCATTCTACGTCTCCTCTAGCTGCTGGCTACTCTCTCTCTCTCCTCATACCTCCTCTCTTAAAACTCACTTCTCAAATGCTCTCCTAGCAAATTCACACACACAGTAAATTCACACACCCATTTCATCAGAGTTAGGTGGAGGTTTCGCCCTTAACCAACCCTGATGAAACACACTACACGCTCGGTGGAGGTCCGCCCTTAACCGCACACACTTTCTACACAAATTTACCATTAAATTCACTCACACACATTTCATCAGGATCAGGTGGAGGTCTCGCCCTTAACCGATCCGGATGACACACACTACACGCTCGGTGGAGGTTCGCCCTTAACCGCACACACACTCACTTAAATTCAAACACACACATAAATTTAGTCAGGTATGGTGGAGGTCTCGCCCTTAACCAACCTGACGAAATTTATCACACGCTCGGTGGAGGTCCGCCCTTAACCGCACACACACACACACACAACCAAATTACACGCACTTCATGCATTCAAATTCTCTAACTTAAATTCACTTTTTACCTTTTCAACACACGCTCGGTGGAGGTTCGCCCTTAACCGCAAACACACCAAAAATCAACACACCACAATTTTAGCTCTAAATTCACTCCTATCCAACATCCAACTACCTCCACCTCTCATGGTGAATTTTACTTCAACTTAAATTCACCATACTGTTTTTAGTGAAGAAATCTTAATTATTTCTATATCAGTTTGCTTATGGCTATCTTTAGGGTACTTATCCATCTTCAAGGTTTGGCTATGTTGAATTTCCGTAATCACAAATGCTCTCCGCCCGTGCTGCCTACCTGTAAACCTATACGGGAAGTTCTTTGAGTTCACTAGCGCATGTGCCGTTTAAATTTTTATTCGTTTCACATTATTATACCTAGGTACGTAAAAAGAAGTACGGGAAGAACAAAATTGGTCTAATACTCATCACAAGTCCAATAGGATCACGAACATTCCCATTGTAATGTATTTACCTGATTAAAAGTGGAAAACTTGAATAATGAAATCGTAAGTCTACAAGCAGTGACCATAATTTATTATGGAAATATAACGTGCAGCGTCTCCACTATAACTGGAGGTGAAGACACTGCGTACGAAATCTTGTACGTCTTGGTATCCTTCTCTCAATTGCTTCTTTCATTTGCGTCTGCCATAATCTGAATGCTGCTTTGTTTAGGATCTCCTCAAGCCTTGTTCGAAAGACGGCGGTATTTGTGGTGGCGCCTGCGAGGAGAAATGCGGCGAAACAAGGAAGTTCCGCGAGGCAGAAATACCTACAGAAATATCGACGAAGAGAGGGACATGGTTGAGACCAACGACTCTGGTAGAAGTACTCAGCTTTTTCGAAAGAATCGGGAACCAAACCTACAGATTGGTTTCTGGAAACACTGCTCATGGTAGGTACCTGGTCAGCAAAACAATTTGTCTAATGAGCCTTATGACATAACTTGCACCTCTGAAATACTTATTAGTCACATTCGATAGCCAAATTATGTCTTCTAATTGAACTGTGACCGGCAAAAGTTTGACAGAATAGATTGTTGAAGAATTGAATATTTATGTTCCACTGACAACATCCACCTTCCTGTAGGACGTAGGTACCTAAAATTTCTATAAAAACACTTGATAAACTTCAAACTTATTGATTCACAGGTGTCTACAGGGTTACGGATCTGGTAGACTATTACGTCCAAGTGGCGGATGTGAAAGAACTTCAAGGGCACTCTTTGAATGGAAACTCTTTGGAAATCGGTGGGAATACTACGCTGACGAATGTCATGAAACTGATGGAGAGCGTTGCCAGGGAAAGGCTCGATGGGTTTGGTTATTTGAAAACCTTGAAAAAGCATATAGATTTAATTGCTAATGTCCCAGTCAGAAATGTAAGTCGAATATACGTAGGTCTGTCTCTAATAACATAAAACCCCCATAAAACAACCTCTCATTTAAAACAACCTTAATCACATTTTGTTTCCTCAGGTTGGCACAATAGCTGGGAATTTGATGATTAAAAACGCTCATAATGAATTTCCGTCCGATATTTTCCTGTTATTGGAAACAGTGGATGCTAAAATTTGTATTAGTGAGTATTGCAGCGAGTGAAGTTTACCTATTATGAGTAAATCTAGTTTTCCACTAGGTACTAATAATGGTGTACTTTTGGCGGACTTTCAAACAAAATTAGGAAGGTGGCACGCAAATGTATGAGAAATAAAACAAACCTATAAAAAACAAATTTTCAAATGATAAAAAACACCGTTACGGAAGAAATTCATTGGCATGAAGACGTGATCTTCTGGCGATCAAGAATCAGTTGATATCTAAATTCATGTTTGAAGGTTCATATCAGTAGTAGCACATTATAGGATTTCATCAGCTCTGCCTGTCTAACCAGTCAATTCTACTTGGTTCAAGAAGAAAAAACCACAGTCATGCAGCATGGCTATAAGAGCGAATTTTCGAAGTTTTCGGCATCTTCCTCCTCCGCCTAAAATTTTCTGAAAATTAATTTTCGGCCAATGTTTTCCCAACTTGATACAAAATTAAAACAGGAGTAGTTTTACGCAAAGTAAAATTTGGGGTGGAAGGAGGGGGAGGGGGAAATCAAAAATGTTTTGAATACCAGAAGAGTAGGTATTGGGTACGTAACAAATTTTTTGTTCCATTTTTTGCCGAGTAACACCTCGGTTTGTAGATTTTCCAACGCTGAACACGATGGTGAAGTCAGAATTGCGATATCCCATTCCGTTATCAGATTAGAGGAGACGAACCAGGAAGAACATCTCAAGAAATAACCACGTTCCTTCATCTTCAAAGTGCTCCAGTTTGAGAATGGAATGAGATATCGCAATTCTGATTTCACCATCGTGTTCAGCGTACAAAAACCTTTAAAATGAGGTGTCACTTGTCAGACTTTTTCATTTTGGGAATTTATGGGTAATTTCCCCCCCCCTAAAACTCCCCAAAACTCCCCCTTAGGGTGATCCGATTCTGCCCATCTTCGAACTTAGCCTGTCGATTGCCAAGACAGATTTTTCGTGCAAATTTGAACTTTTTATCTCAATTCTTTCGAGAGTTATCGTCTGGAATGACACATACATATATAAATATATATATATATAAATATATAAATATATATATATATATATATATAAATATATATATAAATATATATATACTCGGCGCTCCGCGCCTCGCCAGGGGGCAAGCCCCCTGGACCCCCAATCTCTTATCTTCTATACTTTGTATAGAACGAGGAATTTGCAACGCAATTCGAGTCCGAAATACCAAATTACAGCTTCATAGCGTGAATAGCATAGAAATTAGCTTCAGGGGCCACTCAGCTGAATCGGGGCCTGGGCAATGTCAAGTTAAAGTCCTAAGGAGGCTAAATACCAAATTACAGCTTCATAGCGTGAATAGCAGAGAAATTAGCTTCAGGAGCCAATCAGCTGATTCGGGGCCTGGGCAATGTCAAGTTAAAGTCCTAAGGAGGCTAATTACCAAATTACAGCTTCATAGCGTGAATAGCACAGAGATTAGCTTCAGGGGCCACTCAGCTGATTCGGGGCCTGGGCAATGTCAAGTTAAAGTCCTAAGGAGGCTAAATACCAAATTACAGCTTCATAGCGTGAATAGCATAGAAATTAGCTTCAGGGGCCACTCAGCTGATTCGGGGCCTGGGCAATGTCAAGTTAAAGTCCTAAGGAGGCTAAATACCAAATTACAGCTTCATAGCGTGAATAGCAGAGAAATTAGCTTCAGGGGCCACTCAGCTGAGTCGGGGCCTGGGCAATGTCAAGTTAAAGTCCTAAGGAGGCTAAATACCAAATTACAGCTTCATAGCGTGAATAGCATAGAAATTAGCTTCAGGGGCCACTCAGCTGATTCGGGGCCTGGGCAATGTCAAGTTAAAGTCCTAAGGAGGCTAAATACCAAATTACAGCTTCATAGCGTGAATAGCATAGAAATTAGCTTCAGGGGCCACTCAGCTGATTCGGGGCCTGGGCAATGTCAAGTTAAAGTCCTAAGGAGGCTAAATACCAAATTACAGCTTCATAGCGTGAATAGCATAGAAATTAGCTTCAGGGGCCACTCAGCTGATTCGGGGCCTGGGCAATGTCAAGTTAAAGTCCTAAGGAGGCTAAATACCTCCTTAGGACTTTAATGTCATGAATGTAATGTAATGAATAGCATAGAAATTAGCTTCCCTTGCAACGGTATCGCGGGACAAAAAAGTGTGACATGTGACAAAAAAACTAGTTGGGGGTCGGGCTAAGAATTGCGTTGCAATTAATACATATAATTTTTGGCGTCTTTCGGCAGGGAATTCAGGATGGTCTGAAACGGATTTTGGTATAAAAATCTTTCGGAAATTCGAGTTTTAAAAATTTTGGACCGAGAACAATAGCTTCCTTTTCTTCGAAAATTCGCTAAAAGAATTTTATAGTAGGTACCTACCTACTTTTATATGCCACTTATTATAGGTACTGCTGTTGCTTAATGATGTTGTCTCCTTTGGGAGGATTCAAAAGTAGGAACAGATTATATTCGAGTTTCGTTCTGCAGATGACTCCAAAGGTGTGGAATCCGAATTGTCACCAATTGATTTCGTTTCCAAAGATATGCACAAATCCATTATAACCAAGATAATCCTGCCAGCCTTGCCAAGCGATGAATTCCGACTTCGGACGTTCAAGGTACCTGTACATAACGCACAAAAACCTGAATATTAATTTTCTAGAAGTTAGGTAGGTAGGTGACTACCCTTGTTGCTTTCCCTTATTCATACTGAATATTGAAACCACCAAAACGGTTATGTATCTTTTTTTAGTGTTGGTCCCACTTTTAATCAGGGTTGAAAAAAATCACGATTTTTAAAAAATCAAATTAATCGGATTTTTTTATTTAAATCGAATTTTTTTAATTTAAATACAAAATTTTTATTTTTTTGCAAAAGTTTTACTTATTGTAACATTAAAGTAAGCGATGTTGTTCATTGAGGAGATGGCATAAGAAGCATCTTAGAAATATGGAAATTTATAAGGAATAATCTACTGATAAACGGAGCAAAGAGGAAGGAGCAGAATAAAGAAATAAACACGCTTTCAAAAAAACGAAATTTATTAAATTTTGAAATATTAAAACAGAATATTAAGTTGATGAAGATACTCTACATTATTTAGAATTCAAAATTTTATGCATAAACACCAATTTCGCTGCCTTTTCATTCCCCAACCGATTTCTCAAATCGCTCTGGACAAGTTTAAAAGTGGAAAACAATCTTTCCACCGCAGCTGAAGAGCCCATAGCGCCGAAAAGCTGCTCAAGTGCTTCAACAATTGCGGCGTTCGCTGGTGTGTTCTCCAACTGTGCCTTCCACCAGTCTATGGCATCGACGTTTTCCACCACGTCATTTTGTAGCATGAAGCTCTTTGCTTTGAATTTGATGACGTGGTCAAAAAAATTTGAGCCATAGGCTGATTCGCCATATGCAAGCGCTTCGTCCTTCTCAGATTCTTGAAGCTTAGCGCGTTGATTTAAATCACGATTTTTATTGGCTGATTTAAATCGCGATTTAAATCATGATTTAACTCAATTTGATTTAAATCATGCAACCCTGCTTTTAATGTTTGACCCCAGTTCCAAGATTATTACTTGGAAATAGATAGCCCAGCTCCAATCGCTTGGCTTAATTTCGCGTAGTTGATCTCAACTTTGTTCCTATTACTGTATTAGGTACTGTCACAGTTAGTGAAGTTTAAAGGACATCGTATTTCGAACCCTTGTACTTTCCTGGAGATTAATAATTATTATTCTCAAAAACCATCCAAGTTGCTTAAGAATCATTTCGAAACTTTATATTCGAGTATTAGAAAATTTGATTACGTACTTATTCATTTTCTTGTTCCTTAGATTATGCCACGATCTCAAAACGTCCACGCTTATGTTAACGCAGGATTTCTGTTCCGCGTTGATAAGGAATCCAGATCTGTTGCGAAACCCAGGATTGTTTATGGGGGGATTGCAAGTGAATTCGTAAGTACCTACCGACTCATTCAATTTGGAATGATGCCGAATTGATACATTGATTGGTACAGCCCCTTCACCCTTCACCATGCGCTAGTTACAGTAACTGGATCATTATCCGCTATAGGAGGAATTCGGTAACCGCTAGGTTTATGGTTCAATCCGCATAAAGATAATGAAGTTGGGTTAAGGAATGCAGTCATTTTACTCTACTAGACTTGAGAGTATTGAATGAAAGCATTGTACCTAATGCGTTTTCCTAAGCCTAACCACAGCCCCGGTTCGTACCTAATGCGTTTTCCTAAGCCTAACCACAGCCCCGGTTCGTACCTAATGCGTTTTCCTAAGCCTAACCACGGACACCGGAAACCACTCTCTAGCACACTATTCACTCTTTAGCATAAATCTCGTACTCACCTAATTATTATGAATTTCCATAACCTTTACGTAGGTACCTATTTACACCGCAAAAACGCTGCAAAGTCCTTGTCACATGGGTTTATTATTCTATTGGAGTTCTAGAGATTTTTGTTGGCTGTTAAATGTATTGTTTCTTTCATGTGGAATGATTGAAATAGCTATTTCTGATGATTTCCACCAATTTTGGCCCCCAAAACATGAAATAGGTACGCTTATTTTTCTTTTTTTTAAGATCATCTTTGATCATTGGTAGTGGCATTTAATGGTCTTGATTCACCTGTTTAAACTTTTTCCAATGTTAGTATACACATTGATGGTGATTTCAGACAGTTTTCCAGGTTTTTGACTCATAAAAAACCAATTTTGGGAGCTGAACCTTTGGTAAAACCTCAATTTCCGCGTCTTTGGTCAAAATCGACTTCATATTCGGTCTTCTCGTCCTCAAAAACATGGAAAAAGATACCTCAAAAGCTCATGTTACTAACATGTTGTTAAAACGCAAAAAGTACCTATTTGTATACACATTTTCACTCATAACACCCCTGGGTATATTCCGATCGAGCTGAAAAGTTTCGGGACACAACTAGGGCCCAAATGGAGCATGTGTGCGAAAGAACGACTTTTTTAGACCGAAAATGAAGCCTGTACACGTGATACGGCGTACGGCGGACGGCGGACGGACATTGCATTTTTGGAATCTACGCACCTTGAAACGGAAAAGAAAAAATTTTGAGGGGGTGTTATAAAAATTTTTTGCTGAGCGAATACATAGGTGTATTATTCACAGAATAATAAACCAAAAACAAATCATAAATCAGAACCAAACGTTGTGTGGCTGCCTCGCTTCAGGGGCTGATGAAGTCAGGCGACGGTACAGATTGTTTTGGATCTATCCTGCTGTTAGATGGTGATAAGATGATTTTTCAAATATTTTAGGCTCATTCATCAGAAACTGAAGATCATTTTAACGGAAAGTGCCTGTTGGATCCCACTGTTTTAAAAGCTGGTTTAAACAAGCTTAATGAAGAGTTGAAACCGACACAGTATTTCGACAACGACATAAGATATACGAAAAACCTGGCTATTTGTTTATTCTATAAGGTTAGTATTGGCAAATTAATAATTTGCTGTATTATATCTTGCAGGATATCGGATTATATCTTTAGCCTTCAATAATAAATTATTTCTGTTATTTTATGTGAACAGAACATGTTCTATGGATAACTTTGGAGTGTAGTTCCGTATGTGCCCTCACTTTCAAACTCGTCAAAGTTGCTCGTTGTTCCACCATAAAATGAACTTAATTAGCGTTTTGGAAACCACTAGACCTCTTCTTTCATTCACTTCGCTCAACGGAAGTGGTGTAATTGTTCCGTATGTGCCCCCTCGCTACCGAGCAGACAGTCACCACCAAGTTTTACATTCAAAGGAAAGATAACGATTAAACCATTTAAATTGCTATAATACATAAACCTGTGCCTACGTTTACGTATGACTTTTTTAACTTTTGTACACAGTTCTTATTAACATCAGTAGTTCTTCAAATGCAACTCCTCCAGAATTGTTCTTAATTAGTGATGTTATGGGTTAAAATAAGATCATTATTATATTACGTGCTGTGATGAATTTAAAATTGCATCACGGTGGTGTGAGGGAAATTGCCCAGGCGGTTATGAGCGAATCACCACCGACATCTGGGATCTTTTTAGAGAGAGAAGAGAGGTGAGTGATAGAATTTGCCTAGGCGGTTATGAGCGAATCACCACCGACATCTAGGATCTTTTGGAGGAGAGGTGTCCAGGCGGTTATGAGCGAATCACCACCGACATCTGGAATCTTTTGGAAGAGGAGGTTGCCTAGGCGGTTATGGGTGGACCACCACCGACATCTAGGATCTTTTGAGAGGAGGAGAGAGCAAGGTAGAGGAGAGAAGAGAAAGCTGGTTAGAGGAAGTGTCGAATGAAGCTAAAGCTGCAGGATCCAGGGTTTTATAGAGAAGTGAGGCCTCTCCCTCCAACCCCCTGTTAGGGGTTGGTGGTGGGGCCCCAGGCTGTGTACCCTGGGTTCTGTGGCTTGTCTCCCCACTCGTTTCGTTTATTGACGGAACTAAGTTTTGCGTTAGAATATTGGTGAAGACTTAAGTTTACTAGAGGAGTGTTCCCGGGAGGGACTCACGACACGTGCATTATTATAGTTCGCAAAAAATGAGTTAGAAATTCTGTCATGTGGTTGAGCATCTCTTCTGTGGCAGCGGTATTGAACACAGTTGTTCCTGTCCGATTTTTCCAAATCGGCATTATTTCACTGCGCAGAGGACATAGTGGCACCTCCACAATCAAACCTCTCCTCCTCAACCATTCTAGTGCACCCTCATCACTTCTAAAAACATAATAATAATAATAATAATAATAATAATAATAATAATAAACCTTTATTGTGCTTCAGACAAACATAGTAGGTATCTATAAATGCACACATGAACACCAGGATATATTTATTCAGTAGTATAATGGCATAAAAAAAGTAATGAAAACATTTGCATATATGTTTGGGGGGGGGGGGGTGCAAACATGTGCAAACATGTATGCAAATGTTTTCATATATGTTTGGGGGGGAAACTGTGAATAAATCCGCGAGGTTAAACATAGTTTGCGAGTGGGTGGGAGTAGATCTAGGAATATTGAGGAACTGAGGCTCGTTGTCACAGTTCATTGAGCAGTTCTCATTGTTCAGCTTGATTCTAAGAACACGACCTAGGTTCAACGTTCTACCGTGATAGTAACCAGGGACCGCTCTAGTAATACAGGCGCCCTAGGCAAATGATAAAAAAATGCTATCTTTGATATCATAACAGGTACAAATAAACAACAAAGCATTTTTTATTAGAGGATAAATATTAAGTACTTTAATTATGTTATAATGACATAATTTTATATATTTCATTTTATATATTTTACTTTCTATCATTAATATCTTGTTAATACTTAATACATTGCTGATAAGCTTTATCGTGCATTTTTTTTTTTTTTTCAATTTTTTTTCTTTTTTTCCCAATTTTTTTTCTGTCCACTTGCCATTTTGGCGCCCCTCAAATTTCGGCGCCCTTCACTTTGCCTAGTTTGCCTATATGGTAGAGCGATAGTAACTCATGTAAACACCCACAGCGTGGAGGCACATACGGAACTATCACCCTGGTGCAATAGGTAGTTCTGTATGTGCCCCAGCATTTTTAAATTGAGTAATTCTCTATGTACGAGGACGGATAGGGACTGGTCGACAAAAGCAGGTGAAAGAAGAGGCCTTGAGCTTTCCAAAACGCTAATCAGGTTTTGGTGGAACAACGACTTACTTTGACGAGTTTGACAGTGAGGGCACATACGGAACTACACCCTAACTCTGAACACAGGTCCTGTATCCTCTATTCCTGTAATTCGTTATATTACATCAAAATTAGGTATTATTTTATAGGTAATATTATGAATTGCTGCCTGGTTTTTTTTAGTTCATCCTCGGTGTAAACTCAGAAAGAATCGATCCCCACTTTCTCAGCGGAAAAGAACAACTTGAGAGACCGTTAAGCAGCAAAACTCACGACATCTACCAGAAACCGAATTGGCCAGAAAATCCCAGGTTGCCAAAAGTGGAAGGAATGATACAATGTTCTGGTAAATTTTGGATTTAATACACAGTTATCCAGCGATTGATTAAAATTGAGTTCTCACATGGTCATGTACTTATGTACTTATGATTTTCGATCATAGGGGAAGCAGAATTTGTCGATGACCTTCCGCCTTACCCTGGTGAACTGTTTGGAGCACTGGTTCTGGCAAGATCTGCCAAGTCCACGGTAGACTCTATAGATCCGTCCTCAGCACTGGTAAATAACTTGTGATCTTTACAGCCTTACCTGGTAAACGTGAACCGTTATAAGCAAATAGGCGTTATTTACACTGTTTAAGTCCCTGTTAGCGTGAGTGGTTGCTAGATAACTATCGATTACCTAAAACGTGAATCTTATGTATGGGTCACAACACAAGTTGAAGTGACTGGTGTCCAAGGTGTAATACAGATAAGGAATCGTGATGCTTACATAATAGGTAGCAAAGACGGTATTTTTACGCCCCCCTCCCCACTGCTTGCTTTTCATTTGCAACTGAAATACAAATCTAGAGAGACACATACAAGACCTAGAGAGATACGTACAAAAGGGAATGTGTTGGTAGAACGAAGTACCTCATTTTTAATGAAAAATAGGTACCTGCCTGGTTCATACCTAATTAACCCTTTCATTTCCCCCCTCAAAATGTTACATCATAACTTTTCCACAACGAAAAGGACGCTTAGAAAGAGGTGTTGCTATTTTTTTAAACTAGGTATAATCAAAGTTATGGTTAGAATTTAATACTTATAACCTGCCTTTGCCCTATTCTTGTTGATTTATTTGAAAAATCTTTAATAATATCTGTGTTCATACAATAATTACAATTATTTATGATTGAATTGTAGGAGACCCCTGGAGTTATAGCATTTTATTCTGCAAAAGACATACCAGGAGAAAATTCGTTCGTTTTCGCCGAATACATCTCCATGTCTCGGGAAGAGGTAAGAGCTCATCGACACTGTACCTAACTGGGCAATTTTTTTAAAAATCGGCATGCCTGAAGAAACGTGTAAGGCTGTGGTAGAGAGAAATCGACATATCTTTTTAGTTTTGTCAGTACTGAAGGATGTTTCTGACACAGAAATGAGTTAATTTTGAAACAAAATATATTGTACTATACCTAGCAGTCGTACAGAATATATTCCTGTAGGTATTCTGTAGCGGTCGAGTCCGTTACGGAGGAATGCCGGTGGGAGTGATCGTCGCAAACGATCAAGATCTGGCTTTGAAAGCTGCGGACATGGTCAAAATAACTTACAGCGAGAAAACACAGGCGTTTCTCACCACCAGGAGCGTCGTAGAATCCAATGAAAGGTCAAGAATAAAGAAATGGACTACGATGGAACCCACGGTTGGTTTAGAAGTTCGTAAGTGCAGTTTACTCGATAAAGTACAGATTAATTATATTTTTGTGCAAGTACACATGGAATAATAGGGATTTGGATAATTTTTCCAGAATATGTATGTAGTTTTTAATTAGCTTATACGTAAGGTGCACGGTCATTAATTCCAGTGACATCGATATGTGAGGTGGTCCATGGAAAACATACATATTATGACTTACTCAGAAGTTTCTAGTTTGTAACAGCGCGGCTGTTCTCGAGTAGTTTTTTGATCCGGTGGAGACGCGATCGGTAGGCGGAAGCCTAATCGATATCTCTCCTTAACCGGTGATGATCTCGCTTGTCTAGGAGGGGGACTCGCTGGACTCTCGAGGTCCACCCCCACTGTCACGCTCTGTCGCATGGTAGCAGAGCGTGGTTCGGTAGTATGCGCTGAGTAACACCACACTCCCCTTCTTGTGATGGGCTTACCAGAAGGATAAGCCCAAAGGATTCCCAGAAGGATTCCTTTACTGACAACCTGTCCCTTTGATAATACTTACTTCTATTGGCTTCCCCACCCCCTTTCCTCCTTTAGAGTGTCAGTATAATTAAAATATACTGAGCTCATTTGAAGGCAATTGATGCCGTGTCCCAATTTACAAGTCCCACTAGCTGTTCCATCCAAACGTTGGAGGTAGATCACCTAGAGGTTGCCCAGGTGAGGACAATTCACTGGACAATAACCTCTGACGACATTGTTCTCCGCCAATACTCGTATGTAGGAGCTTTGTTCTCCACCAGTACATATTATTGAGGTAGTACCATTACGATGGAGGTTCAGATGTCGTTTCCTGAACCAGAACTTCCTACTACTTTTCATTCCCCCTTTTGGTTTATTATTCTGTGAATAATACACCTATGTATTCGCTCAGCAAAAAATTTTTATAACACCCCCTCAAACTTTTTTCTTTTCCGTTTCAAGGTGCGTAGATTCCAAAAATGCAATGTCCGTCCGCCGTCCGCCGTACGCCGTCCGCCGTACGCCGTATCACGTGTACAGGCTTCATTTTCGATCTAAAAAAATCGTTCTTTCGCACACATGCTCCATTTGGGCCCTAGTTGTGTCCCGAAACTTTTCAGCCCGATCGGAATATACCCAGGGATGTTATGAGTGAAAATGTGTGTAAAAATAGGTACTTTTTGCGTTTTAGCAACATGTTAGTAAAATGAGCTTTTGAGGTGTCTTTTTCCATGTTTTTGGGGACGAGAAGACCGAATATGATGTCGATTTTGACCAAAGACGCGGAAATTGAGGTTTTACCAAAGGTTCAGCTCCCAAAATTGGTTTTTTATGAGTCAAAAACCTTGAAAACTGTCTGAAATCACCATCAATGTGTATAATAACATTGGAAAAAGTGTAAACAGGTGAATCAAGACCATTAAATGCCACTACCAATGATCAATGATGATCTAAAAAAAAAGAAAAAAAAGCATACCTGTTTCATGTTTTGGGGGCCAAAATTGGTGGAAATCATCAGAAATAGCTATTTCAATCATTCCACATGATAGAAACAATACATTTAACAGCCAACAAGAATCTCTTGAACTCCAATAGAATAATAAACCCATGTGACAAGGACTTTGCAGCGTTTTCCCTCTCATACTTCTGCTACCCAGAAGTATGTCATGTGGGGAGGAGTGTACCAGTGCGGCTGTTCTCGAGTAGTTTTTTGGTCCGGAGGAGACGGGATCGGTTTGGGGAAGCCTAATCAATATCCCTTCTTAACCGGTGATAATCTCGCTGGTCTACGAGGGGGACTCTCGAGCATCACCACTGTCACACCCTGCCACATGTTACTGAGGAAAATGTAGGGTACGAGTTATTCACGTAAGTTCAGCACGTCGACGGCAAAGTCGGTGTTGCACACAATGTTGTTAAAATTGGTTTTGTTCCACCCATACGAACATAACCTCCTATTATCACTTCCGGAGAACTTCTGTCTGTGAAATCATCCAAAAAGTCCGCAATAAAAGCTTCTTTTTTTTCTTTTAACTCAAATACTGCTCTGACCCCCTCACTAATAATTAAAAAGCTGCAAATTATTACACAACGGATTATTATTTACCTGTGCAGATGCCCCTTCTGTGTAGATCACTGTTTTCATTGGTCAGTAACTACCCTCGTGCTCCCTCCAGGAAAGCTCTTAATCAAGTACTGGAGCTGGCCCGGGAATTACACTTTCATACAAATGCGCAGGATTCAATAATTCGTTATTATTTGTTGTTATTCATGAATACTAACGTTTGCTCAAGTTACAAAAGCACCTAACTAGCAACAAACCCCCAAGTAATCATCATTCTTCAAATTTTATCTCGGAAAAATCAACTCGACTTCATACAGCTATCCGTGATTATAATCAGCTGTTTCCTAGCAATGATGTCTGGGCTGGGTTCATACCGTTTCATTCACGATCATGTTGACGATGCTTTTCTGTGCAAACAAACGGCGGGACTTACAATGCTCCGGGTGTTCTCATAAATGCTCAAGTTCGAGATCAATTTAAAAACGTAAAAAATCCATGCCCTTCCATTGAAAGTTTTAGAGCTATGGCGTTCGGGAAATGTCAACCCCTATTTTTTACCCCTTAGAGATAACTGACAGTAACGCCGAGCTTCGCGGACCAACTAGACGCCAAATGGGACCTACAAACCACATTTCATTAATTTTTATTCATGATAACTAAGGAAAGTGCGATCGCACGGCGGACGGACATAATTTTTTGGTTTGTTATTTTCAATAATGAACCTTCGGAAGCATCGACCCCCCCCCTCCCTCCCTCCCTAAAAATTAGATGGTTTCCGTTTCAAGTTACGAAGAATCTGAAAATAGAATTTAAAAAATTTCTGTCCATCCGCCGTACTTAGTTTTTTTTTTAGTTTTTGGTTTTTAGGTCCCATTTGGGGTCTAGTTGGTCCTCGAAGCTCGACGTTACTGTCAGTCATCTCTAAGGGGTGAAAAATAGGGGTTGAAATTTTCAGAACGCCGTAGCTCGAAAACTTACAATAGAAGGGTATGGTTTTTCCACATTTTTAAATTGATCTTGAACTAAAGAGTTTTTTGAGACCACCCGGAGCATTGTGCGTCCAGCCATCCGTTTGCACCGAAAAGCTTCGTCAACATGATCGTGAATGAAACGGTACCTATATATCCAGCCCAGCTATCATTGCTACGGATCACCTGATGATAATCACGGATGGCTGTTTTAAGTCGAGTTCGTTGTTCTGCAATACTATTTCATTTGAAGAATGGTGGCTCTTTTGGATTTTGGTGGTAGGTACTTTTGCAAATTGAACAAACGTCATTCTTCATGAATAACAACAAATAATTATTGAATCCCGCGCATTTTTATGAAACTGTAATTCCATCTTCAATACTCGATTTAGGACTCCTGGGAGATGCACGAGGGTATTTATATTCCACAGAAAACAGTGATCTACGCAGAACGGGTATCTACAGGTAAATAATAAACCGTTGTAATAATTTGCAGCGTTTTCATTCCATTTTCGAATTCTAAGTACCTTGATGTTGATTCCAGTGACTCATTATTGAAAATAATAAACCAAAAAAGCCGTGGACAGAAACATTTCTTCTATAAACACCAAAATTTTATAACCTTGCCGAGCGACCCTGCTCTCTGATTGGCTGATTGGAGAAAGTCGGTTTTGGCCCAATCCTACCAGGGGATAAAGTCGGTTTTACTCTGACGACCTTGCACACGTCGATTGACCCCCTTTAAAGTCGGTTTCCCACTACATTTCAAGGTTTAATTGGTAGCCCTCAACGTGCAGACCGATATACAGTCTAAAACTCAATTTCAACTGTTTGTGGGAAAGTCGGTTTTGCGCCGTAACCCCTCTTATGTAAAAATGTCAAGTATTGTGTTAAGAGTTTAACATATTGAGGGTGACAGTGCACAGAATTAATTACATTTAATTGGGTATAAATATTTAGCCCGCTGTCCACACAGGCAACATAGCACAGAGGAAACACTAGGATAGCGTTGTTGGGTCGGTACCTCCCAAGGCCTATCTACAGATCACGTATACCTTAGTGCGTCACTACTCACTGTTTTTTGGACTTTCAGATTTTATTTTGGTTTACAGCAATCGCAAATTATGAATTGGTATTTGACTGAATAGACTTCTTTTCCGTGCTGTGTTCTAAATTGCTGTTGCTTAATACAGTCCATCTATGAAATTGCATTATTTTATTTATACATTTATTTTTGTTTTTACAGAGAAATGTAAGCACACTGTAAAAGGAGATATAGAAACAGGTGAACAATACCATTTTCACATGGAACTTCAAAGTTGTGTATGTGTTCCAATGGAGGATGGATTGAACGTTTTCTCATCGACCCAATGGATTTATAATACTCAGCTGGCTATTTCAAAATTCCTAAATATGAGCATGAACAGGTAGGTTTTCTGATATTCAAACAGAGAAAAGAACTTATTCTTTGTTACTGACCCCCGTACTCATTGTATGTTCGTTGTCTGATATATATTCAGCCAGACTGAGCTAACTGAATGTGCTTGAGATAATTTATGAAAATACTCGTAATAGGCACCTATGTTTGTATGTAGAAGGAGTGAATGCATGCTAGAAATCTGAGACTAAATTCCGCTGCCAATGCTGACCTGAGAAAATCATTCCTAATTTGATAAGCACTTTCAAGAAAGGTGGTACTATATTTTAGGATCAAAATTATAGCTCCAGAAGTGATTGAGGTCTTAGGTTCTCCCTTGTTTGAGGCTGGATATGCACGTCGTTTCGAAGCCCGTCTGGAACAGCTGAAGCTCTTCACTTCCCGACTAAGGAAGGTGAACCCTCATGTAGCGTATTTTCTCCTGAGACACTGTCTCTTTATCCCAAAATTGACCTACTTCGTTCGGACTTGTGCTCTTTGGAAGTTCCCCTCTCTGCTCAACAACATAGACTCGCACCTTCGGGACTGCTTGGGGGGGTTGCTCAATATCTCCATGGAGGAACAGCAGTGGGTCCAAGCTACACTTCCTGTTTCTTTGGGGGGTTTGGGAATACGACGTATTGCGGATATTGCACTGCCTGCTTTCATAGGCTCCTGCTGGGGGGCTAAGGGACTCGTGTCTACCCTGTTTCCTAATTTGGACAACGATGCTCCCTTTTGCCTTTTGACTGAAGCTATGGAAGCTTGGGATGAGGTCAATACGGAAACTCCAACCATAAGGGATTCGCAGAGGTGCTGGGACACCATTAATCTTACCCGCCTGGTGAGGGATATGTCGTTTGATTCTGATAGGGATAGAGCCCGCTTTGTTGCTCTGCAGGAGGCGGAGTCTGGGGCATGGTTGCAGGCGCTTCCCTCACCAAACATTGGGACAGTCATGGATTCTCAGGATTTACAGGCATGCATCGCTCTCCGTTTGGGCTGTCGTCTGTATCAGGAGCACGTCTGCATCTGTGGGTCCGCAGTCGATGATGCAGGGGTACATGGCTTGAGCTGCGCCAGGAGCAAGGGCCGTTTGTCCCGGCATAATGAACTAAACAGGATCATCTATAGGGCACTCGCTTCAGCAGACATCCTCTCAGCTCTGGAGCCCAGTAATCTGAGCCGTGATGACGGAAAGCGCCCGGATGGTGTTACCCTTGCACCTTGGTCTAGGGGCCAACGCCTTTTGTGGGACGTCACCTGTGTGGATACCTTGGCGCCTACCAACTTGCCTAGAACTTCAACGACAGCAGGGACGGCGGCTGAATTGGCTTGTAGGAAAAAACGCGACAAGTATTCTCGGCTAATAGCTTCCAACTTCACCTTTAGGGGTCTCGCCTTCGAGACCCTTGGCCCATGGTGTGCGGAGGCTAAGGAATTCGTCGCAGAGGTGGGGACCATGCTGAAAGCAAAATCAGGGGACGCCCGGGCCAAGGCCTTCCTCGTGCAGCGTATTTCCCTTGCTATCCAGCGAGGGAATGCTGCAAGTGTGCGGGGCACCTCTCCTCAAGCCTTTGGCATTGATGGACTCGAAGAAATTCACAGGCTGTAAACTGGGGAACTTCAAGTGGAGTTCACATCTCGGTACCTACACGTACCTTCTTGAGCTACGACTAATTCCTGTTATTGGACATTCAATTTCTAGAAAGGTGGTTAGGTATCCATAAATTTCTTGGCGCAGTCTGGGAACTGGAAAGATTGTTCAAAATATGGTACACGTAAACAGACTGGGTTATTATCATTTCAGTATCAATATGCAAGTTAGAAGAATTGGTGGTGGATTTGGCGCAAAAGTAACTAGATCAGCTCAAGTGGCCTTAGCATGCGGGCTTGCTGCTCACAAGCTTCGACGACCCGTGAGGATGGTGTTGAGCCTGGAAACCAACATGGAAGCCATTGGAAAGAGAGATCCAAGCTACTGTAATTATGAGGTATCCATACGTGTAATAATATTATGAAATCGATTTAATATATAGCTCCATCATCACTGTAATATCATTTTCGGCAGTAAAAGAGATTGCGTGTAAAACAGATGGGAGGGATTTGGCATGTAAAGCCAAAATACTTGTTTACTGTAATAGGAAGTTAGGTAAATAATTTCATATAGGTTACTGTAAATAGGCAAGATTATTTGTGTCTTCACCGTTTGTACACATGAGTATTTATCTTTTCATAATCAGGTCAGTTTTGATGATTCGGGAAAGATCCATGCTATGGATATCGATTTTTACATTGATAATGGCAGTTATCCGAACGACCCATCAAGTATGGTGGTCCTACCCGGTTTACAGAATCATTACAACTATTCAACCTGGAAAGTCAACGTGTATGATGTCATGTCCGATATCCCAGGGACGTCGTGGATGAGAGGGCCAGGTGAATGTGAAACTAAGAGATTCGTTCATTTAAAAATTAATCTAGGAATGGTCTGAGTAAGTAGCCTTCAATAATCCTATAAAATTTCAGGGACTATCCAAGCGATTGCGGCGATTGAAAACATAATGGAACATGTGGCTTTCACACTCGGCAAGGAGCCTCAAGATGTTCGACTCGTTAACATGGGCGACGATGAAATCCTCTTATCTAATCTGATGAACTCGATCAAAGCATCATCAGAATACGATAGAAGGAAACGTGATATAAATGCTTTCAACAAGGTAAACGCAAGAGCCTTTAGCCTTATGTACTCCTACGATCTTGAGACGAAATTTTAATATATTTATAGCCTCATATAATTGTACCTTTTACTTGCTTTTATTATGTATTGTAGTGAATGTATAATAGACGCACATCCACTACGAGAGGCGTCGAGGGAGGATGTGCCCGGTTTGGTTATAGGCGAACTACCACCATGCACGGGATCTTTTTAGATGCATGTCCGGTTTGGTTATGGGTGGACCACCACCATACCCGGAATCTTTTCGGGAACGTGCCTGGTTTGGTTATGGGCGGACCACCACCATGCCCAGGATCTTTTTGGTATAAGGAGAGAGATGAGGAGTGAGGGGATAGAGATAAGTCAGCGACTTAAGGAGAGCATAGAATGGTTGGAAAGGCGAAGGAGGCGAGTATATATAGCCCTTAGGGCTATCTCCCTCCATCCTCCAGCTAGTGGAGGATGGTGGGGATCCCCCACTGGGTACCTCGGTTCTCCTGCGTCTTCCGTCCCCACTTCTATGTTTATTTGGCGAGATCTTAAATTTACAAGGAGTGGTTCTGGGAGGATACCACGACATGTATAATTTTCTTATATGGCTGAGAATTTTTCCTAAACAGTAAAACTTTCTGTAGGATAAAAATATGTTAGTGCTGAACTTACCATCCCTCACATAAATACCAAGCCTGATCGGTCATTGACTGTTATTTACAAAGAAAGGGTTGATCGACTTTGATATTTTTGTAGTGACTCGCCTACTGGATAGTATGTGGGTAGGTAGGTACATAAATGACTAGTTCGAAGAGTCATTTCCCTCTCATACATAAGGCAGTGAAAATGTGAAGTTCGAAACGTTGTTCTGTTATGAACTGTCAAATACCCCAGAGTGCCAGTACTGTTGTGGCATATCTTTTAGATCAGTGTTTTGACCCCTTGCGGGGTCGTGAAAGGGACTCCGCATTTCGCGTTGGCATTTATGGTTTGAAGGGGCTTGGAATATAGCGTTTTAAGGAAAAAAAACAATCGTGGTCACGTATTTATGTAGGTGCTTGAGGGTATGACTGGCTGAATAAGCCATAGTCTCTCATATTTTCCCCCTCTGAGTTGGAAAGCTAGCAAAATAAGTACCTCCCATGAAAAGCAATATACAGCAGATAGCTCTTGTCGATTTCTCTCACGCGTTTGCTTATGAAAGAAGCTTTTGTGAACTCAGTGATTTCATTATTGCTTCAAAATATAAATTTGCGCTCGCCGTTTGCGTTTCAAACCTTCCTGAACAAATTTCGGTGTGCTTCTATCTTTGTATCCTCAAAACTTTTTCACGTTGATAACAATACGAAGGAGTGAGTTGAAATTTGTGTCTCGCGTCACCAAACTAAACCACTTTTGGTAAATTTACATGATAAATTAAGTATTAAGGAATTTAGGCCATTGTTGACCATTAAAACTGAAACTGAACTGTACTTTTTCTGTCTTGCACGATCATCCATTACCACTCTAACTGGTTCCTATCAATTTTTGGTGGTTTTTAGACATTTTCTTGCATTTTTAGCGACGCCTGACCCCCTAAAACTCGAATTTGATCCCATTTTTTTGAGAACATAAATTACTTCATTTTCTATAAATATTTCGCGTTTTAGCCATTTTTGCCAATTTTAGCGATATTTTACCTCCTTTTTTTTAAATGAGATATTGTCCATCATCGAACTCATCGTTTCGTTTACTGTTACAAATATTTTGGCTAAATTTGGGACTTCCGTCCCATAGCGCTGGGGGCTCGTGGTCCGTTACATTTCCGTGGAAATGTAAAGCTCAGCTAGAAAAGTTCAAGAACCCACATGGTGTTGTTGAGATGGCTAATATATGTCTTATCCTTCACCACCAGCTCAATAGGTGGAGAAAGAAGGGTATCGCGATGATGTCAATGAAATTTCCTATCGAGCTGTACTTTTCGTACCACGCCTTGGTGTCCATTTACGGGGACGACGGCACTGTTGCTGTGACCCACGGCGGCGTTGAAATGGGACAAGGGCTTAATACGAAGGTAATCACACTCACGATGAAAAAAATTCTCATTTTATCCTCAAAATACTTCTAGAACAATACTTTTATATATAACTACAGTCCTACAATCTTCTAGTAAGTTTGATGAGACAAAACTTTGTGATGAGCAATTCCTGCAGTCATTTACAGTGGTTACCTACCTATTTGTTGGTAAATATTTTACAAATTAATCTGTGTCAGGTTGTACAAGCTTGCGCTTACGCTCTCGGAGTTCCCGTTGACGTCATCCGAGTCAAGCCAACAACGACATTGACTGCGCCAAACAATGGCATGTCGGGAGGTAGTGTTACTAGCGAAACTTGCGTTTATGTGAGTATCTGTTTTGTGAGTGTACCTATTTGTTTACTATGTTTTGTTAATATTGAAAAGAGCACGACAGTTGCACTCACTCGTAAAAAAGGCAGAAGTTCGGCTTATCAATGGAATTATGATGTGTAGGTCATTGGTACCGGGGGGGGGGGGGGGGGGGGTCATTAGTGGGAACTAACTTCGCCCCAGAAAGATAATCGCTGCCAGTAGGCAAAAACCAACATCTTGGAGGCAACTAATTACCTACCTATAAAGAAAAGTGTAGAACAATGATTTGTGGTATGATCAGCGATCTATTTGCTTCGGCTGTTCGATTTCAGGGATCGATGTAGATTTTGCATTGATGACAGAAGATATGTTTCGATATGCAGGGCATTGTAAAGGAGATTATCATATAAATTGTGCAGCGCCCGGAGAGGGGGCGGGAGTTGGGTTAGATGTTTCTCGATTCACCTATCTTTTTTTAAGGCATAAATTCCACTACGGTGTTTTATTATTTACGGTTTATTTACCTGTACAGATCACTGTTTTGTGTGATCGATACCTTTCTTCGTGCTTCACTCAGGAAAGCCCTAAATCGAATTCTGGAGCCGGCCGGAGCATTACAGTTACATTTCACTTCACTTCACTTCACTTAAATCCTGTTAACTCCTTTGGGAGCATAGGGCAGAAACGAGCTCGTTCCAGTCGGATCGGTTTGGCGCGATTCTTCTAACCTCGTTCCAGGTTTTGCCTACTCGGCGGAGCTCCTTGTCAGTCGATCTCCTCCAGGTCTCCCTCGGTCTTCCTCTTCTTCTGCCTTCGCCCTGGGGATTCCATTGGAGAGCAGTCTTCTCTACGGCGCCGTCGGGCTTCCTCAGAGTATGGCCGATCCACTTCCACTTCCTTTTCTTTATTTCTTGGTCGATCGGAAGTTGCTCGGTTGTCCTCCACAAATCTACATTTGAGATTGTGTTGGGCCACCATATCCCCAGGATTCTCCGGAGGCAGCGGTTTATAAAAGTCTGTAGCTGGCGGGTGATGGTTTCAGACACCTTCCACGTCTCGCATCCATACAGAAGTACGGACTTGACGTTGGTATTGAAGAGCCTTAGCTTTGTTCTCTGGGACAAGTTCCTGTTCTTCCATAAAGGGTAGAGCTGGACAAAGGCCCCGTTCGCTTTACGTACTCTGCTCTTCACATCCTCCGCCGCCCCACCGTCCCTCGTGACCAGACTTCCAAGATAAACAAATGAATTCACCTGCTCTACGGGTTGCTCCCTCAGAACAAGTGGCTCCTGACATCGTATGTTTATCCGCATCTCCTTTGTCTTTTGTAGGTTTATCTCAAGCCCTACTCGGCTTGCGATGCGGCTCAAGGCGTTAAGTTTATCCCGGGCGTCGGTGAACCGCTGAGAGAGGAGACACAGATCATCTGCGAAGTCGAGATCTTCAAGCCGCTCTCGCAAATTCCACTGGATTCCACGCCGTCTACCTTCGAGTGATCCTCTCATGATGCTGTCCAGGACCACAATAAAAAGAGTTGGAGACAGCACGCAACCCTGTTTCACGCCAGTTTTGATCTTTATAGGGTTGGACAGTTGGCCTTCATGGATTACTTGGCATTCGAAACCATCGTATGAGCTCCGTATGATATTAATCATTTTTGAGGGAACTCCATATTTATCTAGGATTCGCCACATGATGTTTCTGTCCAAAGAGTCAAAGGCTTTTTCAAAATCGATTAATACAGCGTACAGGGGACTCTGCCACTCTGTGCACTGCTCAACGATTATTCTCAGAGTGTTAATGAGGTCTGTGCAGCTGCGGTGTTCCCTGAAACCTGCCTGCTCTTTCCTCAGTCGCTTCTCTATCATGCCCCTGATTCTCTTCAAGACGATTCGATTCAGTACCTTCCCCAGAATAGGCAGTAGGGTGACCCCCCTCCAGTTGTTGCATTCAGAGATGTCGCCCTTTTTCGGAATTTTCACAATCAGCCCCTTCAGCCACTCCGAAGGCACTCTCTCTTGCTCCCAAATTTTCCTGAAGAGTGGTTCGATTACATTTACAGTTACATAAATATGCAGTTTTCTACCATTTCCATGTCCTGTAACGCACCATTTCGGCCCCGCAACCCCTCAACGGTAATTTTTGAAATTTTGATGGTCGCCGGACCTAAAGGACCCTCGATATATGCCCAAGTTTTCACCTAACTTGGATGATTCATTTGGCCGTGAACAACAAACTTGCACCTGTTCAACAAGTAGGTTTTAAAAAATACCTATCAACAAAGGAAATCCAAAATAACTGCATCTTTCTTCAGATGAAAAAATCACGGAACAACAAGCTCGATTTCATAACTCCATGCGCTATTATAATCTCGCTGTCCCCTATCAGTGATATTTATCTGGGCTAAAGTTATGTATACCGTATAATGCATACCGGTGTGTATATTCAAACTTATGTTGACGGAAGCTTTTCAGTTCAAACTTCGGGGCCTTACTGTGAACGAACAGCTCAACGTAAATTAAAATTAAAAAACACACAATAAGGGGTTTTGTTTCTTTGGTTTCGACAGTAAAATTCCTTCTTTTATCAAAATCCTTGATAAAAGGATTTTGATAAAAGAAGGACCCCTTATCGAAGAAACCAAATAAATCCATCCAAAGAAAAAAACCACAGTCATGCAGCATGGCTATAAGAGCGAATTTTCGAAGAAATAACTGATTTTATGTAAAACTGTTTTATCTCAAGAAATAACCACGTTCCTTCATCTTCAAAGTGCTCCAGTTTGAGAACGGAATGAGATATCGCAATTCTGATTTCACCATCGTGTTCAGCGTAGAAAAACCTTTAAAATGAGGTGTCACTTGTCAGACTGTTTCATTTTGGGAATTTATGGGTAATTTTCCCCCCCTAAAACTCCCCAAAACTCCCCCTTAGAGTGACCCGATTCTGCCCATCTACGAACTTAGCCTGTCGATTGCCAAGACAGATTTTTCGTGCAAATTTGAACTTTTTATCTCAATTCTGTCGAGAGTTATCGTCTGGAATGACACATACATATATAAATATATAAATATATAAATATATCTGAAACGGATATGTCTGAAACGGATTTTGGTATAAAAATCTTTCAGAAATTCGAGTTTTAAAAATTTTGGACCGAGAACAATAGCTTCCTTTTCTTCGAAAATTCGCTAAAAGAAAAACACTCAAGTTCCGAATCGTTCAAAAACGTCCTAGAAACCAGTAGCAGTTAGTAGTAGTAGTTCTACTGAAATTTTTCGAGCTACACGTTTTGAAAATTTCAACGCATATTTTTCACCACTTAGAGATGACTGACAGTAACGCCGAGCTTCGCGGATCAACTTCGGTTCATGTTAACTTAGAAAAGTGCGAAGTGGTACCTAACTAAGGAAACGGTGGACTGACAGATTTTTTGAACTTCTAAATGCAAACCATCGAATTTTGAGGGTGGGTTTAACTTTTTTTCATGCTCGATTCCAAAGGTCCGTTATTGAAAACAATAAATCAAAATGGATTTTAGATTATTTCTTTCCCCATTTTCCTATTTCCACGATTTGAACTTAGTTACCAATTTCCATCTTCCATAATGCCCTGAAGTTGTATGCATATTCACAATCAAAACTTTGTCCTTTTGCCACGTCTTGTAATTTGGAAATTTTGAAATTCTTTCGGTGGGATCTAATCAACAGAGAAAATTCTAGGAGAGACTTATTTTGAAATTTTGAAATCTGATCAAAAAATTTCATGAAATTTTGAAACTTTGCCCAGTTGAAAACGGTATAAAATTTGAGATAATTGGTAATTGTATAGATGAATCCAATTAAGAAAACGATTCTCTAGGAGGGACGTTCGCTCGATTTTCGATATTTAAAATAAAATAGGCAATATAATTAGAATTTCGTCAGAATATTCGAAAACGTACAAGGCGTAGCAAAAGGGCAAAGTTTCGATTGTGAATATGCATAGAACTTCAGGGCAATGGTTTAACGAACTCGTACTATTATTTTACAATATTATGAGTTTGGTGACCGTGAACCATTAACTTCAAACAGGTATGTTCAGCAAATCAATCATGAAAATTGGTTGCATGGTCCCTCCGAGGGGTAGGTACGTAATCTCACCCAAGTACGTAGTCACGCTAAGGAAATCATCCTCAAGCAGATGCATGTGTGAGTGTGCATTGGTTGTGCTTGTCGAATGACACTTTTTTGACAATTTATTTTTCTGGGTTGCGCCATGATGAGAGCTGTCCCACCAGAATCTGGTGCCACCAGCAACCACCCATATTTGCTGAGCCAAACGAGACCACAATGATAATTATTTGAGGAAGTAGAATATTAGTGTAATTTGTAGACTTTGGAATCGTGGGATCTTTGTGTTCTTCAATTTTAACTCATTTCTGCGAGTCGTATTTTTTCCAGTCGGTTATGAAATGTGCAGAAACTTTGTCAAAGAGATTGGAACCAGTGAGGAAACGCATGAACAACCCAACTTGGCAAGAACTGATAAAGCAAGCCTTTACAGAAGGGGTTGACCTAATGGCAACTGGTTGGTACGTTGTTCTCGTATTACTCTTGGTGTAGAAGAACCAAGTCACCTACTCTTATACATCGTAATCAAGATTCGTTGAATCATTTGGTAACTTTCACTATCCATGGAGGTAGGTGCTTGATAATGTATTGACAGAATTGATTCTCTGTACAGGTTTAACCACGTGCCAGGCGGTGCTGACTATTCAGTTTACGCAACAGTAGTGTCTGAAGTTGAATTGGACGTCCTAACGGGAAATTATCAGGTACCGATGTCAAATTTTTAGGTACTTGAGCTAAACAATAAGATCGTTAAAACTCCAAACCACTCGCACTTTGTGACGTTTCAATCCGATATTAGGTATCGCAAGATTGTACCGATACTATGATGTTATCGATAACAACAGTATCGTATCATTTTTTTTTTTTTTTTTTTTTTTTTTTTTTTTTTTTTATTGCTATCCCTACCAACACACACAATTTATTCTGGGAACAAACCATTAAGAAAATTATTTCGGGAAATTCGAACATCACTTCTTGTCTTGTGAGTTTCCTGTAAACGGCGGCAGAGGTATAATCCGACCTTGTCCAACTTTTTGTTCCCCGACGGGGAGGTTACCCCTCCAGAAGAGGGAGAAGAGCCGTATCATTCTTGTCGCAGGTATTCATAGCTTGCTAGAATCTACCAAGTTTGTTTGCTGAGCAAATTAACTAGAACAAGGCAAAAGCTCGAATGGGCATTGTGTACCTATACTTTAAAATATATTTACCTACCTACATTTTATTTTTCAGCAAATATTACAAGAAATGTCAACTTGAAAAAAATTTCAAGCTATCCAATTGAAATACTTACAAGCTTATTAAATAATACTCCATTCTCTTCCTGTTCAACTGCTCAAAAATATCAATTTATCAAGATACTTGGGCGGTTCCATTTTTCGGTCAACATCACTCCGGGTTTGGAAAATAAACGATCACATGGAATTGATGCTGTCATATTCAATAAAAACATTCTGGCAAGTTTGTACAAACCAGAAAAACCGCATTATCCTACTATGCTTCTAATTTTTCAAGTACAGTAGGAGTTCTGAGAGTTTGTGAATTCTCTCCAGTCCCGGAAACTGATTGTTTGGTCGCTTCTCCTCCACGCCTTGACTTGTAGATTTGTGCATAGTGCGATAAATCCCAGGATATGGTAGAAATTCCTTCGTCGTTAAAAATAAAAAAATAAAAAAATAAAAACGGATTATTTATTGAAAGGTTGTCTATTTCCACTAATACACGAAAAATACACCATTATACCGGTTTCGGTGATCAGGCCGTAACAATAACAGTTATTTATGCATTAGTATTGACTGTTACTGACGGTGGTTTGATCACCGAAACCGGTATACCAGTGTATTTTTCATTTATTAAAGGAAATAGACAACCTTTCAGTACTCCGTTTTTATTTTGGTTTATTATTTTCAATAATGAACCATTGGAATCGAGCATGAAAAAAAAAATTCTTACCCCCCCTCAAAATTTGATGGTTTACGTTTCAAGGTATGTAGAATCCAAAACTGCAATAAAAATATTTCTGTCTGTCCGCCGTACGCCGTACGGGCCACTTTTCTTAGTTACCATGAAAAAAAATTGATGAAATTCGGGTTATAGGTTCCGTTCGGCGTCTAGTTGGTCCTCGAAGCTCGACGTTACTGTGAGTCATCTCTAAGGGGTTCAAAATAGGGGTTGAAATTTTCAAAACGCCTTTACCATTTTTTTACGTAAATATTTTTACGGTTTTAAATAGTTCTTGAACTTGCGAGTTTTTTAAGACCATCCGGAGCATCGTACGTCCAGCCGTTCGTTCACAGTAAGGCCCCAAAGTTTGCACCGACAGGCATTTTCGACTCCAGTGTGAATGAAATTGTATATACAATTCAAACCAAATCTCGTAACCAGAGACGCGCCCACAATAGGAATTTGTGAATACGGCCAATCATTGGTAGGGATCACCTGATTATATTGGCGGAGTATGAAGTCGAGTTGGTTGTTCTGTGATATTATTTCGCTTGAAAAATGATGGCTCTTTTGGAGTTTGTTGGTAGGTAGTGAAACTTGAACAAACGTTGAAGTATTATTGATGGGTAAATTATTACTATGGTAAATCATTACTCAACGGTAAATTATTACACAACGGTTCATTATACCATCTACGTAGAAGGGGCTGGAGTTTGTTGGTAGGTACTTTTGCAACTTTTTTCACTCCTCATCAACAATTTCTTTTCAGAACTTCATTATGTGTGTTTCTTTTTGTTAGGTACTGTTTGTCATCGGCAGAATTATTTTAGCAACATTTAACTCGTGATTTAGGTAGGTACCTAGTAACGAGTACGGGGTTAGGTACTAACCTACGGAGGGTCTGCGATCTACATAATATGTATATAATAGAATAGTACATATCATATTATATAGAAGGGTTATCTATACATAGAGCTGTGATCTGTAACAGGAGGGTATTCTATACAAAATAATAAACCGTTGTGCAGGGATTTGCAGCGTTTTTTGAAATGGGTTTCCAAGATTTCATCGATTTAGTTCGTCCCTTCATTGCTACTGACTTTTCCTAGTTTTATTTAGTTATTTGTAAACTGCCTACCTAAATTTTCTTTCATCTAGGTAGGTTTTTTGAACTTTGGGTATTAATCCTTCGGTACGATTCCACCGCTTTTCTTTCGATTTTCCGATATTATCGCTCCACAGTATTGATACAAATATCGAATGAATGTATCGATATTAGTAAATATCGGAAGTATTTGAATGTCATTACTTGCACTATATATCTATTATTTTGTAACTATCCCCCTGAAATAAGCCCGAGCCCGAGCTCAAATCCGTTTGGTACATATAGTTAATGTTTGACGATGCATTATTGGTAGTTTCTTTGCTTAGATCCTAAGAGTGGATTTGCTGGAAGACGCTGGCGAGAGCTTGAGCCCTAAAGTGGATTTGGGACAGATCGAAGGAGGTTTCGTTCAAGGATTGGGATACTTCCTGACTGAGAAGATCGTCTACGACAAAGAGTCAGGCATGAATATCTCCAACAGAACTTGGGTAAGTGGCTGAGTCTCTTCCTCCATCATCGGTAGTCTCGATAGTGTAAGCTAAGAAATCTACCAATCTAACGCACTGTTTTTGAGAAACTGTACTAGTTATTAGAGACTTTTTGCAGCACTCCGGAGTCTGTATACAGAAGTATTGGCCCGTTCCGGACCGTTCTACCCAAGCCACGCCCCTTCTTGTGCGTTTGGACAGTGCCAGAACTGGTCCTGGATCGGCATTTGGTTGTTTGGACAGACAGTTCAGGACTGTTCGGTACTAGTTCTAACAGTCCTGAATTTTTTCGAGGACTGCTGATCCTGCACATGCGCACTTGATGCTTCTGCCTTCAGCTCATGTGGAATGTTACAATGCTTCCGGTTGTCCGTTCGAAATTATCAACGCGCGTATGGACAGGCACGGTTCTGGACTCAACACTGGACGGTTCTAGCCTCTCACTTTCAGAACGCAGTTCCATCCTGGACTGGTCCAAGACTCTGCCAGAACAAACCGAAAGAAATGGAAAGAAAATTATACTGCACATACGCATTGATTTAGGATCTTTTCCCGATCACAAGGAACTCCATGCAGGTAGGTTACTGGTATTGACTGACAAATTACCCTCACGCGACTTCACCAATAACGTTAGCGTGAGTTTATCAGTTGGTAGATGTGGAAATGTGGCCAAAAAAAACTAATTTTCTCCGTTTTCACGGAAAAACATTGAATCATGGACACATTTTCGGACGCACGAATTGATAGTACAGTACTACATATCCACATTCAATGTCTTCCCGTGAAAAGCAGGAATGAAATTAGCTTGATTAAGGAGGGTCCTCACCTCGTCATTATTACTCACCAGTCCTACAGAGGCTCCATTTCGAATTTCCTTTCGGCCTCTGTAGGCCTCCTCTCCATCGACAATAGGCCAAATGGGATTACCGTGGCAATGACCCCCACATCAGGATGGGAGACCGTACGGTAAGCACTTGCTATCCGCAAGGCTCCTCTCCTCTGCACTGATCGCAAGTGATGGTACCGACTGTAACAGTGTGGGCTGTTCTCGATACATTTTTTCGTCCGGTGGAGACGGGATCGCTTGGGGAAGCCTAATCGATATCCCTTCTTAACCTGTGATGATCTCACTGATCTAGGAGGGGACTCTCGAGGGTCCACCCCCACTGCTACACTCTGTCACATGGTAGCAGAGCGTGGTTCGGTAGTATGCGCTGAGCATTTCACCATACTCCATCCACTTTTTGGGCTTACCAGAAGGATAAGCCCAAAGGTTTCACAGAAGGATTCCTTTACTAACAACCTGTCTCTTTGATAATACTTACATCTATTGGCTTCCCCCCCCATTCCCCCAATACAGTGTCAGTATAATTAAAATATAATGAGCTCATTAGAAGGCAATTGATGCCGTGTCCCAATTGACAAGTTCCAATAGTTGTTCCATCCTAACGATGGAGGTTGATCACCTAGAGGTTGTCCAGATGAACACAATTCACTGGACAACAACCTTGACAAAATTATCCGCCAGTACTCGTATGTAGGAGCTTTGTTCTCCACCAGTAAAAATTAATGAGGTAGTACCATCACGATGGAGAACTCCATACTACTTTTCATTCCCCCTTTTCCCTCTCATACTTCTGCTAACCCAGAAGTATGTCATGTGGGGAGGAGTGTACCAGTGCGGGCTGTTCTCGATACATTTTTTCGTCCGGTGGAGATGGGATCGCTTGGGGAAGCCTAATCTATATCCCTTCTTAACCGGTGATAATCTCGCTGGTCTAAGAGGGGGACTCTCGAGGGTCCACCCCCACTGTTACACTCTGTCACACGAATTCGTCGACCTTGTCTGCCATATCCTTTGCCCCTCTTCCTTCTCGCTCTCAGTTTGATGACGCCGCGTAAATAGCTGACGGGAAGGACCTGTTTTAATTTTCAGATGAAACTACCCATCTACTTTAATTTTAATTCGAATGAAAAAGTCTACTGCTTTCGAAATTAAAACGCTGCGAATTATTACACAACGATTTTTATTATTTCCCTGTATGCCCCTTCTGCGTAGATCACTGTTTTCTGTGGTCACTATCTACCCACGTGTTTTCCTCAAGAAAACGCTAAATCTGAAGTACTGGAGCCCGCCGGGCAATTAGGTACCTAAGTTTCATAAATATGTGGTAGATTAAAAAATTCTATCTAAATTTGATTTGTTGTTATGAAAATTCCTCAGCTTAGTTTGATGAAAAGTTCATGAAAATTGGGCCATAGGTTCATGTGAAATTGAGAATAGCTTCATCTGAAACCTCAGATTTCGCGTTTGCGCATACGCAGTGGCCGTTTTAGTGATCCGACTGAGATTTGATTTCATGTTGATGATTAACTGAATTTTAGTCAGTATCACGATTGTGGATTCTATAATTTGAGGAGTTTGTTCTTGGTTTCCACCGTTGTGTACCAGTGTCGTTTCCGACGATAGAGTAACCCTAATTTGCTTCGTCTACATTTATTTAGTCTATTCGTTGTTAGTCTACATTTACATATGGACAGCGTTGTTAGAGCATAATAGCTGGTTTGGTCTAAAAGAAAAAAAAATCGCGTGCGATTGCGTTATCGTAGATTGTTTCTGTCCCCATTTCACGCAAAAATTGCTAATTAACGCTTGAAATCTTATACCAAAGAACTATTAGAACTTTTTTCAGTATACTAATGCATAAATTTATATACATTTTGAAATATATGGGTATAAGTAGTTAAGTAGGTATTGATCAAAATGAAGTAAATTAATTTAGATTAATCAAAGCCTTCCTGTTGATATTCATACCCAAAACTTTGCTTTCTCTAGTAAAATCTATTCTTTCAGAACTACTGGCCTCCAGGAGCTAAAGACATTCCCATCGATTGGAGAATCGCACTGGCTAAAGATGCCCCGAATCCCAAAGGGGTCTTGAGGTCCAAAGGTAAGTTCAGCGTAGGTCTATCTTTTATCTTTAGAAATTAACGAACGACTACCAACTTGATTCGTTCAAATGCGAAATTTCTTTGAACTTCCGTACGGCGTATTTTATAGCGACTGGTGAACCGCCGATTTGTCTGGCCTATTCAGCAGTGATGGCCCTGCGACATGCGATAGATTCAGCCCGAAGCGATGCTGGTCTCAGCAGGGAATGGTACAGGATCGGTAAGTAGGTACACCTACGTAGGTAAAATCATTAGGAGCTACCTTCGAACCACTCCAGTACCTAATCATAAAGAAAAAAGATACCCGTAGAGGAGAGAAATGTAAAATCCATCATCTAAATCAAATAGGTATTCGAAAAGATTTGGTTGGTTGGTTCTTGACCCTTGTACGATTACATAAGCACATACCTACTTAAAAAGTCAAATAAATTATCTTTTTTGGGATAAATTATGAACT
This sequence comes from Leptopterna dolabrata, assembly GCA_954871275.1. NCBI lineage: Eukaryota > Metazoa > Arthropoda > Insecta > Hemiptera > Miridae > Leptopterna > Leptopterna dolabrata. The sequence continues at coordinate 43,484,838 of OX940981.1, forward strand.
TTCCTAGTTTGTATTCAAGTAAGTAGGTACCTAGGTACTTACTGCAGATTTTTTTTACAATTTTTAAATTTTTTTCGAAATTTAATTAGTATGGAAATAGTCTACCTAATTTGAACATTAAAAAATTCTGATTAGAAATTCAAAAAGTTCAATTTCGCATCAATAAAGTCTAAGTTGGAATTTAAACTGCTCAATTTAACGGGAAGAAGTACAACCGAGACTCGGCCGATTAGCTTTTTAACGGTTACCTTTTTTAAAAAAGATCACCCTTCTCGAGGTGTATTCGTATAAGATAATGATGTCAGTACGATTTTGTCAAAAGTGGACTTTCATTCAAAGTGTCCCTTTCCAAAGAAAGTGAATGGGAATGGCAACATTGCTACTGGAAACGAGTACTTACCTATATTTAGGAGTCCAACCTCTATTGGGTAATGATAATGTATCAGCACAGTGTTGGCTTAATGTTTGAATTCGTACGTGTACGCATTCTTAATTATTCCGCAGATCAACCATGTTCTCCGCAAACTGCCTTTCTTCTCGCTGGAACACAACTGGAGCACCTCCAACTTTGACCAAACCGGATGAACCAAACTTGAACATATATTATTCTAAATCTGAAGATACTGGTATTCTGGTGGATCGTATTTAAAACGTTGAGAAATCAATCTTTTGAATGTTTTAGAGTTTTAGACATTTTTTGTAGCTTAAATTTTAGACATTGTTTAGCTTCATCGGCACCTATACACCACCCTCTAAATCCAGTACTATTTGTGATCAATTCCAGTTGCAGTAAAATTATCACACCTTCTGGAGGAATCCGTCGTCACTAGGTGGTCACTGGAGGCGAGCGCTTTCGATGTGACGACACCATCGTCAGGCCGTCAATACAGTACGTGACGTAATAGTGACGACAGATTCCTATGGAAGGTATACTAATTTTACGTCTAATTCTAGCGGTGATAACCCTTTAGATTTAATATCCAGTTGCAATGGTGAGCACTAATGTAGGAATAGATTGATTAAATTAGACATGAGTCTTATTCCAAAATTGCCGTGTATTATTATTTCCATATTCAATCATCCAATAAATAATATGGTATTTTATGTAGCAAAATGCTGCTAGGGAAACATTAGAGTTTCTGCAACACCCTCGCACCGAAACAAAACGGAAAACGACACCGAAACGGAAATGGCGGATAGGGCGACCGAAGTCAGATGCTAACCTTTTTCGGTTCAGTTTTCGTTCAGCTTTGGCATCTACCGGCTGGTGAAGTCACGCTAACGTTATGTTAACCTCTCTTTCATCCATTTTACTCCGTGGTTAATACAATCTATGTCCACACATGGCGTCAAGTCTGCATTAACATAGAAAGACGCCAAGAAGCAGCTGTGAATACGATGCTCGACATTTTTATTTTCCAAGGAAAACAGAAGAAGGTAGGTAGTGTTATACAGATGTAAGGTTAAATTACGTTTCGTCATCTCAACACGACGAAAGCTGACACAGTGAGATCCCGATATTTTTCGTCGTCACGGTTCGTCAAACTTTTCGGTGTCTTAAGGCTAAATGTCACGACGTTTTGGTGAGAATCTGTGATAAAAGATGGCAGCACCGTCGGGGCCAAATTTTGTCTACTTCTCATTTGAGAACGGAGCGAGATATTTCAGTTCGGAAAACGGATTTCTCATCAATATTCACGGAGAATTTTGGGTAATTGGTTTAAAAAGTGTGCAAAATTTGTTTGCACACTGTTCCAAAAAATATTTGTTCAAATTTTGAACATTTTCAAAAAGTGGCCTTATAGGCATTTGCATTGGACTCTAGAGAATACAAATCCGTTTTCAGAATTTTTCTAAATTGACTGTAGCCGTCGGATTCTCGTTTCCCGGATTTTGGGTACAAGGGTCAAGATCGAGAGCTTCTGCCTCCTTGTGGGGGTAGAGAGATCTTGGCCACCTCAGGCATGCCCACTTTTCAATTTCCCTGTCCTGACTCTGAATGAATAGGATGCATGCGCAGCACTGCTTTCGTTTTGTCGCGAGTGTGTTGCAAAAACTCTCTAATTTTTTGGCGTGACCGAATCAAGTTAGAATTCAATGTGAGGGACTGCCTCACAATGAATTCAGACTTGATTTGGTGACACAATCATTCCCCCTCCCTCCTTTCACGAGTTGTTTTAATTAATGGGTTTTAATAAGGCTATGTGGGATCTCTCACTTATTGAATGGAATCGAAAATGGGCTCTAAAATGACTTCTACGATTGGTATCACCATAAGGCAAATGGCTGCCCAGTTGGTACACCTACCTTCTTATTATAGTACATGGACTCCGAGGACGTTTTACGATTGCAGATTGCTCTCAGCGATCCTGCCATGGCGCACTTTTTTGACCAAAAAAGAAAAAGACGGTGGTATCTGCTCTCCTTCCTCCTACTACCTCTCTACCTATGTCCGACCTCCCTTCGCCGCGTCAGTGGCAACACTGGCTTGCGGCCAACCCTGCTTTCTCCCCGCTTCCCAACCTCACTTTTGTTTTCGCCATCCGCCTGGACACTTTTCAAATTTCACGCTCCCCGTATAAGTTTTAATATTCTAAATTTTCCCGGTATTATTCTTATACAGTATCGCGTGTGCCGTTTTTTGGTTTCGTTCTGTGTTTTTCTGTGCTTCAATGTCGCGGAAAACAGTTCGGATCGTGGGTGTGCGGGTCGACCGCGAGGCGGAGATAACCTCAAAGCCGCAACCTCGTGGTGACGCCGCGCCACCAAAGAAGAGTTCAGCGGTCTCCTCGAAGGACCCGGCGACTATTAAGAAGCCGGTGAGTTCAGGAGATTACGCGTCCTCTTCTAATCAGCCCTCAGCTGCCTGTTTTAAGGTCCTGACGTCTTCAGCGGTCGTCGGGAACTCCGCATTGTCCGATTTACGGACCTCTGCGAGTTCTCGACCTTACGCGTCGACGTCGAGGGTTAAGGAATCGGCGGGTTCGTCAGCGGTTGTCGAAAATTCCAGCATACCCGACTTACGGGCCTCTGCGGGTTCTCGACATTACGCGTCGTCCCCCGCCGTTCCTCAGTCCACCGAGCCTTCGGCGGTGCCGGCGGGACTCTCCGGTGCCAACACGTCCCACTTAGGGACCTCTGTGGTCCGAGAGGTCGCTCCCGCGTCCGCGTTGGCTCCGGACTGGTATTTCGGCTCGGCTGCCGTCAACCGGTTTGTCCCTCATTTCATGAGGCCTAAAACCGTCGAACCGCAGCCGGTCAGCGACGAAGAGGATAAGATCTCCCTCGATTGTCCAATGGACATCGGAGTGCCGGCTCAGGCCGCTCCGGCCCCCGTTACAGCGGTCCAAGGGCCCTCGGGCGTGAAGCCGAAGCTGTCGGCGTCTAAGACCAAGCGCCGCAAGAAGAGGGAGTCGTCGTCGTCATCGTCGGTGTCATCCTCATCCTCTTCCTCATCCTCGTCGTCATCTTCGTCAACGGAGCTGGAGTCTAGGAGGGAAAGGGCGAGGCGACGCGCCAAACAGCTCAAGAGGAGAAAACGGGAACGGCGCCATCGCCGCCGTGCGCCGTCGCCTTCGGCCTCCTCCACGTCTTCCTCTTCGGAGGGCGCGGAATTATCCACGGGACCACCCGCGGAGTTCATCCGGGCGCCATCCCCACTGGCGCTTCCGGACGAGATTCGGGCCATCGTCGGAGAGAAACCCCCTCCTCCGCCCACCATCCCCGTCCACCCAGACTTACTGGGCCCTTGGACCCAGTGGTGCGCCGAGGGGATCGACGCAGAGGCCTATCGTCGCCTAGCGGCTATATTTGATCCGGCAGTTCACTGCCCCCCGTTGGCCCCCCCTGCGGTGGACCCAATTCTCCGGGGTCGAGCGCAACAGGTAACCCCCAACGATCGCCTGGACAGCAGCCTCCAGAAGTCGCAACTCATTAATTCCCAGGTTATGGTGGCGTTGTCGGGGGCAATCAACGCTGTTTTGTCGCGGGATCTCGCCACAAGTCGGGTGGATTTGTTCCAGCGATTGTGGCAGATTTCACAAATGGTCTGTTCCTCGCAGTTCAGATTGTCCGCGATGCGGAGGTCGCGTCTGATCAAGTTTTTCAAGACGCAATTTCAGCCGGCTGCGCGGAAACAACCCGTGGCCAACAACTACCTATTCGGGGATGCCTCCGACGTTTGGGCCAAAGAGGCGGGCGACGTCGCGAGGTCAGAATCCATCCTGTTGGCCACGCCAATGGCAAAAAAGAGACCGCCGCCCCAACCAACAGCTCGGGACGCGGCCGGGTCCTCCCGACGTCAATTGTCGCTTCCGTCGACCTCCAGGGTAGAACAGTCGGGAAACGCCTCGCGCCCGCCCCAGCGCCAGCCACCGTCGGGGCAGCAGGGCCAGGCCTACCAAGGTGCGCCGCTCTCGAGGGCGCAGAAACGCCGCCGAAACCGGAAGCCGTTCAGCCGCACCAGGAAACACTGACGCCTCCTCAGGTGAGTTTTGTTCCAGTTGTTTCTAGTCAGTTAACTATTCAGTCTGACCAGTGGTGGGACTTGGAAGCCAAATTGGCTGCCCCCGCCCTTTTCGCAGGCCGAATCCAACATTTTTATAAGAATTGGGAGCGAGTCACTGACTCCCCACTACTATTACAGTGGGTGGAAGGTTACCGGCTGCCCTTTGGGCCCGGTCGACCTCCCCTCCACCGGCCGAATTTAACTTCTGTGCCAATTCACCTGGATTCGCCCGCTTTGACGAATCTTTCTAGTACACAGAAATTGATGGCGTCTAAATTATCTAAATTACGTGATCTTGGAGTAGTGGAGGCATGGCCACCGGATCAGCCCTGTTTTTTGTCGTCAATTTTTCTAGTTCCGAAAAAAGATTCCTCCGATTGCCGATTTATTTTCAATCTCAAACAACTTAATAAATTCATTGTTACGGATAAATTTCGTTTAGACGATTACCGATCATTTTGTGCGCTGCTGGGCCCCGGGGATTTTGCTTCCAAAATTGACTTATCGGACGCATACTTTACAGTCCCTATTCACCGGGCGGATTTACCGTATCTCGGGTTTGAATTCTTGGGCTGTACATACGTAATGACGGCCCTTCCCATGGGCCTGGCTAGCGCGCCATACGTTTTTCATAAGTTAATGAGACCGGTGATGGCAACATTGAGGAATTCGGGAATTATGTTAGTAAACTATTTAGACGACATTGCTCTACTGGGCCGGTCTCAGGCCGCCACCACACGCGCAGCGTTATCCGCTTGCAACCTACTCACCCACTTAGGGTTTGTCATCAATTACTCCAAGAGCGTCATTACCCCGGCTCAGTCGATTGTCTTTTTAGGCCTCCATTTCGACTCGATTACCATGTATATTTCCTTACCAGAATCTAAAATTTTATCCCTTAGAACACAGGTGACGCGTTTTCTCCATAAATCGTCATGGTCGATACGATCCCTGGCACGTCTCATTGGATACTTGGTGTCCTGCCTTCCAGCGGTCCGATATGGACGGATTTACATTCGGTCCTTAGAACGAGATAAGGTACGTGCGTTAGTTCGCTATCGAAACGACTATTCGGCACGTGGTACTTTGTCGGACCTCGCTCGAGCCGAGCTCTTATGGTGGCAATCGGACACCTCCTTACGTCCGGCTCCCATTCGACCCGAGGATTATCGTCATTGCATTTGGACGGATGCCTGCTTGACGGGTTGGGGAGCCCACTTACCCCCTCATAAAATCAGTGGTTGGTGGGGGGCCGATAGAGCTACATGCCATATTAACGAATTGGAGATGTGGGCGGTTTATGAAGCCCTGCTTCATTTCGCAGGCAATTGGGCGGATATGTCGATTTTGTTACGAATCGATAACACTACCGCCGTGGCCATGATCAATAGGATGGGATCGGTATCCTATCCGCGCCTACAAGCCATCGCGCTCCTAATCTGGAAATTTTGCGAAGAGCGGAACATATGGCTGCGGGCCTCCTACATCGCCACTGGCGAGAACGTTATAGCGGACGAGGAATCACGTCACGAATTCGAACAAGGGGAGTGGGGTTTATCCCACGAGGTTTTTGATTCCATCGTAGCAAAGTTTTCACGCCCGGAGGTCGATTTATTTGCCTCTTCTCTCCTACATAAATGTGACCGTTATATTTCTTTTCGCCCCGATGATCACGCTGTCGATATTGATGCGTTCACGATTCCGTGGGGCGGAATCTTTTTCTACTGCTTCCCTCCCTTCGTTCTTCTTCCCAGAGTACTCCAAAAGATTCGTAGGGATTCGGCCTGCGGGATCGTGGTAGCCCCTTGTTGGCCCCAACAGCCCTGGTTTTCATTATTTCATGACTTGGCTATCTCCGAAATTTTATACTTTGACCCGTCACCTAGGCTCTTGTTCTCTCCTTACAGGAACACGCCGCACCCCCAGGCCCACACCCTCCAGTTGATGGCGGGGACCCTCTCCGGGGCGCCCTAATGTCCAGGGGTCTGTCGGCGGAAATAGTGAATACACTATGCGGATCGGTAACGTCAGGTACATATAAACAATATCTATCGTCAATCGCTCGGTGGACCAGTTTCTGCTCTGAGCGAAATTTGGACCCCTCTATAGTTGATACGTCGAAAGTTTTGCAATTTTTTCAATATCTGCTTGATTCTTCTTCAGTATCCTATAGTACGTTTAACACTCACCGGTCGGCTCTGTCTTGGTTAGCCGATTTTGATTTAGGCTCCGACAAGCTTGTAACTCGGTTTCTAAAAGCAGTGTTTCGTTTGCGACCCCCACGAGCAAAATATGATTCGTCTTGGGACCCGGACATCGTCATTACTTTCCTCCGATCATTTTCGACGATGTCCATACGAAATTTGGCCCGTAAATTGGCTATGTTATTGCTGTTAGCGTCAGGCTCACGCCCCCAAACGATCTTGGCTATCAACCGCTCATGTATCAAATTCTCCCAATCGGGCGTTCATATTTTCGTCCCAGCGCTCCTCAAAACTTCCCGACCCAGATCGATAGCACCTACCCTTCACTTTCCCTTTTGTACGGCCGATGAGTCATTGTGCATTCCGACCTTCCTGAAAGCTTACCTTGACCGCACAGCTGAGGCGCCGGGGGAGGGACCGTTACTAGTCACCTCCCGACCGCCCTACACACCTATTACGGCTGTGACCCTGAGAGGCTGGGTAACCTCCCTCCTCGGCGAAGCGGGAATTGACATTAGCACCTTCTCCGCCTACTCCACCCGGCATGCCTCAGTTAGTGCCGCGGCACGAAAGGGGGTGCCATTAGCAGTAATTTTCAAAGCTGCGGGTTGGGCTCAATCATCGTCCATGTTTGCGACAGTTTATAACCGCCCCCTTTGTTCACAGGGTGATTTCGCAGCGGCCATTATCAATCCCCACGCCCCTGCCACAGCCGGAGCTCCGCAGGGCCCGCATAATTGAAATAATACACATTGGCTTTAGCTTCCTGTTCCCTTTTCAATTTAACTTCCAGTAGTCGTCAATTTAACTTCATGCGTCAATTTAACTTCATGCGTCAATTTCCAAATTCCTAAATTCAAGTTTTCATTCAGTATCTTCATTGCACAGAGTTTCTTTCGAGTCAATTAAGACCGGTTGTTTCACCCCGGTTGTGGGGCGTCCCTATTACAGGGCCCCCAACATTGGACATGGCCATTTAACACTCTGATGCATAGTTGTCCGCTACTTAAGCCTCTCTTGGATAACGACAACATTAATACATAACCCTCTGGTGGTTTTTTCACTTCGAGATAAGTCATTTGTTACGCCTTTACACCTCACTGAGTTGACGTACCGTTATGCGGTACCTTCGTGGCGGCAGCGCGTCGAGCCCGGTTTGCCTCGTCTCACCTCACTCGTACAGTCGCTCGGCCTGAAGTAGTCATCAGGTAAATTTATTTTATTCTATTCCTAATTTAAGATCTAAATTAGGGGGACCATTAGGGAGAAGAACGGGTCTGCTCTCCGGGGGGGGGGGGGGGGGGGGGTAACCCAAAGGCCGGACAGACGTCGGCTGGCCTGGAGAGCTTAGCCGGGCAGGCAGAAATCGGCCTTTGTGTTATAGAAATCAGACTGCCTCGCGCTTTGAGCTCTCGGCTTGCCTTCGGTCTTGGCCAGGCGGATGGGCCGGTTCCAGGGGGATGCTGTCGGCGTCCGCGCGGGACTGTGAATCATCTGCAATCGTAAAACGTCCTCGGAGTCCATGTACTATAATTAATGCTCAGCCTACATTGTTGGATAGGCTGAGCTGGATTATAGCTAATGGACGTAGAGGACGTTTTACCACCCACCGCTAAAGTGTCGGCCCCGGCTTTTTTTGTGGTAGGCGGGCCGACACTCCCACCCAACCGCGCGGTCGCCTTCGTGCGGATCTGTGAACGGAAGTGAGGTTGGGAAGCGGGGAGAAAGCAGGGTTGGCCGCAAGCCAGTGTTGCCACTGACGCGGCGAAGGGAGGTCGGACATAGGTAGAGAGGTAGTAGGAGGAAGGAGAGCAGATACCACCGTCTTTTTCTTTTTTGGTCAAAAAAGTGCGCCATGGCAGGATCGCTGAGAGCAATCTGCAATCGTAAAACGTCCTCTACGTCCATTAGCTATAATCCAGCTCAGCCTATCCAACAATGTAGGCTGAGCATTAATTATCTTTTTACCGTGATTTAACTCTATGTACCTACTCATAGCTAGTTTCAAACAAATAATATACAATACCCAAAACATGTATTAATTAATTTATTTATTATTCATGTATATAGGAACTATAGTGTTCCCTCACAGTGTACATAATGTACAGTTACATTACAGTAGGTATCTATAAAACATTAGGTAATACAAAAATTGTGTCAAAATAGGGTTTATAATCCTTGTGGATGGATATATGATTACCTCATTTTTAAAATAGTTATAAAATGAGGGAAACTGAGTTGTTACTGCCTGTTCTCTTCTCTGTTCTTCTTATCTAAGTTGACCCCAGCCCCACTGCACTTCACATCCACAATCACCACAACACTCCAAAATACAACGAAGATTGTAGGTACACAAATGTATATATAATGATGTGGCTTGCCTCAGATGAGCTAAATAAACCCAAAGCCCAGAGGACATAGGTAACATAAATACGCTCAATGAGAAATAAAATGAATAAGAAGCAGAAGTAGGTATTGCTGATAGGATTTACAACAATTAAATTTAAATTGACCATCACTCTGGCTGAGTACCAATTTGCAAAAGGAATATAATTTTGGTACAACATATACATTTGTACCTACCGACACAAATTGGCACTTGCTGGAGCAAAAAATAATTACATTAATACTTGAGAAATTAGATGTACTTATCACAATTTAATAATTTATTGAATGAGTTTACATGGTCAATAACAATATGCTGCTAGGGGGGGGGGGGGGGGGGATAAAGAAAATTAAGGAGAAGTCAAAGAGAAATAGGAAGAGTAGAAAAAATGGAGGAAGGAGACAGATCAAGCGCGCGAGCCTTGAATGGCCCCAGAGTAGCCCTTAGCCCTTATTGTCACTGGCAAGGAGTTCCATAGCACCAGCCACTCAAAAACTATTCTTGAATTTGCTGCAATTGGCTCTAATCAGACGGACGGTGAGCTGAATTGGATGAAGCTTTGGAGATGTGAAGGTAATGTGAACTGATCTGGGTTCAAAATTTTAAAATTAGGCACAGACTTCTATTTTTCAAATAGTTTAGAACAAAAAGAATAAAAGAAGAAGAAATAGTTTAGAAAACTGCAGCCCTAAAACTTACTGGAATGTTGGGAGATGTGGCTACGCGGTTTCAAGTTATCGAACTTCCATAACTCCGGCACCTGATGGTCCCGAGGGTTGAAATTTGGTACACGTCCTCAGAGGCCCCTCGAGAATGGATGTACAAAAAATCAACACCGGAGACCCCCAGGGGGCCGATATGGGGGGGGGGGGGGGGCTACCTACTTCTTCTGTCGTGTAAACAGTATCTTGATCGCTGTAAAAACGTATGGAGGTTTTCGGTTTTCTCTAGATCAGCTGTTTTTTCCCCCTTTTTTTATGTGGCTTTGGCCTTTATAACCATTCGCCAAATACATGCACATTCTGTAATCTTTTATTATAATTGAATTTGTATAATCTCTATTTATTAAATATTGTCATTAACATTTTCATGGATTGTAGTAGATTCTACAAAGATAGTCGTACACTCCAGATAGTCGTGCAGTATATACTTTTGTTTCTGTGAAAGCACTATGGTTCCGGTAGGATGAGGTCGTGGTAGGCAATTCATGGGCAATGGTCTCTAGTAGTAGTCTTCGGTTGTCAATTAGGGCTGGTGGGCACATCAGCAATACGAGTTCAATGAACAGAATCGACATTCTGCTGTTTGTTCGGCGTCGATTTTGTGCAGGTATGATCTTTTGACGCTTGTTCCACATTTAATTCTGCTCAAAAATTTGTAAAACCTTTTGGATGAGCTCTGAAAATGTTGGAACCAATGTAGTCGAGGGGGTTTAAGGAACAGATCCACGCGTACTTCTTGCCGGCCTGGTAGCCTGTAGAGTTGTATCTCGACGAACCAGCAACGAGTGCACAGGTTCTTCTGCCAGAAACCCAAAGGAACGAGTCCGGAGAAGCCCGTGGGGGAAGCGACAGGGTGGGAGCCACAGGCGAAGGTTCGAGGTGCCAGACGCGTTTTCAAGTCTTGCCGGGCTCTCGAGCGAGTTGAAAAAAGTTTGTGCGAGACGACGAATCGTTCAACTGCAAATGCAATGGAAATAAGAAATGACGCAGTTACATTCACCATCAACGGGAAGGCTTACACCGGTGAGTCAATGTATTCCTATTTATTCATTAAAGTATGCAACTACTCGTGCCTACCTAATGAAACGAGCAAATCGCAAATAAAACGGGTCTTAGGTACATTTTCAAAATTCTGTAACAGAGCGATTTCACCACCACACGTCCTTCCTCAGTGGATCAAATCTCGAAAAACGTGGTCGAAATTATTTTGTCTTTTTAATATGTTTGTTGGGCTTTGTAAAAGTGTATGTAATAGTATAAATGTGTTTGTCAATGCCCTGGTGGCGACAAACCTATAAATTATGCATATTTCCAACTATGGGCTGTCGTTTCCATGAAATTTTCCATCATTTTTCGAATTTTCAGAACACATTATTTGTGCAGCTCGAGTGAGAATTCATTAAAGTCGTTAAATTTTTGCTTTGTTTTGCACTTCTTATCAAATTTCTGTACTCTTTTGACGCTTATTTTTTTTGGAGTAGTATGTTTTTTTTCTGAACCCAAAACTGTCTTCTCCAACTCAGCCTTCGTTGGAGCTTAGGTGACACCTCCCTAGGTTGATCCGATCGCGATAAAATTCATAGGGGACCAGCTAGGAGCCACACCCTGGCTACCGAATTTGAACAAAAACGGGCCTTCATGAGAAATTAAGTACCACGGGTTTCGCCCATGCGCAGTGGACATAACAATGGTCCCTGGCAATTTCAGCAAAATGGGATTTGAACACCGAACCGAATTTGTGCAGAAGGCTCTATAACGTAAAACCGAGTTGAAATGTTGATTTTGGTGACAAAGTTTTCCTCTCAAAAGTGAAAAAAATTGTATTTTTCAATAATATTGTGATCACGTTTTTCGAGATTTGGCCTACTGTGCGCCGCTCTACGACACATCGAAATGTTATTATGTGTCTTACAGGTCTTTCCATGCCTATGTTTGTTGTGATTGGCAGTGGGTCTGTATTTTCATTTTTCTCGCTCCATTCTTCCTTTTCTCTTAGTCTTAATTACTTGGAAATAATAAGTCGGCTTGCTAGTTGCAATAAGAATGGATTTTTGTTCTTTGCAGTATTGGAATTTATCTTTGCAGTATTAGAAACTCATCACCTTTAATTTAGAACATAAATCGCAAATCATAATTTTGAACCCGAAACCTCAGTTTGTTAAACTCTTGAAATGTCGTCATGTTGACATGGTTTTTAGAAGCCCTCAGCGAATGAAAATGTACGATTTGTCCCGTCCTAGTCAACGGCATCTGATGTAGGGCTAAATACCACTAAAAATAGGTACGTATCTCTGAAGCTGTCAAACCAAATGTGTGCTTCACTTTGTTTACGATGCTCACGGTCCTTTCGAAGCTGAGTATCGAACTTCGAGTTGTAAGACGGGTGGCAGTGCAAGCGCCAATTACTCAATACTGACGGCAATCGGCAACCTACTTCAACATGTTCAGATCAGCCCTGTCCAAACTGAATGCCGTGTGTTGAGACGGAAACAGGAACAGCAAACGGCAATTGACACCTATATCACCTATATTATCGGGGAAAGTATTCCGATATTCCATGAACTTTTTCCTATGCAAGAACTAAGGTTTAATTGGTGTCGTTCATTTCCTTACTCAATAATTATAATAACTTCCAAAACCAATTTATTCAATTTTTCCAACACCCTTTCAACTTCTAACAAGATTCCACACGGTTGATTGCAGGCCTAGATTCAAGTGCAAACGGCGCCGGTTTTCGAGGGTTTTCGGGAGATTTTGAGATGCGACAATATAGAAGACAAAAAAGTTTGAGGGACGGGAAAAATAACGGGGTAAATACGTTCCATACTTTCAAAAATACATGTCAGATCCTAACAGTTTAATACACTAATTTAATACAATAATAAATAAATAAATAAATTTTAAACACAACAAAAATAGGTACCTACGTGTAATATCGTTGTTTATTGAAGGGTGTTTAAGTGTACAAAATAAATATAAATAAATAAATTGTACACATTTGATTTTGAAAACCTTTGCATAACACACACTAAGTACGTAGGTACCTACTTAGTTTGTTGGCAACATTTTTGATTTTGTTGAAGTTTCTTTTTTATGAAAAATGAAATTTGTTACCGTAGAGTACTGCCATCGACAGAGTAACTAACTGTTGGTGCGCTTAAAAATATCGGGCGTAAACCTTTACTTTAGGGATAGATTTAAAATCCGTTTTAGAATACACAGTAAACCATAAATCACGTTTTATTAACAGTAGGTAGTTATAACAGCCGTTTCAAACTGCAACAATCATTTATTAAATAATGAGGAAATCCATGCATGTTTAAAAAATTCAAGTATTTACTTGCATAATGTGATATTTTAAAACGGATAATAACAATAAGCTTAAATTTTTAAAATTTAGTTCTTAGTTGTTTGTAAGTTTTCATCGGGGATTTCTGGGAGTTCTTCAGACGTTCAAAATGAATCGCTCTAATATAAGCAGTGGAACTAAAGCCGATGAAAATAGTAGGCAGTTTCGAAAATATCAATGAAAAGGGTGTGAATTGGATTTGGACAATTGGTTCGAACCTGCTGCGTCGTTATGTGAAAAATCCAATGGAAGGACACTCTCATGGCTCAGCAACACTCAAAGCATGAAGGCTAACATTATGAAATGTTCGACCAGCCACACATGGCTCCGTAACCCGGTGAATCGCACACATTGGCTGCAACAATCTAGATTAGTTACGTAGGAAATTAATATTATAAATATTTACGTTCCCACATAATGAATGGACTATGAAATTCCCAGAGGAATTAGAGAGTTGTCGCAACCATTTTCCGAAAAACGCAACTGCAAAACGTAACTCTGTTCTAGGGTGACAAATTTGGATGCTAACTATCTAACGTACGTTCCATGAGAAAGTTACGTGTCTACGTAACTCCGGAAATGTTTTGAAGTGACGTTAACGTAATAATTTGTCAATGATATATAATTTGTCTGTCAAGTTAACCTCTTTATTCTCAAACTAGCTCGTAACATAATTATTCAGTAATAGTTTCTATGAGTTTTGAACAATTTCTAGAAGAACAATCGTGCCCTTTTACTGTAAAAAAACCGTACTCACGGCACCGTGAGACCTTGGGTCCTTCGTATAATTTTACATACCCGCAATACTTGCTAATTACAAGGCACTCACTTACCGTGCTCATGGCTTTCGGATGGCAGTGCTCAAGATGAATAGGTACACGAACCACATGAAGTTCAAGCTTCCAAATATACCTAAAGAGAAACCAAAATAAAGACAACGCAAACGGTGGAAAACCTTCCCGGGGCCAGCTCCTCCTGTCTTTCTATAAAATTCGAGGTGACGCGATAGGGTAGCCATGGAAATCGAATTTGGTTATCCGCGAAGAAGTTTACTTATCATGTTACGTAGTACGTAGCTTTGAGATGCGTGACACGCATCTTTCCAATAGTTACGTGGTGCTGGGCAACGCAAGTCTTGAAAACGCCAAAACTTACGTCTCGAACGTAGCACTTGCGTTTACGTTCTCTCTCCCGATCGTCAATTTTTGGTTGCGACAACTCTCTTTTATCGCTACCCAATGACGTAAGTAGGTAGGCTGCACATATTCTCAGTCTGTTATTTTTAATTTTTTTGCATAAGTCAGGGGTTCCCAACCGGTGGTACGCGGGAGCGTTTCAGGTGGTACGCGTGAGTGATGTGAGCAACTATTATTGAAGAATGGTTGTCAAGATTGGCTTATCTAGCCGATATTTTTGACTCAACACACTGAACTTGGGACTTCAGGGACAAAACACAACAGCCTTCACAGCCATTGAAAAAATAAACTCCTTCAAGAGAAAGTTGGTCCTGTTTTGTTCACAAATACAGGAGAAGAATTTATCTGGATTTCCTACCCTATCATCATTTTTTGAAGAAAATGAAATATCTCCAATGCCAGATGTGGTTGCAGATATCATTGTTCACTTGGAAGGCCTTCAAAAAAGCTTTAAGAAGTATTTCTCTGAAGATTATTCAAAAGTGGACTGGATCAGAAATCCTTTTTCGGGAACCTCACCAAATGAATTGGAACTAAAAGAAAGTTTTATCGATCTTACAGAAGATAGTTCCATGAAAGATTATTTTAAAGAGAAATCTTTAATTAACTTCTGGATCAGGTGTAAAACCGAGTACCCGTTGATCTTCCGGCAAGCTCTGCTATTTTTGATGCCATTTGTTACGAGTTACTTGTGTGAGAGTGGATTTTCTGAACTCTTGTACATAAAAAATAAACATAGAAGCAGAATAAGTGCTGAAGATGACTCAAGAGTGAAGATAAGTTCCATTACTCCTAATGTTGATATTTTAATCACAGGCAAACAACAACAAGTTTCGCACTAAAGACTATAAAAGTTGTATGATGATTAATTTTTTGCTGAGTTTGTACTAATTTTATATTTGTATGTTTTTAGACCCAAATAGGGTAATTACCATTTTAATCTTTTTATTTCTCCTTTATTATAAGCATGTTATTATAAATAAACAAATATCTAACCATTAAATATGAAGTTTTTTCAGGAATTTAATTCAAAAAGCCTTTTAACACTTTTAGAAGAGTAGATATTACACGTTTATTAAAATATTTAGGTCTGGTGGTACGCCAAAATTTCTCAAAAAGTCAAGTGGTACGCAGGTGCAAAAAGGTTGGGAACCCCTGGCATAAGTAACGCGTTTTTGACCTAACTGGCAAAAGGAACCTAATTTGTTTTTACTTCTTAGAGGAAAAAAAATTTTTGTCTCCAAAATAGGAATTTCCACTCACGTTTTACGTTAATTTAGAATTTTTTAAAGCTCTAGATTTGTTTTAAAGCTCTTTAGAATTTGTTTAGAACTCTAAATTAACATAAAACGTTAGTGAAAATTCCGATTTTGGAGACAAAAACAAAGCTTCCACGTACTTGGTAGACTCGGAAGCAATAGGTTGGTGGTACCTAGCCTAGGTATTTTTCGGAACTGAGGGGGCCCCAGGCTTGTGCTCGCCTGAGGGCCTCTGATGGACCAGAACCGGCCCTGTCTGGGATGAAAACTAACTTCGAAACCGGCGGAAAGCAGCAGCAAGTTTCGTCAACGTTGAGCAAGTGGGAAAGATTTTATTTTTTATTTTTAACGAGGGGAAAATTCGCGAGTGATTTAGTTCGTAGTGGGAAAATCTTGAAAAATACTTACGCTTTGGAGGGTCCGCACTCCGCAGCCGTGTGAGGTTTCACTCACTAAAAACCCACTAACCCTGATTCTCTTGACCTAATCCACCCCGGAATCACTTGTTCAGCTTACTTCGGGATGGGGTCAATCACTGGGCGATGTCACGCCCTCTTATGATGTCTTCTTGCTGCCCTCAGTTTATCTTCATCTGAGGAACTGGTCGTCCAGCCTGTTTGCCTTGAGGATTTGGACTGTGTAGGACCCAAGTTCCCAAGTTCCCTGGCTGGTGAACTTGGTGATCTTGGTGGGTGGCTTAGTTGGTGTGATTTCACCCTCCTCTTCTTCTAGGATCTCCCTTTCCCTGATCCATCTGATGGTGCAGCGGAAAAACGTGGGGAAGATTGGTGAATTGTAGTGTTGGTGAACTTGCCTACATTATCAATGCCTCACTCTTCGTAAGAAATTTAATGCATATCCTTCATTAAGATAAGTTGGTTTTGAGAAAAAAAGAGGGATATTATGGTAATATGCTGAATGCGGTAAGCAGTGTAAGGATTGTATGTACCTATATTTAAAAAACCACAGTCATGCAGCATGGCTATAAGAGCGAATTTTCGAAGTTTTCGGCATCTTCCTCCTCCGCCTAAAATTTTCTGAAAATTAATTTTCGGTCAATGTTTTCCCAACTTGATACCATACAAAATTAAAACAGGAGTAGTTTTACGCAAAGTAAAATTTGGGGTGGAAGGAGGGGGAGGGGGAAATCAAAAATGTTTTGAATACCAGAAGAGTAGGTATTGGGTACGTAGGTAACAAATTTTTTGTTCCATTTTTTGCCGAGTAACACCTCGGTTTGTAGATTTTCCAACGCTGAACACGATGGTGAAGTCAGAATTGCGATATCCCATTCCGTTATCAGATTAGAGCAGACGAACCAGGAAGAACATCTCAAGAAATAACCACGTTCCTTCATCTTCAAAGTGTTCCAGTTTGAGAACGGAATGAGATATCGCAATTCTGATTTCACCATCGTGTTCAGCGTACAAAAACCTTTAAAATGAGGTGTCACTTGTCAGACTTTTTCATTTTGGGAATTTATGGGTAATTTTCCCCCCCTAAAACTCCCCAAAACTCCCCCTTAGGGTGACCCGATTCTGCCCATCTTCGAACTTAGCCTGTCGATTGCCAAGACAGATTTTTCGTGCAAATTTGAACTTTTTATCTCAATTCTTTCGAGAGTTATCGTCTGGAATGACACATACATATATAAATATATATATAAATATATAAATATATATATAAATATATAAATATATATATAAATATATATATATATACATATAATTTTTGGTGTCTTTCGGCAGGGAATTCAGGATGGTCTGAAACGGATTTTGGTATAAAAATCTTTCGGAAATTCGAGTTTTAAAAATTTTGGACCGAGAACAATAGCTTCTTTTTCTTCGAAAATTCGCTAAAATCAAAAACTAATTTTCTTGCCATTCATCATGGCATTAATTTATATGAGCGAATGTTCGAAGTTATGTGCCTTGGTACCTAAGCTACTGAACATTTCCATGGTTCCGTCCACAAATTTGAACACTTCCGCCCCAACCTTGAAGATTTTTCACCCTTTAATGTCATTTCATTATAATAACCAAGGTATGTGTTGGTAGGTATTAAAAAAAAGTAGATCATCCTACCTATATAAGGTATAAAAAAATGAAGATTAAATGAGCCATAAATGTAAAATTTTAATGTTAGTTGACGTAGGTATAAAAAATTAGACCATAATTATGTCGTGGTCGCCTGGACCTGGATTGTGCGCGCGAGGTAGGGTTTGGTTTGGTCGCAGGAGAGAGGGTGTTGTGCCCCTCAGGGGTCTTTTAGGATTGCTACCATCCCACAGTTTTCACCACAGGGAGTGTTAGAGGATATCTACCACCCCACGGTTTTCACCACAGCGAGGGATAGTGGGCGTTGCAGCACCCCGCGGTTTTCACCACAGCGAGTACTAGATCTTTTTGGGATGCATACTCCGCGGTTTTCACCACAGCGAGTGTGCGAGGGAAAGGTTCGAGAGAGGAGGCGCAAAGTAAGAGAGAGAAGTCGCAGGTAGGAGTTGGATCAGTAGAATGAGGAGCTGGGTGAGCTAGGCGCCTTATAAAGGTGCCTCCCCCTCGTCTGCCGTCTACCAACGACGGTTGACGGCGTTGGGAGACGTTGGGAGGGAACCCTTCCCGGCTTCCACTGAGGCTTCGCTCAGCTCTTCTTTCTCCTTGCTATTTATTGGTTGAATCCTAATGTATTTAGATTGGAGTGGATCTTCGTATCTTTTCCACAAATCGAAGATTCCAATGTTTTCAGGATAATACAAGTCCTCTAGATAGTCTAGGTAGCTGTGTATGCTCCAGTGGTGTTGCTGGGCTTGGCATTTCTCGGCCTCCAGTTTGTGAAAACCCGCTCTTCGCAACTCACAAGTGAATGATACCTATCATTGCTTCGGATGAAACTGTGAAACATGGTACATGCTCTAGAATGGGGAAGACCACGGAGGTGGTGGAACGGAGCGAAGGGGGGAACCAGGGAAGCCAAGGCGAGTGTGGGAGTTACTTCCGTAACGCTTTTTGTGTCGTGACGATTTTCGATCATCGCCAAGTTGCTAATAAAAATGTATTTCTGACGTGCAGGGAAGAATAATTTTCATCAATTTTGCTTAGTGATGGTTGGGACTTGTCATTCATTCAAAAAGCCAGAAAGTAATTCGCATTCGAAATCGAAATTTCCTGTCACTTTCCAAGCCATCCTGAACGGTTCTTGTCATAATATGACCCTCGGGGGTTTTTTTAAAAATTATTTAAATTGGCATTACATTGCTGTATACAGCCACAAGAATGGAAGGTAATAGGTTATTTAAATAATTATATTACAACTCATAATAAATTTAAACAGTTCTTTGAACACAGAAATTTCTCTTGTTGATAAGATTGAGCAGTATTCTAGGTTTATATCAGTCTTTCTTAAAATTTCATTAAACAACACTGTTCTCGGTCCATCATGGTCCGGGCACTCCATGATCATATTTATGCTCCAGTGATCCGCTTGGTGCTCCACATTTTCTACATTGGGCCGTTTCCTTTTGATTGATGAGGGGTTTCCAATGTCTTATCAACTATGTATCGAAACATTCGATATACTCCTTGTCTACTATCCCGCATATCCCACTGCCATGCTCGAGTGATATTCGATTCCCGAAATCGTTGATTTCGATAGTTGATAAGAAGTCCCAGGGTACGTATAGCCGGCAAGTACCCCCTGAGCTAATCCGTCTGTTGGCACCTACTGCAAATCCTACAATACTCATAAATTACTTGTATTATGACATTCAACGATTGTCAACTAACTACCTATGTACCTGAGAGGTTGGAATTTCTTTTTTGTTTCCCCTCAAGTGTTTACGATTGATTCCCAAAAGTTTGTGGTAAATGTACAAAATTTTTTGGTTGGTTGACAAATCAAACACCGGCTTCGGCTGGTGGCAGTTTTCAGGATTGGAGATGTGTCGATGTGATCTTACCAATCAGAATTTGCGGCAGCCTGCCACGCGCAATTTGGACTGGTGCTTTAAAAATCCAAACTTTAACCAATCTCATAGGTTCACAGGACAGCCTAATAATATTTTTCCCATCAGTCGTCTTTAAAAAGGGATTTCTGGATTTAAAAAAGTGTGTGATTCCTCATGGGGTAGGTACGTACCTATCTACCTGCTAGCGTTCAAAGTCCTCACCGATTATTTAAAATATTAGATGATGAAAAAATGTTGCTCTTGGCGTCAGGCATACATGGGACGAAATGCGGAATTCAACACCCACAGATAAAAAGGAGACTGTGTAGAGATTTCTTCCTTTTCTTCTCGCTAAGCCGCAATGGTCAAAGAACCAGTTTTGGAGAGAAGAGAATTGTTTCGACAACCGTAGCTGGAGGAATCGAAGAACCCATGAACTGAATTATCTAACAGCGTTGGGAGTTGTTATTTGCAATGGTGATAGGTGATAATAAATTATTTTAATCCTTTGTTTCTATTGTTTGTTGCTGTATTTAATGGTGTTTATTATTTGTATGAAGTAAGTAAGCCAGAAATACCGATGCTCAAAACCCAAAGGTAGGCAGGTATTAAGATGTATTGCACAAATCATGATGGGTGTAGTGAAGTGCTCGCATAGGTTGAACCTATCCATTTTGTTACTTCTGCGTTAAATGTGGTTGGTATTGACGTATAGAACAGCTTAAATAGTTGGATAACGTTAAGCCCCAGCTGGCAGTATCACTAGGTCCGAGATGCATAATACACGCTGCAAATGGGCTCTTCTTCTTTACTATAAATAATCTGTGGTGTTACTGCATAATACATATAGCAAAACTATTAAGTATTAACATATTACTCAGTAATAATCGAGGGTAATAATAGGGGGTAAGGGGAATTGAGGCTCGGTAAGGTTTAAATTAATAATGATTTATTCCGACGTTTCGATTATTTGTTTCATAATTACCACGGGAACGCCCAGAACAAGACAAATGAGCATAACTGGGAAATGTTTTCACTTCGAGTCTACCAAGGTAACGGAAGGCAAAACATTGTGTTCACTTTCGAGAGGAAAAAATGTTATAGTCTTAATATCAAAATTTCTACTCGCGTTTTACGTTTTGGCGCTTTCTGAACAAATTTACTTCGGTGTCTGTGTGTCCGCAAATCCTTGCCACATGCATAACTTCCTCAATTTGAATCCAGTTTTGCTGAAATATTCAGTGATCATGCGAGGAGACCTAGATGGTCCCATATGAATTTCAGAACTGGTCAGTGCGCATGTACCTAACTCCGAGGTACCCAATTTCTCACGAAGCAATGGCCCATTTTGTTCAAATTCGGTGATTAGTCGGGATGTAGCTCCCAGATGGTCCCCTACGAATCTCACGAACACACTGGTAGGTATGGCCAGCGCGTTTGTGCAATTGTTCTGACACGTTCGTATCTTTACCTTCCAGAGCACATATACCAATGGGTAATAAGAGTAGTAGAGTCAGCTCATAATGTACCGAGTACATACATGCGTACACAATTATCTGGTGGGAAAATTTTCTTCTCCAGAAGTTACTAATTTGTGTTATTTGTAGGTCCCCTTGATAATGATGAAATTAATCGTCATTTCAACACGACTGAGTATCAATATCGCAACAACATACACTTGCCCTACCTTAGGGAAAGTGTGTGTTGCCTGGACATGTCCGTATTTCCTGGGCATGTCCGTATTTTTTATACGTCTAGGTGTCCGTATTGTATTTCTGAAGCGCCCAGGGAACGTCCTTATACATGTCCGTATTTTTCAAAATTCAATTTGAAAATACTGAAGTATGAAGACGAGAAGACAAACCAGTTCTCCTTTCTGCGAGCCGAATTTACAATTTTTAAACGTCGTCAATAAATTAAAGAAATTACATAGCACTTGCCATGTACGTACATTAGATACATGGTATTTTCAATTCATAAAATTAATAAACCATATAAGTGGTATGGAACGGTGACTTGAGACAGAAAAATACCTGTGATGAATTTAAATTTATCATCACGGTGGCGTGAAGGAGTGAATAGATGAGAGCGAGGGAATTTCACCTAGGCGGCGGTAATCCACCGATGTAGGTGAGAGGAAGGAAATTCACCCAGGCGGCGGTAATCCACCGATGTGAGTGAAGGAAGGAATCTCGTCTAGGCGGCGGTAATCCACCGATGTAGGCGAGAGGAAGGAAATTCACCCAGGCGGCGGTAATCCACCGATGTGGGTGAAGGAAGGAAGGTGCTTGTCTAGGCGGCGGATATCCACCGATGTAGACAAGAGGAGAAGGTAGGAGGTGAATTCCCAGAGCGGCGGATACCACCAGGCATCTGGGAGGAGGAAGGTAGAGAGAGAAGAGAGAGCTGGTTAGAGGAAGTGTCGAATGAAGCTAAAGCTCCAGGATCCGGGATTATATAGGACTTGAAGTCCTCTCCCTCCAGCTCCCTGCTGGGAGCTGGTAGTGGGGCACCAGGTTGTGTCCCCCGGATTCTGTCGCCTGTCTCCCCACTCAGATGTTTATTGACGGAAGGTAATTTTTACATCGGAATATTGGTGAGAGCTTTAAGGTTGTAGTGGAGTGTTCCCGGGAGGGACTCACGACAGAGGTCCCCCCAGTTCGAACCAATGATTGAGGTAGCTGAAGGCTCAAGTTGACAGTGGCTGAGGGCTGCGGAAACAAAAAGGGGAGCTGAAGGCGCAAGGATACAGGAGCTGAAGGCTGAAACAAACAATTGTAGTGCTGAAGGCAGAAGAGTGATCGGAGGTGTCTTAAAGCTAGGGTGACATACAATTAGTAGAATAAGTAGGCGTAAGTTGACATAAGTAGCTAAGTAGATGTAAGTAGTTGTAAGTAGATGTAAGACATAAGTAGATGTAAGTAGATGTAAGACGATGATGGGAAACATATGTACAAAGAGGGTGTGATGAAAAATTTGATGAGGTGACAATATTTACAAAGGTGGTGAGTTCGATGATGATGAGGATAGTATGTTAGATATTTACATTAGATATTTACAGGTGCAAGGTATTTACAGGAAACATTTACAGGTATGTACAGGTATTTACAGGTATGTACAAATTTTTGGTACGGTGTCAGGGGAGAGAGAATTGAGCGGGGTTGCGAGATCCGCCGTTCCCTGGGTGTGGGCTGTGTGTGGTTTAGTGTGTTGAGTGTGTGTGTGTCGTGAAAAGGTGGGTGTAGTGTGTGGGTGGGTGTTGATGATGCCCGCTGCGACGAAGTGGCCACGGCGGGGCTGTGAGGTTCGGTACAGTGTCTGTGGGATAATGGAACACAAACACTGTCCCGAAATCTCAAGGCCCCGCCGTGATTTCTCAGAGCGGGGCGGGGGACTTGGCCGCCGGGGCGCGGGGCGAGGGACGCTCCCGTCGTCTGTTGCGGCGCCCGGACCTTTTCGTCCCGGCGGAGGCTATTTCGGATATCCCCGGCGGTGGTGGGGGAAGAGGGGGTGTTGTAGGTTTGGTGGGCTGGGGTGTTTTTGGGGTTGAATTTAAAATTGGGGGGTCGAAAATGGAGAAAAATGGGGGAGTGAGAGGGGGCTGAAATTTGGGGGGCGGGGGTTGTTGAAATTTGGGGGGCGGGGGTTGTTGAAATTTGGGGGGCGGGGGTTCGTTGAGGACGGGGGTTTTGATGTTTGGAAGGGGCGGTGGGGGTGGCATAAGCAGGGTTAAATGAAGTTGGTGGAGGAGTGGATCGATAAGGGGGTCGGACGGGACGTAGGGGGGATGTACCCCGGTGGCTTTTGCTGCGCGAAATTCGCGCAGTATGCGCCACTGGGGGTACTTCCACCGCCGGGGCCGGGGAGGAAGTCCGGAAATCCTTCGCGGGAAAAACTGAAGCGATGCAGTAGGTCCGGGCGAAGGGGGTAGGGGGGAGAGCGGGTCCGGGACGTACACGTCCCGGAGTATCGCCGCCATTTCCGGATCCGAATCGAAATCCGGAAACGGCGACGGGGGAGACAGATTCGGAGGAGAGAGGTGTTGCATTGCAAACAGACGGCGGGAGACTGATAGTGGATGTTGGTTGAGGGAGAACAGGGGCGGGCTTGCAGCGGGCGAAAGGGACGGTGTGGGGTTTCCCGTCCATTAGCAGGGTCGCGGTGGTCGGTGTTGTGCGGATGACTTGAAAGGGCCCGGCATAAAGGGGCTGAAAGGTTTTATGCATGCCGGGCTCTTTCAAGTACATATGCGTGGAAGTGTAAAAGCGTTTTGGGTAAGTGGTGTCGTTTGTCGGTGTTGAGGTGTGTAACGGTTCCCTGTTAATGGACGGGGTGTTGTGTGGAGGGAAAATGTCGGCCGGTAACCGAATGGGGTCTCTGAATGCGTGTTGTGCGGGACTTGTGTTGTCTGAAGGACGGGCGGAAGTGCCGAGGCTAAGTAGAACGTAGGGGAGGGTTTTGGTCCATGAGGGGGAAGTGGCTGATGTGGAGATGGCTTGCTTGAGGACCGAGTGCCACCGCTCTATTTTCCCGTTGGATTGGGGGTGATAAGGAGTGGTGCGGATTTTCTGAATCCCGAGGGAACGGAGGAGGTCGGCAAAGTGGGCTGATTCAAATTGCCTCCCCTGATCGACCGTGAGTGTCCGCGGACAACCGTAGCGGCTGATCCATTGAGTGAGGAAGGCCGCGGCGACGGCGTCCGCGGTAATGTGGGCGAGTGGGATACACTCTACCCAATTTGTCGCACGGTCGATCATGGTGAGGCAATACCTCTTTCCCTCGGAGGGGGGAAGAGGGCCGACCAGATCCAAGTGGACGTGTTCCCACGGGAGAGAATCGGGGATAGGTTGAGGAGGTACATGGGGGTGAGCCGAGACCTTGAATTGCTGGCACTTCTGGCACCCGAGAACCCAGGTACGTATATCCGTGTTCATATGGGGCCAGAAGTACCGCGTTTTGATGAGGTCCCGGCTCGCCCGAATGCCGGGATGATGGAGGGAGTGGTAGTGTAGGAACAACTGCCTCCTCAGCTCCGGTGGGACGTACGGGCGCGGTGTGTCGGCCGATACGTCGCACCAGAGGTCTAGGGGAGGCAGCTGTTCCAATTTTGAGGCGGAGATGAGATGGGAAAGAGCGGGATCGGAGGTAGGAGTTTGATGGTTTTTGAGGGTTTGCGGGGAAGGGAAGGGCAGTAACTCCGCCACCGGCGCAGGGGTGGGGCGGGAGAGGGCGTCGGCGACGCAGTTGTCGGCCCCCGGCAAATAACGAATATCGGACGTGAATTGTCCGATAAATTCGAGTTGCCGGAGGCGACGGGGGGAGGCTGATTTTCGGTTTTGGAGGAGGGCGTGGGTGAGGGGCTTGTGGTCGGTTATGACAGAGAACTGCCTGCCCTCCACGAAGTCACGAAAGTGTTTGATGGCTTCGTGGATGGCGAGGAGTTCTCTGTCAAAGGTGGAGTAATTTTTTTGTGTGGGGGACAGAGTTTTGGAGAAAAAGCCGAGAGGTTGGGGGGTGGCGCCGGTGTGTTGGTGGAGTACTGCCCCGATGGCCCAGTCGGACGCATCTGTGGTGATGGAGAGGGGGGCATGGGGATCGGGATGGGCCAATAGAGCGGCGTCAACTAGGTCCTGTTTGCATTGTTGGAAGGCGGTAGTGAGGGCGGGGGTCCAGGAAATGGGGCGTTTATCGTTTTTCTTAGCCGGTTGTGGGATAGCGTGTATGAGTGGTTGTTGGTGTTGTGCCGCGTGTTTGATGTGTCTACGGTAAAAGTTCAGCATACCCAGGAAACGGCGGAGTTCTGAGACAGTGTTGGGTCGTGGGAAATCGGTGAGGGTGTGAACTTTGTCCGGCAGGGGTTTTATTCCTTCGGACGAAACCTGGTGGCCGAGGCAGCGGACGGAGGGCTGGGCGAGGACGCACTTCGGAGTGTTAATGGTGAGGCCCTCGGCGGCGAAGATGTCAAGTACTTGTGTCAGGTGTGCGAGGTGTTCGGTTGGGTCTCGGGAAGCGATCAGTACGTCGTCCAAAAAACAGAAGACGAAGGGTAGGCCTCGTAGTATGTTGTCCATGTAACGCTGCCATGTTTGGGCAGCGTTACGGAGGCCGAAACCCATTTTGATATACTCGAACAGGCCGAAAGGGGTGATGATAGCTGTTTTAGGAACGTCAGGGGGGTAGATGTGAATGTGATGGAAGGCACGGGAGATGTCGAGTGTAGAAAAGATGGTTGTGTTGTGCAGGTGGGAAGAGAAATCCCTGAGATGCGGGACGTTGTAAAGATCTGGGGTTGTACGGGCATTGAGGCGGCGGTAGTCGCCGCATGGGCGGATATCCCCGTTAGGCTTCTGCACAATATGTAGTGGAGAAGCCCACGGGGATTTGGAGGGGCGGATAATGCCGTCTTTGATGAGGAGATCAAAATGCTTGCGGGCCTGTGAGAGTTGGAGGGGGTGGAGGCGTCGTGCTTTCGCGGATATTGGGGGGCCAGAGGTTTCTATGAAGTGCTGGGTCTGTGAGATGTGGGCTGAGGGGCGGCGCTGGGGTTTGTAGTTGAGGAGGAGTTGTTCAAACTGGGATGGGGGCCGATCCACCGCATGGATGAACCCGGGGATGGGTTTCTGGGTGGAGGGGTCGAGCAGGCGCGCGTTACGGACGTCTACCTGGAGGCCGAAATATGCGAGGAAATCGGCCCCCAGGATAGCTTTCTCTACGTCCGCCACGGTAAATTCCCACTCGTACGCGAGCCCGCTCATATGAATTGATGAGCGGTACGTCCCGTACGAGGGGATGGTAGTACCGTTGGCGGCGTAGAGGAGTTGCCGGTAACAACGCGCCTGTCGCCGGAGAATATTATTGGGGAAGATAGAGAGCGCCGCCCCTGTGTCGACGAGGAAGGGGACGTGCGTCTTTGAACATTTCAGGAACAGGCGTTGATGAGCTGGGGCGGAGTGAGGTAAAATTGGCGAGGTGTTGGTGTCCGTCGGAGGGGGGGGGCTTGGTTCGTCCGAGGCGATGGGCGGGTGCGATGGCGGTGATTGGTCCCCTGCGAAGGAGACGCGGGGTGATTTTTTGCCGTTCCGGGGAGGGGGAACGGTAGTGGCGGCGCGAGTGGCGGCCGGAGGGGTGGTCGTCTTGGGGGCGGGGTTGGAGGGGCCGTTCCGTGGTGGGGGAACGGTAGCGGCGGCGCTAGTGGCGGCCGGAGGGTTGGCTGCCCTGGAGCCGGGCTTGGAGGGGCCGTTCCGGGGTGGGGGAACGGTAGCGGCGGCGCTGGTGGCGGCCGGAGGGTTGGCTGCCCTGGAGGCGGGCTTGGAGGGGCCGTTCCGGGGTGGGGGAACGGTAGCGGCGGCGCTGGTGGCGGCCGGAGGGTTGGCTGCCCTGGAGGCGGGCTTGGAGGGGCCGTTCCGGGGTGGGGGAAGGGGAGTGGCGGCGCTAGTGGCGGCCGGAAGGTTGGCAGCCCTGGAGGCGGGCTCGGGGGGGTTGACTCGGGGTGGGGGAGCAGTTGATGGTTGTGTGAGCGGATGCGGGTGGGCCAAAATTGCGAATTTAAACTGACTATTTTAAATGTGAATTTAAAATGCGGGACACCGAACTAGACTGGGGGCGACACATGAGGTGGTAAGAAGGGAGGAAGGGTAGAAGGTTGGATGAACGTCGGGTTCACCACTGTGATGAATTTAAATTTATCATCACGGTGGCGTGAAGGAGTGAATAGATGAGAGCGAGGGAATTTCACCTAGGCGGCGGTAATCCACCGATGTAGGTGAGAGGAAGGAAATTCACCCAGGCGGCGGTAATCCACCGATGTGAGTGAAGGAAGGAATCTCGTCTAGGCGGCGGTAATCCACCGATGTAGGCGAGAGGAAGGAAATTCACCCAGGCGGCGGTAATCCACCGATGTGGGTGAAGGAAGGAAGGTGCTTGTCTAGGCGGCGGATATCCACCGATGTAGACAAGAGGAGAAGGTAGGAGGTGAATTCCCAGAGCGGCGGATACCACCAGGCATCTGGGAGGAGGAAGGTAGAGAGAGAAGAGAGAGCTGGTTAGAGGAAGTGTCGAATGAAGCTAAAGCTCCAGGATCCGGGATTATATAGGACTTGAAGTCCTCTCCCTCCAGCTCCCTGCTGGGAGCTGGTAGTGGGGCACCAGGTTGTGTCCCCCGGATTCTGTCGCCTGTCTCCCCACTCAGATGTTTATTGACGGAAGGTAATTATTACATCGGAATATTGGTGAGAGCTTTAAGGTTGTAGTGGAGTGTTCCCGGGAGGGACTCACGACAATACCATTTCAGCAAACAAAAATATATATCACATAATTTGGGGGTCGAAAATTGTAAATGTGTACTCTGTTTCAGTGGACGGGAATACTGTTGCTTCTCATACATCACTGAATACTTTCATAAGGGACCATGCCATGTTGAAGGGTACGAAATACATGTGCAGAGAAGGAGGATGCGGTCTGTGCATAGTGGCGGTCCAATCAACCCACCCGGTGACCCAAAAAGAACAATACTACGCAGTGAATTCCGTGAGAATAGTGTAAAATTTGAATAATGTGCATACATTTTACCACTTTTCTAATTTTTTCAAAA
This sequence comes from Leptopterna dolabrata, assembly GCA_954871275.1. Lineage (NCBI taxonomy): Eukaryota > Metazoa > Arthropoda > Insecta > Hemiptera > Miridae > Leptopterna > Leptopterna dolabrata. The sequence goes on from OX940981.1 coordinate 43,512,997, forward strand.
GCTAATTAATCATTTACGTTTCATCTCAGTGTTTAGTACCAGTTCTTTCTTGTCATGGGATGGCGATCGTAACAGTGGAAGGTATAGGGTCAAAGCAAAAAGGTTACCACGAAATACAGAAGAAACTGGCAACTTACCACGGATCACAGTGCGGCTACTGTAGTCCAGGGATGGTTATGAACATGTACAGGTATAGTTAAAAAACTGTTATGTCAATTTCATATTGATTTGCCTTATTGTGATTACAATTTTTTTATTTTTTTACTGTGGGCAGTCTTCTTAAAGCGAAAACAAGTGTGACGATGGAAGAAGTTGAAAATTCGTTCGGTGGAAACATTTGTCGGTGCACTGGCTACAGGCCGATTCTTGATGCCTTCAAGTCTCTCGCTAAAGACGCACCGAAACCACCGAAATTTGAAGATTTCGACATCGAAGCAAGTTTTCCGCTTTTCTAATTTGAATAAGTTGGTTCGTTACATTCCTGTAGATATTTTGAAGTGTACTTGTCTACTTACTACGTATAGACCCAGGCACCTTCTTTGAGTAGGTACCTGCTTACCTCCTCTGGTGAATCTCCATACCATGAGCCCGTGATCATAATTAGGGAAATTAGGTATATAACTGCCAGTATATAATGTAGGTAACAGTCTTACGTGTGTTAACAAATTCATGGTAAAAGATCAGGGATGAATGTTTGAGCGAGTGATGAACGATTTTCGTTCCTGATCCCACGCTATATGCATAGGTACCTACAAATAATTCAGCAAATCTTTCTCGTAATTGCAGCCAAATCTATTCGATACCTTTGTCAGTCTGATGCACATATTTGGCATAGTTCTATTCTACTGGAATATGTCAACAGACATTGTCACAGGCTGTAGGCATAGAAAACCTTGTTGATCAATATTTTTATTTTTTTATTTAATTTGATTTTTAACAACGCCGGTTAATTGTTGAACAAACTAATAGGTTCTTTATAAATTCTACTCAACTTGAAACTGGTAAGAACAAAATCATATATTATTATTTTCAAATCAGCTCTGAGTTATTGGTAATGACCTATCAACTTTGCATATTTGTTTACCACCAGGAAGCGTTTTCGAAATGCAGCACAGTTGGATGTAGATCGCAGTGCCCCGATTGCCCCAATCGATCGAAAGAATCGAATGATGAGGATTGGGAAGAGATTTCATTCGCTGAAATGGCTTTGGCTCCCAGAAGTTTGAGCATCCATCTCGGCGGCACGAGCAAATGGTTCCGAGTGAATTCAGTCAAAGAGATCATGGAAGTTTTGGATATTATTGGTGACAACTCGTATTCATACATCGCAGGAAACACAGCCCAAGGTATTCCTTACACCCTACACGTTCCTTTTTTTATTAAAATTAAAATTATCTGGGTTATTATTTGAAGAATATAATTTATGTATTCCTATTGTCCAACTTTTTTCCATGTAACTATTTCAAACTCTTATCCAAATGATTTACTGATCGCTTTTCTGACGTCACTTTGAGACGACGGAGACCTCCCTGACAGGAATTCGTTTGGGAAAGAAAACACATGATTGTAGGTTTCTCCTTACACCTCACTTACTCAAAATCATAACAATAAATTACCGAGCGTCAGTGAAGCTCTTAGAGTCGAGCGACATTTGTGGTTGGGCATACGTATATGTAAATTATCAGATGGGGTTCCGGAAGATCCAAAAAAAACGTTTATTTGAAATTAACACACAATTCACAAGGTTACAACGGAACCCAAAGTTGAATATGCACTGCGCGTAAGGTGTGAACGGCGATAGACGGGAGATGAGACTGACTGCTGAGGCAAGGCGTGAGGCGCTTATATGCAGATAAACTGTCATGTCAGCAAAGGATTGTTATGGATAGGTAACACCTCCCTCCCTAAGTTGGAAATTTCGGAGTTTTGCACATCAATCTTGGGTCGTACACAATTTTGTAGAGATAAGTATTACATGTACAGATGAAATGTAAATAAAGTATATCATTTGACAAGATAAAGGCAATTGATTGAACAAGAGTAACATAGAATACAGCAACAACATAGAATACAGCAGTAACATAGAATACAGCATAGCAATTGATGAAACAAATAGAATACAGCAGTAACATAGAATATAGCATATCATTTGATAAAACAAAGGAATAATAAAACATACAGGAGGTACAAAAGTAAAATAGTAAAACGTACAGGAGGTACAAAAGTAAAATAGTAAAACAAAAGTAAAATGACGAAATTTACAATCAACGTAAACTTATGTAACTAATAAAAGATACCAAATTCTTTAATTTGTGTCCGAGAGTTTTCTGTATTTTCGATATTGGACTATCATCGTGCCGAGGAATAAGAGCAAGAAAATATATAGCAAGATTGACCATATGCTTGGTATGGCAAGTTCAAAGAACGTGAAGCGTTTTACAGTTTTCCAGTCTTCTAATTTGACTTGCGATAGATCTAGATTTTTGAGTTGAATTACGTGGTCCATAGTCTTTGTTCAATCCAACTCCAAATTCACATTACTTACTAATAATGGCGTGCCTGTGATACTGCGATGGGCCGCGAAAAGAGTTTGGTTGTGATAAGATATCAGGTTTTTGCTAGGCCTGACCAGAAAAACACCTTGGAGGTTCCGCAACTCTTTTCCGAATTCAGAAGCAATCGTCAACACGTCTCCGTGAGGAAACACGAGTAGATATTGGTTTATCCTATAGATGAGGGACACATAATTTGTCGGAATATCTAGGTTGGCGTACTCGCAATTGTCTGTGGAGCTGTTTAACAAAAATTCAGCTTCGCACTTTGGACTAGCGTCTATGAGAAAGTGTCCGGGGCAAAGATAGTACGAGGTGCCAGACGGGCAGACGTCTCGTAGTGGCAAGACTTCATAACGAGATTTGAGGAAGTATCGAACAGAGGGAACAATAGTTGCGTAGTTAGAGCGAATTTTTGTAGGTAGGGATTCAAGATAGTATAAGTCGAGATTTCTGGGATCGACTATGGGTACATCTAGGAAGTACACGATTTCGTCCGTGCCGATAAAACATTGGACTTTGATATGAGATTTGATTTCGAATAGGTCTTTTCCAGTGTGGTTGAGGAATCTAGGGCCATAAAATTCCGTCAAATAATCTAGTTCTTTTAGTAGGAGTTCCGAACTTAGGATGCTAGGGTGGAGTTTTCCTAGTTCACAGAACGTAAGTGACGTTTCAATATCTTGGATTACGTTCACTAGGAGGTTTAAAGATATCTGACAGTGCTCTAGAAACTCATTCGTCGAGCGAATATGAGTGTCTTCACCAACTAACATTTCTTGTAGTGATTCCAATTCCTTGCTAATTTGGAGGTTGTTGTGGTTAATAACTTCCATAGTTTCATTGAAATTTCGGGCAAAAGCATTGTTGATCGAATATTGTGAGTCTAATTGAGACTGAAATGTCTCCTGATTACGTTGCAAGTGGTTGATTATGTTATCATATCGTTCGCTGTCTTTCGCGTCGAGATTCCCTGTGACAAATTTGATCAACGACCCTAGTCCGTTAATCAGTCCCCTTTTATGTCTGTTAGTTTGGGTAGTCAGCTTGAAGTTTTGCATCTTTACGTCGATCACTTGAAACGTATGGTTTATGGTCGTCAAAAACATGTCGGTACGTTCTAGATAGTTGCTTTGTGAGCGGATGACGGTGTCGAGGGCTTGCCGATAGTGGTTGCGAAGGACGTCAATTTTTGATAGTAGAGAGTTGAGGTAATAGAAATGGGTGATCGTATCGTCTTTGCGGGTCTGAGTAGGACAGGTAGCAGCCCCGGGTTGGACGTTATGTTAATTACTTCTAATCCCTTTGAAGATGAGATAAGTAACAAAATTCTGAAACAGCAATCAAAGCAAGGAGCCCTTTAGGATTTCTAAACACATTCTTTCCCTAAGGTGGGGAATTTCGTTTTGAGTGAAGGCTAGGTTTTGATTGTGGGTAAGTAATTTTGCAAATTGACACATGAAAACTCCACAGTCATCGTTGTTATCTTGCTGTGGGATGGTTAGCATGTGAGTTGTGCTCCAATTTTCAGAGTCCAATAGTTTTTAGCGAATTTTCGAAGAAAAGGAAGCTATTGTTCTCGGTCCAAAATTTTTAAAACTCGAATTTCCGAAAGATTTTTATACCAAAATCCGTTTCAGACCATCCTGAATTCCCTGCCGAAAGACACCGAAAATTATATGTATATATATATATATATATATATATATATATATATATATATATATATATATATATATATATATATATATATATATATATATATATATATTTATATATTTATATATTTATATATTTATATATATATTTATATATTTATATATGTATGTGTCATTCCAGACGATAACTCTCGAAAGAATTGAGATAAAAAGTTCAAATTTGCACGAAAAATCTGTCTTGGCAATCGACAGGCTAAGTTCGAAGATGGGCAGAATCGGGTCACTCTAAGGGGGAGTTTTGGGGAGTTTTAGGGGGGGAAAATTACCCATAAATTCCCAAAATGAAAAAGTCTGACAAGTGACACCTCATTTTAAAGGTTTTTGTACGCTGAACACGATGGTGAAATCAGAATTGCGATATCTCATTCCATTCTCAAACTGGAGCACTTTGAAGATGAAGGAACGTGGTTATTTCTTGAGATGTTCTTCCTGGTTCGTCTGCTCTAATCTGATAACGGAATGGGATATCGCAATTCTGACTTCACCATCGTGTTCAGCGTTGGAAAATCTACAAACCGAGGTGTACTCGGCAAAAAATGGAACTAAAAATTTGTTACGTACCCAATACCTACTCTTCTGGTATTCAAAACATTTTTGATTTCCCCCTCCCCATCCTTCCACCCCAAATTTTACTTTGCGAAAAACTACTCCTGTTTTAATTTTGTATGGTATCAAGTTGGGAAAACATTGGCCGAAAATTAATTTTCAGAAAATTTTAGGCGGAGGAGGAAGATGCCGAAAACTTCGAAAATTCGCTCTTATAGCCATGCTGCATGACTGTGGTTTTTGGTTTATTATTCTGTGAATAATACTCCTATGTATTCGCTCAGCAAAAAATTTTTATAACACCCCCTCAAACTTTTCTTTTTTATGTAAGAATTCGTAAGCCAAGTAGGACTGGATGTTTTCCAAGATTTCGACTGCGTTTTGATGAGCGGTGCCGTTTTTGATTCTTTCCTTACATTTGGAGTCAAAGTAGGATATCTGTTTTTTCTTTACATCCACCAGTACTAGACTCCAGTGGCTGGATTTGTGTATGGGAAAGACAATGAGGTCTTTTGAGAAGATGTCGGATTTTCTCGTGAAGTGTCTTACGCTACCGAAATCGTGGGTTTCAAACATGGTGTATAGGAATGAGTTGAAACAGAAAGTAGATGGTAGGGTTTTGCTATTACGACTTCTTTCGTCAATCATTTCCATATAGAAATTGACGATCATGTCGTCAAGCCATTGGCCAGGCCTCAGAGTGAGGAGATTTTGTCTTGTTATTCTTAGCCCGAATTTGTGAGAGAGTGTTTCCGAACATGGTAACTCGAGGTTCCAAGCGTTTTGAACTTTAGTTTCGAAATATTTCCGCGGAGTTTTAATATTTGACAAATGTGCTTTCTCCTTGGTGTTGTGGTGGCGGGGATAGATTTCAACTGTTTTCAGAACGGGGTCTATAATTTTAACTTCCTCTTTGTTGTATCTCGGTTTTGCTTTACTCTGTCTTTGTACATTTTTTATGAATATTTCGGAGGGGATTTCTGGTGGATCGATTCTGTCTACGTTTTTAGTTTCAGCAATTTTTTCTTTTTGATCTTGGAATTTCTCCGAAAGATGGGTATATAAGGCTTTAGTTTTCTCTTTGTGTTGGTTCAGGTAATCGTGCGCCATCGTCTTCTCGATGTCCATTTCCAAGAGGGTTCGGTTATTCACATGACCATACAAGATTTCGAAGGGCGTTAACTTTGAGGTGGAGTGAATTGAATTGTTATATGCAATGATAGCGTAATTGACTTTGCTACGGGTGTCTGAGTTTTTAAATTCCTCTTGGCTGTTTAACAGTCTCACATGTTCTATTAGCGTAGAGTGGAATCGCTCAGCCGTTCCGTTGGATTCTGGGTGTTGAGAGGAGATGAAATGAATGTCTATTTTATGGAGTGACATTAGTTCCTTCACCAGTGAGTTTTGGAATTCTGTTCCGTTATCGGACACGATCTTGCTTGGAATTCCGTGGTGTGAGAAAAACTTCATGAGTCCATTTACGATCTCGACTCCAGTTGATGAGGCAATAGGGTATGCTTGCGCATATTTTGAAAAGGTACATAATATGATAGTTAGGAATTTGGTGTTTTCGATGGTGAACTTGTCGATGTGTAATGTTTCTAGGGGACATGTGGAAGTGGGGGTCACATTATATTTTAGTTTGAGCGGTGATCTCTCGTATTTACATTTAAGACAGAGTTCGCAGTTGTTAATGTACTTCTGTATAGCTGGTTTTAGGTTTGGCCAATAATACTCTCTTTTAATCTTCTCGTACGTTTCGTCGATTCCGCGGTGGTTCGTGATTCCTCCATGATATTTCGTTATGATCTTAATTTGTTCGGATTCGGATTGAACGTCGATCAACCGTTTAGTGCACTTGGTAATGTCTATCTCAGAGTACGTGAAATGGGACGTCACGATTTTTGAAAAGGACTCATATACGTCTGCCTCGAAGTATATTCCGTATTTCACTTTAGGATGGATGAAACTCTTTGATAAACTTTACCACGTCGGTCTCGAACTTCGTTTCGTTAAGTTTTACGGACATCCGGGTTTTATTGCCGAACAGGGTTGAGAGTTTTACTGAATCTGAGTCAGGAATCGGGCGACTAACTACGGAAAGAATAATCTGGTTAGAAGCATGATTGATTGGTTGATCGCGAATGGGGATGGTAACGACCGTATTCCCAAGGAAATTTGAATGACTGTTTTGACGAGGAGATGTCGGAGCATGCGTCATGGGCATCCGGGTAGATTTTACCGTTTACCCCTTCCTCCTCAAGATCAACGTTCGCGATCACCGAATCGGCAGGGTCATGTTTTGACCGGGAGTGCAATGTGAGGAACTCCGAGAGGTCGGCTTCTAAAGTGAGTAAATTTGGCGATTGTTCCAGTTTTATTCGGGACAGAGCGTCAGCGTTGGTGTTAGCTGCACCCTTTTTGTAAACAATCTCAAAATCGTACGCTTGGAGTTTGGTCTTCCAAGCGAATAATCTTGAGCTGGGCTCTTTATGGTTGAACAGCCATTGCAGAGGGCGGTGATCGGAGAAGATGGTGAATTTTCTTCCGAACAAGTAGGGTCTAAAGTAGCCTACCGCCCATACTATTGCAAGCAGCTCCTTCTCAATGGGTGAATATTTCTGTTCGGACTCATTGAGCGTGCGGCTGGCATATGCAATGGGAAGGTCCGCTTTGTCGGTGACCTGGCTGAGCACCGCGCCTAGTGCAACATTGCTGGCGTCTGTCGTGAGCCTGAAGGGCTTCGAGAAATCAGGGTATTGAAGGATCGGGTCGTTGCTTAGTAAGTCCTTACATGTCTCGAAACACTGACGATACTCCGGGTCGTGGATGTTGATAATGGAGTTCTTTTTGAGACATTTCGTCATGGGTTTCGTAAGGTTAGCAAAGTCCTTGATAAACTTTCGGTAATACCCCAAGAGCCCAAGAAATCCTTTGATCTCTTTAGGTGTAGTTGGGATTGGGTATTTACGAATAGCAGAAATTTTATCTGGATTGGGTTTGACACCATCAGATGTTACAATGTGCCCTAAGTAGGCAACTTCCCGTTTCAGAAAATCTGTTTTGTCCAATTGGACTTTCAGATTTGCAGCCCTGAGTCGTTTAAAGACAGCTTCAAGGCGTTGAATATGCTCTTGAAGGCTGGTGGAGAAGACAATAATATCGTCGAGGTAAACACAGCATTGTTCAGAGGCAATGCCCCTGAGGATGTTGTCTAAAAAGCGTTGGAACGTGCTTGGAGCGTTTTTGAGCCCAAAAGGGACTCTGGTCCACTCCAAGTGACGTGTGGGTGTACTGAACGCTGTTTTCGCAATACTGTCTGGGTCTACCTCGATCTGGTGGAAGGAACTCTTGAGGTCAATCGTACTAAAATATTGACATCGCCCCAGTTTGTCCAAAAGTTCAGAAATTTGTGGGAGGGGGTATTTATCCTCGATTGTTTTCTGGTTAAGTTTCCTATAATCGACGACCACACGAAATTTCTGCTTACCACTATGGTCTCGTTTCCGTGGAACGATCCAAATGGGTGCGTTCCAGGGGCTTTGGGAATTGCGAACGATACCGTGTTCGAGTAGCTCCTACATTTGCCTATCAAGTTCTTCAAGGTGGACTTCAGGAAAGCGGTAATTCTTTGCATACACAGGTATTTCATCTGTTGTGCGAATTACATGCTTGATTTCGCTAGTGGCACTTAGGGGGGAGCCCTCTTGGTGGAAAATATCAGAGTATTTCGTAACCAAACTTGAAATAGCTAGCTTTTCCTCTTCATTCATATGGTCTAGTCTCAAGAGGCTGAGGTCAAATTTTGTCTTAGATTGATCAAGATTGTTGAAATTCGAATTTTGAGGTATGGACTTTAAGAGTTCCGAATCTATTTCTTCCACTATCATCGGGTGTTTCTGAGTAAACTGAGTCGGTTGTTCGCTTGAATTCAAAACCTGAACATAAGTTTCATAATCTCGGATTTGTACCAAACTCTGAGGTATCTCGAGTGAACCAATTTTGTGGTGGGGGAGGATGGCATCGCCATTCTCAACGTTATCAATGATCAGCTTAATTTGTTGTATGTTGCGGGCGTCAATATTGTGCGTCTCATTTAATTCTAAATCCAGGAATTGTAAAGGGACGTCTACATTAGTGGTTTTTAGAACATTATTACTTAGGTCTATCGAGGCTCCTAATTTCTTAAGGTTCCCTAGACCGAGCAACATATCAAACCTAGTGTGAAAAGAAAACAAGTAGAATTTAAGGGCTAGGTCATTTTGTTGAAATAGTTCGTTAACGGGAACTAGAGTACTTCATCCTGCTAGTGAAGTGCCATGAACAGTTTTTACCCAGAAGGGTTCATGATCTACTTCTGTGTGAAAATACTTCTCTGCAATGCCAGGGTTTATGAAACTCAACGAACTGCCAGTGTCTATCATAACTTTAAGATTTAAGCCGGGTAAGGTTATGTATGGTAGTTCGCTCATGGGACGTGAATTAAGTGTCAGTAAGTCGTATGTGGGTCGGGGCTGGTTAACTCTAAAAAAGAGCTTTCGTTTCCAGTCTCAATCTGGTTGTCGGATTCGGGGTCGTAATCGTATCCGTCGTCTGTTTGGGATGGATATGTATCTGGAGTGACGTCACAATCGTATCCCTCGGCTTGGTTCGCACCCGAGTTTTCGGCGTCAATTTCTAAATTGTGGAAATTCGGATTTGTTGTCTGCCAACTCATCGGTGCCCACTCTTTCTTTACGGGCGGATTTTGATTTGCCGTCGGTTTTTTGTGTTGAAAGTTCCTCGTGTTTGAGGTACCGGGGTTTCTCGGGGGGTTTTGCGGAACTTTCTGTTGAAATTGGGGATTCGGACGATTGTTTACGTTTGAAGTGTTCGGATTACTGTTGGTCCACGGACGAAACTGGAAGTGGTTTTGACCTTGACTCGTTCCAGGGCGGAATGAATTTTGAAAATTTCGATTTTGCTGGACTTTCTGATTCGTCCCTGAATTTGGATTCGGCTTTTGTCTAGAGACAGAGGAGGAGGACAACATCTGGTAATCATTTGTCATCCATCCAAGAGCCGTGTTCAAATCTCTGGGTTGTCTGGTACGCAACAAACTTCCCAGTGGTTCTTTGAGATTAAGTAGGAAACACCTAGTTGCTAGGGACTCGTAGTGAGAGATCATGAGCGGTGCATCCCTAGTTGCTTGCGTATTGAAGTAGGCAATAATTTTATTCAGGATGTCCCGGACCCTGCCATGGAATTTGAAAGGGTCCTCATGGTCTCCTTGCCTCATTTTGGCTAAGTCCAAATTTAGCGTGAAGATATCTCGCTTGTCCGCGTAAGCATCTATCAAAGCCCTTTCGAGTTGTTCGAAAGTCGAGATGTTATGGGAGACGAGTACGCTAGAAGCGGGGGAATGAACCTTGGCTTTCATCGCGGCAATAAGCATGAGATTTGGGAAATCATTGGGGTCTGCGTGGACATAAAATCTTCGGTTTAATTGTCTACAAATGTTTAGGAAATTTGTAAGAGTCTCAGGTTCACCTGAAAAAATTGGGATGACTTCCATATGCTCCTTTCTAAGCGCAGGAGTGGTTGGGTTTTGAGGGGACCCCGAAGGGGGGAGCCGATGACCGCCAATACGCATCAGCTCAAGAGCTGCGTTGGCTTCCGCTAACCTGACCTCCAAACGTGCTTGCAATTCATTATGTTCTTGGACAGTTCTTTGAGAGGCTTCCAACAGTTCCAAAAGATGCACATTTTGCGCATCGACGCTGTTATCACAGTTATTTGCCATTCCGGCTTCTTCGTTATTCATGTCTGGTGGAAGTTCCGAGCCGGAGGGTAACGGACGTTCGGGAATCGAGTTTGATGGTTGGTCGAGTTCGGAACCCGAGGGCAGCGAATATTCGGGAATCGAATCCAACTGAAGTTGGTTGGAATTTCTATTCAAAATACCTAGTCTCTTGCTAACTCTGTCGGTTACGTATCTTTTAAATTGCTTCGGAATTTTGACGAATTTCGGGTTCCCTGAGTTTAACTAGCCAAAAAATTTTGGAACAAATGTGCGATCAATGGATAGGAACAAAAATAAATGAAATGGTACAAGACAAATACGAAATATTCAAACTTAGAGTAACTTAGAATTAGGAACTTAGTTATTAGGAATGTTCTTGAGTGAGGCGGGAAAGCCAGGTGTTGAAACGGTGAAGAGGTAGTGGCGGGTGCCACGGAAGGAATCGCGGGATGGTCCCGAGATGAAGGCCAAGAGATGATAAGAGAAGAAATGCGTGGGCTGTTACTAAGCAGGCCCGTGTGTAGAAGCTTCCTAGGGCTGATCCTTATTCGTAGGCAAGCCTTTTTCGGAAATGTAAAGTGAACGTAACGTTTACACTTTGTGTTGAGTTTTATGTTGTATACGTGGCAACGTAGGCGTTAAAAAACGCAAGAAAAACGTTAGAGAACGTAGTAATTTGAAAAAAAATCCTTGATTCTTGTTATGATACTATACTCCTAGTCCCTGGTTCAGTATGCAGCTTCCACAGGTGATTTCGAGAGAGTACATGAGAATCTTGTGAAATTTTGGTTGAATTAAAAGCGAATTCTGTGTAAAGGGCGAAATTCTTTTCTCGAGTGGTGGCCAGATATACGTGCTGGTTTTTCTCTTGATTAGAACTTTAGGAAAATGCGCAGTGCGAATACTCACAGGAGAGCGCCCATTCCACCTGCGGGAGTCAGCTCGAGGTTTGATGTGGTAATCCCAATATCACTGGGCACACCGGTAGATTCTTCGGTTTACTTCCGCGTGTACGGAGCGAAAATAAAACCACGTCGTTTCTGACTGCGCCAATTACCAGATGGGGTTCCGGAAGATCCAAAAAAAAACGTTTATTTGAAATTAACACACAATTCACAAGGTTACAACGGAACCCAAAGTTGAATATGCACTGCGCGTAAGGTGTGAACGGCGATAGACGGGAGATGAGACTGACTGCTGAGGCAAGGCGTGAGGCGCTTATATGTAGATAAACTGTCATGTCAGCAAAGGATTGTTATGGATAGGTAACATGTATGTATGTCTGTACCGCGAAAAGTACAGAATCGTCGTAAAAATTTAAAATTTTGACAGTAATAGTCCTTGGGTCCCCAGAATTGCTGTACAGTTTTTGGTGTCTCGACTACGGAAAGGAGAGGTACCAGGGCGCAAGAGCCGAAACATCGGTAATAGTCGGGTCTTACGACTTCAGATTTTCCGGATATGCTGCCAGGTATCGGCATTATAGGTTTCGCTACCAACACAAAGCCAGTTAGTGGCCAAAAAATCCAAAAACAGCTTATTTGTCGTAGGTATGCATTGCATTAGTTTTACTGAAGATACGTGAGGCTGCTGGTCAGCAGACCACCTTTAACATTTCAAATCAAAGATAATGCAGCGTAAATATGACATTTTTTCGAGATGAAATAGGACGTATCTTTTAAGTTGTTTTCAAAAATCTTCCGAGTGGTACCGTTTAATTTACATCGCAGAGGCTGCGGAAAATCGGGAAAGTACATACAACGTAGGTAGGTATATAATATGAGTAATACAATTTAGCTACGTTGTGGATATGTTTGGAATATGTGAATATGTATTGGAACATGTTTTCGACTGAATGTTGCATTCAGTAAACTTTCACTAATTTTCAGGCGTATATAAGAATCAACCGCCCAAGGATTACTATATAGACATAAAAGGGGTACCGGAGCTTCGCGCGTACAATCTAACGAAAAACGGACTGGATTTGGGAGCCAATATGACTCTTACTGAAGTGATGACACTGTTTAACGACGTTGCCAAAGAAAACCCACTTTTGTTCGGTTACACCAAGGTATTAGCGGAACATATCGACCTCGTGGCGAACGTCCCAGTTCGAAACGTAAGCTTCCCATATGTGAAACTACCTGTTGTGTGAAATGTGATATTACCTTGTACACAAACCACCTGCATATTATAAAATAGTACCTAACATAATATGTTGAACAATAGCCAGTTTATGGATTGGTGAGGGTAACGTAAACTCAAGCTCTGTAGCGTTCGACCGCATAATCTTCTAAAATAGGATACTGACAACCCCATTAGTTTACAGTTTGTCTGTCCTACATGAGAGAGAGTTGTTTTCTATTGATATGAAGACGAAGTCCTCAAACAATCTAAACTAAGAAATCTGACTCCATTAGTTTGATAAACCAAATAGCAATTTGTGGACTGTAATTTACAATGTGACAAAATACATAACAAATAACAAATAATGTATTTTCAAGACGTTTTATGAAACGCTGCAAATTATTAAACAGCGGTTTGTTATTTACCCGTATAGATACTCGTACTGCTTAGTAGTAAATTTACTTTCGCTCAGATCATATTTTCGCCTTCAGAAATTAATTTAAGAATTTATATAAGTAATAATAATTATTGTTTTTCAAATAGCACATAAAGGAAAAAAATCTAAAATTTCGTGACTTTGATCAGTGTACCTATAAGCAGACAGGATTACGGTTATGTTGATGTAACGCAGGTTTGCTAAATGAACGTGATTACGCGCCTACCTAATCATTATATTAACTCGCTGTCCTAGGTTATACATTTAGCATTTAATGCACGAAAAACTTTCTTTACCCAAATCCAATCATAAATTGAAAAGGAAAATTAGTATCCTAGAAATAGAGCAGTTTAAATTACAAGTAATATTATGAGAAAATTTGTGTAGATAGGTACGATCGCAGGGAATCTCTCAATCAAGCACGAACATCGGGACTTCATCTCTGACATCTTCGTGATTCTGGAGACAGCTGGAGCGGTGCTCACAATATGTAAGTTAGCTCAATCAGGCCTAAAATTCTTATTAGACCACAATCGCATAATTATTTGTATTGATGCGACTGAAATTGACCCCACAAGTAATAAACGATTTCCGTCGCCCTGAATAATTTACGTCAACAAAACTCCCATCTTTCTCCAACCCTCTGCAACCTCCAATTTTAAAGTTGGTTTCAAGTTACTGGTAAAACCCGTCAAAAGACTGCTAAACGCATAATAAGACGAGAATGGTCCCCCATGCAGAGGGAGGAATGAATGCCTCAGCACTGATTTAAATTATTGGCCTTAGTCGTGCATAACTGATTGAAAAATCCATACATTCGTATTCACATTTTGAGGCTGATCATAGCAAATGTCATAATATAGGTGGATGTTCTCGATGATTCTGAAGGATACAATAGTATTTTGTGGGGGGTCTCGAGGGTCAGTCCTAGCAACTGAACCGCAACGTATAACGCTATGTTACATGCGTCTCTTGTATTTTCTTCCGATTCCATTTCAGGTGGTCTTACGGGTGTAATAGAACAAGTCAACTTGCTCGAGTACCTCAATACCAACATGAAGAAGAAACTCATCGTCAAAATAACGCTTCCGCCGATCAGCAGCAACCACTACATCCTTAAAACGTACAAGGTTAGTCGTACTGATGATAATTTGTCAACGAGTACCTATAATAAATTTAATTTGTTTATTATGAAGGGATTTACTTTTACGATACTCTTCGTGTTTTTTAGGTTCTACCAAGAAAGCAAAACGTTCACGCTTTGGTCAACGCTGGATTTCTTTTTCGAGTGATGAACCCTCGAATTTTAGTTGAAGAGAGACCGAAAATCATATTTGGTGGAATCAACAGTCAAACGGTTAATACTATGCTACTTATGCCAGTATAATAAATGAATAATTTATGTCGGTACTTATCCATTATCATCACTGAACAGCTGTACCGCTTCTCAATTAAATGAAGTAGGCAACCCAACAAACCCAAAAGGGACTTCGTAAAAAATAGTGCGAATACATAATTATTATTATAAAGATTAGATACTGAAGATGCAATAAGATGTTCAATTATTACTGCTGTAAATATTGCTTTGATTAGATTGCTGACGTGGGCTCAGAAAATCAAAAACTTGACGGATCGATCATTAACCACGATTTCTCACAGTTTTGGTGAAATTTATTACGAGTGAGGTGAGGGGATCGGGTGCTATAGCCACTGACGGATTATTATTTGCGCCCTATTAGGTCCATGCGAACCAGGCCGAAGTGTATTTGACCGGCAAAGAACTCCTACAGCAGGATGTGCTGAAAGGAGTGATGACCATCCTGTCACTCGAGCTGCAGCCCGACAAAACTGATAGGAAGAATGAGCCCTGCCCCGAGTATCGTAAGAGGCTGGCATCATCTCTTCTCTACAAGGTGAAATTTGTGAAATTTTCCATACCCTGTATCCTTGGTAAGTCTTTAGATAATTGTAGGTACGACTTAGGCACGTTTGAGCACAGGTGCAGTATCTGTATGTCAAAAATTGAAACGTTGAAAATAATTCTCGTTGCCCACCTCTATTTTAACAAATATCTTAGCATTTGCTATAATTTTTAATAATTTTGAAAAAAATTGCATTGCAATTTCAGCTCATTCTAAATATTTGCTCGGCCAAAATTGACAAACGATTCATATCTGGAGGAGAAATACTGGTCAGACCTTTGTCGTCAGGCACTCAAGATTATACTTACAGCGGTAAATTCAAACCAGCTGGTGTTCCAATACAGAAAATAGAAGCCCAGTTACAAACCGCCGGTAAATCAATAACCATTTCTTTTATGACTTGATTCTTTTAACTTTCGTCAGTAGGCGTGTCAAATATATTATCATCCTGTAACGCGTAGGAAAAAGTGAGACTGAGCCTTCAAAAATATTCATTAATCGAACTGCTTACAGGGGAGGCGGAGTATGTAAACGATATTCCGCAAAATTTTGGAGAACTGTACGGAGCACTCGTTATCACGGACAGAGGACCAGCAGATTTGGCACACGTTGACCCTACAAACGCTTTGGTAATTTACCTTTATTACTATCTCCAGTTTCAATTAGCTTTACCATAATGATTTAATTACCTGTTATAGAGGTCATAAAAGTAGTTTTTGAAGAGACGGAGTTTTGTGAGGTTTTTAATGTCAGGTTCAAGATATCTGTCTGTAGTAATTACTCGTATAGTCAGGTATCAATTGAATATTAGAAACGGAAGATGATTGTATGTGAAGGGTGAGGTTTTTGGTCGAGCCTCATCACTCAGGACCTGCTCAATTGTCTCGTCACCTAAAATTGCCACAATCTCGTCGGCTTCATCACTATTGCACACTAGTTGTTGTGTGCAGAGACGAAGAGTTTCTCATTATGTTTTCTTAATATGATGTTTTCCGCCCATTTTGTCGTCTATAATAATAATCCCAGACATCCACACTTCAAGTGGATCATCCCCAAGACATGAATGCGTACATGTGCACCTATCATAATCTGTATCGTTTACTCACAATAGAAACTGCTACGCAACGCACAGTGGGATGAAATGAGGGTTTTTTTCCTGACAAGGTGATGTTGAGCTAACCTTTAGGAAATTAATGCCCAGATTCCAACTATTCTATATCTAAATTACCTAGCTCTTCAACGTGTTTTACTGGCAAAAACTATCAAAAAACGCTGTAAATTATTACAAACAGGTTTATTATTTACCATTTACCTGTGTACATATGTATTGAGTTCTGCTAAGATCACTGTTTTCTGAGGTCAACACCTACCCTCGTACCGTGTTTCCCCCAGGAAAGCCCTAAATCGGGTACTGGAACCGGCCGGGCAATCACATTTCATAAATATGCGGTAGAATAAAGAATTCTGTGATTAATTATTTGTTGTTATTCGTGAACCTTAACGTTTGTTCAAATTAAAAACGCTGCTAAGTCCTTGTCACATGGGTTTATTATTCTATTGGAGTTCTAGAGATTCTTTTTGGCTGTTAAATTTATTGTTTCTTTCATGTGGAATGATTGAAATAGCTATTTCTGATGATTTCCACCAATTTTGGCCCCCAAAACATGAAATAGGTACGCTTTTTTATTTTTTTCAGATCATCTTTGATCATTGGTAGTGCCATTTAATGGTCTTGATTCACCTGCTCACACTTTTTCCAATGTTATTATACACATTGATGGTGATTTCAGACAGTTTTCCAGGTTTTTGACTCATAAAAAACCAATTTTGGGAGCTGAACCTTTGGTAAAACCTCAATTTCCGCGTCTTTGGTCAAAATCGACTTCATATTCGGTCTTCTCGTCCCCAAAAACATGGAAAAAGATACCTCAAAAGCTCATGTTACTAACATGTTGCTAAAACGCAAAAAGTACCTATTTTACACACATTTTCACTCATAACATTCCTGGGTATATTCCAATCGGGCTGAAAAGTTTCGGGACACAACTAGGGCCCAAATGGAGCATGTGTGCGAAAGAACGACTTTTTTAGACCGAAAATGAAGCCGGTACACGTGATACGGCGTACGACGTACGGTGTACGGCGTACGACGTACGGTGTACGGCGTACGGCGTACGGCGGACGGCGGACGGCGGACGGACATTGCAATTTTTGAATCTAGGCACCTTGAAACGGAAAAGAAAAAATTTTGAGGGGGTGTTGTAAAAATTTTTTGCTGACCGAATACATAGGTGTATTATTCACAGAATAATAAACCAAAATTACCTATCAAAATCCCAAAAAAATCAGTCATGCAGCATGACTTAATGAGCGAATTTTCAAAGAAATATTCGAATTAATGGCTATGGTTTTGAATAAAGGAAAACTTCGGTCTAAAATTTGGTTTTCTATGTATATTCTCTTCGTATTTATTTTAATTTGTACGTTTTGTCCATCCTGATTCTACCGTTTGTTTATTACGTAATTGTACTAAGTGCTTATTTATTTGATCGCTGTGGGTAAATTCAAGGAGTTGTACTAATCGTTTGCCTCCCCCTTTTTTGCTTCGAACTCTCGTCTTCAATTAATACTTCTCACATTTTTCAATCTGACCACTCTAAGGGGGTGGGGGTAAGAGTTTAAAGATTATCCTAGTTTTGGGTAATTTTTGCGCACTTTAAATGCTCTAATTTAAGAACGGATTTAGATATCTAAAATCCGATTTCACTATCGTGTTCAGCGTGCAAAAACCTTTAAAATGAGGGGTCACTTGTTAGAAAATAACATTTTGGGGATTTTTGGGTAATTTTTGCGCACTTTAAATGCTCTAATTTGAGAACGGATCAAGATATCTAAAATCCGATTCCACCATCGTGTTCAGCGTGCAAAAACCTTTAAAATGAGGGGTCACTTGTTGGAAAATAACATTTTGGGGATTTTTGGGTAATTTTTGCGCACTTTAAATGCTCTAATTTGAGAACGGATCAAGATATCTAAAATCCGATTCCACCATCGTGTTCAGCGTGCAAAAACCTTTAAAATGAGGGGTCACTTGTTAGAAAATAACATTTTGGGGATTTTTAGGTAATTTTTGCGCACTTTAAATGCTCTAATTTGAGAACGGATCAAGATATCTAAAATCCGATTCCACCATCGTGTTCAGCGTGCAAAAACCTTTAAAATGAGGGGTCACTTGTTGGAAAATAACATTTTGGGGATTTTTGGGTAATTTTTGCGCACTTTAAATGCGCCAAAACCCTCCTTAGAGTAGGCCAATTTCGCCCATCTTCGAACTTAGCCTTTCGATTGCCAAGATAGATTTTTTGTGCAAATTTGAGCTGTTTATCTCAATTCTATCGAGAGTTATCGTCTGGAGTGACACATATATAAATAAATATATATATATATATACATATAAAAAAGTGTTAAATTTCAGGAATCGTTTTAGAATGGTCTGAAACGGATTTCTATGAAGAAAATTTCCAAAAATTTATATTATTTAAATTTCGAAGCCATTGCAATAGCTTCATTTTCTTTGAAAATTCGCTAATAACAATCATTCTTCAAATAAAATGATATCACGGAACAAACAACTCGATTTCATTCAGGTAAACGTGTTGATTATAATCAGGTGTTACATAGCAATGATATCTGGGCTGGATTTATACCGTTTCATTCACGATAATGTTGCGGAAGCTTTTCGGTAAAAACGGACAGCTAGACGTACGATCCTCCGGGTGGTCTCAAAAAATGCAAGATCAGTTTTAAAACTTTAAAAAAATCATACGCTTTTGTTGAGATTTTCGAGCTACGGCGTTCGAGAAATGTAAACCCCTATTTTTCACCCTTTAGAGATAGATGACTGACCGTAACGCCGAGTCCGGATCTAACATCCTTACGTCACTTCTAACTACTGGCTTATAAATAAACAATCTTTTGGCTGACGCAGCCCAGAAACAATATAAGGAAGTCTACTTCCTTTCTTTATCAAATTATCAAAAATTAAAAAACCATATCTTTTTACTGAATGTTAATTCACGGTAGTTTTTATTTTAATTTTAATAATCACTCAGTTCCTCATTATCTTCTGTCTTTGTTGACGTCATTATTATTATTATTAGTATTATTATTATTATTATTATTATTATTATTATTATTATTATTATTATTATTATTATTATTATTATTATTATTATTATTATTATTTGGTGGTCATCACCCGTGGGGGGTAAAAAGTGCCACGGGGTGACGCGAGTGGGGGGCCCAAGAGCCTATTCCCACCCGCAAGTGCATGTGGAGGGCTCAGTGGTCGGGCATAATAGCCTCCCCCAAAAACTCCCTCACCAGGCTACACGAGGCAATCAGCACGGCCTTCTGCATGTCCTCGTAAAGTCCACCGGGCAACCCAAGAATCCTCAAACTTCCATGGAGTTTCTTGGGTATCACCCCGGTGGCAGACAAGACCACGGGAACGATCCGTACCACCTCCCGCTCCCACATCGTCCTTATCTCGTTAGCAAGGGATAAATACTTATTTACCTTCTCCCTGTGCTTGGCTTCGAGGTTTGATGTGAGAGGTACAGAGATGTCAATTAGGTAGGTCGTTCCCTCCGCCTTGTTCACAAGGACAATATCAGGCCGGCGCGCGGTGATTGGCAGATCGGTCGGTAGCTCCTTGTCCCAATACATCTTGTAATTTTCATTCTCCAAGTACCTGACTGGCTCATACTGGAAGTAGCGCGTCCTGTCCTGAACGAGAGCGTGCTTTAAGGCCAGCTCTTGATGGACTATACGCGCCACGATGTTGTGCCTATACAGGTACTTGGTGGGAGCAAGGGCCGGGCAACCCGCCAGGACGTGATCTATTGTCTCACCAGTGGCTCGACAAATGCGACACACGTCCTGTACTCCAGCTTGCCGGATGATATACTTTCGGTAGTTGCGGGTCGCCACGACCTGGTCCTGTATGGCGATCATGAACCCTTCGGTTTCGACATACAGGGAACCAGTCACCAACCATCTGCAAGAGGCAGAGCTGTCGACAGTGGGGGACAGGAGCTGTGAGCGGAATCGCCCATGCAGCTCCTTCGCTCCCCAGGCCTCACCTTTGGCCACATCCGCAACCACTTTCCCAAGAGGGTCAGCAGTGGGCACGCACAGACTGAGGGGGGTAATGCCCTCGTCCACCTGACAAACTGCGTTCGCAATGGGGCTGACGGTAACGCGACCAAGAAAGTACTCCCGAAGCCCGCCCGCCTGCCGATAGCAGAGGTTGGAGATGTCAGGGAATCCCCGACCCCCAACACCGCGTGGAAGCGTGACTCTCTCAACCGCCGACTTGGGGTGATGAGCCCGGAAGGCAGTCGATTGAGTCCTGACTAGGGGGCCTAGGGAAGCAAGCTCCGAGTCGCGCCACTTCACAACCCCAAACGAGTATGTCAGCAGGGAGGCTGCATAGATGTGAATGGCCCTGACCATGTTGCGGGAGTTGAGACCTGACTTGAGAAGTGCCCGAAGTCTCGAGCGAAACCTCTCAGTCAGAGTCCGCTTGATGGAACCATGGTCAAGGCCGGCAGCCTCTGCGTACCCTAAGTACTTGTAACACTGACCCTCCTCCAGGGAATCGATTGAGGAGGCGGAGGGGGCTCATAGATCACTTGAAGATCACATTAGCCGCCGTGCGGAAGCGTGCTCAGCGCTACCGTAAGAACTATCGGCGCTCCCGCGACAACCGGCTGTTTGCTCGTAGCGAAAAGGGTTTCTACCGTTCCCTTCATCAGGAGGATACGGTCGTCACCAATCCGCCCAGCCCTGGAGGGCTGAGGGACTACTGGGCTGGAATCTGGTCCGCCCCAGTGTCCTATAACGAGCAGGCAGCCTGGATTCGTGCGGAGAGTGATTCTATGAGGAACTGCCCATCCATGGTCCCCATCATTATTATTATTATTATTATTATTATTATTATTATTATTATTATTATTATTATCTAAAGATAGGCATCAATATGAATAAACATGTTCTCTCAAACAAGGTTCATATTCCGGGAGACACCAGCTTTAACTCCAATTCTACCGAGTGTCCGATTGATTCAGATACCTTTCATTTTGTGAACCCTTCCATGTACGCCTTCAAATTTTTAGGTATCACTCTTACCCCACTTTAATTATTGTTCAGTCTTGTATATATGGTCACTTGACTCCAGCACACTCCATCGTCTCAAAGTGATATTCAACGCATGTGTGAGGTAGGTCTTCGGAATGAAAGTTAGAGGACATGATTGTCTCTGCCTCCTTGCGTCCTTTCAACTCTGTTTCGTTTTGCGTGAGGTGGGATTCCCATGCACAAATATAAATGAATGCAAATATAAGCATTATTATTATTGTTGTTGTTGTTAAATTCGTATCATAAAAACCTTGGAAGTAGGTAGTGATAATTAAACCTCTACAAATGTACGAATAATACGATTTTGTTTTCAAATGGCAGTTCTGTTCTTTGTTTCTGTTTTTTCAGACCATGACAGGAGTTGTTAGTTTCTTTTCGGCCCAAGATATCCCAGGCCAGAACTCATTTATAACGCTGAGTCCACCTTTGGAGGTAGAGCATGAAGAGGCAAGTACCTACGTACCTCGTACTTGAATTCCCATAATCTTTCAAGGAACATCCTTCTCAGGGCTTCATAATTGCTTTAGACGGTCGCCGACGTCATAAAAATCTTTATCCTTAGAATAAAATTGCAGGCGCTTGAAGGAATCCGTTGCTATGGATCTTGACAGTACATAGGCGTCAGTTCGAAAGTACATGAAGCTGTCTATGATGGATATACTGCATTTTTAGGAGTATGCTTAATAGGTACATGTATAATTTATATCATTACAGGTGTTTTGCAGCGGCAAAGTGTTGTACGCAGGTCAGCCAGTGGGGATGATCGTGGCGACCACTCAAGAAATGGCTATCAAAGCAGCCGGTCGAGTTGTAATAAAATACGCAAACGAAAAGAAGCCGTTGCTGAAAATAAAAGACGTAATAAAGGCTGGGGACAAAACCCGAATAATTCCCCAGGCTAA
This sequence comes from Leptopterna dolabrata, assembly GCA_954871275.1. NCBI lineage: Eukaryota > Metazoa > Arthropoda > Insecta > Hemiptera > Miridae > Leptopterna > Leptopterna dolabrata. The sequence goes on from OX940981.1 coordinate 43,535,183, forward strand.
TATCGAGCCTAAAAAACCTCCTGGTAAGTAAATGTAACCTACCTATCTTACTTATGTTATCAACTTACCTGCATTGATTTGGCATTAACTTTTATGGGTGCCAGAAATGTATTAGGTAGGAGGTAGCTATATTTATATGAGTCTGTCGAAATGTTCTTCCAAGGAACCGTGGAACATACTGTGAAGGGAGAACTGGAGATAGGTGGCCAGTATCACTTCGCTATGGAACTCCAAAGCTGCGTAGCGATTCCAGTTGAATCAGGACTGAAGGTAAATTAGCTACCAATCTACGCTATAAATAAGCTGTAGCAAATAAGGAATCATCAGTTTTCGTATTGTTAACATCGACTATCAGAACCCTGGATCTACTTGATCGTTAGCTACATTGTGATTCTGATTTTCTGGATCCTAACACCATCCTATGGTATTATAGGTATTCCCCTCGACTCAATGGATGCAATTTGCACAGTCGGCTATCGCAAGAATGCTTAATGTTCCGGACAACTAGTAAGTTTGTAACAACAACTTCTCAGTACCTAGTAATAATAATTACCTACTTTTAATAGTAAAATTGTTTCAGTGTTACCTGTTTCACCAAACAACTGAAACCATAAGTTTGAAAAAACAGATGCTGAGCGCGAACAAATATAACTGCAACCTGAGTTTCTAATTATTAGTCATGGTATAATATGAGTCGTCCCGTTCCAAAGGGCCTATATCCAATTTTTTCGAAAATTAGTTGGATTCTTGAAGTGGATTCTTGTTTTTTTCACAGTATACCTACAATGTTCAGAATGTTCCAGATAGGTATTTGTCACTCTCAAAAACGATGCTCATAGTTGAATGACTCTTCAGAAAGACCTAAGCCCAGGATCACTGACGTTGCAAAGCGACCTATATATCCAGACGGCCAATGAAGTTCCTCCAAATGCGTGCACGCCGGTCAAAGTTCTCATACATTTTCCGCGTAAGAGGGCACATGGTCGTATAAAATGGGCCAATAATGAGCTTTATGAGCACAATTCTGAAATGAGCATCAGTTCAGAACTTCCTATATCCACACGAGGGTAATATTCATACCAAAAGGGCCCCTGCCCAGACTTCAAAGGTTAATTCAGTCTTTATTCTAGCACTGATGATTAATTATGAGCATCAGTTATAGCACTAGTGAATTAATAACAAAAAAACGATGCAAATTATAACACAAAGGTTTATTATTTACCTCTATACAGGGTGTCTTCTATCCAATGGATCACCCCCCTAAAATCGCCAAAATGAGGGTAAACGAAAATTTTTTTTTTGAATCTTCATATTTTTTTGCGAGGATTTCAAAAATGAAAAAATTTTGCTGCGCGCAATTGCGCAACTATGCGCAACTGACACCAACTTTCTTATTTCAAATGGGAACCCCCCTTTTTTATTGCAAATTCGGATTCTACGCAAAATTTCATGAACTTTTGACCCCTCAATCGATTTTTTTTGACCGCGCGCAACCCATTCAACGAGCATGCAAATTTGTTGAAATACCAAATTGCGCAAAATATGGTGTCATGTAAACCCCAAGTGTGGTACATGAATTTCCATTGTTTTTCAACGCTGATTCACGTGGTGCTGTCAGTTTTGAGATTTAACTCACTTTTTATCGATATTATGCCCATAACCTATGTTATTCGGTGAAATATTACAGTTTTTCCGAAGTACCAACTTTGGCAGTAGATTTATTTTTCCTCACTCTTTCGAAACACGGGCTTGTAACCGGCTTTGGCGGGTTTAAAAATAAATCCGTCTTCTTAAAAAAAGAAAAAAAAAATACAACAGCCGCTCAAACTGGCGTCCATTGCCCTCCACACAGGCACTCGCTCTTCTCAACCATTCAGTTGTAAGTGCTTCTGTATTAGACTGAGGTTTATTTAATAATAAACTTCGTTACTTTCAATACCTATTTTATTTCACGAGTTTTTTTTTCTTTTTTTAAGAAGACGGATTTATTTTTAAACCCGCCAAAGCCGGTTCCAAGCCCGTGTTTCGAAAGGGTGAGGAAAAATAAATCTACTGCCAAAGTTGGTACTTCGGAAAAACTGTAATATTTCACCGAATAACATAGGTTATGGGCATAATATCGATAAAAAGTGAGTTAAATCTCAAAACTGACAGCACCACGTGAATCAGCGTTGAAAAACAATGGAAATTCATGTACCACACTTGGGGTTTACATGACACCATATTTTGCGCAATTTGGTATTTCAACAAATTTGCATGCTCGTTGAATGGGTTGCGCGCGGTCAAAAAAAATCGATTGAGGGGTCAAAAGTTCATGAAATTTTGCGTAGAATCCGAATTTGCAATAAAAAAGGGGGGTTCCCATTTGAAATAAGAAAGTTGGTGTCAGTTGCGCATAGTTGCGCAATTGCGCGCAGCAAAATTTTTTCATTTTTGAAATCCACGCAAAAAAATATGAAGATTCAAAAAAAAATTTTTTCGTTTATCCTCATTTTGGCGATTTTAGGGGGGTGATCCATTGGATAGAAGACACCCTGTATATGCCCCTTCTGCTTAGATCACCGTTTTCTGTGTCAATACCTACTCTCGTGCCGTTCCCCAGGAAAGCCCTAAATCGAGTACTGGAGCCGGCCCGGGAATTACGGTTTCATAAAAATGCGCGGCATTCAATTCAATAATAATTAATTATTTATTGGTTGTTATTCATGAAGCAAAACGTTTTTTCAAGTTACGAAAGTACCTGTCAACAAAATCCAATATAACCATCATTCTTCCAATTAAATAATATCACAGAACAACCAACTCGATTTCAGACAGCCATGCGTGATTATGGTCAGGTGTTCCCTAGGAAGGATATCTGTGCTGGATGTATACCGTTTCATTCACGATCATGTTGACGAAGCTTTTCGGTGCAAACGAACGGCTGGACGCACAATGCTCGGGGTGATCTCAGGCAATTCTTTAGTTCGAGAAAAAACGCAAAAAGCCCATCATACTCTTCTATTGAAAGTTTTCGAGCTACGGCGTTCTGACAATTTCAACCCCTATTTTTCACCCCTTAGAGATAACTGACAGTAACGCCGAGCTGCGGATCAACTAGACCCCAATATCAATAGTGGGTTTTTTACGTTTTTGAATTTACCTCGTACTTGATAATTTTTTTAGACCACCCGGAGCATTGTACGCCCATCCGTTCGTTTTCACCCAAAAGTAACGTCAGCATGATCGTGAATGAACCGGTATACATCCAGCCAATACATCATTGCTAGGGAACAGCTGATTATAAACACGCATGGCTGAATGAAATCGAGTTGGTTGTTCCGTTATGTTATTTCATATGAAGAATGATGGTTATTTGTATTTTGTTACTTCTGTAACTTCGACAAACGTTATGCTCCGTGAAATAACAACAAATAATCAATGACAGTTGAATCCACCGAATATTTATGTAACTGTAATTCCCCGGCCGGCTCCAGTACTCGATTTTGGACTACCCTGGGGGTGAGCACGAGAGTGGGTATTGACCACAGAAAACAGTGATCTACACGTAAATTATAAACCGTTGTGTAATAATTTGCAGCGTTTTCCATTTTCGGATTCTCCGTTCCTTCAAACGGAAATCATCAATTTTTGAGGGGGGAGGGGGTAAAAATTTTCATCCTCGATTCCAAAGGTTCATTTGCAAAAAGAAGGTTTCATCGTGTTTCCTTGGATAATTATGTAATTGATTCAGGAAACCTTTTGGTTTATTATTTTCAATAATGAACCATTGGAATCGATCATGAAAAAAAAATTCTTACCCCCCCTCAAAATTTGATGGTTTACGTTTCAAGGTATGTAGAATCCAAAACTGCAATAAAAATATTTCTGTCTGTCCGCCGTACGCAGTACGGGCCACTTTTCTTAGTTACCATGAAAAAAAATTGATGAAATTCGGGTTATAGGTTCCGTTCGGGGTCTAGTTGGTCCTCGAAGCTCGACGTTACTGTGAGTCATCTCTAAGGGGTTCAAAATAGGGGTTGAAATTTTCAAAACGCCTATACCATTTTTTTACGTAAATATTTTTACGGTTTTAAATAGTTCTTGAACTTGCGAGTTTTTTAAGACCATCCGGAGCATCGTACGTCCAGCCGTTCGTTCACAGTAAGGCCCCGAAGTTTGCACCGACAGGCATTTTCGACTCCAGTGTGAATGAAATTGTATACAATTCAAACCAAATCTCGTAACCAGAGACGCGCCCACAATAGGAATTTGTGAATACGGCCAATCATTGGTAGGGATCACCTGATTATATTGGCGGATTATGAAGTCGAGTTGGTTGTTCTGTGATATTATTTAATTTGAAAAATGATGGCTCTTTTGGAGTTTGTTGGTAGGTAGTGAAACTTGAACAATCGTTGAAGTATTATTGATGGGTAAATTGTTACTACGGTAAATCATTACTCAACGGTAAATTATTACACAACGGTTCATTATACCATCTACGTAGAAGGGGCTGGAGTTTGTTGGTAGGTACTTTTGCAACTTTTTTCACTCCTCATCAACAATTTCTTTTCAGAACTTCATTATGTGTGTTTCTTTTTGTTAGGTACTGTTTGTCATCGGCAGAATTATTTTAGCAACATTTAACTCGTGATTTAGGTAGGTACCTAGTAACGAGTACGGGGTTAGGTACTAACCTACGGAGGTCTGCGATCTACATAATATGCATAGAATAGTACATATTATATTATATAGACGGGTTATCTATACATAGAGCTGTGATCTGTAACAGAAGGGTATTCTATACAAAATAATAAACCGTTGTGCAGGGATTTGCAGCGTTTTTTTTTAGTACCTACTGAAAAGTTTGGAAAAATGGGTCTCTGTGGAATGGGACGCCTCTTTTGTAGGTTCATAGAAAGTTGTAAAAGATGTTTTACTTTTACCATAACAAGAATGCTTTTACTAAAACATGCAAACACACTGTTTGGCTCATATTGGCACACTGCGTGGGCCTCCCAAAGGACGTCCCAAACTGGTCACACACGCCATCTCTCGGCTTTCGGCTCATTTAGAGAGTTTCACTATCCACCAAGAGGTCTCTCGTAACCCTCCTGATGATACCAGCCTCTGAAGCACGTCGTATTTTATGTGATAATGTCGACATCAGCGCACATAATTAGCGCCGCATATATCAATACTTAGTTCACAGTTCAAATTGATTCATAATTAAGTACAACCTTTATGATCGAGGTATTCATCGCTAAAGTATGATTAGTTCACATATTCCGATTCCCACGACATTATACACGCACACGAACTGCTGTTCGATTTTGTCATCTCAAGCTTGACAATGATTCTTCTTCATTCATAAGGGATGTGATGAATGGTGGCTTCTGAATTTTATTGCTGAAGCCTGCGCACCGCTCTTGTTACGACTTTAGCAGGCGAAACCTCTCTGATCCCTTCACCTTCACCCCACTCTTCATTAATGTTAGAAATTAAACATCATTAAGGATTATTTTTACGTGTAAATTATATAATTTGTTATTGTATAAGATGAAGAGTGAAGGCTTGTGTATTTAACAAAAACAAACATCATAACTTGAAGACGAACACCAGCGAGTTTCGCGGACCGCCGAGTTCCGCATGTCAGTACGTCAGTAGTAGTCAGTGTCGCAACATTCGTCACAATATTAGTGTGGAACCAGTCTCCTTATGAGAGGAGTACGTATAAAATTGTCGTGGAGTGCTTCGAAGATACGGAAACATAGTATTCGTGCAAGAGTTAAAAATAAAACGCTGCAAATCCCTGCACAACAGTTTATTATTTTGTATAGAATACCCTTCTGTTACAGATCACAGCTCTCTGTATAGATAACCCGTCTATATAATATAATATGTACTAGTCTATACATATTATGTAGATCGCAGACCCACCGTAGGTTAATACCTAACTCCGTACTCGTTACTAGGTACCTACCAAAATCACGAGTTGAATGTTGCTAAAATAATTCTTTCGATGACAAACAGTAACTAAAATGGCGAAAAGAAACGCAAATAATGAAGTTTTGAAGGAAAATTGTTGATGTGGAGTGAAATAGATGCCCCTTCTGCGTATATCACTGTTTTCTGTGGTCAGTATAATGAACCGCTGTGTAATAACTTGCCCATCAATAATACTTCAACGGTTGGTCAAGTTGCAAAAGTACCGATCAACAAAATCCAGCCCCTTCTTGGTAGATGAACCGTTGTGTAATAATTTACCGGTCTGTAATAATTTACCGTTGTGTAATAATTTACCGTTATGTAATAATTTACCGTTGTGTAATAATTTACCCATCAATAATACTTCAAAGTTTGTTCAAGTTTCACAAGTACCTACCAACTAAATCCAATAGTCCATCACTTGCCAAATGAAATAATATCGCACAACAACCAACTCGACTTCATACAGCCATCCTTGATTATAATCAGATGCTCCCTAGTGATGATATCCCGGCCGGATTTACACCGTTTGATTCACGATCGTGTTGACGAAGCTTTTTGGTGCACACGAACGGCTAGACGTGCAGTCCGAGTGGTCTCAAAAAATTGTTTAGCTCAAGACAAATTTAATAACGTAAAAAAAACCATACCCTTCAATCGAAAGTTTTCGAGCTACGGCGTTCTAAAATTTCAACCCCTATTTTGATTAAAAATAATAAACCAATATGTCCTCCAAAATGAATCCTGTCCGTCTGTGGCCAGTTCCATGTAACGCCCATAACTACCTGTAATAATGGTAGGAATGGGCTGAAATTTGGAAGGTAGGTGAGGGTTGGGCCACAGATGGTCCCATACCAAAATCATAGAAAAAGTACTGTAACTTTCCTCCGCGCAAACGTGAAATACTTGAAACGCCCATAACTACCTTATGAGTTCACACTTAGAGGATCGATCCGGGAATAATACTTTGATTAGTTCCGAATGAATTTCATTGGAATCGTTCTGCAACTTTCGTCTGCGCATGCGCGAACATGAAATGTTGACCATTACTTTGTAACGCTAACTATGTGAAAAATAGACATAGAGAGCTGAAATGTTGAGGGTACACGCGGATTGGATCGCAGATGTTCCCTTATCAAAATTGTGCCGTATATTTCGTCTGCGCATGCGCGAACGTGAAATGTTGAAAAAAGATTGATATGTTTGATCCGTACTATTTATTGCTATTCAATAATTTGGACTCATTTTATTACCAACTGATTCTATACGACCGTGTTACAACAAGTGAGGAAGCTATACTGCCCACCCAACTTGGCAGACTTTTTTGGGGGGTGTTTTATTTTGTACTAGACGTGAATTTATGAACACCACACTCAATCATCATTTGATCGGATTTAAGATAGGTACTCGCGCGAAAGTCAAATTGATTCACTGAGTGAGCAAAAAATTATATTTAGTACTGCACCTAATCGGTGCCTGTGGTGCAAACCAAATGTTGACACGATTGACTCACATAGTAAATATTATGATCATGAAAGAATGGTCGCTGATGGTCCAGCATACACTGACTATTGATTTTGCTCCCGAAAGTGACGACATTATCGATTCCGTTCCAATGTTAGATATAACAGGGAATTCCCTATGTGTACGTGTACATTGTTAACATATATATTAGGGAACTCACTATTGCGTGGCTGTTTTAGCATTCAGATGGAAGTAAGGAGGTTGGGAGGAGCTTTCGGAAGTAAAATATCGCGGAGCTCTCTGCCAGCGTGCGCTTGCTCATTGGCTGCTTTCTTGCTGAACAAACCAGTCAGAATGGCGATGAGCATGGAAGATACGTTCGAGGCCATCGGCAAGAGATGCCCCATGTACGTGAATTACGAGGTGAGTTTTGTTGGTACGACCAGTCATCTTATAAATTACTTGCTGAAAACCCGTGCGTCGTTGCATCGTATAGCATCGTTGCATCGTAAAGTCCATGAGGGTCAGTTCTCTGCCCATTCGTTCCACCACCTTTTTGTTCCATCATCTATAATTTACGATACTAATGATCAGCTCCAAGTTTCATTCAAACTGGATTATCTGTTTAGAGTATTTTACTACATTTTTGGCTTTTTTTCATCACCCCTTCTCGGCCCAATAATAACGCTTCTGATGATCCTTGATTCAAACCTGAACTGCCCTTAAGCAAATTTGGCCAGTTTCATCCAAATTGGAGCATCTTACCAGTGGGTGTATGGGGGCAGTTCTCTGCCCATTCGTTCCACCACCTTTTTGTTCCATCATCTATAATTTACGATACTAATGATCAGCTCCAAGTTTCATTCAAACTGGATTATCTGTTTAGAGTATTTTACTACATTTTTGGCTTTTTTTCATCACCCCTTCTCGGTCCAATAATAACGCTTCTGATGATCCTTGATTCAAACCTGAACTGCCCTTAAGCAAATTTGGCCAGTTTCATCCGAATTGGAGCATCTTACCAGTGGGTGTATGGGGGCAGTTCTCTGCCCATTCGTTCCACCACCTTTTTGTTCCATCATCTATAATTTACGATACTAATGATCAGCTCCAAGTTTCATTCAAACTGGATTATCTGTTTAGAGTATTTTACTACATTTTTGGCTTTTTTTCATCACCCCTTCTCGGCCCAATAATAACGCTTCTGATGATCCTTGATTCAAACCTGAACTGCCCTTAAGCAAATTTGGCCAGTTTCATCCAAATTGGAGCATCTTACCAGTGGGTGTATGGGGGCAGTTCTCTGCCCATTCGTTCCACCACCTTTTTGTTCCATCATCTATAATTTACGATACTAATGATCAGCTCCAAGTTTCATTCAAACTGGATTATCTGTTTAGAGTATTTTACTACATTTTTGGCTTTTTTTCATCACCCCTTCTCGGCCCAATAATAACGCTTCTGATGATCCTTGATTCAAACCTGAAATGCCCTTAACAAATTTGGCCAGTTTCACTCAAATTGGAACATCTTACCAGTGGGTGTGTTTGACCACATTAGGCAGTGTACCCTTCACTAAAATTTATATTTATTACAGTCATGAATTTCTCCGTGGTCCCACCACTCCTTCTCCTGCAATGACTGATGATTTTATTAATACAGACCTATCCCATCAAATTTACCCTTGAACATTGTCTGATTCACGAGTTAGGTACCTAATTTGGAATTGAGAACAGATTGTTTTTCTGGCCTTGGGCAAGAGTAGACCATCAAGGTAAGAATGACAGTCACCTTACCTGGATGGGGTAGGTACCAGGAAGTAGGTAGGTACCAAACCAAGTGATGGATGAGTGAAAGGTTTAGGAAAAATTACAAGCCTCTGATGTTTCCAAAATGAGTGCACAGGTACGTTAATAATAATTCTCCGTGTTAAATAGGCAGGAGTGAACGGCAAGGGGGTTATACAGTATTTGGAAATCAACATGTACGACGATTTGGGAGTATCGCTGAATGACGCAGTTTGGTTGTTCGTGGTCGACGGCATCACCAACGCTTATGACACCAGCACTTTCAAATACAATTTCTTCGCCGTCAAGACGGACAACGCAGCGTCTGCTTGGACGAGAGCACCAGGTAAATGGAGTAGTCAGGACCGTCATAATGCACGTTTTAAGGGCAGTTTCATAATAATTATTACCTAGAAAATTGTAAAGGCGTTATTTCGCCCAGATAATTCAAACTGGAACTATCCGCATGGTTTCATGAGGCTCCCAACCCTTAAGCTCTCGATTGCGAATGAATGAAAATACCAGTTCCTCGCTTCATAAACTTCATAGCTTCCTTCTAGGCACATGGCTTCCTCGTAACCATAATCGTCATGACTTTACTCTTAGGACCATACAAATCAATCTTGTTATAAGAAAATTACTGAAAGAAGTGCAGATGCATTGGACTAAAATGCACCTTGCCAATGTAGTAAACTCCATGGAACCGGTCATACCCGACCGGGGTAATTAATTTTACGAAAAATGTACTTGTATCTGACATGAACACAATTTTGAACAGTAAGTAGACACCCATAATATTTACAACCATAAGAATAGTATTATATTAAACAGAATGTAAGGTACTCATAACATGGGTAACATAAAGATAACAACCACAGTATTATTAAATTGAACAGTACGAAAGATATAGGCTAGCTGAAATGATAAAATTACTAGGTACCTACAAGACTGACCCATAAAAGTAATCCTTTAGACGCACGCACAGGCCTTAGTGAAATTTCCCAATACTGACTTATCATCTGAATATTACGATATATTTTTGTAGGTTTATATTCGTTCCTAACATTTTTTCAACTAATTTCACGACAAAAAAATTGTATATATGTATTTTTTATACTATATATAATTTGGTGCAATACACAGTACACGATACAGTATAATATATACTGGAAACAAATCTTCTCTTCAACTTTGTGACGGTATATGGGAATCCCGTCCATCTTGGATGCTGGCTCTTCCCGATCTTTTTGACACGCGGCTGAAGGGGCGGTTGATTCGCGGAAACGAATCATCAACTCTCGGAGGCAACGCGTTATAATCTAACCATTTGTCTCCGGGGGCAGCTGTCACACTGCCTCCCTACCTTTATAGAGGATGGAGAGGGGGAAACTACGCTGTATGGGCGGTGTAGTTAAACCCCTCATCCATTACATGGTAGCAGAGCGTGGTTGGTGGGTATGTGCTGGATTTTATCCTCGGTACCCCCTCCACTTTTTGAGAGCTTTTCCAGAAGGAATAGCTCTGAGGTTTTCCAGAAGGAATCCTCTTTTTAATACCCCTTTGTTTATCAATATACACTTCGGCCATTGGATTTTCTATTTTTATCAAATCAACCTCATGATTATTATTATTACAATCAACCTCATGATTACTACTATTAATAATATCAAACCTCATGATATTATTCTTAAGGCTGTTATGCCTGGCGTTCAACGCCTATTTTTTGTAATTTTTCCCCTTGTTTTCCCAGTTGTTCCATCTTATGATGGGGGTTAAATCACCCAGAAGTTGTTCAGATGAACTTTCCTGAACCAGAACCTCTGACAACTACTTTCATTTATATTCCAGTTGTTCCATCTTATGATGGGGGTTAGTCACCTAGAGGTTGTAATGGATGAGGGGTTTAACTACGCCGCCCATACAGCGTAGTTTCCCCCTCTCCATCCTCTATAAAGGTAGGGAGGCAGTGTGACAGCTGCCCCCGGAGACAAATGGTTAGATTATAACGCGTTGCCTCCAGGAGTTGATGATTCGTTTCCGCGAATCAACCGCCCCTTCAGCCGCGTGTCAAAAAGATCGGGAAGAGCCAGCGTCCAAGATGGACGGGATTCCCATATACCGTCACACTCCTCCCCTTAAAAACATACTTCTTTGAAGAAGAAGTATGTGAAGTTAGACACGGGACTGAAAGTAGTATGGAGTTCTAATTCAGGAAGATTCATCTGAAAAACTCCAAAGCTGACAGCTTCCATCGTAATGGTACTACTGAGAATTGTTACTGGTGGAGAACTTAGCTCCTATCAATATCACTTGGCGCACTTGGGAAAAAAAAGGAAAGAAAAAAAGTAGTTGTCAGAGGTTCTGGTTCAGGAAAGTTCATCTGAACAACCTCTAGGTGACTAACCCCCATCATAAGATGGAACAACTGGAATATAAATGAAAGTAGTTGTCAGAGGTTCTGGTTCAGGAAAGTTCATCTGAACAACCTCTGGGTGATTAACCCCCATCATAAGATGGAACAACTGGGAAAACAAGGGGAAAAATTACAAAAAATAGGCGTTGAACGCCAGGCATAACAGCCTTAAGAATAATATCATGAGGTTTGATATTATTAATAGTAGTAATCATGAGGTTGATTGTAATAATAATAATCATGAGGTTGATTTGATAAAAATAGAAAATCCAATGGCCGAAGTGTATATTGATAAACAAAGGGGTATTAAAAAGAGGATTCCTTCTGGAAAACCTCAGAGCTATTCCTTCTGGAAACGCTCTCAAAAAGTGGAGGGGGTACCGAGGATAAAATCCAGCACATACCCACCAACCACGCTCTGCTACCATGTAATGGATGAGGGGTTTAACTACACCGCCCATACAGCGTAGTTTCCCCCTCTCCATCCTCTATAAAGGTAGGGAGGCAGTGTGACAGCTGCCCCCGGAGACAAATGGTTAGATTATAACGCGTTGCCTCCGAGAGTTGATGATTCGTTTCCGCGAATCAACCGCCCCTTCAGCCGCGTGTCAAAAAGATCGGGAAGAGCCAGCGTCCAAGATGGACGGGATTCCCATATACCGTCACAAGGTTGTTCAGATGAACTTTCCTGAACCAGAACCTCTGACAACTACTTTTTTCTTTCCTTTTTGTCCAAGTGCGCCAAGTGATATTGATAAGGAGCTAAGTTCTCCACCAGTAACAATTCTCAGTAGTACCATTACGATGGAAGCTGTCAGCTTTGGAGTTATTCAGATGAATCTTCCTGAATTAGAACTCCATACTACTTTCAGTCCCGTGTCTAACTTCACATACTTCTTCTTCAAAGAAGTATGTTTTTAAGGGGAGGAGTGTGACGGTATATGGGAATCCCTTCCATCTTGGATGCTGGCTCTTCCCGATCTTTTTGACACGCGGCTGAAGGGGCGGTTGATTCGCGGAAACGAATCATCAACTCTCGGAGGCAACGCGTTATAATCTAACCATTTGTCTCCGGGGGCAGCTGTCACACTGCCTCCCTACCTTTATAGAGGATGGAGAGGGGGAAACTACGCTGTATGGGCGGTGTAGTTAAACCCCTCATCCATTACAACTTGCACCTGTATGTTTGTTCCTTTGGGAAATAAAAGCTTGTATCTATCCGTCTATCTGCAAAACCATCTTCTCTTTTAGTAGGTAGGTACATATACTTACTTTATTACTTTAATCATTTTGAATCGTTTTAATTGTCTGTTAATGATCATATTCCGCAAGGGATTCGAACATGGTTTACTGATCAACGTACGTAACATTATGTACTACTTCACTTATCATTTTCGTATCTCATAATTCAACAAAACCTGTTTTGAATTTTGAAAATTGTGTAGGTTCGCTGGAAGCAATGACAGCCATTGAGCACATTATGGATCACATCGCCTATTCCGCCGGCATGTCTCCTAGTGATGTGAGATTGGCAAATGTCTCCTCCGAATTTAAAGGGACAATGGAAGAAATGGTTTCTACCTTGAAAAAAACCTCAGAATTCGACGATAGGATGGTACAAATCAAGAATTTTAATAAGGTAAATGATATGTATACAATATGTATACAATATGCATTGTACTGATATTAAGAAAGAATAGGCTGCGTCAATGGACTATATCGTAAGCTACTGGAATCGCACCAGGGTGCGGATTACTGGGATCACGTTTTCCCCAATTCTGTTCAACAAAACTATGTCATTTGCCAAATTTTGCTTTAGGAAAACCGTTGGAAGAAACGTGGTCTGTCTATGAGTATTATGAAGTTCGGAATATTATTTCTACCGGGGTACTATGCGACTGTTTCAATATACCCAGGAGATGGTTCAGTTGTGATAACGTCAGGTGGCATTGAAATAGGACAAGGACTCAACACCAAGGTGAAAATAATTTGAATGAATTTCTATTTGAATTTTAGTTACAATGAGTTTTAAAATACCGTCTTTTATTGATTCGATTCCATGCATTTTTTACGTACGCAATTCATGTTTAACGTTGAGTTGGGTGATTTCTTAATGATGGCATCTAATGAATTTTTGTTGAAAGGCGGCCCAAGTGTGTGCTTACGCATTCGGGATTGGACTGGACTTGGTAAAAGTGAATTCTTCTATGGCGTTCCTTGCGCCGGGAAACACTCCTACTGGCGGCAGCATAACATCAGACTCCGTTTGCTCGGTAAGATAACGTGGCCTTTATCCAGATATCACATCACACTCCGGCTTTCCCTTGTAAAATTCATGTAAAACCTAGAAGTTCACTGTTATTCATAGCTGAGTTACTTGTGTCAATTACTGAATCATTTGTTTCTTTGTGAATGCCGTGTGACACGTGGTGACATGTCCAAGTATGACCCATGTAGCTGTTAGGCGAATCCAAGGCGAGTAGAGAGAGCTAAGGGGTGAAGTAGCAATATTTTTTATTGCCTAAGAATCTGTGGGAACAATGTGGTTCGGATTGTATTGTGGATGGATTCCGATTGTACTGTGACAACACTGCAGCGTTTAACAGTTTAAAATTTTTTTCAGCTATATTTTCTTGTTGGAACGGTTAATGGAACTGGAATGGTTAATTGGAACCATTACAAATGAGTCATGGAACATTTGTAACGGTGACAACAAATTTCTGGAACGACCCATCTCTAGGGCAAATCCCTCTCCCGCAGCCCTCTCCCCTCAAGGAGGCGAGGCAATGAGGCAGTGGCACAAAAAGCCCGTCTGAAATGGCTGTTACTTTACTTTTACTTAAGTACTTTTCCTTTATTACTTACAGAGAAATTCGCTGCCGCTTCCAGGATAATGCACTAACATGACAGTAGGTAGGGAGGTATATAATCTAGAGATCTAGACAGATGGGGGATATTCAGAAAATAATAAATAAATTTTGAAGAATTCGAAGCGTTTCCTAGCACCTACTAGAAATATCTCAGAAATTCGCGATAATTTATGTGATATTCTTGGTTATAAGGGGAGTTTCAAGTCCAAGTTTGCCCAATTTGATTTACAGTCTGCCACTTTCCAACTTGAAAAGCATTAAAACCGAAATTTCATGATCCCCAGGCGGTATTAACTTGTTGTGAGGAGTTGAACTCGAGACTGGCTCCGATAAAAGAGAAAATGACAAAGCCAACTTGGCCTTCGATCATACAAGCTGCGAGTCAGGCTGCTGTACAGCTGGTGGCGACCCACGTGTAAGTACAGCAAAACCTGTCTACAACGGACACTCGCAAACAGGGTTTAAGATTTCATACAAGCATAGGTAGAGGTATGTACCTAGTCAATTTCAAAAAACAAAAAATTTAATTCACTTCAGACCGAAAATAGACCGAAATAAGTAAGTCTTATGATTCTTAGAGGTACCTACCTAATTCATAAATAATACATAAATGATTACAATTAATCGGACTGATTTCGAAAACTCGTAACAACATACAATCTTACAAAAGACCTTATAGTTAGTATGAGCAAAAATCAATGTTATTTGGAGTTTGACCTACTACTCGCACACTTGTGAAGTCATATTATTTGAGAATGAACATACAATAATGTCCGCTACCATGCCGTTAATGCTGTCCGCGTCCATTGGGTCAAAATGAGCCAATTTTTTGCTGGGACTCTTTTTTTTCTGGGATTTTCCCCGTTAATAGAGGTGTCCAATTAAACTGTATACGGATTTTCATCAAAATAACTTAGCTGAAAGATAAAGTTTATTCCTTGGAGCTTGAGTAAAAGCCAGCATATTAAAAAATAATAGAATGTATAAAATTAAATTGCCCTTGAGAATTATTGGGATACAGCGAATCAAACAATGTGCAAGTTCGAACCGTCACTGGTCGGCAAATACAAATTTCACTTTCTGTATGAATATTGTTTCTTTAACTTGAATGGCAATCATTAACCGTTCTCAGGACTAGCCCTACTGACCCAATCCCCAAGGACTATCCCGTGTACGGGGTTACAGCAACGGAAGTAGAATTGGACGTACTTACTGGCCAGTATCAGGTTAGTACACCCCCCTCTTCCTTCCTGATTAATTAATAGTCGGTTTTTGGGACCAAAAATTCTCACTCAGCCTGTATAGGTATGGTTTCTGTTATCAGACAACATCTAACAGATGACGAAATTACTTTCTAGATTCCTCGGGTTGACATTCTAGAAGATACCGGCGAAAGTTTGAACCCAACTGTTGATATCGGTCAAATCGAAGGTGCATTCGTCATGGGGCTGGGCTATTTTGGCAG
Organism: Leptopterna dolabrata; assembly: GCA_954871275.1. Taxonomy (NCBI): domain Eukaryota; kingdom Metazoa; phylum Arthropoda; class Insecta; order Hemiptera; family Miridae; genus Leptopterna; species Leptopterna dolabrata. The sequence continues at coordinate 43,551,152 of OX940981.1, forward strand.
TGAAGAACTCAAGTATGACCCAAAAACTGGGTACAATATCACTCATCGCACTTGGGTATGTTCTTATGGATTTCATCAACTTCATCGCTCTATGGATTTTCAAAGTTCGAACGACTACACTTGAATAAGTTTGTCTTTGAGTTTTTTTTTCTTATGTGATTTTCGCAGGACTATTATCCCCCAGGAGTCAAAGATATCCCGACAGACTTTCGAATAACGCTCCGGAAAAATTCGCCGAACCCACTCGGCGTTCTGCGTTCCAAATGTGAGTGAAGTTCTACAATAAATCCTTTGCCAGTAGTCTGAAGTGAGTGGAAAAGCCGTCAAATATTCTGTTATCCTGTGGATCCCACCGTGTATACATGTGCGTGTGTGTATGTGGGGGGGGGGGGGGGGGGGGCTGCAAGTACAAATCCAAACTCTGGAAAGTCGTTAGTAGTTACCGTTAAATTGTTTATTTTTCAATTAATTGTGACGTTACTTTCAGTTGATAGTTACAGATCATGTAACGTGGTGTAACCCTGAAGGGTTTATATCCACGCACCAAGATATTTTAAAAATAATTAATAATAACTATTATTATGACTAAGGAGAGAAAAGGTTTGGGGGAAAAGACTAGTTCTGTAGTTATTATTTGTTTATATTAATTTAGTGGGTATACAAAATAATCTAAAAACTCCAGAAGAATATCTACGGGTTTATTCCCCAAGGGAGTAATCTCTGATATTGATACATATCTTTATTATCGCTTCTTCAACCCTCCACACCACGAAGGGTGGAGGGCTGGGTTGTGTCGTGGCGACGCCACTCCACTTGAGGTGAAGTGGTGACGCCACGTCACAAGGTTGACAAAACCATCATTAAAAAATCTCACAATTTCTTTGCCAATTGTGTGGGGTTCGAATGTTTTGATCTACCTCTGTAGGTACGCTACAAAAAAAATCGAAGAAATACTTCGGTATTTTGATTTCTGTTCGTATTCAAGACCACTAGAGTTGGCATCTGCTGGGTATTCACTCTAGGCACTGTTACTTGTATCTGGAATTGCTCCGAGTCGGATGAGATGCATGAAATCTCTACATAAACGAGATTAGGTAGGTACTAAAAAAGTACCTATGAATTACTGCAGACTATCCCAGCAACGTGGGGTAAGATTACTCGAATAGATCATTAAGGCGCGAGGTTTGTGCCAATATTACCTGTAGGTACTCAGTCTAAAGGGGATATTTTTGAATATTTTTCTGATCAAAATTACGCTGTCGGCGTATGGCGCAAAATATCCCTTCATTGTACCACAGCATATTCTACCTAATATAATGTACTAACTATATTCCTACTTACCCACCAATTTTCAATATACCTGTTCCACAGCTGCTGGTGAACCTCCTTTGTGTATGTCCTACACACTGCCGCTAGCTCTCAGACAAGCTGTGGCCTCAGCCAGGAAAGATGCCGGCTTGGAGGACGAATGGTTCCGTTACAGTTAGTTTCCTCATGCATTATCTCAACCGGAAAACGAAAAAACTGTCGGATGGGTGTTAAGGATTAACCTTCGGCAACTGGAATTTCAATAACCTCATATTTATGTTCATCATTGCTAATTCAATAACCTCATTGCTAATATTATGTTCATCGTTAATTAATGTAACCTCAGTCATAACCTTACGAGTAATTTCAGTTTCGTACCTCATTTTTTGCAGATCCTCCATGTACATTTGAGAAAACATACCTCGCAGCTGGAACGCTACCCACTGATTTCACTTTATAAAGGCTCAAATGAGCAACTTAGAGAGTCGTGAGCTGATTGTGATGGTAAACTGTTCTGAACTTTGGTGTTACAGTTCCAAGCTTACTTAAATAAACGGTTTATAAATATTTACTAACCAGTACATTTTTTGCCGAGCTTCCGTTAGACACCATCAACGTTTGCGGGTGACAACCTACCTACCTATATAATATATATTTATATGTGTTTGTCATCTTACCCACTCAAGGCCGCACAAGGAGGCAAGATGACGAAGATGGCTTTTATTTCTAAATCGCATTTTTTGAGTCCCAAACTTGAGAAATTTGATTGTTTTAAAATATAGCATTAAACTGGAAGGTTTGAAGAAGGTAATAAACAAATTCCTCGATTTAGTAAACATCAAGGTCAGGAAAAATCGTCAAAGCCATAGACATATATAAGATATATAAGAAACAGTGGTATCCAAATTGGCCTCATCATCCTATCATCCCGACTAGGTACCAAACCGTTCGATTCGGTTGAAAATTATAACCGCATTTTACCTACTAGGTAACATCACCCGATAGCAGTTTTACATTTGACAGGCAGTTGAAAATTAGTTTTCACTGTGAATGTCTTTCGAGTTTCCAAAATTCTGTTGTAATTAGTTCGTAAATAAATTGAATTGAAATGATTTAGAAACAGGTTTGTTAGATACTAAATTTCGGATTCGTTAGAAACTTGTTCGTGAATTTCGTGATATTCTTTTTGAAACAAATTCGTTTGTTGAGTCGATTTTCACTCCATCTTCTACGATTGCGGTGATTAGTTGAGGTTCTTTGTTTCTGTCACGAAATTTGGTAGATAGCTACCTACCAAATTGTCACATCTAGATCCAAATTACTTCACATAGTTACGTAGGATTTTGAACAGTTGTTGGTAACTTTCGCTTAGTCATAATCTTTCCTCGATACGAAACGCTAGGAACTCTCTAATATTGTGTATATCAATGTTCCGCTTGACATGTACTTTTAGCTATCGGGCTTATTACCATTTGCAAAAAAAATGGGAGATGACTCGAAGTGAATCCTATGCTGCCTTTCCAGCTGAACATCAAGAAGAGCCAAACAGGTTCCGATTTTGGGCCACTCAGAAATACCTGCTAATTATGCGGGAAATCGACTGCCTTTACCCATTGTAGATTCATAGATATTCATTGTAGATACAAAGCACCGTGTGGTCTCGAATGAAGTTAGTAGGTACCGTACAGTAGTTACACTATAAACCCGACTTTATAGTGGTAGGTACCAACAGTCGTTGCAGTGTAACACTGATGACAACGCTGAAATAGAGGTGAATAACGAAGAAATAATACTCGATATCATCTGTGGCTTTTACAGAAATTAAAACCGATTACCTACTTCCAGTCGAATATAAATGGCAAATGTCCGTTTCTGTTCTAGTTTTGCGTGCCTCCGCTATTGAAATACAGTAGGAAATCTTGGAAAAAACTCGTGTAACGATTAAACTAAAACGGTAGGTATGATTAACGTTTCGATTACTTAGTGCAACCGATTTAGTTATTATAGGCAAGTGGACGGTTCCTGCGATTAGTTTTCTGATTGTACTCAGGGATTTCGAAACCTCAGTCCTTATGATAGGCACGATCATTGCGTTTCTGTACAGTGTCGCTGTCCACATGTTACAAAATGTCACGAAAAGAAGGAATCACGTTTGCTATAAATGGGAAGATTTATGAAGGTCAGTTTTCAATTACCTACTGCCCGCGGTGAAAAAAGGTTCATTAATGCCACTTTTTAGTAGGCGTGTGCTGAAACTATAACATTTACTTTGATGAAATTTGAATTGTATCATTGTGTTACAATGGAGCGACGGAGGTGGCCAAAATTTATATTTAATAATGGGCCCTCTACGTCACGAAGTGGCGGACACATGTTTGGTGCGGCCGATTCCCGAAAGCGGCCCCCTTTTGGTTTATTATTCTGTGAATAATACACCTATGTAATCGCTCAGCAAAAAATTTTTATAACACCCCCTCAAACTTTTTTTTTTCCGTTTCAAGGTGCGTAGATTCAAAAAATGCAATGTCCGTCCGCCGTCCGCCGTACGCCGTACGCCGTCCGCCGTATCACGTGTACAGGCTTCATTTTCGGTCTAAAAAAGTCGTTCTTTCGCACACATGCTCCATTTGGGCCCTAGTTGTGTCCCGAAACTTTTCAGCCCGATCGGAATATACCCAGGGATGTTATGAGTGAAAATGTGTGTAAAAATAGGTACTTTTTGCGTTTTAGCAACATGTTGGTAACATGAGCTTTTGAGGTATCGTTTTCCATGTTTTTGGGGACGAGAAGATCGAATATGAGGTCGATTTTGGCCAAGGAGTGGAAAATTGAGGTTGTACCAGATGTTCAGCTCCCAAAATTGATTTTGTATGAGTCAAAAACCTGCGAAATCGTCTGAAATCACCATCAGTTTGTAGAATAACACTAGAAAAAGTGTCAACACGTGGATCAAGACGATTAAATGGCACTACCAATGATCAAAGATAATTTGAAAAAAAAAAAAAGATCGTACCTACCTAATTTGTGTTTTGGGGGCCAAAATTGGTGGAAACCATCAGAAATAGCTATTTCAATTATTTCACATGAAACAAACAATAAATGTACAGCCAACATTTTTGTGGAATAATAAACCCCATGTGACAAGGACTTTGCAGCGTTTTAAGATATAGTAAACCCAATTTCATGTTCATTTATTATTTATACAAATCGAAATAGAACTGATTTTGGTTTATTATTCTGTGAATAATACACCTATGTATTCGCTCAGCAAAAAATTTTTATAACACCCCCTCAAACTTTTTTCTTTTCCGTTTCAAGGTGCGTAGATTCCAAAAATGCAATGTTCGTCCGCCGTCCGCCGTATCACGTGTACAGGCTTCAATTTCGGTCTAAAAAAGTCGTTCTTTCGCACACATGCTCCATTTGGGCCCTAATTGTGTCCCGAAACTTTTCAGCCCGATCGGAATATATCCAGGGGAGTTATGAGTGAAAATGTGTATAAAAATAGGTACTTTTTGCGTTTTAGCAACATGTTAGTAAATTGAGCTTTTGAGGTATCGTTTTCCATGGTTTTGGGGACGAGAATACCGAATATGAAGTCAATTTTGACCAAAGACGCGGAAATTGAGGTTTTACCAAAGGTTCAGCTCCCAAAATTGGTTTTTTATGAGTCAAAAACCTGGAAAACTGTCTGAAATCACCATCAATGTGTATACTAACATTAGAAAAAGTGTAAACAGGTGAATCAAGACCATTAAATGGCACTACCAGTGATCAAAGATGATCTGAAAGAAAAAAAAAAAAGCGTACCTATTTCATGTTTTGGGGGCCAAAATTGGTGTAATTCATCAGAAATAGCTATTTCAATCATTCCACATGAAAGAAATAATAAATTTAACAGCCAACAAGAATCTCTAGAACTCCAATAGAATAATAAACCCATGTGACAAGGACTTTGCAGCGTTTTTCATATTAGAATTAGTTTTTGATTTCTCACAAAGTTAGGGCTGTTGCACCAAGAAATGACCGGCCCCCGTCAGCCTTCTTTGAGAAAAATGCTATAAAAACAGCATCGTCTTTTCATTAAAAATGATTCATGTTTTGAATGACATATTATTAGTAACAAATTGAAAAATAATTACTAATAATAACATTGTTCGCTGATTTCTCGATTTCGGGCAGCAAAGAATTATTGTCTATACATCGGTCGAGAATCTCCTATCACATTAATAATAAAATTTATTCATCAGATTCCTTACGGCCCCCTTTAAGCCTGCTGCCCTAGTGGTAAATCCGCCACTGTTCTCAAAATTGCATTCATTTTTCAACTTAGGACACTCCTCATTGCACCATAATTATTGCTTATGGTATTTTTTATGCACGCGCCTGTACGGTAATTTTGGCTGAATCTTCCAAATCAGATACCTACGGTTGTGTTCGGGTGTCTAAATTTTGGTTTGAATATGAAATTGCACCGTGTGCAAGACACACTTGCCTTAGAACATGCAGCTGTATGAAGATGGAGGGATGTTCGCCTTTCAAGTGATTAACCCCCATCCATACATATTGTAGCCTGGTAGACGCTCCATGATCAAGAGGCTGAGCTGCACATTGAGTAACTTTGAACCAGCAAATAAGCATCGCTGTCAAATAATATGAATCAATCCGGACATTTAGGTATTAAATTAGTTTCCTCGTATGTTATTTTTAAAGTGAACGATCAGCTAGTGACGCCGGAAGTGTCACTTTTGACGTTCATCCGAGACACGGCCTTACTGAAAGGCACCAAATACATGTGCAAAGAAGGCAACTGTGGCGCCTGCGTGGTGACGATGATGTACACTCACCCAGCCACTTGTAAAGATCAGTTCTGCGCTGTCAACTCGGTAAGTAGATTCCTACAAGTACTGAATTCACAATTCGAGGATACAGGATGCTTATGATAGGCAATAGCTACCTACGCGTATTCTATTTTAACTGACGATACCTAACGTGAATGTAATTTGATACCTATTCGTAGTGTTTGATGCCCATTCTTGCCTGCCACGGTGTCTCAATAACAACTGTGGAAGGGGTTGGGTGCAGGACTAAAGGCTATCACGATATTCAGACGGGTTTAGCATCGTCGAATGGAACACAGTGCGGGTATTGCAGCCCGGGAATGGTCATGAATACATACAGGCAAGTGGAAATCGCACCATCCAACCAACTTTTACGTGGAATTACCTACTTGCAACTTGCAGATATCTGATTTTGGTAGATAACGCTCCTTAGTCCAGTGATTCCTTTCGAATTTCCTTTCAGCTTAATGAAAAACAACCCAGACTTTTCCCCTGAAGACCTGGAACGCTCGTTCGGTGGACACATCTGCCGATGCACTGGATATCGCCCGATTCTCCAAGCCTTCCGCCCATTCACCAAGTTCCGTGCATCTTCATCGAATAAAATTGAGGTGGGAATCGCAAAAGCCGTTGAATTTCAGGCATCGATTTCAATACTATGGTTACATTGACCACGTATAATAGCGGAAGGGAGCAGTTGGTGAGTTAAGATTCAAAAACTGGCTACCCGATCGATCGGTTATGTTTTAGAACAACAGGTAAAAAAAAACCTTCCAGTTCAGTGGCATAGCTTCCTCGCAGCGATCGCTCGATAAAGTATAGACGTATAATATATATCATATAACGTATAATAAATAGTCCAATATGAACTTATGTTTTTAAAATCCAATTTAAGCGTATGATGAATAATTCAAATTTGATGTTTGTAAAGCTGGGTTTACACTAGTGAAACTCCCTCGCGAAAGTCACTCGGGCCAAACTTACTCGCTTCGAATGAAATTTCGCACTACCCAAAACAGAGCGCAATTCAGAGCGAAAAATAGCGCGAGTGGGGGGAGCCGCCTTCAGTTCTGGTTTTGGAGCCAACATGGAAACTTGTTTTGTCACTCCAGCCGCTGCAGCCGCGTTTTCCGTCATGTCAATGGCATTTTTGACCGAGAAAGGGAAGAAGAAAAGTCGCCACCCTTGACGATGGTGAAGCACACAATTATTCCTTGGAAGAAACCAATATGGAAACAACATTATGAGCTGCAAGCACTGTTCTTGATTCATCCCTCGCGCAAATGCGTCGACCACGTTTACACTAAGCGAAACTCGACGTGCGAAACCCTTTGATGTGCGGACAAAAACCGACTGAGCCTCGGCTCTCACCCCGCAATTACTCAGGGATGGGGCAACGTCTACACTAGGGCTATTCCCTCGCGAAATTATTTTCCGCGAGGGAGTTTCGCTAGTGTAAAAGCAGCTTAAGAAATTGAGTACCTACCTACTGCCGATTTCGCGTTTGCGCAGCGGTCATACCAATGATTCGAATATCAATTCGAATATCGATTCTGAAATCATAGGGAACCATCTCTAGGGCTCAACCCGCACGACCCTTGAAATTTTCAGCAAAATCGGATTTGAATTGAGGAAGCTATGCGTGTCAAGTTATTGCGGACACCGAACCAAATTCGTGCAAAAATCCCTAAAACGCGAATGGAAATTTTGATTTTGGAGAAGAAGAAAATACCTCTTAAAAGGGAAAGCAAACCTTGGTGGACTCGGAAGTAAAAACTGTGAAATAAGGGTAAACAGCACGGCATACAACTGGGTTACAATGTGCCAGTTTTGCTCGGTGTGAATTATCTTTAGACTACCAGATAGTCCCCGTCACGAAATTGCGAGCTGTCCAGGGGCTTCGAGACCCGCAGTGCATTGCCTAACCGACCAGTTGAAGGAATTTATACTAAACCCTAGCTGGACCCGAATTTCATCTTATTCTCAGCCCATGCGCAAACGTGAAATCTTACAAACGCCAACATTTTTCAAACAATTCGTCCGATTTCATTCAAATAATGAGGGAAGTTGGAAAAGGGCCTTGGAGCGCCGCATCTGCAACATTGTGAATGTTCAACCCGCATTACTCAGTAATGCGGGTTAGCGTGGGCTCAGCTGGGCTTGCATTTCATGTCGGAACAATAACTAGTCCGGAGCAAAAATATAACTTACAAACCAATATTATCGCAGATAACCCACGATGATGAAATCAGCGCCTTTAAAGGAGTCAGCGGAATTCAATGTGGTTCAAAACACTGCAACGATGAGGGTGCCTGCTGCTATCCAGACGCGGTTGAAGACGCTGTACTCAACTTCGCTGAGCTAGCGTTGATTCCTAAAGCGATCGAACTCGAGTTCACAGATGTCAACGCTAAATGGTACAAAGTGACGACGGTATCCGAAATAATGCAAGTTCTCGATCTAATCGGCAAGCGCAGTTATATAATATTGGCCGGAAATACTTCCAAAGGTTGGTTCTTCCCACCATTTCTCAATAGGTTTAATTTTATATGATTCACTCGGCTTTTAGCTGCAAAAATCTATTTTAAAGTGCATTATCTCCCTAGTGATAATCAAACTACCCATCTCTTTATGCACGGTTTAAACCTAGGAAGTGGTAACAAATATCCATATTGACTAGGTTTGTACCCGAGCCCCGAGCCTCCTTCTGTGTACATAGACGTGAGGAATGTCAAAGAGCTGCAGCAGTACAGGAAATGCAAAGAACGTCTGGTTTTCGGTGGAAACATGACACTAACTGATGCAATGGCACTCCTGGAGAGGATTTCACTCGAAGACCCCGTCATGTTTGGCTACACGAAGGCCCTTGCTGGTCATGTCGATCAGATTGCAAATATCGCTGTGAGAAACGTAAGTTTTTACCATCTGTAGAGTGGCCAATGTATAAATACAAGCGCGTTAGAATTTGCACCCAATCAGACATAATTCCATAGGATAATGTAGGAATTTGATGATTTGATACCAATGTTTCGAAGACCCCGTCATGTTTGGGTCCACGAAGGCCCTTGCTGGGCATGTCGATCAGATTGCAAATATCGCTGTGAGAAACGTAAGTTTTTACCATCTGTAGAGTGGCCAATGTATAAATACAAGCGCGTTAGAATTTGCACCCAATCAGACATAATTCCATAGGATAATGTAGGAATTTGATGATTTGATACCAATGTTTCGAAGACCCCGTCATGTTTGGCTACACGAAGGCCCTTGCTGGGCATCTCGATCAGATTGCCAATATCGCTGTGAGAAACGTAAGTTTGTACCGTCTGTAGAGTGGCCAATGTATAAATACAAGCGTGTTAGAATTTGCACCCAATCAGACATAATTCCATAGAATAATGTAGGAATTTGATGATTTGATACCAATGTTTCGTCATGTTTGGCTACACGAAGGCCCTTGCTGGTCATGTCGATCAGATTGCCAATATCGCTGTGAGAAACGTAAGTTTGTACCGTCTGTAGAGTGGCTAATGTATAAATACAAGCGTGTTAGAATTTGCACCCAATCAGACATAATTCCATAGGATAATGTAGGAATTTGATGATTTGATACCAATGTTTCGAAGACCCCGTCATGTTTGGCTACACGAAGGCCCTTGCTGGGCATCTCGATCAGATTGCCAATATCGCTGTAAGAAACGTAAGTTTGTACCGTCTGTAGAGTGGCCAATGTATAAATACAAGCGCGTTAGAATTTGCACCCAATCAGACATAATTCCATAGGATTATGTAGAAATTTGATGATTTTATACCAATGTTTCGAAGACCCCGTCATGTTTGGCTACACGAAGGCCCTTGCTGGGCATCTCGATCAGATTGCAAATATCGCTGTGAGAAACGTAAGTTTGTACCATCTGTAGAGTGGCCAATGTATAAATACAAGCGCGTTAGAATTTGCACCCAATCAGACATAATTCCATAGGATTATGTAGGAATTTGATGATTTTATACCAATGTTTCGAAGACCCCGTCATGTTTGGGTCCACGAAGGCCCTTGCTGGGCATGTCGATCAGATTGCAAATATCGCTGTGAGAAACGTAAGTTTTTACCATCTGTAGAGTGGCCAATGTATAAATACAAGCGCGTTAGAATTTGCACCCAATCAGACATAATTCCATAGGATTATGTAGGAATTTGATGATTTTATACCAATGTTTCGAAGACCCCGTCATGTTTGGCTACACGAAGGCCCTTGCTGGGCATCTCGATCAGATTGCCAATATCGCTGTGAGAAACGTAAGTTTGTACCGTCTGTAGAGTGGCCAATGTATAAATACAAGCGCGTTAGAATTTGCACCCAATCAGACATAATTCCATAGGATTATGTAGGAATTTGATGATTTTATACCAATGTTTCGAAGACCCCGTCATGTTTGGCTACACGAAGGCCCTTGCTGGGCATCTCGATCAGATTGCAAATATCGCTGTGAGAAACGTAAGTTTGTACCATCTGTAGAGTGGCCAATGTATAAATACAAGCGCGTTAGAATTTGCACCCAATCAGACATAATTCCATAGGATTATGTAGGAATTTGATGATTTTATACCAATGTTTCGAAGACCCCGTCATGTTTGGCTACACGAAGGCCCTTGCTGGGCATCTCGATCAGATTGCCAATATCGCTGTGAGAAACGTAAGTTTGTACCGTCTGTAGAGTGGCCAATGTATAAATACAAGCGCGTTAGAATTTGCACCCAATCAGACATAATTCCATAGGATAATGTAGGAATTTGATGATTTGATACCAATGTTTCGAAGACCCCGTCATGTTTGGGTCCACGAAGGCCCTTGCTGGGCATGTCGATCAGACTGCCAATATCGCTGTGGGAAACGTAAGTTTGTACCGTCTGTAGAGTGGCCAATGTATAAATACAAGCGCGTTAGAATTTGCACCCAATCAGACATAATTCCATAGGATTATGTAGGAATTTGATGATTTGATACCAATGTTTCGAAGACCCCGTCATGTTTGGGTCCACGAAGGCCCTTGCTGGGCATGTCGATCAGATTGCAAATATCGCTGTGAGAAACGTAAGTTTTTACCATCTGTAGAGTGGCCAATGTATAAATACAAGCGCGTTAGAATTTGCACCCAATCAGACATAATTCCATAGGATAATGTAGGAATTTGATGATTTGATACCAATGTTTCGAAGACCCCGTCATGTTTGGGTCCACGAAGGCCCTTGCTGGGCATGTCGATCAGACTGCCAATATCGCTGTGGGAAACGTAGGTAAGTTTGTACCATCTGTAGTAGAGGTACTAATTTATAAATAAAAGCGTGTTAGAATGTGCACTCAATCAGACACAATGCCATAGAATCATGTAGGAATTTGATGATTTGATACCAATGTTTCAAAATGCTAACAGGTAGCCACTATTGCTGGGAATCTGTCGTTGAAACACAGACACAGGGAATTCTCTTCGGATTTATTCTGCATATTAGAGACTGCTGGTGCAAAATTGAAAATTAGTGAGTTTGACATTCGTGTTTCTACCTATCTGTGAGATTTAGAAGAAAACTAGTTGTGGCATCAGAAACTTGGTCAATTTTGGCACTTTCCATGAGGAAGTCGTCTATAAATGGGAAAGACAGCCTAAATACATGAGCCCATATATAACCGATGTAGTGTGGCATTTGTATTCATTCCATGAGCCACAAAAGGAGGCTTCAGTTACACTAGTGGGTACGGAAACTACTGGTGTACGAGTTAAGTACCTACCTACTCGTTATATTATGTAGTCACCTACATTATTTGATGCGACGTTATCAACAATTCAGTCTTTCTCACTTAGATGACGTCAGGGGAAACACTCGTACAGTGTCTCTCACCGAATACCTGAATATGGATATGAATAAGAAGCTTATAACTGCAGTCGAGCTCCCTGCAATAAGTAGCAATCACTATGTGCTCAAAACATACAAGGTGAGCTAACCTTTGTTTTCGTCTCAGTACCTTACGGTTAAATGGGCCCGTATCACCGCTATTTACTTCGCAGGTGATGCCAAGGAGTCAAAATTCTCCTTCACTCGTGAGCGCAGGATTCTTATTTCGGGTGCTAAACGACGATTTCCAAGTAGAAGAGAAACCAAAGATAATTTTCACCAACATCACCAAAGATTTTGTAAGTAAGCCAGAGCGCCCTGGATCAGACTCTAACGCAGTTAGAGACACTAGAAATGGGTTTGTTTTGCTTAAATTCAATAATGAACCTTCGGAATCGAGCATGAAAATCCCCCCCCCCAAATTTGATGGTTTTTGTTTCAAGGTACGTAAAATCCGAAAATGGATTTAAAAAATTTCTGACCGTCCGTAATGACCTCCTTTTTTTCCATAGGCACCACATGAACGAAAGTAATGAAATTTGGTTTGTAGGTCCAATTTGGGGTCGCTGGACCAAGCAGCTCGGCGTTACTGTAATTCATCTTTAAGGGGTGAAAAATAGGGGTTAAAATTTCCAGAACGCCGTTATCTCGAATTTTTTTACGTTTTTAAATTGATATCGAATTTCGAATTTTTTTGAGACCACCCGAAGCATTGTGCGTCCAGCCGTTTGTTCACAGCCCTGAAATTTGCACAAAAAAGAATCAACATGATCGTGAATGAAACGGTATAAGTACATCCAGCCCAGAAATCATTGCTAGGGAACAGCTGATTATAATCACACACGGCTGTATGAAATCAAGTTGGTTGTTCCTTTATATTATTCCATTAGAATAATTATGGTTATTTTGGATTTTGTTGATAGGTACCTACTTTCGTAACTTCACTAAACGTTATGTTTCTTGAATAAAATTAATTAGTGAATTTTAATTTTAATTTATTATAGAATGTGAGAATCCACTGCCTGGCCGGTTCCAACACTCGATTTAGGGCTTTCCTGGGGGGAGCACGAGGGTAGGTCGATATTGACCACAGAAAACAGAGATCTATATGGGGGATCTATAGAGGTAAATAATAAACGACTGCGTAATAATTTGCAACGCTTTTTCCAGTGTCTCTATAACATAGACTCGATAGTAAGTACATGAGATTGGTTCGCAGTGACCATCTGACGGTTATCTGACGGTTAGCACTGGTTCTCGCACTCTTTTCGGACTGTATATATCCAGGAACGGCTGTTCGCAGTGTTTCCCTGATTGAACAAAGCCAGTTTTCTGATCGTCATTCCAGTACACCGAAGATAGGGCGGACGAGAACTGACTATGCACAGCGTTCTCAATTCCCAACCATAAATAATCAAACTCAAACCCCTCTCAAACGCTTATCAAAATGTTATTGGATCATGGATGGTTTCTTACTGTTTTCAAGGAGTCAGCTAACCGTCAGAAAAAGCCAGTGCGAACGAACCTATGATCATCTACACAATGTAGGCAGTACCTACCTAAAACGAATTAAACTTTTGTGTATTTCAAGTGGTTTGGGAGAGTAGTTTGTGTCTGCGGAGCAGCTCGGCTGATGGGTAGAGTCAACTACCACGACAAAAATGTGAAAACCTCCCACGGAGCCATGCAAATTTTGTTCGTCTATTAACTTTTCTGAGTGTTTTTCCAGCATTGTTGTCCCTTTAACATCAATTTCTGAATGGTTTTTTATCATAATAATTAGCGTGTGATCCAAATTGGGTCACTCGGCATGCAGGGCAGAAACCTGATGCAATAGATAACATGGGGGTAATGTGTGAGACATAGGTGTGACACACGTGAGTAAATCGTGTTCTACTCAAGTAGGTACTTACTGCAGTATCTACTGTAAAACTAAAGTACTGTCCACTACAGAGACATATTTTATGCGAGTTACTCAAAGTTTGAACTCGTCAATTGATCTCTTGCGAGAAAATACAATACAATGTTTTTTCCACAAAAAATAGTAAACCATATGGCATCCAGCTGCGAAATGTAAGAATTTTGATATTCGTGAATGGAGCATTCAGGTAAATTTGATTGAACGAAAATCTGGCTTAATATTCGAATATTAGCTACCATTATTGAGAGACCACTTGGGTCTCCTACTTCGCCAATTATAGTCCTCGTCAGCGCTGGTTGGGCCTCAGTGTGCTGAAGTGGACTCAGTCACGTCAGATACAGCCAAGGTCATCTATAATACAGAAATTATGCTCCTAGCGTGAACACAGAGGTTTGAAAAGAAGCTTATAGGCCTACGGGTCAACACACGTAGCCCTCCTGGGGAAAATCATGGCTCAGATATGGCACACATATGCTACCTAACATGTTACGAGCAATATGCTGGTGAGTCAAAATAACAGTTCACTATGTATGTAACAGTTACGAATGGAAAACTCTACCTCCTGCAATCTCCTAGAAATCGGAATTTACTGTCTACTCGAATTGCATTCAAAAATCGAATTCACATCATGATATCTAATGAATTTCAGATTCATTCCTCAAACACTGAATCAATATTTACCGGGAAAACTATTTGTGACCCTGAATTGATGAAAAACGCGATGGGCGCTCTTTGTAAGGAAATTCAACCTGATCAAAACACTATGACGGCGTCCCCAGATTACCGACGAAAACTGGCTTGCTCCTTATTGTATAGAGTAAGAATGTGATTTTTTTAAGTGAAAATAACATGAACTTCTGGTTCAGAAAGTCAACATTTTCATTTATTTTTCAGTTTATGCTGAGCGTTGGGAATGTTAAGGCGAAGGACTCTGTGAAGAGTGGCGGAGTGGAACTAGTGAGGTCGTTATCCTCGGCAAAACAGGATTTTAGCTTCAACGAGAAAGACGCACCTGTTGGACAGCCCCTACAAAAATTAGAAGCTTTGTCTCAAACTTCAGGTTGTAACATTGATTGGATTCGACCCCAATTTAAAGAACTGCATAAATAACTATGTTAACAAAACCTAACTCATTCAATCTGCGAAAAACCGAATCAGTATGAGAAGTATTTTTTGTTAAACCTGCGGTAACTTGTGTAGGCACATAATTTCTGTTCTCACCTTAGGCGAAGCGGAATACGTGGATGACATCCCGAAGTACCCGAATGAGCATCATGCGGCATTCGTTTTGGCTGAAGAGGCAGGTGCTGTAATACATTCCGTAGACCCATCAGCAGCACTGGTTCGAATCAAACCTCATATACCTACTAGTACATACCTACGTACCCACATAATATTCTTTCATCATGATATCGATTCTCAGTTCTTGCGAAATCAATACTTCGCTGAAAAAAGCGTTGTTCTCGTATTTTATCAAGTAACACCTCTTTGCAGAGTGAGAGTGGTATCGTTGCGTTTTTCGGACCCAGTGATATACCAGGGATTAATTCGTTCGGGGGTATCCAGCCGTATCTCCCAGAACACGAAGAAGTGAGGAAGCAAACGTGGAAACGTTATTTTGATCCGTTTAAAACTGGTAGTTAAATAGAAGCCATCATTACCGTTCTAACAGGAACATTTTGCTGAATGTAATGTTCACCAGGTAACCTATCTGGTGAACATCTGTTGTGTAAATCAATGGAATATTAAGCCTGACTTACAGATACTTACCTTACTTTTGATGGAGGAAAGATAGCTCTACCCTGTTGCTTCAAGTTAGGTGTTGAGTTAGGTACCTTATCAAAATGAAACTTGAGCAACCTACCTATACTTGAATCAAAATTCCAATTTACAAGACAGCCTCCCTTATAATCACAAGACATCTCTCAAAACATCATCTGTGACTAACATGGCCGTGGCCTTATCATATAAATAATTTTCAATAATTTATGTTTAAAAAAAAATTTTTCATAATTTTTTGTTCTCAGCTTTTTTTGTAACTGTTTCAATGACTCCTCCCAAGAGTTGATTCAAAAAGCATAGCTGTAAGATTCCTAACTAAAAGGTGTACAGGTCGCGATGAACCTGCTGAAAAAACTGATGCACATCGGGATGTGCAATGCTTCGATCCTGGTGGATAGGTACTAGAGACTTCATAAATTCATACTGACAAAAGTAGGTAATTGCCGTACCTGCAGACATGGTTTTTTAGAATGTCCAAAAACTGCTTAGTATACTTTAATTTAAAAAATTGAAGAAAAAAATACTTTTTTGGGTACCCACCTCTTTAAAGAGCCAACTCCTCACATAGGGTTAACAGAATCCATATTTTATTTTATGACCTCGTATTTTCGTACAGATATTTTGCAGCGGTAAGGTCCAATACTCTGGTCAGCCGGTTGGCATCTTGGTAGGTAAGTCTTCAGATTTAGTTTCAAAGGCAGTGAGAAGGGTTGTAATAAAATACGCTGCAAAGTTGGAACCCTGGTTGAAAATCCGAGATGTCCTCCTCAAACAAGACTCTACACGCATCATTATTCAAAATACGTTAATTGCAACGGAAACCAAAGGTAATTTGATCGAAAAATTCGTCGTTATTAAATAAATTGTTAAAAAAGTTATTAATGTCCTCAATGTTGTGAAGAATAAGAAACTAGGTACCCACTTGAAAATATATCCCTCAAACAGATTTCATAATTACAGGAAACATTAAACATGAGTTACAAGGGGAGTTAGAACTCGGATGCCAGTATCACTACACTATGGAGTTACCGGCGTGTTTGGTCATTCCAACAGACTTCGGTCTGCGAGTGTATCCGACATCCCAGTGGATACAGTCGATTCAATCTGCAGTCTCTCAATCACTGGGAATTCCAGAGAACTCGTAAGTTTTAACGCAGACAAAATGGAGCTTTGAATCCTTGCAAAATCCGTTCTGGCACGGAAATTTACTAGATAAAAAACTAATTAATTCAATGGAATCATGTTCACATGCACAACTCTTCGGTTACCTACATTAGTTATCTCTAAAAAGGACGCAACAACAAAGCCACGAGCCAGCGTCGAATTCAATAGACAAAATTAACGACCTCATAAAACTATCGAAATTAATTTATTAATATTTACAATGAAAAACCTTTTCTACCTCCATTGTATTGATTAAAACTTGGTTAACTTCAACAGTGATGTAGAAAAACTAAACGATAACTCTATAAATACCAAACTGTTTTTATAATCTACAAAGAGATTTCATTAACGCCGGTGTTATTTTATATATATAAAGAACATGATTGTGTTGTCATATCTGTCCCTGTGTTTATATTTTCATGATTTTGATAAGGGACCATCTGCGATCCAACCCGCGTATACCCTCAGAATTTCAGCTCTCTACGACTATTTATCGCGTAGTTAGAAACGTTACAAGGAAATATTCAACATTTCATGTTCGCGCATGCGTAGATCAAAGTTATATTACCATTCCAATGAAATTGATTTTGAACTACCAAAGTATTATTCCTGACCGACCCTCCAAGTTTGAATTGATTTCCACGACATTTAGGGTAGTTATGGGTGTTCCAATTATTTCACGTTTGCGCATGCGCAGACGAAAGTTAGGGTAATTTTTCAATGAATTTGGTAAGTCACCATCTGTGACTCAACCCGCACCTACCCTCGAAATTTCAGCCCACTTCGACCATTATTTCGGGACCTGGGTGTTGCTAGGAATTGACCACAGACAGACAGACACGGAACCAAATATGTTCCTTGATGTCTGAAACGGAAAATGGTACTGGAAATTTTCATTTTACAGGACATGAACTTTTTTTACTCAATCACGAATCCAAGGCTTCCCTGCCTTCGGTAGTGAGGAAGCAAAAAAAACTTCATGGGATTTCCAAGCCTTGGACCAGCGACCTAACGCAATGTCATTTTTGGCGTTTTTCGGGTAGGTAGAACCCCCTCGGCAGTTTTCGGCGGAGTGAGGTCTGGCTGTCCTCGGAGTTGGGTGGCAGGATTGGGGAAGAGGGTGTAGCGTGTTGAATTCCTAAATTCCCTACTTAGAAGATGGATGGCAAAGCTAGTGGGCGAGATAATTGGTGGCGGAATTCACACACGTTCATTTGTTACCTGTTTTGTAGGAGGCAGTTGGCCTCGAGACAGCTTTGCACAGTACTCGAGTTCAGGAGACACGTTGCTGAAAGAGAAATTCAAAACTAGGCTTCCAGCAAGGTAAGCAATGACTGAAGGTCCTGGGCGAGTGATGCAATGAACTAATTGAACAGGAGAATTTATTAAACGAAACAAATGACAAAGTTGAGGGGTTCCACGGGGTACGGCAATTTAGAGACAGACTTTCAGAGAAATGATATTCGCGAAATAACGGGACTCGATACAAGGCAAAGGGACTGAATTTAAGATAGTTTTCTAGATATGTGCAATGTGTTGAACGAATGTTGTTGGGTGTACGGTAGCACCAGAGTCGGGTGCGATGCTCCTTAAGGGGTGTAATACGGGGTGCTGTGGGTACGACTGCACGTGGTAGAGGGGTGCAACGTTAGGCTCAGGCTCGGGGGTAGCAAGTTCTACCTGTAGGGGTTCTGCAACAGAACGGAAGAATCCCTCTGTTACTTCTGGCAAAATGCCGTGAATTATTGGACACCTGAAGGGCACTGCTACGTGATAGTCGCAAAATGGATCGTAAGGGTTAAGGGTGTAAATCCTACCTCTTCCTGGGAACCTGGCAGGAACTCGTTCGGGCAACCTCCGCTGCTTCGGCGTCCACCCCAATGGCGAACAGGTATCGCCTGAAACAGGATACTTCCGCGGCAGTACAACGGTTACAACTCAACGTTGTACCCCTGTGCTTCCTGGCTGGCCTCCACTCTTCTCCTCTCGCGGGCGTCGTACAAATCAGTATTCCAGAAGGGAAAGCAAAAGGAAAGGTCCGGTTCAACAACAATACTTCGCACAGAATAATCCCTAATTAATCGCTGAAGGCTCTTACTCAACTCTACTGTCTCAATCTCAACTAAAGCTCAAGGGAAATACTATAAAAGTCGCAGGTCTGGTCTCCGAGAAGTCTCAGTCTCTTGTGTAGTGTCATGGCGGCTGCAATCGGTTTTATGCACCACCCCTCCCTTCGCGAATCCGCCCCTTCGTGGCGTGGGGAAGTGGCGCAGATGGCTCCTGCGCCGACGGTTCTGCCGGATGATATCGATCGCGTATCGATCGAGGACTACCCGGATCAAAAATGTAAGATGGTGTGTTTTGAACATCTTACAAGGGAGAACTGTGCGGGCGATGGGGAGGGGAGCGGAGTTCCCCTGGACTGGACTGGACGTTTTGCAGCCTGGTTTACTCCCGCAAAAACATTTTCCATGTTAAAACACGCTTATTTTTGAAAACGGGCTTTGAACTACCATTTTTCCCAGAGTTCTGAATTTTTTTCAAACAAATTTTTTTGACAAAAATTCCCCGTTATGTCTTTTCAGGATTGAGGTTGAAGTCAAACGAATAGGAGGAGGATTCGGATCGAAAATGACGCGCACAGGCCAGTTAGCTGCTGCCTGTAGTCTCGCAGCGTATAAACTGAATGTGCCAGTCCGCATGGTTCTTGATTTTGCAACGAATATGAAGTTTTTGGGGAAACGTTGCCCAGCTTTAACGAAATACCAAGTATGTTTCCTCCTATAAGCACTGAGATACCTGTTAGCAGTGAATATAAGTTATGAGATACGCTGTTCGCTATGCATAAGGGAAGTTGGTATAATGATGATTCAGGAGTCGTTGCCAACTCTTACATCTCAGCTACCAAACATGGATCCAAAACAGAATATACCTGTGCTCTTTGCGTAATATACAGGCTGTGGAGGATACTTAGCACTTCCTGAGTAAATGCCCAGTATTAGGATTCATCGGAGCACGATGCTTTGGTACATGCACACTGAGTAGGCAAGAAATAGTGCATATTACACTAAACAGAGGGAATTGGGCAAACTAGGGAAGTCTTATGATCGTCGCGAACTGGTTGCTGAGTACTACAGTTAGACATTATTTAAATAGTAATGGCTATAATTATAACAGTGGGTATAATCTACAAATTGCAACAAAAATATAGTTATTAAATAAATGCTTGCATGTACAAGATAAAGTAGGTAATATAATTTAATAACTCTTTATAAATAGATATGAATGTAATAAATAGATAAATACTTAAATAACAACAACTTCAATATGAAATAATCAACAATAATATAATACATTAAACGAAAAATGGTGAACTCTGGCTGACGGTAGTTATACCTACCTACCATAGCCTCTCGTGTTGCTATAATTTGTATTTATATTATCTTGTTGGAACTAGGTATTGTAAAGAGCGTGTTTTCATTCATTCATTGACTGATGACTCGGGCGCTGGATGTTTTCAGGTGAGCGTTGATGAAAACGGTGTTATTCAAAAACTGACAGCGGATTTGTACGTAGATTACGGAGTATCGTTGAATGACCCTCTGGAAGAAGAGGCAATGAGAGGCTTTCAAAACTGCTACGATTTTAAAACGTGGACTGTGAACGTGTATGCTGTTAAAACCGATAACATCAGAACGTACGCAAGGGGGCCAGGTGAGAGGGTGAGGTGTAACTAGGTCATAATTATCAGGAAAATGACCTCGACCACCCGATAAGTGATCGGCCTCATTATCGTTGTTGTACTTGATTCCTCGTGATTTTGAGACACATATTTTAATTTTTGATTTTCTTACTCAGGTATTTCCATAGACATAATATGTACCTATAATTATTACCTACTAATTTATGATCATCAATTACCAGGTTTTCCTCGAAAGATTTTAACGATTGTCGAATTTTTCCAGGGAGTTTAGAAGGGATGGCCTCGATTGAGCACATAATGGACCACATCGCCGAAGTCACCGGGAAAGACCCAGTGGAAGTGAGGCTAGCAAACGCCCTGAATCAGGATATGGCCGATATTCAGGAAATTGTGTCATCTATCAAAACTTCTTCCGACTACACAACAAGATATGATGCTATTCAAGTTTTCAATAAAGTAGGCACCTAAACTTTTCATTTGAAGACATCGGAGGGCGGACACTGCCGTCCAACGGCAAAAACGCCTCATTTCCAAAAATGTAAAATTTTTCAGGAGAGCACTTTAAAGTTTTCCATTCCAAAACACCTCTTGCGTTTCTCCTGTTTGTTTTGGAAACTTCATTCTTTCATGGTAGAAGTTAAACCCTAAATAATCTATTACTGTTAATAAGTCTCAGAAAAAGAGGCACATTATCGAAATATTACCGAAAAGGTGTTCTTCGCACTACTCAAGTCAGGTTTTATCAGCGCAGTACGAAGCCATACCACGCTCGTTCCTGAGGTGTTTTTGGAATAAGCTACAGAACAGAGCGTAAGATTTGGGGGCAGAAACACTCATGTGGTACCTACTAATCGAAATGATTGAAAATTAATAGGGAAAAATACTAAAAATAAATAAATACCTGAAAAAATAAACAAATAAAACTGCAAATTATTACACAACGGTTTATTGTTTACTTGCTTAGACTTGTACTGAGTAATGCGACGATCACTGTTCAATATGGTCAACCCCTACGAGCACGAGCCAGTTGGGGCGCCATCTTGATTGGTATAAAAATGCGAGTCGATGTTGGCTGTCGACGTCGTAACGATTTCTCCGCAACCAAAATCTGACCAAAGTGGAGTTTTTGGTTTATTATTCTCTGAATAATACACCTATGTAATCGCTCAGCAAAAAAATTTTATAACCCCCCTCAAACTTTTTTCTTTTCCGTTTCAAGGTGCGTAGATTCAAAAAATGCAATGTCCGTCCGCCGTACGCCGTATCACGTGTACAGGCTTCATTTTCGGTCTAAAAAAGTCGTTCTTTCGCACACATGCTCTATTTGGGCCCTAGTTGTGTCCCGAAACTTTTCAGCCCGATCGGAATATACCCAGGGGTGTTGTGAGTGAAAATGTGTGTAAAAATAGGTACTTTTTGCGTTTTAGCAACATGTTGGTAACATGAGCTTTTGAGGTATCGTTTTCCATGTTTTTGGGGACGAGAAGATCGAATATGAGGTCGATTTTGGCCAAGGAGTGGAAAATTGAGGTTGTACCAGATGTTCAGCTCCCAAAATTGATTTTGTATGAGTCAAAAACCTGCGAAATCGTCTGAAATCACCATCAGTTTGTAGAATAACACTAGAAAAAGTGTCAACACGTGGATCAAGACGATCATGGCACTACCAATGATCAAAGATAATTTGAAAAAAAAAAAAGATCGTACCTACCTAATTTGTGTTTTGGGGGCCAAAATTGGTGGAAACCATCAGAAATAGCTATTTCAATTATTTCACATGAAACAAACAATAAATGTACAGCCAACATTCCTGAAGAATAATAAACCCCATGTGACAAGGACTTTGCAGCGTTTTTAGTCTTACCGACGTCGTTGTCCGACCTGCGAATGGCGAACAAAAACGTCTCGTCTGGGGTACTTAACAGCTTAGTACTATAAATGTATTGCATTTATTGGGTAGGATATCATTCTTTGATTTAAGTGACCGCACCCAGAATCCGACTTATTGTACATAATATTCCTGCAAAAAAATACAGACTTTTGACTTTTTTGTGCTAGTAGGGTACGTACCTTGAAACGGAAACCATCAAATGGGGGGGGGGGGGGGGGGTAATCATTTTTATTTGATCATTCTCGATTCCAAAGGTTCATTGTTGAAAATGATAAAACAAAATGTCTCATTTCATCTTCTTGTGAGAACTTCTTCGTTAAGTGCTGTAGGTATGGATTTTGAGACAAGGATTGCTCGTTGTAATGAAAGTAACTACGTAGGTATTGTCCTGAAATTAATATAATCGTTGGATAAAATCCATGAAATCATCTTCATATTATCCGCACTGGGTGAATTCTATAAAAGAATTAGGTACCGATAAACAGAACTAATTTCAACCACTAACTTGCTACCTACTTATTCAACTCTCAACTTTCTAAACTAATAACTAACTAGTACCTACTGGGTAATTATAATAAAATAAAACACTAAGTACTACTTCAAATGCCGTTAGAATGATCGAAATTCAAACGATTCGAGAATACTACTTATGAGAATTTGGCTTAGGATCCGAGAACTAGAAATGAGAAGGAATTGGCGGGGGGCGGGGACTAGTAGGTACAGCTGTTACTAGAAACGCCTCATCACGATCATAAATACGGAAAAAATAATTTATTGACAGACGCAAAAGACCTCAGCACTCGATGAAAACGCCTCATAAATAAATAAATTGGAGTTGAGGTGTTTCGCCTTCGGAAAGACGGAGACTCACAACGGAGATGAGGCGTTTTTATGACGCAGTTGTTGCGTTTGGCCTATGGAATCCCGAAATTCCCGAATTTTCATCCTGGAATTTGACGCTTTTCCGGAAGGAGTTTCCACTTTTTGACTTCACCAATGGAAAGAGCAGGTAAAGGGGGGGGGGGGGTGTCGTGAGTCCCTCCCGGGATCACTCCTCTAAATTAAGTTCTCACCAATACTCAAACACGAAAGTTAGTTTCCGTCAATAAACAAATCGAGTGGGGAGACAAGCCACAGAACCCAGGGTACACAACCTGGAGCCCCACCACCAACCCCTAACAGGGGGTTGGAGGGAGAGGCCTCCCTTTTCTATAAAACCCTGGATCCTGCGACTTTAGCTTCATTCGACACTTCCTCTAACCAGCTCTCCCTTCTCTCCTCTACCTTGCTCTCTCCTCCTCTTAAAAGAACCTAGATGTCGGTGGTGGTCAGCCCATAACCGCCTAGGCAAATTCTACCACTCACCTCTCACCTCTCCAAAAAGATCCCAGATGTCGGTGGTGATTCGCTCATAACCGCCTGGGCAATTTCCCTCACACCACCGTGATGCAATTTTAAATTCATCACAGGGGGGATTTTCGAACGTGAAGCGTTTTTGCTTTGGGCGGCAGGAACAGTCAATCGTCCAAATGTAGGTAAACCTAAATACCTTCAAGTCATTGTCGGATTTGTTGAACAAATAATCCTTGGAGCCTCTTCTTTTAGTAGTGGTTGAGACTCTCACAACGGTAGAAGAGAGATAATGATAAGCAAGTTAATATTATTGGGTAGGTACCTACCATTCGGTATACTGCAGGTAACGATGGGTTCGCAAATAAGCATAATATTTTTGTTGTTCCGATTAGGAAAACCGTTGGAAGAAACGCGGTATAGCCCTCGTTCCTATCAAATTCATGATTTGTTTCGCACCTTCCTACTACGGTTCTCTCTCGCTATTCCCGGGAGACGGATCAGTGGCGATCACGACAGGCGGGATAGAAATGGGCCAAGGCATCAACACTAAGGTTCGAACACCCAACGTTTGATAATATGAAGTTATAAATACTTACGTCTTATTTTCTTAATATCAACTATGAATGCATGTTGGCGATTCTCCAAAGGTAGGATGGTAACAACCAAGATAATCAAGAAGGTATGTAGCGGTGTTCCTCATACAACGTTGCGAATTAATTCCGACTCTGGTTGTGAATCACAGGCAGCTCAAGTGTGCGCGTATGCTCTGGGAGTTGACTTGGACAAGGTTAACGTGATGCCTTCAAGAGGGATAACATCCCCCGGTAATTTCCCATCAGGCAGCAGTATCACTTCCGACTCAGTTTGTTCGGTATGTTTATTAGCACGTCTAATATTGGCTGAACAACTCCGTCCGCTTCCGAAACTCATCGCTCAGTTTTATATTTGAACGTTCCAGGCAGTTCTTAGCTGCTGCGAGGAATTGAAAGCCCGATTTGAGCCCTTGAAGAAGAAAATGGAGGGTGCTAGTTGGGTAGAGTTAGTCAGAGCTGCTAATTCAGAAGGTTTGTCGCTTATGGCGACGCACATGTGAGTTTTTTCTACATAAACAATAATTGTTATTGTTACTGATTATTATTACTACCTTCGTAATTCTACTACCTCAGTTCTATTGAGTTAACCTGTGATGATGAAACTTAATTTTATTTGCTCCACTTTATGTTACGATAATCTTAATAAAATATCTGATCCCTAGTTAGGTACCTAAATAGTACCTGTTTCATAATAATATACCTAGTTACCAATAAAATTTCAACGATTTCGACATCGGTGTAAAACTTAGTGTAAATCATGGATGTTGGCTAGGCCTGAAATCGGGTTTTCATTATTGTATGACCCTCTAAACTAAACTCTACGTAGAGAATTTTTTTTTTTTTTTTTTTTTTTTTAACGAGGGAAACAGTGGGAAAATCTTGAAAAAGACTTGCGCTTTGGAGGGTCCGCACTCCGCAGCCGTGTGAGGTTTCACTCACTAAAAACCCACTAACCCTGATCCTCTTGACCTAATCCACCCCGGAATCACTTGTTCAGCATTACTTCGGAGTGGGGTCGATCACTGGGCGGAGTCACGCCCTCTTCTGATCTCTTCTTGCGGTCTCCAGTTTATTGCTCATCTGAGGATCGGGTCGTCCAGCTTTTTTGCCTTGAGGATTCGGACTATGTAGGACACAATCCTCTCCCAGGTTTTCTGCCTGGAGATCATCTTCCCGATCACATTAGTTGGTGTGATTTCGCCCTCCTGTTCTTCTAGGATCTCCTTTTCCCTGCTCCATCTGGAGCAGTGGAAAAACGTGTGTTCGGCGTCGTCGTTTGGTGCTTTACAGTACCAGCACGTTGTGGTGTCTGCTAGCGCCCTTCTGTGCAGATAGGACCGGAAGTATCCATGGCCCGACAGGAACATAGTGATGTAGAAGTCGACTTCTCCGTGCCTCCTGTCAAGCCATGGGCGCACCTGTGGAATAAGCAAGCGTGTCCATGCCCCCCTGTCATCAGTTTCACACTCATTTTGCCACTGCTGCAAGGTTATTTCTCTCTCCTCTTTCTTGATAAGGGATCTTGACTCCTGTGCGGATCGCCGGAGGTAGATACGCTTCCTCTCCATTGCTAGGAGGTCGATTGGGATGGTGGCAGCAATGACCCCAATGGCAGGGAAGGAGACGGTACGGTAAGCACTTGCTATTCGTAGGGCTCCTCTCCTCTGCACTGACCGAAGGTGGTCTCGGTACTTTTTAACTTTTAGAGCCTCAGCCCACACCTCCACTCCATATAACATGATTGCCTCGGCTATGGTCATGAGCATCTTCCTTTTCTTGGGCGATGGTCCACCAATGTTTGCCATTAGCCTGCTCAGGTTTGCTGTCACTGCCGCTGCTCTTTCTCCTGCTCGCTTGATGTGCTCCCAGAAGGTCAGCCTGCAGTCGAGGGTCACTCCCAGGTATCGCACCGATACCGCTACGTAGAGAATAGAGCGAATACATTCTGATTTAGATGAATCTCATATGCATCTTGGTGCCAACTCGCATTTCAAATCAGCCCAATTCGGTCATTTTTTGGCCAATGTTACCTCAGATTATGATGAAATTCATAATTATGTGGATTTTTCGGGCCCGAAGTGGATCTACCCACCAAATTGTAGCATACATTTTACGACCATTCTTTTGTATAGTTATGCATACTGCATAGGTAACACATACCTGACCCCCATACGTAGGTAGGTACCCACTTACCTGAAGGAGCTAGAATAGTGGATTTGTTTTGTAAGATTCTTGTTTGGTATGGTAAAAAATGAGGACAACGTGCTTCATAGATTAAAATAGGTATAAAAGTTTGTATAAAAATTGGCAAACCGAATGTTGTATTCTTAACAAGTCACTACTAATTTAAAAAAAAAAAAAAAAGTTCCAGTCATGCAGCACGGCTATAGGAGCGAATTTTCACAGAAATATTCGTGCTATGTAGTATAAAAAGATGATATAGCGAGAAACCATACCACTTTTCGTAAAATATATCATTTTTCTTGATTTTAGCCATTTTTACCGATTTTTTACCCTTATAAAGTCAAACTTGACCTACTTACTGTTGTTAGAAAAATATTTTCATAATCAAAATAGCCCATCCGCCGAGATTTACCATTCCACACAACGTCAGGTGAATTAATACTGATTTTAGCCCTTAATACCAATTTTTAACCCTCAAAAATCCAAATTTGACCCCTATTCTGTATGGAAAACCATGACATGGTATCTTCCCGTCTTTACTCACCCTTTTATACAACTTTCAATGATTTTATATCAGTTGTTAGCAATTTGAGCCGTTTTTACAGATATTTGATACCCTAAAACTCAAATTTGACCCCCTTAGATTTTTTAAAATTGCTCACCTTTGAACTTATCCTCTTATTCGGAAATACAAACGTTTTGGCGAAATTCGGAATGTTTATCATGTACATACCCAAGGACTGTCGCATGGAGTGAAAAAAATATATATACACACCATAATTATATTAGGTAAGTATTTTTGTTAAAATCTAGGAATGAATTCAGGGTTCTCTGAAAAGGATTAGCCTACCATTTAAAACATTCATTTTCTGAAAATATTAGGCCCATTGCAATGGCTTCATTTTCTTTGAAAATTCGCTAAAATAGGGATACCTACCTAATGAAAATTTGTCTCATTTTTCATTAGGTATCCCTATTTTAGCGAATTTTCAAAGAAAATATAGCCGCTTGAGGCTACAGCCCCCCCCCCCCCTTTTCCCACCACATCGCTTATCAGCTGGTGTGACGTCACCTTCCCGTTCGCCATCTCCTTACGAGACACAAAACAGTGTTGTGTGCTCACAACAAGAACACCTAAGCATTCTGGGGGGCAGAGCCTGAAGATTACATCTTCTGTATTCTGCACATATTGTTAATAATAATAAACTCTTTATTTGTGTGTTAGACATGGTTGTCCATTAATACACACGGAATTACAAAAAACACCTGTTGCTTGGTAATGTTGTGCGTGGTATTGTACTCGTGTATTTAATATCATTATTCTACTGTTGTTTTATTTACCTGTATATTTTATGCACACCTACCTATTGCTCAGGTTTTCTCCAAGGGATGAATATCCAAAAGATTATCCAGTTTACGGAGCCACGGTGTTGGAAGTCGAAGTAGATGTGCTGACAGGCCAATATCAAGCAAGTTAAAATTCCGGACAACTATTACCTATTTGACATGATTATCATTAGATACATCATTAGGCATCCTCATGATAGCATCAGGCAACCGAAACTTCGGCAGGTTGCAGTAGGTACCTACACTCGTAAACTGTACCAAAAACTCCAGGTCAGACATGGCACTGTGAGGGGTCGTAAGACCCAGTGTGCAATAAAGTCTATTCCTATTTCATTGTGATTCTAATAAATAATGAACGGACAATATTATGAACTAATCACTAATTAATTGAACCACTGAACTTTTCTGGTGCTTAGCAAGTACGTCACGAAGTGTCATGATGAAAGGGCCATTATCTGGTGTCTCAAGCCAGGATCTGCTGTAGTGCGATTAATGCATTTTACGTAATTTTATCAGACTTCTTCAAAAAAATTAGCTTAGTCTATGTTCTGATTAGGCTGTGAAAACCTTGCTGCCTGTGGTGGAAGACAAAACTCAGAGGTTGTCTTTGTAAGGGCACAAACTAAAATTCGGGGCCACCGGCTCACTTAAGTTGTAAGCAGTAAGTGTATGTACTACTTACTTTGCAATATGCTTAACTATGCAATGTTTAATCCTAGATTCTTAGAGCTGACATACTCGAAGACGCAGGAGAGAGTCTTAACCCGACGATTGACATTGGGCAAATAGAAGGCGGCTTCATCATGGGTTTGGGATACTTCAGCAGCGAAAATGTCGTATGTGACGCTGAAACTGGTGCAACTTTATGCTGCCGTTCATCAGTGCGTTCCCAAAATAGTTGTAATAATATTTACACTTTGCACCCCCTCGAAGCCAGTATCTGCAGCCACGTGTTGATGAGTGTGATGCAGGCCTCTACAGGGGGCCTATTCACTATTAGAGATTGTGAAAAGAGATTATCTATTTTGAAAATCTCCCGGGGGGAGATAGTCTCCCTTGGGAGACTTCTCTTCCAGTGTCTCCCGGGTTCGTCTATTTTACTGAATCGCTCATGTGGCCTACCTCAACCTGTAATGTTCCTCGCGTTGATTTAAGGTATGTGCAGGTTGGGTAGGATGATACTCATAAATCCCACATGGAACATTACAGTATTAATTTTTTTATTGGTTATTGGATTAATAACACGATGTATAGTTAGAGTGTGAGTCGCGTACAAGGTGCTACGGCAGACTGAATCGGAGGGAGATGTCCTGAGGGGAGTTCGGGAAAACTGGGTCGAGCTGACCAAAGCAGTTCCGTCGAACTGGCTCGTAACATCACCTCCCCCTATGAGGAGCACCTGTCCTCAGGTGTATGCATTAAATTCAGCCTAGATGGGAAGCTGGAATACTGGCAGAATTTTATCATTGAATACAGGCTCTCTGTTGTTGATTCTCCATCCGCTTTTTGAGAATATCTGTCCTCAGGTGGAAGTGAGGGTGGAGCGAATTTCTTCAAAGTAGATTCCTCACAACGTGTCCGATCCTTGAACGCAGGTGGAGAGGAAAGGAGTACTCTAGAGTCCCGTTTTAAGTTATCAACTTCGCGAATTGTACCGAAGTTGAATGGGTTTTTACAAAGCAGCGAATTGTGTGCTTTGTGACATTGGCATACAAATCGGGAAGTAGGTACACATGTCTGAATTATGGGTCGAGGCAAAGCAGTTCGCACACAAATCATTAGAATGAATCACATCCCATCTCTCCTCAACGGTCATCCCTTTGAATGTTTTGCATTTACGGAGGGCATGACGTCCACCGCAAACTTTGCAAGCAAAATTCAGTGTTCCTAGGGATGAAGAGGATGTGATATTTCGGGCGGGATGAGCGATCTGGTGGTCCTTGGCTTTTGTAATACTTTGAGATGTGTCGATGTCTGATGCCAATGAAGATGATTGTTTCATGTTGTAATGGTTGGGTGTTTTCGATGAAATGCACGTC
Source organism: Leptopterna dolabrata (assembly GCA_954871275.1). NCBI lineage: Eukaryota > Metazoa > Arthropoda > Insecta > Hemiptera > Miridae > Leptopterna > Leptopterna dolabrata. The sequence continues at coordinate 43,581,165 of OX940981.1, forward strand.
TTTGGTCCAGAGGCTTTGTTGATAAGGGTATGGGCGTCGACTTGGTACGTGAGTGCACGTTTTACCCATTCAATCGCTTGTGAAAAGACCAACCAGCTTGGAAGGGATTGGATAAGTTCATCTATGTTCCTATCCAATTTCTGTAGAGTGCGGTGGTAGTGAGAAGCTAAAGAATGGGGGCTTGAAGTCGGATTAAAGGCCTTCAACCCTTCAACTAGGTGTTTCCATTGTGTTAAATGTATAGCACAACCTACGCCCTGTGATGAAATTTCGACGTTGTTCTGAAACAGCATAGTCACAAAAACTTAGCGGCGTTAGCACACAACACTGTAACACGATAAATAACCACGGAATTCCTTATTGGGAACGTATTGAAGTCCGTGAGTCCTACTGACTGCGCCAAATGTAATGTCCCTCGCGTTGATTTAAGGTATGTGCAGGTTGGGTAGGATGATACTCATAAATCCCACATGGAACACTACAGTATTAATTTTTTTATTGGTTATTGGATTAATAACACGATGTATAGTTAGAGTGTGAGTCACGTACAAGGCGTACTCCCTGAGGGGAGTTCGGGAAAACTGGGTCGAGCTGACCAAAGCAGTTCCGTCGAACTGGCTCGTAACAAACCCGTACTTGGACGTTTTTACTCATGAATCGATAATACTATGTATATATTTTTAATGAACAATCGACTTACCTTTAAGAAATGAAAAAACACACATCAAAATGACCGATTTGGTAATGGATGAACGAAGAATGAAGATGAGATCACTACCAAAAAAAAGAAGAGAAATGAAAGAGAGACCCTCTTTCAAGAAAATACACCTGCTTAGGTATCTGCCTGAAAGAGATCGAAAATGCCAAGATGGCGGCCATCTCTCTCTTTTAGAAGTTACTGAATAACCCTGTCATGGATACTATAAAAATCTCTTTTGCCAAAAGAGAGTTGAACCGAAAAGATATCTCTTTTTCTTAGTGAATAGGCCCCCGGGACGCTGCTCACTACAAACCGAGCCCAGGTGGATGGTGTCTTCTGGTTCACAGTTTAAACTGAGACTTTTTCACATGCATCCCTCCTAATGCACCTAGAATATTCAGCTCACTCTTGTTTCATGAAGAAAACCTACAGTAGGTAGCCTGCTGGAACACAGGTACCTTCTATTCTCAGATGCGGTTACTATTATTCCATTTATTGAAAAACTGAAATTGAAAATTTAAAAACTTGAGCACGGGGTATTTAAATTTGAGTACTGAACCACCTTTGAGTCTTATTTATAATTATATGACGATACCTAAGAACATGTCTTGATTTCCGTGGACTGAGGCTTCGTATGTGAAAATGTGTAGGTAGGTACTTTGATGTAGTTTCCGTCAATCTGCTATCATTATAATAATCAGGTAGGTACCTAGATACTTGGTTTGTCTTGCATACTGTGAGATAAATCGTTCAGTCTTTAACTTAACCTAATTCTACCTGTTAAATAGGTACTTAATAAACATATTTTCGTTTAATTCAATGTTAACAACAAATGATTTTCTTCTGTTTCAATTTCAGGATTATTGGCCACCTGGGGCTACGGACATCCCGATGGATTTTAGGGTAACGCTACGTAAGAATGCACCGAATCCATTAGGTGTCCTACGATCCAAAGGTGATTATGAAAACTAATATTTTAATCGTTCAGTCGCTGTGATCACAGCACTCACGTTAAATTATTTATTAGTAAATATACGGACGAGCCCATTTACAAGCGTAAACATAGAAATCAAGTTAGGGTAAAGTTCAGCAGAGTCAATAGCGGTAAAATAAAGAAACTGGTTGAGAAAATAACGAATATGTTGATCAAAATGTAGAAATATTAGCTACAGGTAAGGATATTTGAGTGCAAGTAGCAACAGCAAAGAAAGAAGAAAAGTGACTAGATGAACATAGAATAATCAAGAATGGCAGAGCACGTGAAAAAAATATACTATGGATTTCAATGAGGACAATGTATGAGAATAAAAATCAAAGTCGGGTCTTAGATAAGAATTAATTTTCTCGAAAGTTATTTCGCACAATTTATCAGTAATTGAAACTGTTGTAGCTTCTGGTGAGCCTCCGCTGTGCATGTCTTGTGTGTTGCCTTCGGCGTTGAGGCGAGCTGTTGCCGCAGCGAGGTCGGATGCTGGCGTCAATGAATCGTTCGAATATGGTACAACTTTATAATTATATCGTATGATTATGAACCGTTGTTTTCAATGGGTTTACGTATGGTTACTGGTATCGTTGAGTACCCCCTAGCACAGGTGAGTTGAGGTTCGCACGAGTCAGGATCGATTCAACAACTAATTTGTAACAAAAGTGTTTGAAAACCCCTTGGTTTCCGAGTTTATGACGATCTTTTTTTTCGTGTTTTCGACTTATCCCAAAAAACGCTGCAAATTCCTTGGCACATGGGTTTGCTATTCTACTGGACATACTTCCAGAAATTTTGGCTGTTAATTTATTGTTTCTTTCATCCGCAATAATTGAAATAAGTAAGTAGGTAGCTATTTTTGATGGTTTCCACCTTTTGGCCCCCAAAAACACGAATTAGGCTCCCTTTTTTTTACAAATTATCTGTGATCATTGAAAACGCCATTTCTTGATAGTGTCTTAATTCCCTGTTATTTACAAATTTATGGTGATTTCAGAAAATTTCCTAGGTTTTTGACTCATAAAAAAATGAATTTTGTGAGCTAAACCTTCGTTACAACCTCAGTTCTTCACTCTTTGGTAAAAATCGACTTCATATTCCGTCTCCTTGCCCTAAAAACATGGCAAACGATACAAGCTCATGTTCACTAAAATTTCAACAACAAAAACTTCGAAAACCCCTATTCTTACACCCACTTTTCCCCCATAACACCCCTGGATGTATTCCGACCGGGCTGCCGAGCTTCGGAGCACAACTAGGATCCAAAGGTGTTCCCAGATGTGGACCCAAACCGTGTATGGTAGAACGACGGTTTTAGGCTGAAACTTCGTTAGATTCTCAATTTTCCACTCTTTAGTCAAAATTGACTTCATATTCGGACTCCTCGTCCTGAAAAACATGGAAAAACGATACCTACCTCAAAATCCCATGTTACTAGAACACCAAAAAACCCTATTTTTACACCCATTTTTCACCCATAACACCCCTGGGTATACTCCGATCGGGCTGCAACGTTTGGGACACAACTAGGGCCCAAATGGAGGCTGTGTGCGAAAGAACGCATTTTTTAGACCGAAAATAAAGTCGACATGGGTGGTATGGCGGACGGACATTGCGTTTTTGGAATCTCCGCACCTTGAAACGTAAAAGAAAAAATTTTGTGGGGGGGGGGGGGGTGCCTCAAAAATGTTTTGCTGAGCGAATACATAGGTGTATTATTCACAGAATAATAAATCAAAATGGCCATAACACCTTAATTTACAGTGTAGAATAGTTGCTGAGTACCTATAAAGTTTGAAAGAGCGTTAAATTTACTATCTCCCTGATGCGACATGAAGTTTTTTTAGTGCGTGAAAAATTGGACTGAAAGTAAATTGTCTAAAATGTGCATAATCACTAGTTTTTTTCAATGGCTCTATGACTAAAAAATAATAGGTGCCTAACCAAACGCCTTACTGGAAAATTTTCCTTAGAATCTCAGTTTTCCAACACTATGGTGATTTTGAGTTTTACTTCAGTAATTATAGGAGAAAATTACGTTTGAATGTCAAAACTTAGGCTTTTTTTTCTTTCAAGAAAACTATGTTATAAGACCACTCAATTTGACCGTTTACAAGAGGAATTTGGTAGGTATTGACCGTTTGCCACATAATTTTTCATGCTGAATCCAACTAGTGGTACTCCTGAGTCATTTCAGGAGTTGTAGATGAATGTAAGGGAGTCTTCCTCCATGAGCCTACTCTTTCTCGGTAGGTATCAAATCTGAGTCGTCGTCAAATGAAAGCATCGAATGATATGGTATTGGATCGGATGAAAGTATGAATTTCAAAATACCTGGTATCGAATGGAAAGTATCGATACCAGTATCACAACATCCCTCATTGTTGGTAAAAAATAATCGCACTTCATTTTCCTAGGCTAGGGAGAGGTCATTAGCACTAGTATCACACGAGGCAAGTACTGGCATGCCACCTACTGCCATCCTCTACTAATCCTTTCTACACACGTGTGAACCCGCAGTCTCTTAAAATAATACTAGCAACAGGTACATAGGTAGGGAGTGTTTGAACCCACTCTCTGTACTACCTTCTGCTAATTTCCTGTCACTCTGCCTTCTCTTATCATCATGTGGATATAATTTTACTAGTTGTCTTTAGTCTGGAAGTAAGTACCTACTTATGGTTTCAGCTCAGCCTTATTCTTTTGAAAAGACCCTCCTCGCTTGCGGTACGAACACTAAAGATTTCATCATGTAACCACAGGATGGGTCCACCAGACTTAGACGAACGATTACGAAGCTCCCAGCTCCCCATCTGGTCTCTACCAAGCACGTCAATTCAGGTCGTCCATTTCTTCTGTACATGCTCCCTCAATGTGAATGTTCATGCTGTAGGTACTCCTCCATTCAAAAATTCGATGCCGTATGGGTTCGACATCAACAAAACAAACCTATGTAGTATTCTATGTAAACGAGGATGTAACTACGGTAATGTCATAACATGTGATGGTGTAACTACTATAAATGAGCGTTGTTCATTTCCGATTTTAATTTCAAATTGTGCTCGTATAATATCATGATTTGGATTGTGTATGAGAATGGACGTAATACTTAAGTTGTTGGTCAGCGGAGTCGGTAGTTAGGTAACTGGGGGTACCCGTCCTGAAGTGTCGACACATTTCAACTGAAAATTTCCATGAGGTTTTGACATTTTGCCTTGTTTGTGTGGGGTGAAAAGGAATATTCGTAGATTTTATAATCGATTCCGAAACTAAACTATTTCAGGAGAGATCTTTGCTTGATTTTCAGAACTAAAATTTTTCGTTTATTGTTTGACGAAATCCGTTGGTAGTATTTGACAGCCGTCTTTGAAATTTCAAACATTCAGAAAGGTCCTTTCAAGGCAATAAGCCATGAGAATCCAAATGTTTGCTTCCTTAATTACCCACTGGGCGTGTTGTAGAAAAGGGCGTTTTTGCCTTTTTTCACAAAATCCTCATCAACGGGCGGTTGGTTACGGCTGTTTGGATTTTGAACAATTATTTATACAACTTCAGGGCAGTAACATTTAACGTAGTTTTAAGCTAGGTTCACATGGAGGGGTAATTCCGGACGGCAAGTCGTTCCGCAATGCTATTGGCCAACGCGAGATGAATTATTGCAACGAAATGTCAAGGATGCTATATCAAAATTCCCAGATATTTTCCGCTGTCGGATCGGTTGCCGTACCTGTGCAGGGGTTACTGCGCATATCTCTCCTGTTTGGTTGTTCAGCCATATTAGAATTCGACATTCCTCGTTGATTTTGCCGGGTTGATGATTCCACTGCCATGTGAACGCCTCTGTGGCAAAAATTCCGGCAAAGGTGTTGCCATACCGGATTGCACCTCCATGTGAACCAAGGGTTAGAGTGAAGTTGCCATGGAAGCATGACATTCTAGTATCCATGTCAACTGGGAAAAACAGCAGCTGAGGGGAAAAGGAGGAAACCATTCACAAAAGCGGCCATTCTAGAAATTATGCTGCAGCTGGGCTAATACAGGATATCTGCTAATTTATAATGCAGCATAATAGCTACAAGTTCATGAAATATTGAAATAAGCAGGAACTGCAGCCTTTTACACCAGTAATCCACGTGATTCCTTAATAACCAATTGAGAATGTCACTTGCAGAGCCCGTGACTATTAATATTGTTACAATTTAGATTGTTTTATGTAGATTAAAGAAATCATTCGAGAACTTACTGCAATGCAAAGTGGCCACTTTTTCATACCCAAACCCAAGACACTCGAAAATCTTTAAAACTAAGTTACCTTTCAGCGAATTTTCGACGGAAATAAGTCATTTCCAATAATCCAACAATTTTAGTAAGCAGGTTCATACAGTTTACAAAATTATCCGTTTCAGAGCGTTCTAAACGGTCTTTCAGCAGTGTTTTATCGACATGTGGCCATGGCCTCCCACGGAACAGTCCAAATTTCGCGAATGTTTTCAGTGGCTAAGGTCCGATTCAGAAGATGAGATATTTTCAAAATTTAAAAGAAAAAGTTTTTGTGAGTAGAAAATCACCAAAATTCGATATAAAACTACCGAAAGTGGTATGGTAACAGACTGATGAGAAGTTCAATTTGAGGTTACTGGGATTAAAAATCGATGGAGATCAGTAAAAATGGCCGAAATCAAATCGCCGAAAATAATCAGAGAATTGAAAAAAAAAATGTCGCCAAAATGTTGGAAATGGCAAACAAAATTATTATGAGCTAAATAATATTTATTTCTGAAAGACAGCATGGGGCAAATTTGAATTTTTTTTTATGAAGCATTGGCAACAAATCGCTATAACTACCAAACTGAATTCACCAAAAATGGTGTAGAATGGTGATTAAAGACGTCGAGACATGGAAAGACTAGTTTACTAATCAAAAATATTTTTTCCCACAAAAGTGGAAGAGTTTTTTACGGTCAAAAACCGCGTAAAAAATCGTCAAGAATAGCCAGAAGCCATCACAAGTTTGACGTGGTTCATATGGTCATGCTGCATGGACTGGAACCCGACTGGGTAACTCAGGAAACGTATCTGCACATTGGGTAATACTTCAACTTCTGCAGAAGAAATGCTGACTCGGTTCGTATTGATTCAATGCTTTATTCGAAATAAATACACCAAGATGTTGTAGTTACACATACAACAAGAAAAACGTATTTTCATAAAATATTTAAATAAAACCAGTTGAGGGTTGAACGAATCGGGAGGGTATCAGTGTATCATAATATCGTAACTAATCTTTGGCATTATAAATCACTGGATTCAAACACAAATTTTTGGCACATGATGAATTCAAAGAGGTTTTTTAAAATCATATTTACACCGAATTGAGGTCGAACTGGTCATGGAGTTCCATAAGAAGCTGCCTTGAATTCAAGTCGATATTCCGGCTCACGACAGCGAACCAATTCTTCGAGTTCAATGTGAACCCTACCTGGCAAAGGAGTGACAGGCTATATTATATTCATGACATTTTACTTAGAATCCCAATCTGAAAAATCGGGGTTCCCATTCGAGAAAACAAAACTGGTGTCAAAATTCCAACTGTCAACATTTTAATCAAATTTCGATTTTGGCTTTGAGATCTACATAAAAAATTATTGGGAGTAACCGTTTGAAATTTTCTCCTAACTCGCTAACTAAGGAAAAACCAGGGTGGGGGACGTCAGCCTGTGTTTTTACCCACAAAGGCGCACAACTAAGTGGTGTTTAGTGATCCTTGTTATCTTCTGATCTTGTTAAGGAAGGTACACCTCCGATATCGAAGTATCGATACTTTCAGGTATCGACACCGATATTTGTATCGATACTTTTCTCGAAAATATCCGAAGTATCTACACTTTTTTGCCGATACCTCTTGATATTTGGAAAAATAAATAAATTATACTTGTAAAATGAAATTTTCTTCTGTCATAAAAATTTGCAGGTTTGTTTCCAAACTATACGGATCACCCTGATTGGTTACAATCCATGTAGAGTTTCCATCAGTTGTAGCTAAGCCGAATGCATCGAAAAACAGCATAAGATCGTCATTCAGGTTGGAACACCACCACCACCGACACCTGCTACTCCATTACCTTCCTTCATTTTCTTTTTCTTATTTTTTTAATTTTGTTATTGCCTGCTTTAGTACCCTTTACACTTGAACACTTGAAAAAAAGGAACTTATTTCAATTTTTTTAAATATTAATGGTATCAAAGATATTGATACCACCGATATATATTGGTGTATTGATAAATTTTCAATACTGGTATGGGAAAATATCGAGTATCAATACTTTATCGTTAATAGCATATCGAAGGAAATGGCGATACTTTGGAGTATCGTACCGTCCCTACGTGAGGTAGGTAGGTAGTACCTAACTCAGGTTTCTCTTGATTGACCGACCACGCCCTAACTGAGTTGAATGAGGGCTCCTGTGTCATGAATTCCACTTTCTGAAATTGAACTGCATTGGAAACCTTCAAGCTCTGGAATGACCCCGTCTCGGGACTTCATGAAGTTGAGGAACTGCTTTCCTCCTCCAGGACTGGCAACAAAGCTGGTTGTTTCAGTAATGCCATCCATGGAACCGATGGATATCACTTGTTTTGAGCTCATTCCTTGAGACTCCTATCTAACATTCAGCATCATTTCTTCTTCACCATCAACGTGAATCACTTCAATACAATCAGCAATAAATCAAATGGTCTCGAACTCGTTCAGGTACTAAAAATCAATAACATCTCCTGGAGGATTCTATGTATTTCAATTTCAATTCAGCTTTGAATTGCCGAAATATCATTCGATTCCTCTCTTGGTCTTTTTCCTTGTCGTCGTGAAATGAAGACGAGGTTTTGAAGCCAATATGAACGAGAAACGCGTTGTTTAATACAGAAAACGTATAGCCAGCTACATGGAGTTCGCATACCTGCAAAAAAAAAAAAAAACAGTATAATTCATTTTAATGATGACGTTTTTGAACTGTTGCAGATCAATACCATTCAATCAATCATCATTAAATAGCCATCATCTTCACATGATCAATCAACAACATATCACATCACTTAGCACTGAAAGAGCATGTAAGGAATTCAGCGCCACAGACTCCGCGTTTGCGCAGTGGCCATACCAATGATCCGATCGTTCTGAAATTCACAGAGAACTATTTGGGGCTCATCAGCATGATCCCTGAAATTTTCAGCAAAATCGGATTTGAACTGAAGAAGTTATGCGCGTGGCAAGGATTTGTGGACTGATAGACACCGACCCGAATTTATTCAGAAAACTCTAAAACGTGAGTGGAAATTTTGATTTTGGGGGCAGAACAGATTCTCCACTCAAAAGAGAAAACAAGGCTTCCACTACCTCGGTAGACTCGGAAGCAAAACAGTCCGCATAAAAATATATCTGAATCGTTGTTGGAAAAATTCATCAAAAAACAGTTATGGGCGTTACAAGGAATTACCACAGTCAGACAGACACGGAACCAAAAATGTTCCTTGATGTCTGAAACGCAAAATGGAAGTGGAAATGTTAATTTTGGAAAGCATAATTTTTTTACTCAATCACGAATCCAAGGCTTCCCTACCTTCGGTAGTGAGGAAGCAAATGGAAAATGAAAAAATGCAATCAGAATGACTTTACGTACCTACTCGCACACTAGTTAACACTCTTTACGTACTCGTACACTAGTTAACACTCTCCGTGCGGTGTCTACCCAGGCAGACGGAGCCTCCTGCACGCGCTCTCTGCATTCCAAGGCTTGTAAACTATGAAACATATGTTTTAAGCTCCAGTTGGTGGCTGGAATAGCTTCAATACCTTCCGAACTTCCCAACAGAATGCGTCGGAAGGAGGTTTGGGGGTTTTATTGAGTTGGTAGTTGTGTGCGAGTTTTTCACTAGGTTTGTCGGTGTTGCATTCCTTTTCCCAACTGGTTATCCAGTTCTAATGTTTTATTTTTGCCTAGTTATTACTTCCTGATTTCGTCGACACTGTTTTCGAGTTCAGGCAAAACTGCACGTTATTTTGAAATGGATTGGTGGAATGGTTTTGGGGTTTTCTGGTGCTGAATCCGAATTTGAGATCAAAAATGCAAAATTAGCGGGTCAGTAGACACTGGTCCAGCGCCGCACGTGGCCATCTACCCCATTAGCAGGCTCGCATGGGCAGGCGGCATCCAGAGGGTGGTGTTAGCACAAGTAGAGCCGCCTGCATTGAGAGTTTTCCGTATGAAAACCACTTTATTCTTGAATATTTGGGCGTGTGTGACTACAACACGATCCATCTTTGTTGGCGGCAGGCAAGAGACTGACACTGTGTCCTGTCACCAGTACAATCCCTATCCCTACCCCACACTGGAAGGCCAATAAGACCCAGACTGAAATGACGTGGCATCCCGATAACTTCTGCAGCAAGGCTGCACTGTGCCTGACATCTCGATCATAAACCACCCAAGGATTTGATGAAGGACACTCACTTGGCTAATCCTATTGAATCCGTACTGCTTGAATCGTTCGTCGTAAAGCGGAACGTTATTGCTGGAAATGTAGAAAGGCTCCCAAGGATCTTTCCATATCACGTCGAACATTGTTGCCATTTCTGCTCCAGCGGGCTCATTCAGCCAAGCATCGTAGTTGGTTGGCGCCTAAGCAAAACATTAAACATGTAGCCTGCAGTGAATGAAAGCTCAAAATAATAAACGTCAGGAAGAAGATGAAGAAGGATGACGTTGACACGTCTTGGAGCAACTTCATGTAATAACGATACAGAATAATAACAGAACTGGGGGGATTTTTATTATAAAATCAGCCTTGCCACTATATGTATAATTAAATCACCTGGTAGTAAAATGTTTGAATGGTTGAATGACAGTTTCCCGAATCTATACAAATAAAATCTGTATAGATAACTCTGTTTGTCAATATTAGATTAGAATCATCAACAAATCATCCGAATTAGATGAAACTTAAGGAACTAGATTTAAGACACATCATTTGGTGTCCAAAAGTCCAGAGAAAAATTTTTGCAGTAGGTTTCTCACAGCTTCTACAATATTTTTTAGGGCGCTGATGAATGTGAAGTTTGTCACCTTGGTAAAGGTCGGGAACACAGTGAAAACTACGGAAAAACCTGTAAATGTTTGATCTTTTTATCGGTTTTCCACATCGTAGCAACCCAGCGAGAAAAAAATTCGATGTGCAAAATCAAAGTAGACAAAATTTCCTACAACTAAAAAATGTTCTATTTATACCTAGTTGAAATCTGACCCTACCGTTGAGGATTTAGAGGGTTTAAAAAAGGGAAAATTTCTGGCCCTTCGGAGAAAATCAGAGGAACTCCTTCTTCCAACCTCCATAACTCCAAAACTACGTGTTATACCTGCTCTTGTATTTGTATTAATGTACCTATGTCACCTATGTACCTATTTATAATATATTATTAGATGAATGGTCAAATGTGACGTGTGGCTTGAGTTATCGAGGTTGAAAGAAGGAGTTCCTCGAATTTTCGCCAAAGGGCCAAAAAGTCGCAGTTAAGCCCTCAAACTCCTCACAGGTTGTACCATATTCTAAATACAAGTAGTGCATTTTGTAGAACATTCTGTCTACTCAGCATATTGAATTTTGTTCACTAGGATGCAAGGTTTCCGCTAGGGGCTGGGTTAGTAACCCAACTATGAATATGCGATTTCAAGAATCCAGAAAAATGCTCAATTGTATCAAAATAAATGTACTGAGTTGAATGAAACTTCGAGAATATATATAGGAGCAGTTAGAGTTTCAACCTGAAATCACTGAATCGAGAAGCGGGATTATATGAGAGGAGGTGGAGAAAAACTGCATAATTTTGGTCACATACCTATCGAGTTGTTTTGATTTGAAGGAAACAGGAAAAATGCGCCTGGGGCAGTTCAGAGTTGAATCCGAAATGATCAGAATCGTTATTATTTTTTGAGAGGAAGAAGGAAAAACTGCCTAATATTGTTGTAAAATACCCGCGTGCCTACATGTTCCGATTTGAATGAAACTTCGGGCTGGGGAACCGTAAAAGGTGGAACACCAGGTGGGATGAATGAGGGGTGGGAGACCAATTCAAATTACTCATAACTATCCTGTGCACCGCAAGGGTTATTCAGCTAGTGGTAAAACAGCACCCTCGATCATTCATAATTCAGTATTCGCTCATGTGCTTCTAACTACCAAACATCTCCGCAGTTCTCTGAGCACTTCTAGTCGATTCCAAGGACTATTGTCACAATTTTATTGATTTCACGAGCAAAGAAATTCGCATACCTGGCATTTGGAGCAGAGTTGACTGTAGAAAGGTCTCACTTCGCCTGTTTCCACCAAACTGAGGAGCTGCCCTTTGTTCAGAGGAGGAACAACGTTTTCTTTGGATTCGAACGCTGGCACGACAAACACTATCTTCTCGAAATGGTTGTTCTTTTTGAAAATTCCTCTCTGCGTCGCGAAAAGCAGAAAATCCTGTGAAAATGAGGTTTTGTGATATCACAGCTTCATTTTCAACTCTCCTTTATATTTATGAAAATATTAGGAGATCTTTCCACTTCTTCATCATATTACGAAAGTTGCTCTCACAACACAACCCCCGCATGGTATTTTATGATTACATAGGTACCTATATAGTACAGTATACTCATCTATGGCATAACTATATGGAGAGGAATAACGTATATTCATCGACGAGCAATTTATGCATCTACTTGCATAGGAATTCGGAAGGTTCACTGGAGGCAACACAAATAGTATGTTAGCAATCGAGGCAATTACTGTAGTCCCCGTCACCTACTTCCACCACTTCTGATAGGCCCGGCCATCAAAATGAGGCACAACAGTAGAGATGGGTGGTGACAGTTTTCTTCTGTCACCGAAACAAGTTGTTCCTGTTCCTTCTCAATACCTGGTACCTGTCCCAGCGAAGAGTCCAAATGGTCCTATACACCAAGGAATACCCGGAAGGAGGAATGGCCCCTTCCACTCCACTTCCCTGGGTCTTTTCTTATCCTTTCGTATCTCGACTTCACCCTACAAACTTTGCTGCAACCATAGATCAACTTCCAGTACAATTTTCTAAGAAAGGGCCCTGATTCGTCATTAACAGGAAGGAACTAGGTTTTAAAAGGAGACCAGAGTATGCTAGCTCATCTCCGTTTTTCATATTTTCTATATCGATGCATGGAAAGAAATCTTTTCAGCATGGTACATGCTCTTGTGATGACCGGCACATGCTCTTGCGATAACCGAGGTACCACCTGAAAAAGGCACAAAAAAGAAACCACACTGAAGTAACTCCCACACTCCCTCCGCCCATGTTAGCCTTGGCTTACCCTTGAGTAATATGTAAAGGCAAGAGTCGAAAGGGGGGTGGTAGGAGCTAGGAGGGGAGCAGTTGATGGGTGAGGTGATGAAGAAGGGTTGGAGAAGAGGAGGGAGACTGGAGAAGAAACTCAATGGCGGGTGGTCGGAATACAGGTTAGGTTTAGATTGGCATCTAACTATCAGGAACAGGAACATTTCGCTTAGATGTGACAGAATGGAACAGAAGGTTAACAAAGTGACAATAACAAGTCGATGGCTCCTTACTTACCTAGTTAGTTCCCTGTTCAGGTGTTCCTACATTGTCATTTATGTTTATTGGAAGAATGAAAACTGTGGGTCCACTATTACTCTCAGAGCGATTATGATTAGCCCAACGATGAATTTCATAGCTACTTCAAGGAACCCGCCATGAAATCTTCAAACTCCGCTTCTAGCATCAACCCAATCACTCCATTCTCAAGACTGGACACACATTTTCACGATCTTATTATGAATCACGTGAGTTGTTCAGAAACAGAAGGCAACCACCTATCAACTACACGACTATTCTGACGATGAAATCACGTCGAATAAATCCCACAAGATCGTTTTAGTAGTCTTGAAACCGCGACGAAAATTTCATTCCAGCAGCACCCACCTTACTCTGGTTTTCAGGTCGAAAGGGATCCGCGACATGGGCTCGACCGTAGCAACCAGAAGCACCAAATGCAGGCAGCCAGGGATATGATCAAAGAGAAGGTCTGGAGGATCGAGTGATAGCCTATAATCCAACCCAGAACTTGCTGATCACAACCCTCCCTCATGAAAAAACGTTCAGCCATTTGGCCCTACTGCCGTCACACACACAAACTCGCAAATTATATAATAGGATAACACTATATTAACTAGTAGCATCAATGTGCGTAGTTATAATGAGCATAACATGGTAACTGCAGTGAGCTATGTCAACAAGAACCTGCGAGTTCTGGAAGAGAAGGCCTTAAAGGGTCGCTAACCTTAAGCTGCGATTACACGAGGCCAGTCGCTGGAAGCCAGTTCGTTGGCTCCGTGTAAACACCACTGGAAGACAGCGGCGGGCCAGTCCAGTCGAAAAATGCTGTGCCAGTCGACTGGCTTGAGGAGTAGGTTTCAGGCCAGTCCAGTTCCCCCCACTGGCGCCAGCCAGCTGGACTGCCTACTGGCCTCGTGTAATCGTGGCTTTAGGCCCAGAACCGACATAGGACTGTGCACATTTAAGAATAGCTTCAATACAAGAAGTATCAACTGCGTGTGACAAAATTTAAAAAATGTTAAGGCATTTGAGCAAAAACTCCCACTCACAAACCGACCCATTTCTTACTGATTCACATGACTTGGTATTAATGACATTTCCTGGGTATTCATGACGAGAAGTGATCCCTTATACTTACATCTATACAAGTTTATTATAAAATATAGTCAAAGTTCCGGTGTGGATACTGCTACTGATACAATACTTCCATGTTCAAGAGTATGGATACAAGTCTGGCAGCAGGGTCCGCCCATAGGTATTTTGAAAGCCGCCTGCTCAGAGCTGGAGTGTCCCAGAGCTGCGTGTTGGGGCCCTTACTCTATTTTATTTACTACACTGCTGATCTGCTAGTTGTAGAAACAAACACTACAGCTACATTTGAATATGACACTGCAAACATGGGGATGGGCGAAGACAAAAATGAATCTGTAATGAAATTGAACCACTCATTCCAAAATACAAAGGTGGACTATGTATTTTTTCAAAAATCCACCTTTATCTTTTCCAGACGGATTAAAGGGATGTTTTTGTCTATCTCAATGGTTTTGGATCTTACCTGTCGAAGATTTTCGCTGGGTAACATGTCAATATCTATGACAAATACAAATTCTGTGTTGCTTGCTCGACGAGCGACATTCCTCAGCAAATTATTGGGGTATTTGTCACTGGAAGCGTAATTCGTGGCTGCAACGCTTTCGTCGTCAATATCCTCCAGACACATTTTTCTGTCATCAAGTGGTGGCAAGCCTGACGGGCCATTCTTGGCGGGGAGAGGCGATACAAATGAGATGGTAACATTTTCTCTGAACGTTGGAAAACATGTCATCAAAACGGCAACCTTCTGGAAGACTTCTGGAACTGCCTCTTCGTCCATGTAGATGGCAACAGAAATCGGACCCTAAAACACAGTGTCGGGCTAGAAAACAACTTCATCACTAACGTCAACCGGTGTATGTATCTATCGACCTTATTTCATGAGTGGTACAGGTGGAATTATTTTCTTTACCTACCCTCGACGACAGTGGCAAAAACAATATGAAAGCAAATAAAGTACTTTTAAATATTATCAATGAATTTTTAAATTTCATCCGTTCATTTTTTTAATGGCAGATCCATCAACTTGCAACGAGGTAAGAGTGTTTAGATCAGCATTTTAGCCATGAAAATCATATAGCACGATAATGAACAATCAATTACAAGCAAGTAGAAGATACCTCGAGCCTGGTAGGTACTTGGATGGATGACCGCTGGGACACGTGGTGACGTCCTAGCCTAGTATGGCCCATGTAGCTAATGTGCGGAACCCTCTCCACTCAAGGGATCGAGGCAATGGGTAGCCAAGAACAGAATGGTCAGAACGAATTCTGATCCTCTCATTGGAGGACAGCGGATGAACGTAACATGGAGTAAAGCGTTCCATTGAATGCAAAATACCTACTTAAGTTACAAACAGCCACTGCTGAGACCAGATTTCGCAACAAAAAGTACAAATAAAAACGATAAATGAGAGGGAAAAAAGAAGAGGTCAGTTTTCGAAATGCACCACTGATGCACGCCACAATTGTGCCAATGATGGAAGAGTACGAATCCCCAGAAGGAGTGAGCTTCCATAGCCTCGCTCCTGACAATAGATGAGCCATGCCCCATGCACCTGGATAACGGTTTTCCATCTGGAGCATTTACCCATTTTGCAAAATCCAATCAAGTAAGCTGGCAAACCAAAATACGATAGATTAATTAATTTAAAAATGAAAATGGCCGTATGAATTTTATAGAAGTCTGGAAGACTACAACCCAAAATATTACTGGTACAGGCAGAAATGTGACCGCGGGGCTTTAGATTATGACAAAACCTAGTGGTGCATTCAGAAGCACTTGGTGCCTCCTACTAGAAACACTATAGAGAGTTTGAAAAATTATTATTAAATCACTATTATTATGTCCACAACACTGGCAGGGCAGTCGAGAATGTAAAGCCCCAGCCTGAAATGAACGTTTACTTTACTTTATTTAAATTAGTCTTCAATTCAAATTACCTGCCATCGTTTGCTCAGGCGAATTAATTTGTAGATGTGATGTTGAGAACACTGAGTGACCAAGGCTATGTCTGGAATAGGTGCAGAGTACACAGACTGCTTTGTCTCAAAATTAACATTAGCAATTCTGTACGTGCCAGTGGAATCGAGCAAATGCTTATTCTTCAAAGCATCTTCAAGCAAAGAGAAGATATTCTTGACCTGCAATCAATAAGAAGTATGTCTCAGCACCAGGTAGAGGGGGTTAATCTATTCAATCATTGCTCAAAACATTAATACATCCTGTATTAATCTATCCAAGGGCTATTCTGCCTAATGTACAACAAACGTTTTTACTTTATTGATTATTCTCACGTGTGACTCAAGATATCTCTGGACGCCAGAAAAAAGGAAAGGTTGGTATGTACTAAGGACCCAGGAGTTATTCATGGTAAGAGCAATTGGATACGACACTCTGGATACTGATTATTATATATGGGGCAGTGCATTCCGAAAGTTCCAACACCACTGTTGACGCAATTTTTGTGTGTTAAAAATTTTTTGATCAAACTCGTTAATGTTGGAAAGTATAGGCAGAAAACAAGCATAAAATTTAGATTTCGGAGTTCCCACTAGAAATGACACATATTATTAGGTAAATCTCCGAGTAGTTTAACTCAAATCCCACTTGGAGCGCTAGTGCATCACTTTAAACTTAAACGCAAAAACTGCAAATTTATAAAAACATATCCTCAAAATCAACACGGTTTACAAGACGGCAAAGGTTCTCGGAGGTTGCCGAAAGGGTTGCTGGCAGCATTGAGAACCTGCCTCTAAAGCTTCGCTCCGCCTCCTTGGGGCCAATAGCCAATCAGACGTCAATAGACCTTATACGTCATTTCTTGCCCCATTTTTACTTTCAATCACCCTAATTTAAAAACTATCGCTTATTTTTGAAAACGCGCTTCGGACTACCGTTTTTGCAAGAGTTCTGAATGTTTTTTTCCAAGAAAATTGTCCGACGAAAATTCCCCATACTTACGGAATCCAAACAAGGTTTTGTCCCTTTGAAAAACGCATTTGAAAATCGGGGATTGTGACAGAAAGGACGACTACAAACGGTGTGGTTCATAAAGAGGCATATCCTAACAGCCAATGAAATCACTCTTTTTGCTTGGTGCGAGTTGATTTTCCCCATCACCGGACACTCTTTTCTTCCAGTTGACAGTGTTTGCTAACACTGAAAAAGAACTGCGAATTATCCTGGTCAACCGTCTTTTCAAATACAGGCAATGTATTTAAATTAGGGAGGACGCCAGTTTATGACTGGAAGGCCCTTTCTGACTGGAAATTTAAAAAACCTGGAAAATGGCAATTCAAATGAAATTTAGCGAAATGCTTCACCTTCAGGAAGTCGTCGTATAAGAATAATGTTTTGCTCAAGAGAGAACCAGCTTAAATGTCTCTTATGTGAACCCAAGTTTGTGAAGTCGTTAAGCACTCTACACATTATTTCCACAAACAAACAATTGCAAAAAACTCAATTTTGTTCGGAGACATGGATAGTTCAAAACAGTTTTCCACGATTTCTGAAAATTCGGATAGATGTCGCATGGCCTTTTTGTAATACGCCTCCTTCAAATTCAAATCTCATGAGTAGTTAATTCAAATCCATGTATCTATCTACACAGTGATTTCTGATCGTTAATAGAGAGTTCCTAAAGACTAAAGTCG